>CM053593.1:374223310-374235148 GCA_028646575.1 Pseudocheirus occidentalis
TCGTACTCGCCGCGGTTGGCGGTCCGCATGTTTTGCAGGGCCTTCATCTGCTTCACCCGCTTCTTGTCCACTTCTCGCTTGGCCAGGAGGAAGAGGAGGATCCCGCAGGGAAAGCCGATGGCCCTGGGAGGGGAGGGGGTGGGACGGGGTTCAGCCGGGCCGGGAAGCCCCCTCCCCCACCGCTCCCGAGCGGGCGCCTTCAGGAAGCCGGAGCGGGGACCCTACCTGGGTCACTCAACAAGACATGCAAGGGGAGGGGGGCTGGGGCTCGTGCTCAGGGTGGGAGATGGGCTGGGGGAGCACTGGCACAACACGTGCCTGGCGGGTGGCAAGGGCAGACTTCGGCCTGCGCAGGGATGTGGGGAGAGAAGGCAGACTTTTTGTTAAAAAAAAATATAAAACCCCGAAAAAAAAAGGGATACATAGAGTCCCCAAATTTGTTTGGCCAAATATTATAAGGAATCCTGGAAGGATTTGAGTCACCTTCCAGCACTCAAATGCTTCAATATGAGGAGGACCTTTTGGTCACTGGGAAAAAGAGAGAGAAGGCTAGTGAATCTTCAGTTAAACTTTTAAATTAGCTGACTCAGAGTTTCCTGGGTTAAATTACAATTTGTGGAAAGGGAAGTGAAATATTTGGGATGGGACATTTATTAGACCCAGAATGAGTTGCAGGCATTAAAGTGCCATTCCCAAGATCAAAATGGGAACTTAGGAAACTTCTGGGGTTGGTGGGATACTGTAGGAATAGGATTGATTCCTACACAGCTCTCACCAAGCCCATGTATTACCACCTATTAGGAGAACAACCTGAATGGATTGATTGGAATAAGGGGGATAGGGAGGGCTTTGAGAAATTGAAAGAGATTTTGACTTTCCCTCTTGTGCCGGCACTCCCATCTCTTGAAAAACCTTTCCATTTATTTGTGAATATAGACAAGGGAGTGGCTTTGGGAGCCCTAGCACAGAAGAGAGGAGGGCAAAGGAGACCTGTTGCTTTCCTCTCAAGAATCCTACACCCCATGGCCTGATGTTGGCTAACATGTATTCAAGTTGAAGTGGCTACAGCCACATTAGTAGAGGAAAGCTGAAAATTAACCATTGGGGGAAGTTTGATTGTGAGTTCCCACACCAAGTCCAAACCATATTAAATCAAAAAGTGGGAAGGTGGCTATCTGACTCTAGAATCCTGACATATGAGGCTATATACTGGAATAGCCAGTTCTCACAAAGTGACCACAGAGTCCAATTAAAAGTTTTAGGGAGCTTTCATGATAAATTGATTAGCAGCAGGGCTGTCTCACAAGCCAATTAAAAGAGAGAGAGAGAGAGAGAGAGAGAGAGAGAGAGAGAGAGAGAGAGAGAGAGAGAGAGAGAGAGAGAGAGAGAGCGAACAGCCCCATAATCCAGAAGTACAGAATCTTTTATACCATGTAGTCTCATTGTTTGGGGGTGCAAGTATGTTGCTGAGGCAAGGGAGTTTGTGATTACATAATGACAGAAAATGAAGAAGAATGAACAATAGGCAAGGAGGGTTTGTGATAACATCTGCAGGGAGGGGATTGTAGGGTAAGCAGAGAGGGGCACAGAGCATGATGACCTGGGCACGTTGGAGAAGAAAAATGAAGACAAAGGCAAATCACCTAGATTGGTTCCCACAGCCCAGGCTGGCCCATAGGCAGGTTCACTGTCTTCTCACTTGCTGATTTCTAATTTCACAAAGTATCACTTAATTATTTCCTGGCTTAATCTCTTGACTCCGGATCTTAACTAGTTCCTGACCATTTCAATACTATTAGAAAAAGATAATCTAATATTATCCCAAGACAACGATCTAAATCCTGCCTCATTCTTAGCATCAGGTAGGAGGGATAACTGGGCTAATGAATTGGAACATTATTTTGTTGATTTCATTGACAGCCCAACAAAAGTATGAGAGGATTTACAGGAATCCCCCATTCTAAGAGGATAGAATTTATTTATTGATGGTTCCTCCCGAGTGGTGGAAGGGAAAAAGAGGAATGGATATGCTATAGTTAATGGGGACGAGGAGTCCCAGGTAGAGGCAGTCAACCTGCCAAAAGCCTGGTCTGCCCAAACCTGTGAATTATATGCTTTGAACCAAGCTTTGAAACTTCTGAGGGGAAAAGAGGGCAATGTATATTCAAAATATGCTTGGGCGGTGGTGCATGTTTGGGGGAAAATCTGGAGGAGCAGGAATGGTTAACGGCAAAGGGAAAGAACTGGCCCGTATAACTCTGATTTCTCACATATTGGAGAATCTCCCCATAAATATTGTTGGAATACATGTAAACGACATCAAACTGGACGGTCCTTTGAAGCCAGGGGTAACCACCTTGTGGATGAGGAAGCAAAAAGAGCTGGAGAAAAGGAGATTGAGGATCCAGAATTTATAATGTCACTAATTCCCTCTTTCCCTCCAAGTTTACCGCCACCATCCTTCACTGAAGATCCAAAATGGAGGCTCTGGGAGCACAGATGGTGCAAGGACATTGGCTTCTACCCAATGGGAGGGAGGTACTGACCAAAGCAGGTGTGAGACAGATCCTCCAACATTTACATCAGGGGAGTCATTGGAAAGTCCAAAACCTGTGTGATGTGATCCTAATCCGCTATATGTCCCCTGATCTCTATACTCTGGATCTACAAGTACTCAGTGGCTGTCTTGTGTATCAAAGGACAAATAAGGCAGCCCTTTGCCAGACCTTGGCTGGTGGCCACCCACCAGGAATTCAGCCATTCAAGAGTGGACTTCACAGAACTACCCCCAGTTGGACATGTCAAATACTTGTTGGTCGTAGTGGACCATTTCAAGTCTTGGGTTGAGGCTTATCCCCTTTCGCAAGCTACTGCCACTTCAGCGGCCTAAGTGCACCTAAAGCAGATTATTCCAAGATATGGGATAGCAGGATGGGTGGACTTGGATCAGGGAAAGCATTTTGCCACCAAGGTCCTTCAGTCTCTGACTCAGGCTTTAGAAATCCCTTGGGAGTTTCATACTCCCCAGCATCCTCCCTCCCTTGGAATGGTGGAAAGAATGAATCAGGAAATCAAGAGGCAACTTACTAACTTGGTCCTGGAAACACAGTTGCCTTGGACGAAATGCTTATCCCTAGCCTTTCTTAGAATAAGAACCAAACCCAGGAGAGATCTGGGGTTTGCCCCTTGTGAGCTTTTATGTGGGCATCCTTTCCGTGGGCATTCAAAAGCAGACTGGTATCCAGTGTATGAACAAAAAGATAGATTCCTCAGAAATTATGTGAATTCTTTGGTAAAACATCTTCATGCCTTGCAGTTAAAAGGGTTAATTGCACAGACACCACCTCTAGGATTCCTGGTGCATAAATTTCAGCCTGGAGGTTGAGTCCTGATTCAAACGTGGAAAGAGAAGAAGCTTACTCCTTCCTGGGAAGGACCTTTCCAGAGCCTGTTAACTTCTGACACTGCTGTCCAGACCCAGGAGCAGGGGTGGACCCACACACGCGAGTTAAAGGACCTATGGAACCCCTGCTGAATGGACAGTTGAACCCATCAACCCTGGGGAAGGATTGAAGTTACACTTCTGTGCAAATTTCCTGCAGTGTGGGCAAATGAACCCTGAGCCTTTGCCCCTGAGCATCAGGATTTTCCTTGCTGCAACTGTGTTTATTCCCTTGCTATTTCCAGTAATACTATACTTGGCCTCTTTATTTCTATTTCCTCTGAGTCCTTATGTAATAGTTCTATTTGCAATAATAGCTTAACACCATGGGGATTTCCACAATTTTGCTTTTGATTTATGTTATTTCTGTTATTCTATCATTACCATTGTCCATGATAGAAAGGAATAAGTTTAAACAATTGATGGAAACAATAGCCCAGAGTTTCTGCCTAACCAACTGCTGGATCTGTGGTGGGCTTCAGAGGCTATCCCAGTGACCATGTCCCTTTGAAACCAGAATGGCTCCTTAGTACTAAAGCAATAGTCCATAATAAAGCAGGCCTTTGGAAAAGTGAGGAAGCACACTCTTGACAACTGACTGAGGAGAGAGAGGGAGTGTTCTGCATTAATCAATCACAAGGGAATGTAGAGTTGGGAAGAAGTCATTGCAAATGGACCTCGACAAGGACTGAGAAAATAGAGACTTATAATTGCACCCAAATCTGGCAGAAGTGGCATGAAAGGGGAACTGGAAATGTCAATATCCTTCTATCAGTCCCCAGTATACTGAAACTCTGAGAAAAAGCAGTATTATGTCAAGGGAAAACAGGCATCCTCAATGTCCCCAGTATTAAGCTGGGGTGGGTTAATAAGAGCAATAAGGAAGGAGAGTATCTGTCATATTATTGGACTATAGACAATCTGGGAAAGGGATTTTGTGCAGTGTAGAAGTGGACCCTTAGGGCTGTACAATGGGTATTATTACCCCACACCACAGAGGAACTATTCTAGACCTTCCCATTTTATTTCCAGAAACTACTAGCCTTAAAAGGACATTACTGGATTTGTGGTCTCATGGCCTATACCCACCTCCCCAGCTGATTGGTAAGGGATTTGTTACATTGGGTTAGTCTGACCCAAGTTCTTTTTCCTCCCAGATGCTGAGAAAAGTCACTTGGGTGTAAGACTTTATGATTACCTCAGCAGACCAAAAAGATCTCTAGACACTTCTATTACCAGCAACAGAGATGCAAATGGATGGGCCAACAAGTGGCACCCTGAAAGAATTATCCCAATTTATGGTCCAGCAACTTGGGCTCAGGATGGGACCTGGGGGTGTAAGGACTCTGCTTTATATCCTCATCCTCAATGTCTAATCAGACATCAGGCAATAGTAGAAATTATTACCAAACTGCAGAAGCCTTAGATTTGTTGGCAGATCAAGCTGCCCAAACCCAAGAGGTGGTTCTTCAATACAGATTGGTTTTAGATTACCTACTAGCTGAGGAAGGAGGGGTATGTGAGAAATTAAATTTATCCACTTGTGTGAAAATTGATGACAATGGTGAAGTAGTGAAAGGCATGACCCAAGACATATGAAAGATTGCTCATGTGCCTGTTCAAACGTGGTTACTCCTTTTAATACATCATGGTGGTCCTGGTTTACTGGGACTTGGTGGAAACAAGTTTTGGGATTTTTATTGCTTGCCCTTGGTGGGGTAATTCTTTTTCTTTGTACACCCTGTATAATACAACTCATAACCAAAGTTATGCAGGATTCACTCTAAAATGATAACATTAGAAAGAGGTACCAAGGTTCCATCAGATTAATGATTCTTAGGAACTGAGCTTGGGAACCTGTAGCTCAGGAAAATACAAGTGAAGATTATGTGAGCTGGGAATGGGATGAGGAGAGTGCAAACAATTATGAAACAGTGCTGTGAGAAGTTTTCACATGGTAAAAGAAAAAGAGAAGGGGGTTGTGAGGGCACATGAAAACTTCTCAGGGAAGATCCTAGGAATCTGAACAGAATTTTAGTAAAATACCAAAGACCTAGCAGCCTGAGACCCTTGCCCTACTTCCCTGGTCATGAGTTGAAGGTTTTGTTGAGCTTATCTAATATGTAGGAGGGGAAGGTACATGCTTCTCAAAGCTGGCTAAGGACTTGGTTTCCCCTTAACCTGTACAAATACAAATTTGGAAAGATTACTTTGCATTCTGGTCATCATGTTCCAAAATCTCCATGATTCATATGATAGCTTCTACCTTCCTGTTGCAAGAAGGAGGATCACCATGACCCAAAGTCCCCAACATCCCCATTATTCATGAGACATTGTATGCTTTTGTATTTGCATTGACAAAGCTGATGTTCTTCAGTTGCTTTCATATCTATATTTTTACTCTATTAATATAGATGACATTTGTCTGTTATGATACCGATTCCATATTATCTAGACATGTACCTTCTGCTTTTTTACATTATTGACATTTTACCTGAAATGCCAGCAAATTTTTGTGGTTTTAAGACTGTGAGCCTCCGTTCCTAATTAAGGGCAACAGGACAGGATAAAGTGGGGAGGCCTGGGGAAAATTTAGGGTACATAAACCAGCTTTTGCCTCCTGTATCTCCACCTCTCCTACCAGAGTGCTTCTGGTTGTGACCACATCCCCTTCTCACAAGATTATATAACAAATCCTTCCTATCTTTACTTAGAGACCTCTCTGCTTATTTTATTTGGCCAAAGGACATTTTGTCCAACACAAATCCAAAGAACAGGGTGCTTCCCACTCTGTCTTATGCCCCAGGTGATTTCAACAGGCCCTCCTACTTTTACCATCATCTGATCCAACAGAAGACAAAAGGGGAGACTCTGAAATAAGGTGTCAGCTAAGCCCATCAGGATCCAGCACCAGAGACTGTGTGGTTCAGTGGAAAGAATTGTGGATTAGATGTCTGAGGAGATACAGAGGAGAAAGAAAGCAGGAGGAGGGAGAAGGCCAAGGCCTCCCTGAGAAACACAGGGGTGGGACAAACCATGGGCAGGGCTAAGGAGAGGATAAGTTGTGGAACACAAGGTACAGTCCTAGAAGGCAGGTGTGAACACTCAGCATGTGGCACTGGGCTTCCTCACACCTCTGGCTATCACCCATCCAAGTTGTTGGTCCATCCATGGTCACTCTCAGGAGCAACAGCAGACCCAGGTCAGTCCAGAGCACACAGAGCCACTTCTGCTCTTTCCTGGCCCTGACCTCTCCTTCTGCTCCCCCATCTTTCTTATGCCCTCTTCTCCTCTGCTCCAGTTCCCTTCTCCCTTCTCTTTCCCTACATTAATGTCTTCCCTTTTCTGATTTCTTCCCTCCTTCCTCTAAGCTTTCCCTTCTCTCTATGGTCTTCCCTCACTTCCTCTCCCATTACCCACTCATCTTTATTCTGTTTTCCCTTTACCCTGCATTTCTTTTCCTCAGACCCTTCTCTCCCTCTCTCCTCCTTTCACTCCCACCCTCCCTCCTTTCTTTCTTCCTAGTCTCTTCAGTTCACCTCTCCCCCCTTTAACCATTCTTCCCTTCCCTTGGTCAGCCCTCCCCTCTTTTCCTTCCTGTTCTCCACTCCGTTCTGTTTTTGCTTCTTCTCAACCTCCCCTCCCTCCCCTCCTCCTACTTGTGACCAGCCCTGACTTCCTTCCTCCTTCCAAGCTTCCCACTTGCCCAGGACTGCTTCTTCTGCCTCCCCCTCCTCTCCCACACCTTTCACCCCACATCCTGACTGTTCCTCCTCTGGATGAACATGCACCTTCTCCCACAGAGGCACCTGCATGGGGGAGATAAGAGCACAAGAGACCCTGTACCCCCCTTCTATCCCATGTTCCTACACATCTTCTGATGTGATCCATCCCTCCTCCTCTGCCCTCCTCTCTCCTCTCCCTGGCCAGGCCAGCGAACCTCTCCTATAGGCTGCTGGATGGTCAGGACACCTTCCCACCTGTCGTCTTCCTGCATGGGCTGCTTGGCAACAAAAACATCTTCCAGGCTGAGGCTGAAGCCCTGGCCCAGCAGACAGGCAGGAAGGTAAAGGATCCCAAATGATGAGCTGGGTGAGTTGGGACAGGGAGCAGACTATGTGTGGGAGGAGGTGGGGGACTAAGTCAGAAGAAGCAGGGGAGAGAGAATATAGGGGATTTTGAAATGAGAGGGAGGATTTGTCAAGGTGGGAGAGACCTTCCCTCACAAAGCACATCTTGAGGGGCACCAGGAAGTCTACCTGCAAACTGTCCCCAGATGGAGTGGGTTCCTTCTCACAGGAGACTTTTATGCAAAGGACAAATGATCACTTGGTGGGGATTTTTGTTCAGCCAAAGGTTAGACCCAAGGTCCTTTTCAGCCTGGAGATTTAGCAAAGGTTCCTGCCCCCTAAATATCTCCACTACTGACACCTGGGATTCTACTCATCTTGGAAGTGCTGCCATGGCTCAAGTGAACATGTTTTAAAATTTATTTTAAATGGAAGACTATCCTAGTAATGAATAGTTATTGTAATGCCTTTATGGTTAATGAAGTTATTCGTTACTTTCTTTCCTAACATCAGAAAGCAAAAGGAAATAGAAGAAAACTGAACATCAGGGAAAGAGGGAAGCAGTGAACCAAAAATCAGAGTGGGAAAGGGCCAGCACTGGTCACAGTAGTGGTTGGAGGGATGGGAGAGGGAGCAGAATATTTTCCTTTCTAATGCTCTTGCCCCACTATGGTCCCACCTTCCTGACTTCCTGCTGTTCTCAGGGATTACCCAGTACCCCCCTGGGTTTTGTGGAGAGCTTGAGAGTCCTCAGGTAGCCTCCCCCAGCTGCTGCCAGTGGGTCAGCACCCCCAGGGTGGAGAGTGAAGGGAGAGGAATCAGGGAGACTGATAACTCCAAGTCTCTTCCCCACAGGTATTGACAGTGGACGCTAGAAACCATGGAGAGAGCCCTCATTGTACTGACTGCAGCTATGAGGCCATGAGCTCTGACCTGCATGTTCTCCTGACAAAGCTGGGACTCACCCCCTGTGTCCTCATCGGGCACAGCATGGGAGGAAAGACAGCCATGGCATTGGCACTACAGAAGGTGAGGCTGACCTATTAGGGCTGAAGAGCATTGCACTTGTCCACAGCCAACAGAAGTCTGTAACCCCCTAAGCAACACCAAAGATTCATCATTGTAAGTTATTTGTAGAATTGTGGGTGAAATGAGGCTGTGAGTGAACACTGATACTGGAAATAGAGAATTCCTGAGGGAGTAACAGATTTACTTCACACAGTTCATCTTTCTAAACCCTAATAGACTGAAGGGAAATTGTGGCTGCCTCCGCTAGCATTGGAGGATTTCAGGTTTCAGAGTCAAGTTATAAGAACTTTTCCTCATCAATGTAACCACCTCACCATGGGAAAGCCAGAGCATGCAAACAGGAAGGCTGACATCAGGACTACTCACACGCTATGAAATGGGGACCTATAGACCCCCATCCCTCCTCTTTGGGGACCACAGCTCCCACTTTCTCTGCCTTCCATCTCTAGGTGCATGGAAGAGGAGGGAGGGCATTGTAGTTTGTGTAATGTGTTTCTCCTTTAGCCAGAGCTGGTGGAACACCTGGTCTCAGTGGATATCAGCCCCTTGGCCACCATGGGCACCTCAATCATCTATAACATTTTAACTTCTATTAAGGCTATAAATATCCCTGGAAATCTTTCTGACTCCCAAGCCTTTGAAATGGTTGATGAGCATCTGAAGCTATTCCTACAGGTCCCCCAGGGCTTGGGCTGTAGAGACAGGCTGCAGAAGCCACAAGCCAATTATTTGAGTTTGATGTCCTCGGGAGACTTGGAGGCAGGGTGGAGTAGAATGCCAATTAGCTAAAGAAGGTGGAATGGGCTTTGATTATAAGCTCATCCAAGGTCAGCCCTGTCTTAAACTTTTCTTTGTATTTCCAGCACTTTGTATGCCAATAGGAGGAATTTATTACATGTTTGTTGTCATGAAAGGAGAAGGATGTATGGAATGAGTTGGATTCTGGTCTGATTAGGCCTGAGAAAGGGATTCTGCTGGGGAGAAGACAGAGGCTCAGGTGGGTGTGCCACCTAAGCCCTTGTCCCCTGCAGGATTCAAGTATTCTGAAGTTTCTATTCAAGAGTCTGGTGAGAGTCAACGGGCAGTATGTATGGAAAGCCAATGTTGAAAACCTGTGGAAGCAACATAACCTCTTTCTGGATACTCTTCCAATCCAGGGTGTCTATCATGGGCGCACACTCTTCCTCAGAAGCAGCGATTCATCCTTCCTCCCGTAAGGCAGGGCCAAAAATCCAAAGGCCACACCTAGCCCCAAAGATTTCACCTTTCTTGGGCCCCAATTGGGTTCTCCACCACCAAGGGTGAGAGTAACTGGGGATTTCAGCTAGACTTGGATTCAGGAGGGGTGGGTCCCTCCAGCACTGGGAAACAACATGTGTATTATCTCAATTGATGGCTCCTTCTGTGTAGCCTGTTTTTCTTCCTGTCACCTCCCACACCTACTGCTCACCCTCTACCCTCTGACTCAACTTTTCCCTTCTCTCTGTCCTCTCTGCCTCCTTCTCTGTCTCTGTCTCTCTCTGCCTATCTGTCTGTCCCTCTCTCCCTCTCTCTGTGTCTCTCTCTCCTCTCTCTTTCCTTTTCTCTCTCATCCTATAGCCCTCTCCCTCTTCCTCTTTCCCCCTTTCTACCAACTTCTCCTTTCTTCTCACCCTCTCTTCACCTCTTTCATTCTCTCACTCTCTATCTCTCTTCACAGAATAAATCACTACCCCAAGATCAAGCTCCTATTCCCTAAAGCCCAGTTCCAGATCATCCCTGATGCTGGCCACGTTATCCATATCAAGAAGCCCCAAGAATTTATGAGCAATATCCTCAGTTTCCTGTCCTGGAAGATGTGCTCTCTCCTCACACTCTTACTTCCCAACTTTCAAACACTAAGAGAACCCTAGGCTTTTCTTTCATTGGAAATCTTTCTGTTTAAGAAAATTATCTTTTTCTAATTCAGAACCAATTAATATGAACATTCCTGTAGGTAAAGAATAAGAGAAAAAGAATTGTAGAAATTGTGAATCTCTCTTATGAATAGCTTGGGGTTTTTTTTAATCATATGATAAATTCAACATGTTCATTTCAAAGTTGTCTTCTCTTCAGTCCCCACCAAACTTACTTCTTTTATGGTTTGTGCAATTTTTACATGTTTGAACAGCCCATTTTCCTTTTTCTTTTAAGAAACTAAATACTTTCATCACGATCATGATAGATAACAACAAAAATAAACATTTCAATATACAAAGACAGAAAAAAGAGGATTCCATGTGAAACCATGAATCTGCCATGTCCATTTCTTTCTTGGTGTTTTTATAAAGTTGCATTTGAGATCATTCACCATCCCAAGTACTCTGGATACTTCTCTGGCTTATCCCTGCCTTTTCTAAAATGTGGTGCCCTGAACTGAATACCCTCAATATCAGCAGAATGGAACCATGTCAGGGTTCTCATTTCCCACATTAATAGTAAAAATAACACCTTGCTAATGCAAGTGGGCCAGACTGAATCTAAGCCTCGGCTTGACTCTTAAGGAATCTGAGCATTTGTGATGCTTGGATTGGCAGGCTGACAAGATTAATGTAGTAGCATGCTACGACACTAGCATACCCAGGATGGCCTGACAGCACAGATTCTTTGATATGTTTTTCTAAAAGAAAGACAGCTTTAAAGGGGACAACAATCTTACTTTAATTATAGATAAGTAGAAAGAAGTGAGTATCCAAGAAAGAATCTAATAGACAGGGCCCCAACTGTCAGTGATTCTCAAAACTTCCTAATGTCGCAACCCTTTAATACAGTTCCTCATGTTGTGGTGACCCCCAACCATAAAATTATTTTTGTTGCTACTTCATAACTGTAATTTTGCTATTGTTATGAATCGTAATGTAAATACCTGATATGCAGGATGTATTTAAATTGGACATAACCCACAGCTTGAGAACCACTGGATAGTACAACCACCTACATATACCAGTAGACCAGGAGACTACCAACCTCTGAGGCTCTTAACAAATGACTATTCAAGACGGCGGCGTAGAAGCAGCAAGGTCCTGCAGCTCCCACACCGCCACCCTAAACACCCATAAAATACAACCCCAGACAAAGTCTAGGAAAGTCTAGGACTCTCAGACTCACAAAAATCCAGAGAACACAGCTCTCACTGAAGGCAGCTCGGCAGCAGGGGCTCAGCGCGGCCACAGGAGCGGAGGCTGGAACAGCCAGAGCCGAGACCGCAGCCAGGCCTGGGACAGTGGGAAGGAGCTGAGCCGAGCCCCGCAGCCAGCCTGCAGTGGTTCTACAGCCTGC
>CM053593.1:374235648-374273867 GCA_028646575.1 Pseudocheirus occidentalis
TAATCATATTGCTAGAGGAAAGGCAATCCCAGGTGGATCTTGCTGAGATGTATTCCCACAATGCAAAAAGAAAAATCATCCACAATCTGAATGAACATAAACCAGTTCAAGCAGGAAAAATGCAATTCATCCTGGAGTAGAGAATTGTCCAGGAATTGTACATTTCCAACTTCACTCACTCGGGATTAGAAATAGATTAGGATCCAAAGGAGGGAAATTCCTACATTCCATATGTGTTCTGCACGACCCTGTGAGATCAGAGCTCCGGGAAACATCTATTGGCAGCTCCTTCCCTGCCTGTGGATACTCTGAGAGACTTGGAACACCTCACACTCACTCCAAAGCCTTGGTACATCAATAGGCTCTTAACTAATCAGTGCTTCTAATAAATCTGATGGTTTTTTAATTGGTTTGACACAAACCTAAGCAAATTCTGTGAGACACAGGCAATCTCAGCAAGGAAAAACCTCATAAAGGTTTAAATCAGGCCTCTCACTTTTAACCATCAGACCACTGGGGATGTAAGTAAGGAAGTCTCAGTTAGCACCAGCCTCTCTAGAATTGATCAGAGTCCAAGACACCATTCTGTTGAAGCAAATAAATTCAATCATTCAGTGCTGTGTTTGGGAATCAAATCTATTAGAAATACATAGCTATTTCTTATTTATCAGTTATATCAGGCTTCTATCAAAATCTCTTATTTAAGGACTCATTTAGAGTATGGCTGTCTCATGCAAAAATCTCTACCAGTTAAGTGTACCAGTCTGATGCAGGAAGTCTGGGAGTTATATTCCTTATTAAGAGGCTCCTAGAAAGTTCTAAGCAATGATCTCAGGCTACAAACCTTATATTAAAATACCAGTCAAGGTATGTTTATCTAAAAATAGGGAAAATAAATCAAAGATACATTTGTGTCATAAGATCATGAAACTCAGTCATGTACCTTCAAGGATTGTGGATGAGATAAGGGTATCACAAATTACAAAGATTCAAAATAGACTGTTAAGTCAAAACCAAGACATAATCTTATCTCCTAGATGACACTGGACCTGAAATGAGAGAGACCCGAGTTCAAGTCTGACATCAGAGCTTCTTAGTTGTGCGACCCCGGGCAAACCCCTAAAAATCTGTCAGCCTCAGTCTCCTCATCAGTGAACTGAGCTGGAGAAGGAAATAGCAAACCACCGCAGGGTTTGTAAAGGAGTCCTCCCTAAGAGAAACTCATATAATCCCAGAGTAACCAGCCCAGGTACACCACAAGGGCAAGGGTCAGCCTCTGTCCCAGCCAAGCAGTGGTCTAGCTAAGCACTGTCTGGTAACTAGTGCCTTATGAAAAGGTGAAGAAGCCATGACCAGCACTGTCCAGAGAACACAATCACACAAGAGAACTTGTGTACGTGAGGCAGAGAGGAACAACAAGGAGAAGCCAGCGTATCGTCAAGGACGAAGGAGAAAGAGGCACTGAGAATGCCAGGCTATTATGAAACCACCAGTTTGGAGAGCAGGAAATGCTGGTGGGTCAGTCAGAATTGAGTGCTGGAACCTCTCACCATCTCCCTCAGTTTCCCCTGTTTTGTAGTCTTTTAGGTTTGGAGATCAATAATAAATGAACTACCATGGGATTTAGTGGGCTACCCCTCACTAGACGTCCTGGAACAAAAGCTAGACAAACACTGGTCAGCCATGTTGTGGGGGGAATTTGTGTTAGTTCTGGATTGGACTAAATTAGTTCTGTGTCCTCTTTCACCTTTGACAATCTGAATGTCAATGCCTTTGAATCCATCCTCCCCCTTGTCCTTCTCTCTCCCCAGCCCTGGATCATCCCACCATCTGCTTTCTCCAGTCCTCCTCTCAAGCTGCAGAGTGTTGCTAGAGGAAGCCACAACACTGTGCTGACTGGGTTCCATGCTGGAGGCCTTGCTGGTGGATGTTCCATGCTGGTGGATCTCTTGATGGTGGATGCTGGTGGAACACCTGGCTGTCCATCTCCCTCTTGCCCCATGACTGTCCCCCATCCTTTTCTGGTCATAAATTTGTGCATGTGTGGGTTTGTTTGTGTTTGCTTTGTTTGTTTGTTTTACCTGTGATGTAATGCTCACATGAAGTATTATTTTGGATGGGCTGTCATACGAGTGAAAATCCAGCCAACAGGACTGAAATCATTCAGAATTCTAGACCGATAGCTTAAGTTATCAGCCTAGGTCTCTTAGAGTTATTCATCAGTAACAACGAACAACCTACCCTGGACTTTTAGCATGCAGCAACCTTCCCATTGGCCACTAGAGGGAACTCGAGACTACAAATATTTGAACTACATCCTCCTATGGATGGTCCTTTGTTCCAAGAGGTTCTGAGCCATGAAAGGAGCCACAAAATTTCCCAAAGGAAATCCAGCCTCCTCCCCTCATCTTGTTTCAATCTTGGTAGAACTCACTGACCAGGAGCTGTTTCTGGCTAAGATATACACATGTATATGCATGTAATAACAGTGGGTATACACTTTCACACACATGCATACATATATAAATATTTATAAACACACATCTACATGTATATGTTTATCCATACACATACACATTGCCCATATAACTGCATATCACAATCTGGACAGTAGGCATTCTTCATCTACTTGGTTTTTCCTATTAATAAATCACTCAGTAAACATTAAGTGCTTACTATGAAGCAGATGATGTTGAATGCCAGAGATACAAAAAAAGGTAAAATATAGTCCCTAAGCTCAAGCAGTTTACAATCTAATTGGAAAATAACATGCAAACAATCCTATGCAAAGAAAGCTCTACATAGGAAAAGTAAGAAACAATTAACAGAGGAAAGGCACTAGAGTTAAGAGGGTTCAGCAAAGGCTTCCTACAAAATCTGGGATTTTAGTTGAAACTCAGAGAAAGGGAAATTAGTAGGAAGAGCTGAGGAGGAAGAGCATTCCAGGCATGGGAAACAGAAAAAATACCTGGAACCCAGAAATGGAGAGTCTTGTTTATGGCACAGTCAGGAGCTACTATCACTGGGTCAAAGAGTACACCTCACAGAGTAAGATATAACAAGGCCGGAAAGGAAAGAGAGGCTAGATTATAAAGTTCTTTGAATGCCAAGCAGAGTATTTTATATTTGATCCTGAAGGCAATTGTGAACCACTGAGTTTATTTCAAAGGGGAATGGTATGGTTGGCCCTAAGCTTTAAGAAAATCACTTAAGAGGATGAATGAAGAATAGAATGGAATGGGGAAAGACTTGAGACAGTCAGACCCCACCACCACCACCTTCAGCAGCTGTTGCACTAGTCCAGGCATGAGGTGATGGGACCATGGTGGGAGGAGCATCAGCGAAAAAAGGATGGTATATTGGAGAGATGTTACAAAGGTGAACTTGACAGACTTTGGCAACACAGTGTATATGGGGGGGCGGGGAGGAACAAAAGATAGTGAGGTGAGGATAACTCTGAAGTTTTGGACCTGGGGAACTGGGAGGATGGTGTTCATTTTTACAGTGATGAGGAAAGTAGGGTAGAGGAGGGGTTAGAGGGAAGGAGAATGAGTTTCATTTTGTAAATATTGAATTTAAGATGTCTACTAGACATCCAGTTCACCAAGAAGAACCAGTGGGACATCCTTCTATTTGGATCCAACTTCCTTCTATTTTCTGGCTTCGTTTCTAGAGATTGTCAAGATTTCATTTATAGGAAATATCAAGACTGTGACAGTTCAGTTTCTTCAGAAGCACACCCAATTTGTTGGTCATGGATCTCACATCAAGAATGCCAGTAGCTAAGCTGAAGTTTATAGATGGTGTAAAGCAGTGATTCTAAACCTTCTTTGTCTCCTTTTACCCCCTTCTGCCAACATCTCTACAAGAAAGGGTAGGGAGAAAGGAGCTACACATGTATGAAGACAATTTTTATTTTTTCTTTGTTTCATGCATTGCCGTGGCCAATGCTTCCGTGCCCCAAATGATGAGTTTTCTAGTGATGAGTTTAATCTCTATGCTTAATTAGGCTGGTTTGTTGAAAACAGACTGAGTCCATTACCAAGACAGGACGCAAAGAATTTCTACTATAGTTGAATTGTTTTGGTTTTGTTTTTTAAATAGTATTTTTTCCAATTGCATGTAAAGACAATTTCCAACATTCATTTTTATAAGATTTTTGAATTCCAAATTGTCCGCCCTTCCCCCTCCCCAAGACAGCAAACAATCTGATATACGTTATACATGTGCAAACACGTAAAACATATTTCCACATTAGTCATGTTGTGAAAGAAGAAACAGAACAAAAGGAAAAACTATGAAAAAACACAAAAAAACTATCTCTATTCAGGCTCCATCAGTTCTTTCTCTGGATGTGAATAGCATTTTCCATCATGAGTGTGTTGGAATTCTCTTGGGTCACTGTATTGCTGAGAAGAACTAAAATCAACTTAATCATTGCACAATATTGCTATTACTGTGTACAATGTTCTCCTGGTTCTGTTCACTTCACTCAGCCTTAGTTCATGTAAGGCTTTCCAGGCTTTTCTGAAATCTACCTGCTCATCATTTCTTATAGCACAATAGTATTCCATTACATGCATGTACTGCAATTTCTTCAGTCATTCCCCAAATGATTGGCATCCCCTCAATTTCCAATGCTTGGCTACCACAATAAAACCTGCTATAAATATCTTTGTATATGTGGGTCCTTTTCCCTTTTTAATGATCTCTTTGGGATACAGACCTGGCACCAGTACTGCTGGATCAATAGCTATGCACAATTTGATGGCCCTTTGGGAATGGTTATAAATTCTTCTCCAGAAAGATTGGATCAGTTCACCACTCCACCAACAATGCATTAGTTTCCCAATTTCCTCACATCCTCTCCAACATTTATCATTTCCTTTTCTGTCATATTAGTTCATCTGAAAGGTATGAGGTAGTACATTAGAGTTCTTTTGATTTGCGTTTCTCTAATCAATAATGATTTTCATATGGTTATATATAGCTTTGTTTTCTTCATCTGAAAAATGACCTTTTCATATTTTAACAATTTATCAATTGGGAAATGAATTATATTCTCATAAATTTCATTCAGTTCTCCATATATTGAGAAATGAGGCCTTTATG
Organism: Pseudocheirus occidentalis; assembly: GCA_028646575.1. Lineage (NCBI taxonomy): Eukaryota > Metazoa > Chordata > Mammalia > Diprotodontia > Pseudocheiridae > Pseudocheirus > Pseudocheirus occidentalis. Next base: position 374,240,761 of record CM053593.1, read on the forward strand.
AGAGTCTCTTGATGAAAAAACTTTCTCAGCTTTCTGCTTTCCTTCTAATCTTAGCTGCATTGCTTTTGTTTGTGCAAAAAATTTTTATTTGAAATAATCAGAATTATCCATTTTGTATTTGTAAAGTTCTCTATCGCATATTTAGTCAGAAATTCTTCCCTTATCCATAGATTTGACAGGTAAACTATTCCTTACTCCCATAATTTGCCAAAGATATCAATATTTTTGTCTAAATCATGTACCCATTTTGCCCTTATGTTGGTATACTGTGTGAGATGTCGGTCTATACCAAGTTTTTGCCATGCTATTTTCCAATTTTCCCAGGAGTTTCTGTCAAATAGTGAGCTCTTATCCTAAAATCTGGAGTCTTTTCTCAAACATTAGATTGCTGTGGTCACTCACTACTGCTTCCTGTGTATCTAATCTATTCCACTGATCTACCAATCCAGGCAATACCAGTTAGTTTTTATGGTTGCTACTTTATAACATAGACAGAGATCTTCTATGGCTAGGCCATATGGCAGTACTTGTAAGGGCTTACATACAGCCAGGCTCCCTTCCATGCTAAGGCAAGGTATCCCAGGAAGTCTTTATGGACTTTGTATTCAGCAGATCTCCCCCTCTTGCAGCTTTTTATACACTCTTCAAACTCTCTCCAGTTTCCTCTAAAAGAAAGAAATCATAACTGCTAACGTTATCTTGCCTTGCCTGGTTCCATCTAGGATCCTCTGCGGCGGGGGTGGGGGAAGAGGGAGGAAAACAAGACAAGCTGTGAGGTCCTGCCCCATCAATTTGGGCTGGCCTGGGAATGAGGCAGGTCTGCATTTGAATTCCATTTCCACCAGGCACTTGCTGAGTGACCATGAACAGGTTATCTCCTCCTCTCTGGCTTTCCATTCCCCTCCTTGTAAAATGGAGGGCTGGGGCTTGGATCGTGCTTGGATGTTTAAGCCGAGGGGGAAGTTCTTCCCATCAAAGATGGAGGAAAACAAAAAACAGGCATTTATTAAATACTTACTATATGTCAGGCACCGTGCTAAGCATTTTACAAATATTATAGATGAGAAAACTGAGGCAGCCAGAGGTCACACAGCTAGTGTCTGAGAACAGAAGGGAAGCTGAGTTTTCTTGACTCCAGGTCCAGTGCTCCACCACTCCACCACTAAGGAAGGAGGGATCTCACAAGCTCTCATTATCCCCTCTCTCTCCCCCCAGGGAGGTGCCCCTAATGAAGAATTAGGGGGTCCCTGTGAATGAAGATTAACAAGGATGAAGCTGACAGAAAGATTTAAAATAAAGAGGAAGAAGGATCAGGAGAGTGAAGATCAAGTACTAGAAAAAAGTTCCATCTGTGAACTGAGAGAAAGGAAGAGAGGAGAGACAGACAGAGACAGATGGAGAGAAAAAGGAATTTCAGAAATGACCTAGACTAATGTCCTCACATTTTTCCAAATCTTTTCTTTTTGTTGAGGCAGGGGTGATTGGTGGGAGAAACACCATGTTATATTGGAGCCCATCCCACAGAGCATAGTTGGGGATGAGTCTGGGGGACCATCCCATGGACCATGTGAAGTTCTGAACCTGGACCCTGGACACTTCTGGAAAGATAAGCACTCTGGTCTCTTTTGTAAACCAATGGTTGGTACCCAAGTGCCATCTCTCCACCATCACCTGTGATTGAGAAGGGACATTTTGTCAAAGAGAATTGGCCACTGAGCAGCAAGAGTGGCCTACTCATTAGACTTTGAGGGGAGAGAAAATTTTTGTTCTCATCCTCTCTTGCCTCTTTGTCAAACCTTTGGTTTGAAACCAATGTCTCTTGGACATTCTATAAGGAGGAAAGGAGCTGTTCCCTTCCTCTCTTCAGCAGCTCATGGCAGCTGCATTATGTGGTCATCTAGCTGAGCTTGAGGCTGGAACTCAAAGCTTTCACTGCCTCACCTGCTTCAAGTTGTTTCCTTGAGCACAGGTGATTGATTGAAGAGGGCTCCTTAGACAAATCAGGTATGTTTAGCCTGTAGAGGAATAGACTCAGGGGAGACATGAAAATTGGGTTCAAGGACTAAGTTACTATGTAGAAAAGGGATCACTTTTGCACTATCACACACAAAAAGCTTCATTTATGTTTCTTGTTTAGAGAAGCTTCCTAACAGATAGTTCTGTCCAAGGTAGAATGAGTTTCCTGGAGAAGTGTTGGGAGCCCCTTCCTTAAGGTCTTCAGCTAGAAGCTGGATGAGCACTTGTCGGGGATATTTTGCTGGGAATTCCTTCACAGTAAGGGATGAATGGGATGACCCTGCAGGCCCCTTTCACTTCTCCAGCTCTGTGGTTCTGATTCTGTTGCTAGCCTTTGTTGACAGAATTTTAAATGTATTCTGGACAGGACCCATCTCTACCCTGTGAATACCCACAGGCATACACAGAGAGGGGAGTGCCAGGAGACAAGTGGCAGTTTAATAAACTGATTTCAGAGAGAAGAATGCTCTCAAAGCTGAAGTAAAGACACAGGTTATATACATAAATAACAAATGGGAAAGGGATTGGGGGAGGTGGATTACAAACAATCATTTCCAAGACCTGAGTTGTTTTCCACAATAAGCCCACAACTGCAGGACTCTACAGGTGTTCTGGAGTCCTGTAGGAACAGTATTGTTTCAAGTCTTTGGGGGCTTTACTTGATGGGACATAGGACCAGGGTTCTGTGATGGGAGCAGTTTCTACAATTTTTGATTTGCTTCACTTAACACACACATACAGGAATGTAGTGATTGTGAGAGCATTGTCAAGGGTTTGAATCATCCTTTCAACTTGTATTATAAGTCTCTAGCTCCCAACCCTGAGTCTCCTGAGTAATCAAAATTATCAGTATATTCATTACACATATCATACCATATAAATGAGCATGAAAATCAGAATTTCTTTCACATTCCCTCCTTTTGATCAAAAGTCAGAACATCTTGTGGGTTGTCCTTCATTCCCAAAGAGGATCATGGCATTAGGAAGGTGATGCCATAACTTGCAAGTGAATTGGTTTGAAGTGAGGGAGAGCTGTGCAAAGTCATCCATCTCACTTTCTCCTCCAGAGCCCTCTGGTCTAGTGGCCATGGCTCAAAAAGGTGGGAACAATCCTGAAGACTCATGAGGAACATTCATCTGAAACATGATTTTGATTTATAAGTTCTGTATATTTCGTGCCTGATCTGTGAGCTGCAGATTGTAAGATCGCTGGTTTAATGATAGAAAGTTAATCAGAGCATTTCAGTCCTCATTTGTCCTGATCATGGTGACCAAGCCCAGAGTGGAGAAGAATCAAATACATGGAATATTCCCCAACTTACTTTTGTGCCTCTCGTTGTCCAGAACAAGCAAGTGACCATCTTATGACCACTTAGTGAGTGGAGATGGCCCATGCTTCACCCAATCTGTGGCCCCCTGAGTCCCCACTAATTTGGCATTTTTGGCCCTCAACGGTAAGGTCTATCAACCAATAAGATTCTGCATTTTGTCATGCCTCTTTTTACATATTTGGGGAAAATAAGCAAGGTATTAATCCATACTTTGTATATGTTACATGAGAATGTGGTTTCTAATAGAAGGGTCCTATAATAGGCTTCAAACTTTAATGCAATGTTCACTACTTATTTACCAGCTGCAGAGCCCCCTTCACAAGCATAAGAATTCTAGCAAAGATATCTCCATCCTCTTTTACTCAATTTCCACGACCAAAACAAGCATGGGTTGTGGCATGGCATCCACCACCTGCTTTCTCCTCAGAGACTCCACAATATACCTGTGAACCCTTGGAGGACTTCAAGCTATTGTTTTTAGAAAGTCAACCTCCCATTAGAAAGAAAATGCCTTTTCTCTCCATCTTGGAATCATTTCCCTCTGAGTTGGTAATGACAATGCTAATAATCCTTTTCCTCCTCCCTGATACCTCAAGCACATTTGACCTCTGCAAATGGGGGGATAACACCCTAGTTAAACTGGGAAAGTCATTGGGGGGGTAGTTTTGAGTCCAAGATTGTTGGGTTTGCCACTCACACCCACAAGCAATTTTCATCTCCCACCACACATCAACTTTGCAAAACTCCCCTCCCCAACATGACTTCCTCAGTGATTTTGGCCACCCCATTTATGCTGGCCACTCCTCTATGTCTACTCTCTCCATCAAGACACCTTTCTTCTCCACAGGGGAGTATTGCCTTATTTGGTACACAAGCTCCATGGCCACTGGACAGGCTAATATCCCTGTTGAGGGAGGACTTATAAAACTTTCTGTTGGTCTTTTAACCTGTACCCCCTATGTGGATATGACTGGTGACAAGTATATCTGGGACTTTACATCAGCCAACAGTACCAGTTGTACTGGGGAATACTTCCTACTTACACCTGTGACCTCATCCCTCCCTCTATCCTGCTAGTAGACTCTCCCTTTTTAAGCTGCACTTTTAAGTTATTCCATAATGCCACAGTGCCATCTAGTTACAGCACTCATATTTCTCTCTTAAAGATATGCCTCTCCCCTGGAAGTTTAATGTGCAACCATTCTGATCCTTGGGGCATCCATGCTCAGAGTCTCTTATGAACTGGTCCCATCTGTGCCCTCAAAGGCTATATCTTCCTTTGTAGGACTGATGAACCCAGTAAAAAAAATTCTGGGAAAGAGGTGAAACAAAATGCCACCATATGGCAAGACCTCAGAAATACTGTCCTGGACACTCAATGGTTAGCCCCTTAAAAGGACTTTGGAATGTGTACCCCCCCTTTTCCATCTTCAATGCCACACAGATCAGGGCCTCTAACTGGAAAAGGGTGAAAAATAGATTCTAGGGAAATATCTGCTTGACAAGATATTGATGAGGTATAGGCTCTGGGACCCCCTTTGAGCTCTCCTTGAATCTTTGAGATACAGGCTCTGTGAAACCCCTTGAAGTCTGATTGAATCTTCTCACTTGATGAGGCATTTGAAGAGGCCATAAGTATTTCACTGTGGCTGTGCCCAAACCTCTGTTACTAGCTTGGCCCTCTATTGTCCATCTGCTTCCCACTCTTGAGCCTATCAAAATATCAATCCACTCTTGCATTGACCTCATTGACTCCTCCTGAAGATCCTTCCCAAACTCCTCCTCTAGACCACCCCTAGATTCCTCCCACAACTTTTCTGTATATAGAATCCCATCTTCCCTCCATGTGTTGCTAGGGCACCACAGAATGCTCTAGTACAGACTTGCTCTGCGACAGCACCATAGAATGATCTAGCATAGACTGGCTCCTTAAGAGTCTACCCCATATGGTTAACTTTCAATGGACTTTCAATAAACTTTACTTTTCTTTGGCTGAGAAGACTTGAGTAGAATTCTTTCTGCAGGACGTGGCATGTTGGTATTTTGGGGTCTCAGGCAGTCCTAACCCTCTTTGTGTGTAACCTCTTCAGTATAGGTTCTGGATCCTCTTCTCCTTTGAACTTTCCCACAAATTTCAGGAACCCAGCCCCTGCACTCAGATCCCTGGCATTTGCCTGAAACATCTATTTGTCCCAGCTTAGTCCATTCAGCTGCCCTTTCATTGTTACCTGTGACCCAGCCCAAGCCTCAGTTAGTTCTCTGTCACCTCTGACCCTGCCCAGCCCATCATTGTCTGTAACCTCTTGGACAACCCCAGGCTGCTTCCCAACCTTCACCTCATCTAGACCCCTTCTTTGTTATTTTCAGATTGCCAGGTGCTATAAGCCACTCCTTGATCCCATTCAAATCTTCCCACAATCTTTTTCACTATAAAAAAAAAAGTCAGTCTTGTCTACCAAATGCTCAGATTCTTAAATCTGGCCCCCTTGTATTGGCATTACAATAAATCTTGTTACTTGGACTGAAAGGAGGCTTGAGTGACCAAATTCTTTTACGGCAGAACCCACACCTTTTGCTCTTGAGTTTCAGGGTTCCCAGCATCTCTAGACTGCAACACACTGATTCCTTTAAAAGAGAGCAGAGTATCTCATGCCTTGATATGGTCACCTATGACATGAACTCATTCTCTCTAGCCTCACAGACACCATTCACCAGTTGGCAAATGAGACAGCTTCTAGTGTCCAGGAAATCCAGCAATCTTTGGAATCCATAGCAAAGGTGATCCTAGATAACAAAATAGCCATCAACCTGTTTGCCTCTATGGGGGTGAATGTGCTCTAGCAAACACCTTTTGTTGCATGTACATCAACAATTCTGAGAAGGTAGAGATCAGTACTGAATATATGTTGGAAAAATCTAGTCAGACACAAGAAAACCACCATCACCTCAGTGCCCCAAATCATCTTTTTCATGGAAATCCTGGCTCCTTTGTCTACCCCATTCTTATTCTTTCCTTACTGTATTCCTTTGGTACTTGTTTGCTTAACCTCCTTGTCAGATGACTGCTCAGGCTATACACCAACCTACAACCAAGTGCAAGGTCTCTAGCCCACTGGATCTGGCATCAGCCAGGTTCTAAAGTCTGACCCCACAGGACCCAGTAAAGCAGGGACAGCCCAAAGGTCATTGCCAGCAGGAAGCCGTTTCAGAACCCAGGATCTTCACCTCTTACCCCCAAAAGATTTAGTGTGCCATCTGTTTGATGGAGGGATTATGGGGATGGGATCTGAACCCTAAAAGAAAAAATCATGTCTCTAAAAGCAACTCAGTCCCTGAATTTTCTCATACATTTCAGTAGTCTCTGTCCAAGGTATCTGGCCCTCCCCAGCCCCACTTAGATTACTTAATTAATTTACTTGACACTCAGTCTTGTTCAGATCTTCCCATAGTCCTTCTGTATAAAAATATCAGTCTTAGCCCCATTAAACTGCACAGATTCTTAGAATCTGGTCCCATTCTACTGGTAATACAATAAACCTTGCTACTTTGACTAGAAAAAGGTTTGAGTGGTCAGATTCTTTGGAGGAAGACCCACCCTGTACCCTTGCATTTTGAGGCTCTAGAACCCCAAACCATAGCAAAAGCAGCTTAGTTAAGGAAGCTCCTGTGAAATGGGTGCCTCTGTCACTATTTCTTTCCTTAGGAATCCCAGATAATGGAATAAATTTTTTCTAAGAGAATTTTAGTTACCCCAGAGGTTATGGCAGTACAACAAAGGAACACTTCCACCCACCAGAAAATACAGACCATAACCAAAGCACATTTGTAATGATGGGCAGGTGGCAACTGAAGTCAATCTGCCAGCTTTCGAAGGGTCAGTCTGGGAGAGGAAACTGCCCATGGTCAGGCTTCACAAGCTTGGATATATTGTGCTTGGGGCAGGTGGGACGCATCTCATAGACAGTGACAGCAACCTTGTGAAAACTCCCCCACCAATATTTTTAGGCTAGCACTGCTGACTTGTCAGGTCCACAATGGTGAGTTAATGAAGGTGCTCCATCATAGGGAGGGAAAAGTTCTTAGGGAATACTGTAATGTTTGGGCTGACCCACAGTCCCATAGTCTGACCAAGCTTCCATCCCTCCTTTTGAAGCTTTTCTTGCTGTGTGATGAGCATTCTTTTCTAGACTGTGGCTATTTCTTCTTTTGTCAGGTTAAAAGGCTCAGGCAGGCTCTCAAGTCCAAATGGACATGCAGCTATGGCCTTATGGGCAGAATGAAAGTTTCACAGACCAGTACTATGGAGTTTGGAGAGTCAAAGCTGTGCTTCTAGCTACTTGGCAGGCCAAGGCATTTCCGTGGGCATGAACAATGTTTTCTCAGCTATTCTCTAGAATTACAAATTCTGCTATTGCCTGGAGAAGCAAGAAACAAACAGATGGGACACCTTTTTCTGATTTGTTAATGGGTTGTCCTGAAGAGGTGAGGAAGCCCTGATGTTTCCATAGCATCCCAAAAGCATGTGCCATCCTGAATGCAGAATCTTCAACCATTTCTGTGGTGGTGGAGATGCCATGACCAGCAACCAAAACTCCTTCCTCATTTCTGAGGCAGGATCCACCAGTGTACCAGTCAAAGTCCACTCCTTCTAAAGGAGTTTCCTTCAGATCTTCCTGGGGGAAAAGCAAGGCATTCAGATAAATTACAGGCATGGTCTAAAGTCTCATCCTCACTTTCCAACTCAGGTAGATGGGTGGTGAGACTGAGCACACTTACACCAACTGCATTCCCTCATTTCTCAGAGGTGAATAAATCAAATGGGAGATCCAATTGCACAACAATAGGTGGGCACAACCAATTGACCCAATATCAGCAGCATCTGAAGCCAACAAGATGGAGAGAACTTGGTTGAGAACCAGAGGGTCAGAAGCACTTAAGGAAAAGAGAACTAAAGGAATGGGGATGTTTCCAGATGTGGAGGGTGTTGGGGATGAAGGACTCAAGGAAGCGATTCCTCCTTGGTCCACTGAAATACTGACCTCTGATTTATGGAGCAGATCAATGACCAGGGGCTTCAAGGATCAGGATAAAAGGATGAAAGGCACTGATATCTCTAATAAAAAGAGTGAGGGGTTTTGAGATATGGACTGCAATGGTATTATTAGGAATCTGCAGGACAGAGTTACAGTCTTGCCTCCAGGGGAAGGGAGTGAGGAAGGCAGAGGGATTTAAAATAGAGAGGGGGGCACCACTGTCAACTAGACAGACCCTTCTTGCCCCTGAATGAGGAAGGAGACATCTCCACCAGGAGTCATGGGGATAATGGGCATCAACTGCACAGCACCCTCCTTTTAGCACTCCTCCTGGCCACCCTTCCCAGAGCCAAGACATGCTGACTGATCAGGACTGCAGAGAGTATCCCTCAATGCCTTCTGGGCTGCTTTCTCTTTTTTCTCTTCAGTATCTCACATCTTGTCCTCCAGTGGCCAGATTTTCTACAGGTTAAACAAATTTCCCTCCTGGTGACTTTTGAAGGTGCAGGGCTGGGATGGGAACAGGTGGGCTGGGGATTGTGAGGAATGGGCTGCAGATGCAGAGGGCTTGCAAGAAAAAACATTCCTTTTTGCTTCTCTAAGTCCCTTTTTTACTATTTTCACCTTCCACTGCCAGATTAATGGCCAGCCTGGTGGTGGTCTCAAGGAGGAAGCCAATGGCAGAGTGGTCAGCTTAATTTGTTTGGAGATCTGTGGGGAAAGATTATGAACACAGCAGAAAGGAAAGTGAACTTGTTCCACCACACTATCTTGCTGGAGCCAGTCTGTCACAAGGCACATGATCATTCTGGGGGAGAGTTGATGGGAATGGCTGCTCCCTCCCCTCTGCCCTTTCCACACATCTGTCTCTTTTTAAAGGTAAGAACTCAAAGATAATAGTTCCCTTAACTAACAATAACAATATAACACAGAATGTAAGTACACTATGAATGGATATAACAATACAGTTACACAAATACAAGTGTGCAAGTAAAAATAATCCACACTGTGCCAGCAATCCACTCAAATGACAGAAATAAACATCCCATACCTCTAACCAAGAGCCCAACCAAAATGTCAATTTCAGCTGCTTCCCACACAACACCAATAGTATTCACAATTCTTAGGCAAATATAATTTGACACAAAATAAAAATAAAAACTGAGAAAGTTGATTCATTGATTCTTCTACTGTATTCCAATCAGTATCAATCTTTGATATGATTCTATAGGGTAGTGATTCTGTATATTTGGCCCCAGAGCTGTGAGCTGCAGATTGTAAGATCAGTTGCTTCATGAAAGGAGGCTAAAGACAGGCACTCTGCCCGCCTTATTTCTTGTCACGGTGACCAAGTTCAGTGTGGCAAAAATGACTCAACTATGTGGAAAATCCCCCAGTTGATTTTTGTGGCTCCAGACCTTTCTCTCTTGTCCAACTGGCAGGTGACCATCTTATAACCACTTAGTGGAGATGGCAGATGCTTCCCTCAATCTGTGACCCTTTTGCTAAAATATGTCATTTTTGGCCCTCAAGAACAAGATCTATCAACCAATGAGATTCTCTGTTTTGCCATGCCTCTTTCACATATTTGGGCAAGAATAAGCAATGTATCAACCCATACTTTGTATGAGTCACATAAGAGGAGAGTTTCTAATAGAAGGATTCTGTAATAGTCCTCAAATGTTAATGTAATGTTCATTACTTGTTTGTGTGCTGGTGTGCTTTGTCCTGCATTCCTGAATATGATAACATCAGGAAGATGATGCCATGATTTTCAAGTGATGAATTGGTTTTAAGGGAGGAAGGGCTGTGTAGTCACCAACTTCACTCTCTCCTTCAGAAACCTCTTTAAATTACTCTTTTGTCAGCTGTAGAGCTCACTAGCACCACCAAAAGAATGCTAACAAAGACATCTCCATCCTGCTAAACTAACTTCCATGACCAAAGGAAGCAGTAGTCATGGCATGGGATAGAAAGTTCTCCCCACCCATATGTTCTTGGAGCATATGTGTAGCTCCTGCCTAACCTAAGGAGAAGCCCATCCATCTTGGGATCACCTGGTCAGCGGAGACATTTCCTGCTTTGCCCAAGCTGCAATTCTGCTGAAATATTGTATGCTTATGTTTGCCTACGAATCATATGTCCACCAGAGGAATTATTCTGTATTTGGTATAGCCCCTCAAGAATGTCTAGGTAGCTAGCCCTATAAAAATTGTTCCCTGGAAAGAGGGGATCATGAGGAAGACATGAGGTCCACATCATTAGAGGGAACCATGGACCCATACATAGAGTGTCATTGGCTCAGAGCTCTGCCTCAGTCTCTCATTATAAGCTGCATAATTTTTTTGCCACAAAACAAAATCCAAACATACATAAAAAAAATTTGCCAATCTCTGTGACAAAAGAAAAATACCATGAAAATAATACCAAAGAACAGAGTGCTTCCCACTCCACCTTATGCCCCAGATGATTTCCAAGTGCCTTTCCACTTCTACTATCCTCTGATCTAGCAGAAGACAGAAGGGGAGAGTCTGGAGTGAGGTGTCAGCTAAGCCCATCAGGATCCAGCACCTGGGACAGTGTGGAAAGAGATATGGATTAAACATCTGAGGAGCTTCAGAGGAGGAAGAAGGCTGGAGGAGGGAGAAGGTCAAGGCCTCCCTGAGAAACACAGGGGTGGGACAAACCATGGGCAGGGCTCTGGCAGGGACAAGTTGTGGAGCACAAGATGGGGGAGTAGATAGCAGGGGTAGATGCTCAGCATGTGACAGTGGGCTCGGAACCTCCAGGGTTCCTCACACCTCTGGCTATCACCCATCCAAGGTGCTGGTCCATCCATGGCCACTCTCAGGAGCAGCAGCAGACCCAGGTCAGTTCAGAGCACGCAAAGCCACCTCTGCTCTTTCCTGGCCCTGACCTCTCCTTCTGCTCCCCCATCTTTCTCCTGCTCTCTTCTCCTCTGCTCCAGTTCCCCTGTCCTTCTCTTTCCCTAAACTAATGCCTTCCCTTTTCTGATTCCTTCCCTTCTTCCTCCAAGGTCTCCCTTCTCCCTATGGTCTTCCCACACTTCCTCTCCCTTTATCCACTCATCTTTATTCCATCTTCCCTTTACCCTGCTTTTCTTTTCCTCAGACCCTTCTCTCCCTCCCTCCTCCCTTCACTCCCATCTTCTCTCCTTTTCTTCCTTCCTATATCCCTTCAGTTCACCTTTCTCACCTTTACCCATTCTTACCTTCCCTTGGCCAGCCCTCTCCTCTTTTCCTTCCACTTCTCTCCCTTCTCCTGTTTTTGCTTTTCCTCAACCCCCCCTCTCTCCCCTCCCCCTACTTGTGGCCAACCCTGACTTATTCCCTCCTTCCCAGCTTCCCCCTGACATTCACTTGCCCAGGGATGCTTCTTCTGCCTCCCCCTCCTCTCCCACACCTTTCACCCCACATCCTGACTGTTCCTCCTCTGAATGAATATGCAGCCTTCTCCCACAGTGACACCTGCACGGGGGAGATAAGAGCCCAAGAGACCCTGTACCCCCCCTTCTATACCATGTTCCTACACATTTCCTGATGTGATCCATCCCTCCTCCTCTGTCCTCCTCTTTCCTCATCCTGGCCAGGCCAGTGCCCCTCTCCTACAGGCTGCTGGATGGTCAGGACACCCTCCCACCTGTCATCTTCCTGCATGGGCTGTTTAGCAACAAAAACATTTTCCAGGCTCAGGCCAAGGCCCTGGCCCAGCAGACAGGCAGGAAGGTAAAGAATCCCAAATGATGGGTGAGCTGGGAGGAGTAGACTATGGGGGGACAGGGGGGAAGAGGGGGAAATAAGTCAGAAAGGAGGAGAGAGAGAGAAGGTAGGGAAAGATGAAATGAGGGCCAGGAGCTGTAAAGATGGGAGAAACCTTTCCTCACAAGGCACATCTTGAGGGGCACCAGAAAGTCTATCTTCAAACTGCCCCCCAGATGGAGTGGGTTCCTTCTCACAGAAGACTTTCATGCAAAGGCCAGGAGGAAACAACATGTTCAGTATCTGAACTTATACCTTTCTCTCTCCCTAGCCTGTTTTTCCTCCTGTCACATCCCACACCCTCACCCTCTACCCTTGTAACTGTCTGTATCTGACTTCCTGACTTTTCTCTTCTTTCTGTCCTTTCTGCCTCCTTCTATCTCTTTCTCTCTCTGCCTCTGTCTGTCTGTCTGTCTGTCTCTCTCTCTCTCTCCTTCTCTCTGTCTATGTGTGTCTGTCTCCATGTCTTTTTCTCTCTCTGTCCTCTCTTTCTTTCCTTTTCTCTCATCCTACACCCCTCTCCCTCTTCCTCTTTCCCCCTTTCTACAACCCTCTCTTTTCTTCTCTCCCTCTCTTCACCTCTTTCTCTCTTTCTCTCTTCACAGACCAAGTCACTACCTCCAGGTCAAGCTCCTCTTCCCTAAAGCCCAGTTCCAGACCATCCCTGATAAGAGCTGCATCCTCCATCTCAAGAAGCCCCAAGAGTTCATGAGCAGTATCCTCAATTTCCTGTCCTAGAAGATGTGCCTTCTCCTCACACTCCACTTTCCAACTTTCATGCATTGAGAAATCCCTAGGCACTGCCTTCATTGGCAGTCTTTCTTTTTAAGAAAATTATCTTTTTCTAATTCAGAACTGAACAAACACCAATTAATATGAACATTCCCATAGGCAAAGAACAAGAGAAAAAGAGAATTGGAGAAATTGTGAATCTCTCTTATGAATAGCTTGGGGCTTTTTTATCATATGATAAATTCAGCATGTTCATTTCAAAGTTGTCTTCTTCAGCTCCCACCAATCTTATTTCTGTTCCCTGCTCTGTAGTTTTACATGTTTCAGTGACCCACTTTTCTTTTTTAGAAAATGAATACTGTTATCGTGACCTTGATAGACAACAACAAAAATGAATATTTCCATGTACAAGCCAAAAAATGATTCCGTATGAAACCATGTTTCATCCCCTTTCTTTTCTCGGGGCCTTTGGAAAGTCTGCATCTGCTTTCATTGAAGGCCCTTCACCCTCCCAACTGCTCTGGATACTTCTCTGCCTTATCAATGTCTTCTCTAAAATGTGGTGCCCTGAGCTGAATGCACTCAATATCAGCAACGTGTCAGGGCTCTCACTTCCCACATTAATAATAATAATAATAAAAACATTGATGATAGTAATAATAACGTTGCTAGGGAGTGCAGAAGGTAGAGCCTTGGGCCTGGCCTCAGGAAGACCTGAGTCGAAATCCGGCCTCTAGCTGTGTGACTTTGGGTAAGTCACTTAGCCTCTGTTTCCTCAGCTGTCAAATTGAACTCATAATGACCCCTACCTCCCAGGGCCATTGTGAAGATAAAATTTATTCGGGTTGAGAGGGGTTCAGGGACCCCTTTTCCTCTTTCCCCTTTTCTACAACCCTCTCTTTTTTTCTCTCCCTCTCTTCACCTCTTTCTCTTTCTCTCTTCACAGACCAAGTCACTACCCCCAGATCAAGCTCCTCTTCCCTAAAGCCCAGTTCCAAACCATCCCTGTCTAGAGCCATATCCTCCATCTCAAGAAGCCCCAAGAGTTCATGAGCAATCTTATTTAAAATTTAAAAGAGGAAAGAGTACTGAATGGAGTTGTCTGGAATGATTTCATGGACTCAAGCAAACTTTAAGTCAAGATAGGATAGATTTATTGTTATGTTTTTCAGTGGGCTAAAGTTCTTAAGGAACCTGCGACCTGAAAGGGGCACAGTTAATGTTTATATATCATAAAGTATAGTAAAACGTGCCAAATATGCTAACTAGGGGATGGTGGGCGGGATTAGGGAGTGCTTAAGGAGCAGTCAGTCCTTAAAGGAGCATGCACTTCTTGTATCTACTGCACAGGCATTTACCCCAAGTTCACTGGGAAAAGCCCAAGGTGGGGAGAGGGGGGCCGCACAGTGAGGGGTGGTTTTATTCCCGCTATGTTACTAGGTTAACTAGCGGTCAGGGGCAACTGAGGATGGCCCAGTCTGCCACCCACGAGTGTCTTGTTTGACAAGAGAGATGAGGGGAGTGTACATATGTGGCTAAAATCTAAGATACACACGATAAGGGGTCCAGGGTGCATATAACGAGGTAGGGAGTAGGTGTGAGCTGATACAAAGTCAGTTCATGCTAATAATTCTTACTGTTGCAGGTGGTCACTGTACCAGGGAGAGAGAGAAGGATTTTGCTAGGGTCCGCTTAGGAGCAATTGTTTGGCATAGCGTCCTTGAGCTGGGGAGAAGTGGTTTGAGAAGATAGTGGTTTGAGGTCAGGGAGAAATGTGATTTTGGAATTAGGGTCCAAGCACAAGCACCCAAGTACCCCCTCAAAATGGCACAATATGCGTACAGCCCCTGGCATGTAGGAAGCACTGTGTAAATGCCAGCTATTACTATATTAAGATGGTCATTTCTGGGACAGTTAGGTGGCGCAGAGAGTAGAGTACCTGTCCTGGAGTCAGGAGGACCTGAGTTCAAATTCAGCCTCAAACACTTAACACTTACTAGGTGTGTGACCTTGGGCCAGACACTTAACCCCAATTGCCCTGCCCTCCCCCCTCAAAAAAGAAAAAGGTGGTCATTTCTATTTTTTCCCCAGACTGGAGAGCCAGTGCATTTATTAGCAGATTGTCTATGTCCCCTTCTGAACTTCCTTCTCTCTGTTCTGGGTACTTCTATGTGTCTCATTGACACTTGTAGCTTTCTTTACTTCTGTTGTTTCCATCACCGTCATGGTACCCAACTCCAATAAATGCTCTCCCTTATAACAAATCAGTATTGTCACTTAAGAGGCATATAACCCTTTAAGAGGCAGCAGGTATCACAGGACAGAGACTTGGAGGCAGGAAGGCAAGAGTTAAATCCAGTCTCAGATACTTGCTAGTTGTGTGACCCTGGGCAAGTCACTTAACATGTGCCTTCCTCAGTTTCCTTATCTGTGAAATAGGCATAAAGATAGCACCTAGGTCCCATGGCAAGGAGACCAAATAAGATAAAATTTGGAAAGCACTTTGAAATTCTTCAATCAAAAGAGAAATGTTGTAGTCAAAAAAAACAATCAGGTGGTGCCCTAAGGCTCGCTCTGCTCCTCTAGCCCTTCCAAGAGACAGGAATCAGACACAGCAGCAGCCCCCAGGGGCACGATTATCATTGAACTTATTTCTGAAGTCTGGTTTATTTATTATTTTTATTGTTTTTTAAAGAACAAATATGTATTTTCTTTACTTCCTGCCTGACCCCCCTAAAATTAAAGAAAGACCTTTGTACTACGCATTAGGAATATTCAGGAAAAAATATTCACATTCAAGCAAAACAAATTTTCACATGTCCAAAAATATACATGTGTGCATGTGTGTATATATTTATATGTGTATATTTGTGTGTGTTCATGAATACATGTGTGTGTGTCCAGAGACTCACACCATTTTTTTTTTTGGCACTCTGAGCCCATCATCACTGTGTCAAGAGAGGAGTAGCATCCTTCATCACTGGTCCTCTGGAATCATGATTGGTCATTGCGCTGCCTGGAGATTCTTAAGTCTTTCAAAGTTATTTGTCTTAATGCAATTATTGTATAAATTTTTCTCTGGTTCTGCTCCCTTCACTCTGTATGAATTCAGACAAATCTCCCCAGGTTTCTCTGAAATCTGGGATCTTCCCCACACAAAGGGAAGAATTGCTCTGGGCTAAGGAGACCAGAGATCCTATGGTCCTGCATGAGTGAGGTAGGGGTGATAGCCCCTTGCTGGTAAGGAGGGAAATTCAGGCCTTCTCCATTGTTCCTTTTTGGGGTGCGGAGGGGGAGTGTAAGAGGGGAGGCTGTACAAACTCAAATTTTAATGAGAAAAAAACTAATCTCATTCTTCTATCTCTTTCTAGCTGAATAGAAATAATTAAGCATTTAAGTAACCCTTTAATGTTTGAGAAACGCTTTGCCTTATTGCATTTGACCCATACAACACCCGGGAAAGGTATGATTATTACCATGCTTTTACAAATGAGGAAACTAAGGATCTCCTCAGACAGAAGCCAAAGATCCCATAGCCTGGAAGTGTCTAAAGTGGGATTTGGACTCAGGTCTTCTGACACCAAGTCCAGGTTATCTCCACTCTGCCACCTGGCTGCCAAGCTGTGGTCTCTCACCTTGGCTGTGGGCACCCTGGCATAAAACTGATGTACCTCTTGATGTCACTCACACACACACTCACACACACACACACACACACACACATACACAGCATCCCTCCCACACACCTGCTCCCTCACCCTCCTCCCTACCTTCCAGGCTCTACCTCAGTTTCTCTTCCCTTGTCTCCAGCAGTGCAGCTTCTTCTGCCAGTTTCTCTGTGGAAACTCTTGCATGCCCTCAATCCATTGTAAACTTGTGGAGGGCAGAATCTTGTTTTCCTTTTTATTTATTCATTGCCCACACCTACTATGACACTTGGCATACAGTAGCTAGGTGTTTAATAAATGCTTATTAGATTAAATTGTATTGAATTGAAGCCTCAAAAGTGTTTGACCCTGTCAACCATGTGATCTTCTTGGCCTCTTTCCAAGAATAGAGGAAGTTTATGTTCTAAAGGAGGAAGATGGTACATAAAAGGAAGCTGAAAAGGTGCAAGGGAATCACAACCTTGGCTCTAAAGTCAATTCAGCTTCATCTAAAGGACCCCAAGCTATAGAGAGGTCATAAGGGATGAGCTGGATTGTGGGAGGTCTCTGTCATCCCCACCTGCCAGCTGGCATAGGACCCAGGGAAGGGGTCAACAGAGCAGAAGTAGGATCCTGTCATGGGGGGATTAAGCTTAGAAATACAAAGGAGGGAACCTAGGGGCAGGTGGAACTCCTCAGCCTTTCCATGGAAAGCTTTCTCTAGTTGAGAAGAGGCTTGAGGGAGATGGAACTGACCCCTAAATAGGGCACTCGCTAGATTGGAATGAGACTTCCCTGAAACTGAAGTTTCTGCTTTGGGGGTGGGGCAGGAGAAGGACCTGATCCATCCTGGTAGAGTAACTGGGGCCCCATCCCTGCCCTCTTCCTGGCTCTGTCCCACCTCAAACTAGGTCCAGCCCTGGAGACAAGTCCCTGGGTTCCAGCCTTTCCTTATTGCCCCCCATCTGACTCTTCCTGCCAGCTCTTTCCTTGTCCCTGGAACATACACATGTACCACTTGTCGCCATGAACTATTCTTAGCTGGGATTTCTCTTTGGACCCACCTGGTTTTGAAAAGAAGATTTTTAGAGACAAAAAGCTGCCTTCCTTTAATGGAAAAGACATCAGGCAAGACCACACCTCCCAGAATATAATTGTAGCCTGGGGGTCTACACCATTCATCATAGCACAAGGCAGCATCTCTCTGGACCTTGGGGTAAGGTCCCTGTCTCAACCCTGGCAAATGAAACTTCTCCAATGTATGGTCATTCCTGTCCCCCTATACTCAGACCCACCAAACTTTGACCCCTGAATTACCTCCCATATTGTCCACAGTTCTATAATCCTATATGTAACAAATGTGAGGATGAGTTCGAATTGAGCCTCCCCCATTTTAACCTTGACAATCTTTACTATGTGAAAACATTCTCAATCAATCACAGTCTTTAGACTAAATGCAAAAAGGACATTTTTGCAAAAAACCAAAGTGATATTTCCTGCAAAGAAATTTGACCACACTTTAAGAATCATCTATAAATCATCAAGGGAAATGGGGAGGGGAGGAAAGATGTTTTATATTCATCTTTCTTTATTACCACTTAAAGAAATACCTCTTTCTAAAAGTCACTTAAGGCTGGCTGACTGATTTTCAACTGATAGTCTTTGGACTTGGGAGAAGAACATGCTGGTGAGGACTCAAACTGATAACATTGGAGAATCACTTCCTGGCTTCTCAGGGATACCCCTAGAACCCTGGATGAGGTTTGAACCTTGAGCTTTGGAGGCTCATCTGTGAGAGTGGAAATTGGGATAAGGATTCTCAGAAATCCCATGGGCTGTATAAGGATGTATTTACCATTTGGGACTTTTGTAACTGTGGATACCAACCCTCCTCATTGAATGTAAATGCATTGATATTGCTTGCTAGAGAATGTATATGTCTCTTGTAGTCTGTGGGGGAGGAGGAATACCTCCAAAGATCTCCATTTCATGTCAGACGATTCTAGATTTGGCCATAGAGGAGACTGACCCCTGAAATTGAGCTTTCCCAAATTCTTTGGTTTGGTATGTCCCCATTTCTGAGTAGAAGTTGGGGGAATATCTTTAAAACAAAACTGAAGTATGACTAACATCTGGGGTCTCTTCTAAAAAGGATTAACAGGCAATCAGTCTACTAGCATTTATTAAGCACCTACCCCCTACCAAGAACTGTTCTGGAGCTAGGAACTAAGTTCTGGAGGCTCTTAACAGGATATCAGTTAGAAAGGTATTTAGGGTACTAAGTACATATCAAGTGTAGAACAACTATTTATTTCTTTCATCAAAAAAAGGCGCTGAATTGCAAAAGACTCACAAATGTGCATTATTAAAAAAAATTTTTAAAGCATGAAACAATAACTCTGTTACTACTCTTCTTTCAGAACATAAAAACAAGCAAGTGTTTTACATTCCCGTCTCACCTGCACTATCTGTGCAATTCATGGCTAATCTCTTTTGATACAAGCCCCATTGTGGGGACAACAAGAGTAAGTAGATTCTCCTGGTCCTTTAGCAAAGGGCCAGGACACAAGTGGTCCATTCAAAGTGCTCAGGGCACATGCTCATCTAAGAGATGGACCCTGTGAAATGTATATCCAGACACATGTGTGTGTATATATATATATGTGTGTGTGTGTGTGTGTGTGTGTATGCATGTGTGCATGTATGTATGCATATATGTATACATGTGTACATATACATGTATATAACTCATTACATTAAGGATCACTCCCCATGAGGAGAGGGCTCAAAGAGGGATTGAGGGCTTTTAGGACAATGATTCTTCAGGGCTCTTCCTGAAAGATAAATTTAGTGTTATTTTATTTAATGAAGTAAAATGTCAACCCAGAGTAATATACCTAGCTTTTGTCTTTGTGAAATTGTCCTTGCTTAAGAATCCTATAAACATTATTTTAAAAGGTCTTGTATGAAGAGATGACTAAGAGCATGAAGGACTCTGCCAGTCTGAATAGTCTTCTCTTCCAACAGAAATATGCTGGAATAAGAACTCTAACTCTAATGAATAACAATCATTTCTGAAAGGTTTGTGCCTAAAAGTAAAGGGCTATACGAAACATATAGGAAATATCATGAATAAGAGAATCTGATTTATTCTCGATTTCAATGGTTTTCCTCAAACCTCAAAAGTAATCCCAACTCACTTTTTCAATAATATCCTCCAAATGGATGTTTCAGAAGATAATTGTTGTTATTAGATGAATTTGTTCCATTGTTATTATCATAAGAAAATGGTGATTTCTTCTATTAGTTCACCCTTCAAAGTGTCTTACATGAGAAAGCCAATGTGTTTTATAATAACAGATAAGTGTCCTCATCATACTCCCCTTTCATCACACAATTTTGCAAAAAGCATTCTTTTTTAATTATATTTTTTAATGATCAAGAATTGATTTTTTTCTCCTCTCTTGTTTCCTCCTATGTCTTCTTCTCTTAAAAAAAAACCTAACCTTTGTAACAAATTTGTATAGTCAAACAATACAAAGTTCTTCATGGCCATGTCCAAAAGTGTGACTAATTCTACATGCTTAGTCCATCGCTTTTCTATTAGGAGGTGGGTAGCATGCTTTATCATTGATTCTCTGGAGAACCCTAACCCTAACTGAATTGTTCTTAAATATTTCAATCTTGTTTATCTTTAAAATGTTATCATTCTTTCATTCACTCTGGTTTTTTTCCCCATAATTCTTCCTTTTTACTTGTCTTCTATTGTCCTCTACTTATCACAATTTCTATTGAAAACTTTTTTTATTTTTTTAAGTATTTAGGGGGAGGTTTTGCTGGCCTTCTCCCCTCCTAGACTCCTCCTAGTCCCATCCCAGAATAGATCATCCTGTGTCCTGTGACTTTAGGGGAGAGAGACATTTGTTTTGTTTTTTCTCCTTAGAGAAAAAATAACTTAAAAAAATAACTTAAAAAATAACTTGATATTGTCAACTCTGGAAGAACTAAAAAATGAATTAAACATGGTTGTGGTTGTTTTTGAAAGTTCACCCCTTGTGACAGTTTTTTGTACAGCTCCCAAAGTAGCCTGAAAGAGGTCATGGGCAGATCTCAAGCCTGCTTTCTCACTATTGAAGTGCCAAGACCTTGTGCTGAAGGAGTCATATTTGAACAGATAGTAAGTCATGATGAAGTTGATACCAGGCAAAGGCAACAACGAGTCTAGACTTTCTTCTTGAGAGTGAGAGAGACACTCTGAATCATTTGGGACATTTGCCTAAGTTTCTCCCTTTTGCCATTTTTACAGCACAATTACATTCTTTTTTTTTACATGCCTTTATTTTGTTATTGAACACTGTATATTATTATAATACTTTTAAAAGTTATTTCTATTTTTTAATTGCATGGGGTTTTTTGTGGAAAGTAGTTTGTTATATTTACCTACCAGAATGATGTGGAAAAATAAAACAGATTATCAGAGTACTTTTAACTTCCACTCAAAGACTGTTTGCTTTCAGTTTAGGAATTCACACCCCAAATCAACAAGCAGTGTGATGACAAAACCCATCTGTATCATGTGCCTACACTGACTGACAGTGACAGAAGCAGATCGTGCCCACATGAAGATTCAGCCAGAGCTGACAATTTCATGTCATTTGCATATGTAATATAGAATCATTGTTGATCTGCCCTCACTGTCAGTTGGAGTGAATTATCCATGTTCATCTGTTTGTTGTTTTCCTTTGTAATTGAAGGAACAAAATGTTATCATGATGTGAGGATCAAGGTGTCTGACTGTGGCTGCCCAGACCAATACAAGTGTGGAAGGTTCTACCACAGATTAGGTACATCCTTGATCTCCTGGGGGATAACCTTCTCTTATAACCTGGAAAATTTCAGTCAGCTTTTGTATGAGCAATGAACCCCCTCTCTTGTAAATCTCAGCTGGAATAGAATCAGCACCAGGTGCTTTGCCACATGAAAGGAGCCTAATGGCATCCAAGACCTGTTCTTCAGTTGGAGTTTCAGCTAGAGAGGGATTAATTTCAAACTGAGGTAAATAGTCAGTGGCTTCAGCATTGAATGATGATGGTCTGTTGAGAGCACTGTGGAAGTGTTCAGCCCGTCTCTCCAGGATCATGTCCTTATCACTAATCAATGTGGCTCCATTAGCCCTGAGTAGGTGAGATGCACCATAGGTCTTTAGTAGATAAATAGCCTTCAGGGCATCATAAAAGCACTTGGATTGTTACTATCAGCAGACAACTCTATTTCATCTGCCTTCTTACTGAGCCAAGAATCCTACGTCTCTCTAAGTCAGCGGTTCTCAACCTGTGGGTTATATTCAATTTATAACAATGAAAATACATCCTGCATATCAGGTATTTACATTACAATTCATAACAGTAGCAAAATTACAGTTATGATTGATTTTAATAAATAATTTATAAAAAAATAATTTTCTGGCTGAGGGTCATCACAACATGAAGAACTATATTAAAGGGTTGTGGCATTAGGAAGGTTGAGAACCACTGCCTAAGCTTTGTTTAAAGTTTGGTTTTTTCCCTATTTGATCAACTCTTTTTTTTATTTATTTTTAGCTTTCAACATTCACGTCCATAAGATTATGAGTTCAAAATTTTCTCCCCAACTGTCCCTTCCCCCCATCCCAGGACAGTATACAATATATAAAGAAGAATTAAAAACCAATGGGAGAAACCACAAGAAGGAAGAAAAGAGAAAGAGAGCAAATAATATGCTTTGATCTACATTCAGACTCCATAGTTCTTTTTCTGGCTGTGGACAGCATTTTCCATCATAAGTCTTTTGGAGTCGTCTTAGATTTTTGCATTGCTAAGGAGAGCTAAGTCTGTCAAAGTGACACAACATGATTATTATCGTGGACAATGTTCTCCTGGTTCTAGTCACTTCACTTAGCATCAGTTCATGTGTCTTTCCAGGTTTTTCTGAAGTCGACCTGCTCCTCATTTCTTATAGCAAAATAGTATTCAATTACATTTATATACCACAGCTTGTTCAGTCATTCCCCAATTGATGAGCATCCCCTCAATTTCCAATTCTTTGCCATGACAAAAAAAAAATGCTGCTATAAGTGATTTTTGCTCACAAGGTAGGATTCAATGTAAATCAGCAGTTCTCAACCTGTGGGTTATGTTCAATTTAAGTACATCCTGCATGTCAGATATTTACAATTCATAACTGTAGCAAAATTAGAGTTATAAAGTAGCAACAAAAATAATTTTATGGTTGAGAGTCACTACAACATGAGGAACTGCATTAAAGGGTCACGGCATTAGGAAGGTTGAGAACCACTGATAAATGATGAGGCTCTATGCAGAAACAGACTGTGGTGTGAAAACAAAAGATGTCAATAAAGCTTCATTAAAAAGCTAATTTTTCCCAAAAAGAGAAAGAGAAGAGAAGCCAAGGACAAAACCTTCAAAGACAACTTCATTTGTTGGAAAAGAAATGGACCAGAAGTCACTTGGGGGTGGGGGAGTGGAGGGAGGGGATATCAAGTCAGGTAAAGATACAGATGTCAAAATGCCAAACAAAAGATTAGGTTGACAAGGGCTCCTGGATTCAGCTAGTAGGAGGTCATTAGCAACTTTAGAGAGAGGAGTATTTTCAATAGTGGAAGAAGTTTCGATGGTGGAAGCTGGGAAATCATCCTGCAGGTAAGGAATGAGAAAGTGGAATGTTGAGAAAGCATTAATTTTGAAGTGTGCTTAACCCCATCTCAAGTTATTAGGAAAGCAACTATTGTTCAATCTCTTTACAGTTACTCTAAAGACTGTGTTAAAGGTCTTCTATTAACTTGGAATCCATTTCACAATATCTAATTTCTAATACACTGAAGACAAAATATTCATAAGGATGACCTGGAGTACTTGTCAAGTCATGAAGAGAAAGACTAGATTTAAATGTGTACATTTATGGGCTCAAAGGACGACAGATATAGAGCTGCATGTCCAGTGATATCAGAAGGACAGAGCTTCCTCAGCTTCTGCCATAAGGAAATACTAAGGAATTTTGGGCAAAGGTTGATGAAGATGCAATTTAATCTTGACAGACAATTCTGTTCTTATTTGTCCAACTTCATTTGCCAGTTTTGACCAGTGACAATTAATTGTGCCCTAAACAATCTCTTCTTATAATAAGTCAAGGTAACAAAATGAAAGCTTTGGCTCTTGGCATGAGTTACAAGACTGAGTTTTTGTGTCCGTTAGGGACATCCAAATAAATTGTATTAGAGGAGCAGTAAATGCTGAAGCTTGATTGGAATGGCAGAACTCAACCTAGGACAGTAGGGGGATAACAGGCACTCGACATAAAACTTGATGATCTGATATAAAACCAATTGAAATTATTTCTGGTTTTGAAATAAAATGAGGAATGAGTTGATTAGAAATACCCACTATGTTTGCAATTTCAGTTGATGTGGAAATTTCAGAGAATTCTTCATTTCTGAAAGTAGAAAGGGTGGCTACAGTATCAACTCCAAACTTGGAACTCTTTACTGTTTACTCTGAAATTAAGATGAGAACCACATGTATCTAAATGGATCAGGGGAGAATTAATGATGTCATAATCCCTAGAACTATTCCAGTGGAGAACATATGGAGGCATAAAGCCTGGTGTAGCTCACATCCTAAGTTTTATTGCAAACTGTGCATGTACTATGTTTCCACACATGTCCCGTTCACTTGGCAAAAGTATGCGTTTCGGTTATGTATGGTGCCATTTATTACATGAAATTTGTCATTTGGTTGCTTATATGCAAGGTTGGCCTACATACTGTGGATGTCATGTATTAATTAAGCATCTGCTCTGACCTTGTATTAACTATGCTAACTATATTAACCATGTAACCTATGGAGAAAATGTTTTGAATATCCACATCCAGTTATCTTGGTATCCTCCAAGTGATTTGCAGGGGTTACAAAATTGTCCCCAGTGGGGAGGATGTATGAGTGTGAAGCAAAGTCCCTTTCAAACTTTGCCCTTTTTAGAGGCCACCCTGCTTGGCCCATTTATGTTTGTAAAGGTCCTGAAACCTTGAATGCCTCATTTACATACATAACAGACATGAAGTGATAGGATTAACAAAGATAATAGGTTTGCCCCAGTGCCTCTTCTAACCTCAGTGATGAGCAGCTGGCAAGAATGATTGTTTAAAAGCAAAAAAGCAAATAGGAGCATAGCTGCAAAGTATAGACCAGTTCCTGATAAGAGTAGAAAGAGGTTAGCATCTGAGACAGGGAACCTGCTGCATAGGAGACCAGCAACCTCAGGTCTGAGACTCTAATCAGAGTCTCAGAGAGAAGCCTTTCCAAACAAAGGCTTGGCAATACCCTAGACCAGGATATAAGTAGATCCAGATGGTGTAGAACGTAAGTGAGTACTGCCAAACAATGAAGAAACATCCAGCATAGACTATAAGAGGAAGGTCAGCAGGAGCAACATGAGAACATCCGCAGTCCCACAGCATCAAGGTATGGTATGTTCTGTCTCTTGGCAAATGGTATAGAGAATGTGCAGGGTCTGTATGTGTGTGCCTCTTTACTAAGGAACTCTATGTCAGGGGTGGCTACGTGGTGCAGTGAATAGAACACCAGCACTGAAGTCAGAAGGACCTCAGTTCAAATCAAGCCTCAGAAACTTAACACCAAAAAACTAGCCATGTGACCTTGGTCAAGTTACTTAATCCCCATTGCCCTACCTTTCCCCCAAGAGAGCAAAATATAAAAATAATAAATAAATAAATAAATAAAATAAGGAACTCTGTGTCCTTACACTCTTCCCACTGGCAGGGTGTGTGTTTGTAAGAGAGTGCCCCTCAAGTCTATGGGGGAGGTATTTCCTCTGTCACATTTCAGAAAATGCCTTTCCTAATTCTGATCTCTGGCTGGCTAAACATAAGGTAAACACAACATTGGGGAAACATCTGGTACCTAGAGTAATCAGTCATATCCCCAAAGGACTTTCAAATGCCAGCTAATGGAATAAACCAGTGGGGTGGTACATGGGAAAGCCTCAGACTACGGTATTAATACCTCCTAAAGTGGGACTTCAAGGAGCCAAGATGATGGAGTAAGAAGTAATTCATTCACACTCTCTTTTATTGACCTCTGAAAGCCCAGAAAATATCATCCCAGGAAAAACCCTGTAACAGCTGAGCCAGTAGAAAGACAAGGTGTAACAGTCTTGTAGCCCAGGAAGCTTGGAGGATTAACAGAAAAGGTCTCTCTCGCTCTAGTGGAGGGCCAGCAGCATAGGATGGGAGAGTTCCCAGAAAAATAGCATCAAGCCCCACCTCAGCAAACCAGGGGGAGCTCCTGATCCCCAATGTAGTGGTACACACAAATGACAACACCAGGACCCCACCTTCACTCCAGTGAATTGGCACAAGCAGGGGATCCAGTAGGCTCTAGCTTAGAAAACTACCACATGCACCAGTGGGTAGGAGTCCTCCAGCAGCTAAACCTTTCAGTGTTTCAGCACAACCCCAGGAGACACAGCTCCAGGTAGGCAGGTGTCCTCAAATGACCAAGCCTTCCAATGCTTCAAAGCAACCCAAGTGAGGAGACAGCCTCTAGGGGCCAGACCCCACCTCCACAACAAGAGCTTAGTTTTTCTAATAACCACTGAGGTAAGGTAAGCTCCCAGATCCTTACAGCCTCTAGCTGTCAGCACCAGCACACAAACCCAGTGACCAGGCCCCAAGTCCCCAGCACAAGAAGCTTGTGTCAGTACCCTCTGTGCTCCAGCAGGAGAATTCAACTTTAAAAACCAGGAAATAGGCAAACACCATGAGCAAAAAGCAGAAACAGACAATGACCAGAGATTCTTTCTACGGGGACAGTGAAGATCACAGAACAAATTTAGAAGGCGACAACATTGTCAATATACTAACACCTGAAACCTCAAAGGGGAATGTGAACTGGTCTCAAGCCTAAAAAACCTTCTTAGGAGAGTTCAAGAAGGATTTTAAAAGTCAAATAAAAGAGGTAGAAAAAAAATTGGGAAAAGAAATGAGAAGTATGCAAGACAGAGTCAATAGCTTGGCAAAGGAAGGGGGAAAAAACGGCTGTAGAAAACAAGTCCCTAAAAAAATACAATTAGGGGAAGCTATGTGGTGCGGTGAAAAGAGCACTGGGCCTGGAGTCAGGAGGACCTGAGTTCAAATTCAATCTCAGACATTTGACACACTTACTAGTTGTGTGACCTTGGGCAAGTCACTTAACTCCAATTGCCTTGCTTTCCCCTCTCCAAAAAAAAAAAAATGCAATTGACCAAATGGAAAAAAGAGTACACTGAAGAAAACAACTCTTTAAAAAGTAGAATTGGCCAAATGGAAAAGGTGGCACAAAACCTCACTGAAGAGAAGAACTTAAAAAGTAAAAATGGACCAAATGAAAAAGGAAGTACAAAATCTAATTGAAGGAAACAATTCATTAAAAATTAGAACTGAGAAACTGAAAGCTAATGATACTATGAGACATCAAGAATCAATCAAATAAAATTAAAAGAATGAAAAAAAAAGGAAAATGTAAAATACCTCATTGGAAAAACAACTGACCTGGAAAATAGGTCCAGAAGAGATCATTTAAAAATTATTGGTCTACCTGAAAGCCATGATGAAAAAAAAAGTCCAGGAAATCATCAAGGAAAATTGCCATGAGGTCCCAGAACTAGAGAGTAAAATAGTCACTGAAAGAATCCAACAATCACCTCCTGACAGAGATCTCAAATTGAAAATGCTAAGGAATATTGCAACCAAATTCTAAAATTCTCTAGTCAAAGAAATAATACTGAAAGCAGACAGAAAGAAGCAATTTAAACATCCTGGAACCACAATCAAGATTTTGCAGTACCTTGCAGCTTCTACCTTAAAAGATCAGAGGGCTTGGAATGTATATAAGGAGCTTGGATTATAACCAAGGATCAACTGCCCAGTAAAACTGAGCATAATCTTTCTGGGGAGGAGATGGACATTCAATTAAATTGGGGACTTCCAAACCTTCCTGATGAAAAGACCAGAGCTCAATAGAAAATTTGATTTTCAAATACAAGACTCAAGGGAGGCATAAAAAAGTAAACAGGGAAGAAAAACAAAACCACAACATGTTATTTAAAAGGACAAACTGTTTACAGCCCTACAAGGGAAGATGATACTTGTAACTCTTGAGACCTATATCTTTATTATGATGTTTAGAAGGAGTATACATAGACAAAGGGCATGGGTATAAGCTGACTTTGATGTGATAATAAAAATTTTAATTAAGTGGTGAAAAAGGATTGTACTGAGAGAAGAGGAAAGGAAGAGACAGGAAAAAGTAAATTGCATCATATGAAGAGGCACAAAACTTATTACAGTAGAGGGAAAAAAGGGAGGGAGATGAGCATTGTTTGAACCTTACTCTCATCAAATTTGAATCAAAGAGCCAAATATACTTTTTTCTCAGCAGTACATGGCACCTAGACAAAAACTGACTATATATTAGGGCATAAAAACCTCGCAATCCAATGTAGAAAGGTAGAAATATTAAAGGTACCCTTATTAGGTCATGATGGAAAAAATTACATGTAATAAAGTGTCATTGAAAGATAGACTAAAAATTAATTGGAAGCTAAATAATCTAATCCTAAAGAATGAGTGGCTCAAACAATAAATCATAGAAACAATCAATAACTTCATCCAAGAGAATGACAATAATGAGACAACATACCAAAATTATGGAATGCAGCCAAAGGAATTATAAAAGGAAGTCTCATATCTCTAAATGCTTACATAAACAAAATAGGGGGAAAAGGAGAACAGTGAATTAGGTATGCAACTAAAAAAGATAGAAAAAGAATTAATTGAAAATCCTCAATTAAATACCAAATTAGAAATTCTGAAAATGAAAGGAGAGATTAATAAAATTGAAATTAAGAAAACTATTGAACTCACAAATAAAACCAAGAGCTCATTTTCTGGGGTAGGGGGGACAATAAAATAAACCTTTGGTTAATTGAATTTTTAAAAAAAGAAGAAAAAGAAGAAAACCAAATTACAAGTATCAAAAATGAAGAAGTATCTCACCCAACTGCATGTCAATATATTTAACATTCTTAGTGAAATGGATGAATATTTACAAAAATATAAATTGCTCATATTAACAGAAGAGGAAATAAAATACTTAAATAACCCCATTTCAGAAAAAGAAATTATATAAATCATCAATGGGCTCCCTAAGAAAAAATTTCCAGGACCAGATGGATTTACAAGTGAATTCTTTCAAGCATTTAAAAAAACAATTAATTCCAGTACTATATAAATTATTTAGAAAAATAGATGAAGAGTCCTACCAAATTCTTTTTGTGATACAAAGATGGTACTAATACCTAAACCAGGAAGAGTCAAAAGAGACAAAGAAAATTATAGAACAATTTTCCTAATGAATATAAATGTAAAAATTTTAAATAAAATATTAGCAAAGAGATTACAGCAACCTATCTTGAGGATAATACACTATGATCGATCAGGTAGGATTTTTACCAGGAATGCAGGGCTGGTTCAACATTTAGGAAAACTAACAGCATAATTGACCATATTAACAACAAAGCTAACAGAAATCATATGGATATCTCGATAGATGCAGAAAAAGCTTTTGATAAAATACAACACCCATTCTTATTAAAAATACTAGAGAGCATAGGAATAAATGGAGTCTTCCTTAAAATGATAAGTAGCATCTATTCTAAAACATCAGCAAATGTTATATGTAATGAAGATAAGCTAAAAGGATTTCCAATAAGATCAAGGTTGAAAGAAGGATGTTCATTATCACCATTATTATTAAATATTTTACTAGAAATGTTAGTTTTAACAATAAGAGAAGAAAAAGAAATTGAAGGAATTAAAATAGGCACAGAAAAAACAAAGCTATCACTCTTTGCAGATGATATGATAGTATACTAAGAGAATCCTAGAGAATTAAGTAAAGATTACTTAAAAAAACAAATTTAGCAAAGTTGCAGGATATAAAATAAACCCACATAAATCACCAGCATTTCTATATATTACTAACAAAGTCCAATAGCAAGAGGTAGAAAGAGAAATTCCATTTAAAATAACTGTAGACATGATAAAATATTAGGGAATCTACCTGCCAAAACAAACCTGGGAACTATATGAACACAGTTACAAAACACTTTCCACACAAATAAAGTCAGATCTAACTAATTAGGAAAATATCATTTGCTCATAGGTAGACCAAGCTAATACATTGAAAATGACAATTCTACCTAAATTAATTTACTTATTCAGTCCCATGCCAATCAAATTACAAAAAAAAAAACTATTTTATACAACTAGAAAAAACAATAACAAAATTCATCTAGAAGAACAAAAGTTCCAAAATATCAAGGGAATTAATGAAAAGAAATGCAAGGGAAGGTGGCCTATCCATACCAGATCTTAAATTGTATTATAAAAATGAGGCACTTAGGACACAATAGTAAATGGTCACAGAATTCAACTTTTCATAAACCCAAAGACTCAAGCTTTTGGAACAAGAACTCACTATTTGACAAAAACTGCTGGGAAAACTGGGAAACAGTACAGCAGAAATGAAGTATAAAGCAATATCTTCCACCATATACCTAGAAAAAGTCAAAATACTTTAGACATAAAAGTCAATGCAATAAGCAAATTAAGGGACCAAGGAATGGTTTACCTGTTAGATATACAGATAAGGGAAGAATTAACGATCATACAAGATATAGAAAGTATTATAAAGTACAAAATGGAAACATTTTGATTATATTAAATTAAGAAAGGTTTATATAAACAAACTCAATACAATGAAGATTCGAAGGAAAGCAGAATGCTAGGAAACAATTTTATAGCAAATGTCTTTGATAAAGGTCTCATTCTTCAAATATATGAAGAACTGAGTCAAATTTATAAGAATACAAGTCATTCACCAACTGATAGCCAAAGGATAGGAACAGTTTTCAAATAAGCAAATCAAAGCTATTTATAGTCATATGGAAAAATACTTTAAATCACTATTGATTAGAGAAACATAAATTAAAATAACACTAAGACATCACCTGATACCTATCAGATAGATCAACATGACAAAAAAAGGCAAATGATAAATGCTGGAGGGGATATGGAAAAATTGGGACACAAATGCATTATTGGTGAAGTTGTGAACTAATCCAACCATTCTGGAGAGGAAGTTGGAACTATGCCCAAAGGGCTATGAAACTGTGCACACCCTTTGACCCAGCAATACCACAACTAGGTCTATAAGCCCAAAGAGATTTTTTTTAAGGTGAGGAAAAGATCTATTTATACAAAAATAATTATAAAAGTTCTTTTTGTAGTGGCAAATAATTGGAAGTTGAGAGGATGTCTATCAATTGGTGAATGACTGAGCAAGTTTTAATTCATGAATATAATGCAATACTATGGTGGTATAAGAAATGATAAGCAGGAAGAATTCAGAAAAACCTGGAAAGATTTACATAACCTGATGCAAAGTGAAGTGAGCAAAACCAGAAGAAAACTGTACACAGTAACAGCAGTACTATATAATGAACAACTGTGAATGTCTTAGCTATTCTCAGCAAAACTGTGATCTAAAACAATTTCAAAGGACTCATGATGAGAAATGTTATCCACCTCCAGAGAAAGAACTGATGGAGTCTAAATGCGGAGGGAAGCATGCTGTTTTTCGCTTTCTTTATATTCTTCATAGTTGGAATATTTTGGGCTTGGGAGGGTCTGTGCCTTATTTCACAACATGGCTGATATGGAAATATGTTTTGTATGACTATATATGCATAATATATATATCAAATCGCTGACATCTCAAGGAGGGAGGATGAAAGAAAGGGAGGGAGAGAATTTGGAACTCAAATTTTTTTTAATTAATGTTAAAATTGTTTTTCATATAAATGGGAAAATATGAAATATTATTCAAAAATGGGACTCAGATAGTTAGATCTGCTCTGGGGTAGCCCTGATTGAGAATAAGAGGAAGAGGGGAGAGCATTTCCTCCAAAAGCATCTATTTTGGGAACTTGAACAGGTTTATGATAACACAAGGGGGAGACAGAACATGACTGAAATAAGCCATCAGATCTTTAGAAGATTCCTCCTTAGTATATTCAGATTATGTAAGAGTACATATAATGGAGTTGCCCATAAGCATTTAATTAATTTTGGGATTATGGTGCCTAGCTGCAACTGATCTTTTCATTTATCTCAGGAGTCTTTAAAACAATGCAATCAACACTCCTGTCTTTTAAGTATTGCTTCACACCGGAAAGAAAGGACCGCTCCATTAACCATATCAAACTTTAGAATCCTAGAAATAAAGTGCACTTTCCTAAATCATTTTCTCTCAATCTAAAATCACCACGAAGTGGTCGTTGTTTCAAAGGATTACTGTTTGTGAAATTATTCCATTCAGTTATAAATCTGCATACCTTTGGATTACAGTGTACATACAGAAGCCAGGCTAAAGTACCTTTCCCTGGAATTGGCAAAACCTTAGAACCTTTGTGAGAGAAATTATTATTTCTCTCTTATATTAATAATCAATTATTGAATTAAGACCAGGATTTTTTCAAAAACCTATAAATTGTTCAATCTCTGAAGGACATTGTTGATGAATGAGATTGCCCAAATCTCAGGGGTACAGGTTTTTTCATCCTGTGTGGGAGACCCTACCCAGCTAGAAAACCTCACAATGGATTTAACCTAAGGTGAATTCTGGCCCTTGTGTTCCACTCAGCCAGGTCTGAGTAGAGGTGGACCATCTTTGATCTAGATTGACCTAGTCAGGATAGTCTAGATAAAAGTTAAGTATCTTTCTCCAAGACTGAGTTATCAGAGTCACATTCCCCAGTCCTTCATTAGAATAAGTCCACCTCTCATTATACTATTCATTCATTTCAATAATTCTTAACCAATCAGAGTTTATTGCTTCCCTCAAGGACACCAGTCCATGACCCCTTTTATTAATTATCCATTATCAATGATGAACAGAATGATTAATTACCCAGAAACCATGTCTCTCAAACCTTTCCTATGTCTCATTTGGTACCCTTGTTCTCAGTTCACACAGGAAAGGGAAGAGAAGGGAAGGGAAGAATGTAGAGAGCCTGGGCTAAAGAAGATTACAAGGTTCTGTGCTGGAAAGGAACCTACCTTTAAGTCAGAAATATTTGTTCCTAAATCAGATAGTTGTTCTTCTCAATGGAGGAAAGGAAAGATTCCCCACCCATTGACTCACAAGACTCTGTTCATACTCTTTATTTTTTAGGGTACTGAGCACAGGGTCAAAACTCCCAGCACTAGGTGCAGCTAGCATGCATGCATGGCTTACTCCTTGATCAAGATAATCATATTGCTAGAGGAAAGGCAATCCCAGGTGGATCTTGCTGAGATGTATTCCCACAATGCAAAAAGAAAAATCATCCACAATCTGAATGAACATAAACCAGTTCAAGCAGGAAAAATGCAATTCATCCTGGAGTAGAGAA
>CM053593.1:374274367-374289437 GCA_028646575.1 Pseudocheirus occidentalis
TCTATTTTTTTCATTTCTTTGGATCTGTTTAATAGTATCTTGATTTCTCATAAAGTAATTTGCTTCCATTTGCTCCACTCTAATTCTGAAGGAATTATTCTCTTCAGAAGGCTTTTAAGATTCTTTTTCCATCTAGCAAATTCAACTTTTTAAGGCATTCTTCTCCTCATTGGATTTTTGGGCCTCTTTTGCCATTTGAGTTAATCTGTTTTTAAGGTATTATTTTCTTCAGTCAGGTTGTTGACTCTCTTTTCATGATTTTCTTGCATCTTTCTCATTTCTCTTCCCAATTTTTCCTCCACTTCTTTTATTTGGTTTTCAAAATCCTTCTTAAGTTGATCTATGGCTTATAGGCCATCTATATGTTTCTTGGAAGCTTTTGGTGTGGGAGTTCTGACTGTGTTGTCTTCCTGCCATTCCACGCTTTGATCCTTTTTGTCCCCAAAAAAGGATTGTAGAGTTCGATTGCTGTTCTTACTTTGCTTCCTTTGCCTGCTCATGTTGCCAGTGAATTACTTGACTTTTTAGCTCTGTGGAACTCTGCTTCCAGAGGGGAAAACTCTGGCCCAAATTTCTGGGGTTTTCACAGCTGCCGGAAACTATTAGGGGCTGATGCAGCCCCCACCAGCTTTGGCTTACTGAAAAAGCACTCCAGGACCACCACCCAAGGCAATGATCCACATCCAGGTTGCTCAATGCAAGAGCACTTAGTTTCTGAATGATTGCTTGGCCCCCCTGCAGTCTGCAGGCTGGGAGCTCTCAAGCAGCCATGTGGAGGCAGCTGTAGGGCCACCCCCTTCTGCCACTTCCTTGCCCTGGAGGCAGTATGGTCAGACTGCTTTTCTTCTCAAAATTTAGCTGAGTTCCACTGACCTTTCACTTTGTTTTTTTTTTGTCCTTGTTTCTTATGGCTTGATAATTCTGGAAACTGCCACAGCTGCCGCTGATCCACTCTCCTGAAGGCTCCAGCTGCAACTCATCCTGGCTGCCCTGGGGCCAAGCCAAGTTTTCAGGCTGACTTGGTTTGGGCTTCCAGTGTGCTGTGATGAGCCCTTCCTGCTGAGCTGCCTTCAGTGGAAGATGTGTTTTTCTGTATTTTTGTGAGTTTTGGAGCCCTAAAATTCATTTTGAGTCATATCTTATGGGTATTTGAAGTGGCTATGTGCACACTGCAGCATTTTCCTGCTTCTACGCCACCATCTTCTGGAGGAATATTTCTAAAACAAAACTGAGGTATGACTGACATCTAGGATCTCTTCTAAAAAGGATTAACAATCAATTGTTTTAAGGACCTACTATGTAAAAGGCACTATGCTAGGTGCACTGTGCTAACGGGGTGTGTTTTAGAAAGTCATTTAGGGCCCTAAGTGCTGACAGTCTGAAAGTCTGGTTGAAAGAGACAAACTGGCTAAGGTGATATATATATATATATATATATATATATATTGTTTATTCCTTTAAGGCTAGCAGACACATGATCATGGAGCCAGAAGAAAACATCTGACTGATTGATAAAAGAATGACCAGCTTTAAATACTTTTTAGAACAATCTCAACTCAGAATGTCTCTGTCCCACAGATTCACGATCTCCATATGTGTTTAACCATAGCATGAGAAAGGAAGTTTCTTAGTTGAATAAGTCATAAATACAGTTAGAAAAGACAGTTGGTAGCATCAGTTAAAATTACATTCCCAGTATATCTGAGTTTCCCCTATACAGCATATGTCCACAGGATACCAAGATAAGAAAAGTCCCATTATTCAAGTCAACATATGGTTGCAAACATCCTGTCCTTAATGGTCAGCTAAAATGTATACAAATATATATACACACACATACATACATACACACTACTACATACTAGTAGTAGTAGTAGTAGTAGTAGTAGTAGTAGTAGTAGATAGGTCCTTTTCCTCTTCCTTTGATATTTCTGAAGTATAGACCTCATGGTGGTATGATTGTGTCAACAGATATGTCATTTTGTGACTATGGAGGCATAGTTCCAAACTGCTTTCTATAATGGTTACTCAATTCTCATTTCCATCAAAAGTATATTGAGGTGTCCATATATCTGAAAAATCTGACCATCAATTAACTGAGGGTTTTTTTTATTTTGGCCATTTTTGTCAATTTGATGGGTGTGATGCAGAATTTCAGAATGTCTTTAATTTTCATTTCTCCAATTATTATGTAGCTGTTGATAGCTGGGACTTTTTTCTTTTGAAAACTGCATGTTCATATCCATTGATTATGTATCAGTTGGAGAATAGAAAAAAATCTTATTAATGGACTTAAAAATCAACTACTTTTATAACAACTCAAACTCTATGTAACTATTCACTTATTTTTCTTAACATAAATTATTATCTGTGAAACATGGATTAGATCCAAATTGCACAGGGCAACCATGTTTTTAACTAGTGCATATTGGCCTGCATTTTACACTGTCATTCATAGTCCAGAGATCAACACAATTCATCCACATTACATAATTTTTATTTTCTTAACTCTAACAATTACATTGGAAAATTCCTCTCGATGTGGCACTGCTTTCAATAGGTTTCCATATAAACAGCCCTAGTTTCAACTTAACATCAATTTCAACAGTATACACACATAATCAAATCAGCATCTTTAACTGTATTTGTTGCATTATCCATTTGCACTACAAAATTGGAGGATTTTTAATTTCTCAGATAATTAGTTGCAAAGGTTGTCAAACATATGGGTAATTATGCTTCTAAACAAATTCCTTGTGAGCAAAACCATTTGAAACCACTTTGTATATGATTTGCCAAGTCATAGTTTCCACTATATTAATAGTTATAGCAGGGGTGTGCTGGAGCCAGCTCTATTGGCTGAAGGTTCAATTTCCAGCATAAGCATTTACTTCTCAGACATACAGAAAGGCTACAGTTCAGAGTCTGGTTTGTTGTTTTGTTGGTTTCAAGGTTTAAGAAAGTGTTGCAGAAGATGTTAATAATTCAGGTTACACTTAAAAGTAATGTGTTTTCAGAGAACTGGTTGTTAGACATTTATCAGTATACCCCTGGCTGTACGTAACATTGATATTTCTACTATAGAATGAAGTTCTTTGCACTTAGAAATTGACTTATAGGATGTAAGCAATCTCTGAAAGTTATAGTTACTAAAAAAAAACTTTGCATTTACTTATTGGAAGCATCGTATCTTTCTATACACTTTGAAGACATTATTTCAGCCCTTCCAGGTTTCACACTGTCTACAACTAGAGCATTTCTCTAAAGCAATCAAAGAAGTCTTCCCACTCCATCAATATCGCAGTGCTTGTCCATCCCAGTGATAAACAGAGTGAACCATATTTTCTGAATTAAGGCATTTTGTGTTTTGGATCTCGGTTACTTAAATTGCCTCTTACCTTTCCTTGTACCAGGTTTAGCTGTCCCAGCAGATTTCATCTTTGAACTGTCTATGTAGTCATTTATCACAAAGGAATGTTATATCACTTTTAAAAACTTAGAAATAAAAAAATTGAATATATTTCCATTTTAAGTTAATCATTGAACATTGTGGGTTATTACGACACTTTTAACATTATTTCTGTTTTTTAATTGTGTGGGTTTTTGTGGAAAGTAGTTTGTTATATTAACCTACCAGAATGATGTCGAGAAATACAACAGGTATTAGAATACTTTTAACTTCCATACAAAGACTGTTTGCTTTCACTTTAGGAATTCACACTTCAATTCAGCAAGCAGCATAATGAGAAAACCCATCTGTATGTGTGCCTACACTGACGGATGGTGACAGAAGCAGATCATGCCAAATTGAAGATTCAACCAGAGCCAACAATTTTGTACCATTGACATATATGATACGGAATAATTGTTGATCTGCCCACGCTGTCAATTGGAGTGAATTATCCAGGTTGGTTGGTTTGTTGTGTTCCTTCATAACTGAAGGACCAAAAATGTCATGATGTCATAGTCAAGGTACAGTGTGTCCAACTGTGGCTGACCAGACCAAAACAAACTCAGAAGGCTTTACCACAGGCCAGGCACAAATACTCCATATGAACATTAGGAGTGAAGATCTCTCTAAATTTGAGTGTCATGTGTTTATTTTGACCTATTGCAATTCTGCTTTATTCAGAGAGCACAGTACATTCCTTGATGAGGTCGTGTCATGCTGGGCAGTCCTGTTGTGGTGTCTCGCTTAAGCCAGTGTCTCCCATGTTTCTCAATACCAAAGTTCTCCAGAGAGACCTTGAGAATGTCCTTGTATTGCTTTTTCTGACATCCATACGAGCACTTCCTGTGCAAGTTCTCCACAAAATAATTTTTTAAGTAAATGTACATTTGGGATTCAAACAGTGTGGCCAGCCCATCAGAACTGGGATCTCTGTAGTAGAGTTTGAATACTTGGCAGTTCAGCTCGAGAAAAAAAATCTCAGAGGCCTGTATTTTATCTTGCCAGGTGATCTTCAGATTCTTCCTAAGACAATTTAAATGCAAACAGTTCTGTTTCCTGGCATGGCCTGGGTAGACTGTTCAGATTTCACATATATACATACAACAGTGAGGTCAGCAAAGCAGCTCTGTGGACCTCCAGTTTGGTAGTCAGTCTAATACTTCTTCTCCTACACTTTCCTTCAGAGTCCCCCAAACACTGAACTAGTTCTGGCAATGTGTATGTCAACCTCATCATCTATGTGTACAGCCCTGGAAAGAATACTGCCAAGGTAAGTGAGAGTATGCACCAAATTCAGCATTTCTCCATTTGCTATAACCAACAGTTCCCCCGTATAAATGGTATTGTACTGGCTGGTGGAGAATCTCTGTTTTCTTGATGCTAATCATTGGGCCAAAATTAGCAAAATTAGCAGAGAATCAAGTCACACTCCGTTGCATCTCAGCCTGAGAGGCTACATGGAGTACAGCTATATTAACCACACTTTTGTGGACTTCAATTTGATTTTTGCTTTCATTGAAATGGGGTATGTATTTATGAAAAAGCTGTACTTGATAATGTCTAATAATTTTGGTCATTCATTGCCTCAACACATACCATCACAAATAGTCCAGCAAGACTAGATTGTGGAGAACATGGGAGGCAGTAAAATGTAAGAAGACTGGGAGGCTGGAAGAGGCCAGGTTGTAAAGCAAAATGCCAAACAGAGGAGTCTACGGAATATGTTTGGGAACAGAGACTCAACAAGGTCTGAGCTGGGCTTCAAGAAGATGACTTTGACAGTTGAGTTGAGGGTGGACTGGAGTGGGCAGACTTGAGGCATGGAGATCAAGCAGAAAGGCACTGCATTAGTCCAAAAACAAAGTGAGGAGGGTTTTCCCTAGAGTGGTGACTTAGGGAGAGGAGTCACAAAGAGTCCAACATAACTGGAATGATTCAACAACAAGGGCAACAAAATGACTTGTGATGTCACTTTTACATGATCGATGTGTTTATGCTGGTGTTGGCAATCAACCATGAAAGGGGGGAAATGCCAACAGCTGCCTACAAGGGCTGCCACCTAGCATCTTCCAATGTTTGATCAATTCCAGGTAAAAGTAGATTCCTGAGAAGAATAGGGTAACAACTCTTGCTAAGACAGCAGGGAGATACCACTGGCCCATTTCTTCCATTGGCCACCTTCTTCTCTTAGAAAAGCTTCTCCCCTGTTATACTACAGGCCTAACTTCTAAATAATGTTATGGGATATAATTTGGCTATTCCAAAAAAGATCTTTGACCATTATCCAGGAACATGATTGAGGGAGTCTTGTCTCAATGTACTACATACAATATTCAGCTTTCAACCACAGTCCTAACAAAGGAGGTTCATCTTTTATGATAATGTCCTTTTAAATTCCCCAAGTATCTTAGAATATTTTTGAATTCACTATGCATCCATGAACCCATGATGATGATGATATAAGGGAAGAGATTTTTTCCTTCTAAGCATCACTCATTTCCTAATTGTTGTATGCGCTGATGTTTAAGTCATCCCCTAAACTTAACAATGCTACTATGGGGCAGCTAGGTGGCACAGTGAGTAGAGCAATGGACCTCAGAGTCAGGAGGACCTGAGTTCAAATCCTGTCTCAGACACTTAAACACTTACTAGCTGCATGACCTTGGGCAAGTCACTTACCCCAATTGTCCTGCCTTCCCCCTCCAAAAAGACCAAAAAAAAAAAAGAAAAAGAAAAAGAAAAACAATCCTGCTGTAAGGTATCAGATTCAGCAAAGAAAGATAGTAAGTGAAGTTCAGTGCCTGTCTTGACTTGGAGGACCTCAAAACCTGGTACTGATTCCAGGACACTCTTTGCCACCACCTCCACATAGACTAGCAATAGCCCTGGCAAATCTCAGAGATAGCAGATTTTTGTTCTGAAAAATGAAAACACGAAAATTAGAAATTCAGGGTAAAAGCAAATTTCAGCCCCAGTATTTTTGTATGAGTTTATGACTACCTATATTAGGACAAATTTCTCAGAAGTCCAAACTAAGTCAATTCTCCTGACAATGTCCAGACCATTTAGAACCAAAACTGTATGAAAAACATATCCTTATTAATTTGTTATTATCTTCATACCAATGTAGCTTTAACTGCTTCTTACTCTCACCTTTGAGACAAGGAAAGCAGGTCTAATGTCTCTTTGATTCATAATTTAGCATTAATTGTTCTTGAAAGCATAAGAAGAAGAAGACCATTGCCAAACATCCTGATTGATGTCTTTCCAGAGGACTCGAATGACTGGAGGAGAGAGTGAGGCTGACACCTTTGGCAGCTCTGCCTCACTTAAATCCAATTCACTTGCAACTCAAGGTATCACCTTCCTGATGTCATCGATCCTCTTCAAGAACACAGGATGAACAACAAACAAAAAGGAGAAGTATAGACCCCAAAGATGCAGGGGACCACTACTAAAATTATGGATGATAAAGCTGATTATTATGAATATTATATATTGGCTCCCCTGGGAATCTAAACTGTTGACAAAGCTTTTCAAATATTCTTATCATCATTGGCATATCTCTTCTCAGTGTGATGGATACTTTTATAAAATGTTCCCAAACCGTATCTGAGAACTGAATTGTTTGTCTTTACATCTTCATGCATGGAACATAGCTTTCTTGTGCCATAATACCAACTGCATTCTCCTGAATTAAGGTTCTTCCTCACTTAAACCCGAATTTCAATCTGTAGCCTTTTTCCATGGTAAAGGGAAGTAAGCAGAACCATTGAAAGTTTCCCATTTCCAAAACAGCAGGGTAATATATGATCCGTATATTGAACAATAGTGGAATTCCCTCAAAATTCATTATAATCTAAATTTTGTTTAAGGATATGAAGGAAATGAGAAGGAAGTTTGATATATTCCTTTGGTAATCTAGTCCTGGCATATTTCAGGTCTTGATAAAAACAAACAAAAATTTACTTTCTTGGCCTATGGGAATGGGGGGGGGCAGGGAATCTGGAAATAGATCCATAACCATGAAGAAATAGACATCAGCTGGGACTCATAACAGGATCATAGTTAAATAGGAAACAACAGGAAAACTGAGGGTAACAGCAAAATTGAGCATCGTAAAATCTGGAAAAGGAAAATTACAAAGCATTCCAGGAGTTTGGTCAAGAAAACCCCAAATGGGACTGAAACCACTCCATAACAACATCATAGATTTAGAACTGAGAGGTGTCTCAGAGGTCATCTAGCCCAACCATCAAATTGTATGCATGGAAAAACTGAGTCCCATACCCCCACCTGAAGTGAAGTGCCCAAGATCACACAGGGAATAAATACAAGAGTCAAAATATAGAGTGAAGCTCATTAACTCTAAATTCAATCTTTAGAACAGTTTTTGGTTATGAGAGAGGATTGAATGTGAAGGATCAGGCTCTATACAGAAACAGGCTATGATGTGAAAACAAAAGATATCAATAAAGCTTCTTTAAAGAGCTAAATTTCTCCCAAAAAGAGAAAGAGAAGACAGCCAAGGACAAAACTTTCAAGGACAACTCCATTTATTGGACAAGAAATGGACTAGTAGCCACTGGGGTCACATACACACACACACACACACACATATATTCATATATTCATAAACATATGTATATGTGTGTATACACACATATGCATGTATATGAATGCGTATATGTATATATACACTTATATGTATGTGTATGTATGTATATGAAGAGAGAGAGAGAGATAGTCAAGCAATAACATGGATGTTAAAATGCTGAACAAAAGATTAGATTGACAAGGGCTACTCGATTCAGCTAGATTTTATTCAGCGGTTCTCAACCTGTGGGTTACGTTCAGTTTGTAACAATGAAAATACATCCTGCACATCAGATATTTACATTATGATTCATAACAGTAGCAAAATCACAGTTATGAAGTAGCAACAAAAATCATTTTATGGTTAGGGGTCACCACAACAACTGTATTCAAGGGTCAGGGCACTAGGAAAGTTGAGAACCACTAAGCTAGAAGGTCATTAGCAACTTTAGAGAGAGCAGTATTTTCAACAGCAGAAGCAGTTTCAGTGGTGGAAGGTGGGAAGTTATCCTGCAAGGATTAAGAAATGAGAAAGTGGTAAATTGAGGAAGCATTAACTTTGAACTGTGTTTGCTCCCTTCTCAAGTGATTAGGAAAGCAACTATTGCCCAACCTCTTTACAGTTCCACTAAGGACTAAGGCCTTCTATCAACTTGGAATCCATTTTACGATATCTGATTTCTATTACACAGAAACTAAATATTCATAAGGATAACCCCGGGGAAATCTGGAGTACTTCCCAAGACAAGAAGAGAAAGATTAGATTTAAAGGTGTACAATCATGAGCTCAAAGACAACAGATTTAGAGCTGGGAAGGACTGTGATGAGTCTTCTACAGAGCAATGAGTCATCTACCTGGACAGAAGAATTAGAGTGATACAAGAACTTTTGGTAATCAGTCTATGAACAAGCATTTATAAAACCCTTCTGATATGTCAGGTCCTGTGTTAGGAACTGGGATACAAATACAAAGAATTAAACAATCCCTACTCTCAAGGAAGGAAGAATAATGACACCTGTTTCACTGAAGCCATTATCGCTGGACAGATGTCTAGTGATATCAGAAGGACAGAGCTTCCTCAGCTTCTGGCATAAGGAAGTACTAAGGAACTTGGGGCAAAGGTTAATGAAGATCTGATTAAATCTTGACAGACAATTCTGTCCTTATTTGTCCAACTTCATTGGCTATAGTTTTGACCAGTGATAATCAGTTGCGCCCTTATGAATCTCTTCTTGTAACTAAGCCAGGTAACAGAAAGAAATTCATGGCTCTTGGCATGAGTTACAAGACTAAGTTTTCGTTTTCACTAGGGACATCCAAACAAATTTTGTTAGAGGAGTAAAAATGCTACAGATTTATTGGCATGGCAGAACTCAACCTAGGACATTAGAAGGATAACAATACTCGGTAGGAAAACATGATGATATGATACAAAACCAATTACAATTGTTATTGGTTTTGAAATAAAATGAGGGATGAGTTGATGAGAAATATCCAGTCTGCTTACATTTTCAGTGGATGTGGGGATTTCAGAGAATTCCTGATTTCTAAAAGTAGAAAGGGTGGTTCCAGTATCAACTCCAAACTTAGACTCTTTTCTGTTTACTCTGCAATTAAAATGAGAACCAGATTTATCTAAATGGATCAGGGTAGAATTAATGATATCATAAATCCTAGAACTATTCTAGTGGAGAACATGTGGAGGCATAAAGCTTGGTGTAGCTTACATCCTGAGTTTTATTGCTGACTGTGCATTCTACATGATTCATTGACTTGGCAAAGGTACGCATTTCAGTTATATAAGTTCTCATATATCGCACAAAATTTGTCATTTATATGCAAAGTTGACCTACATACTGTGGGTGCCATGTATTAATTAGAAATTTGCTATAACTCTGTGTTAACTATGCTAGCTATATTAACAATTATATTATATTGTTAATATTAACCATGCAACCTACGGGAAATATGCTTTGAATATCTATATCCAGTCATCTCAGTGTACACCAAATAATTTGCAGGGGCTAAAAACATTTTCCTCAACAAGGAGGATGTAAGAGTGTAGGACAAAATCCCTTTCAGACTTTGGCCTTTTTAGTGGCCACCTTGTGTGGCCCATTTATGTTTCTAAAGGTCCTGAAACCTTGAACACTTCATTGACATATGGAACAATCATGAAGTGATGATGATTGACAAAGACAAGACGTTTGCCCCAGTGCCTCTTCTAACCTCAGTGGTGAGCAGCTGGCAAGAATGATTGTGTAAAAGCAAAGAAGCAGATAGGAATAGAGCTGTAAAATAAGAGTCTAGTTGCTGGGAAGAGTAAAAAGAGTTCAGTATCTGGGGTAGGTAACCTGCTGATTAGGAGACCAAGAGCTTCAGGGCTGAGACTCTTAAGAGAGAAAAAATCAGAGACTCCTGCCAGGACCTGGCTCTTTTCAAATAAAGGCTTGGCAATACCCTATACCAAGATATCAGTAGAGCTAGAAGGTGGAGAGGGTGAGTAGAGCCAAGCAGTGAAGCAACATATAAGAGGAAGGTCAGCAGGAACAGTGTAAGAGTATCAGCAGGCCTGCAGTGTCAGAGGTATGGTGTGTGGTATCTCCTAGCATGTGGTTCCCTATGTGTGTGCCTCTCTACTAATGAACTCTATGTCCTTACACTCTTCCCATTGAGACAGTGTGTGTTTGTGAGAGAATGCACCTCAAGTCTAAGGGGAAGATTTTCAGCTGCTATCATTCACTCTCTAACATTTCAAAAAATGCCTTTGTTCATTCTGCCCTCTGGCTGGTAAAACGTCAGGTAAACACAACAATGTGGAACCTACAGTAATCAATCATATCCCCAAGAGATTCAATTTATGAGTGCAAGTTAATAGAGTAAACCAGTGGGACGATACACTGGAAAGCCTGAGACTAAAGTATTAACACCTACCAGAGTCCAGAGTCTTCTTCATTTTCTCCGTGATCAGGATATGACTTTAAGAAGTTTACAATGGGATCTGGACCTGGATCAGCAGCAATGATGGCT
Organism: Pseudocheirus occidentalis; assembly: GCA_028646575.1. Lineage (NCBI taxonomy): Eukaryota > Metazoa > Chordata > Mammalia > Diprotodontia > Pseudocheiridae > Pseudocheirus > Pseudocheirus occidentalis. The sequence goes on from CM053593.1 coordinate 374,285,446, forward strand.
GCTTTCTTAGTTCCATTTCCATTTCAAAACCTTGCTGGAAAGTAAGAGAGTTCTATTTGCTATGAATGTGTTGAAAAAATAGGACTAATAAAGAGGAACTCCATTTAAAATCACTGTAGACAATATAAAATACGTGGGAGTCTGACCTGCCAAGACAAACACAGGAACCATATGAGCACAATTACAAAATACTTTTTTACACAAATAAAGTCAGATCTAAACAACTGGAAAAATATAAGTTGTCCATAGCTAAGCCAAGCTACTATAATGAAAATTAAAATTCTACCTAAAATGATTTACTTATTCATTGCCATACCAAACTACCAAAAAGTTATTTTACAGAGTTAGAAAAAAATAACAATATTCATCTAGAAGAACAAAGGTCAAGAATATCAAGGAAAGTAATGGGGGGAAAAGTGAAGAAAGGTGCCCTAGTCATACTAGATCTCAAATTGTATTATAAAACAGTAATCATTAAAACTATCTGGGGGCGACTAGGTGGTGCAGTGAATAGAGCACCGGCCCTGGAGTCAGGAGGACCTGAGTTCAAATCCAGCCTCAGACACTTAACACAAAAACTAGCTGTGTGACCTTGGGCAATTCACTTAACCCTAACTGCCCTCCAAAAAGCAAAAAAAAGAAAAAAATTTTAACTGTCTGGTACTGGCTAAGATTGTTATTGTGTTTGTCCTTCCTTCTCAAAGGGGACCATGACATCAGGAAGATGATAACATGATTTGTAGTTGACTTTGATTTGAGTGAGAGAAGACTGTGCAATGTCACCAGCCTCACTTTCCCCTCCAGAGCCATCTGGGTCCATCAGTCAGATATTCATCAGGACAACAAGAGATGACCCAGGGTGTAATGAAAGACACTGGCCCTTGTAGGCTAAGGTCTTTTCAGGTTCTTACTTTGAATGAATTTAGTGAAGAATCCTCTTTAGGAAGTGAGTCAAGGGATGGCTCCTTTAATATAAAAAAAATCAAACTAAGAGAAGGAGAACACCGTCAGGGTTCCTGGCTGAGAAATAGAGTGGTAGATCAGGGGAATAGATTAGGTACACAAGACACAGCAGTAAATGACCGTAGTAATCCAACATTTAATAAACCCCAAGACCCAAGGTTCTGGGACAAGAACGCACTACTTGACAAAAATCACTGGGAAAACTAGAAAACAATTTAGCAGAAATTAAGTATAGATCAATATCTTACACCATATACCAAGATAAGGTCAAAATGGGAATATGATTTAGACATAAAGGATAATATCATCACTAAATTAGGTGGGCAGATCTACAGAGAAGGGAAGAGCTAATGACCAAACAAGAGATAGAGAGCATTATTAAATGCAAGACGGATAATTTTTATTATATTAAATGAAATTTATTTTATACCAACAAAACTAATGCAACCAGGATTAGAAGAAAAGCAGAAATCTGGGAAACAACTTTTATAGTGTCTCTGATAAAAGCCTCATTTCTCAAATATATAGGAAAGAGAGTCAAAATTACAAGACTATATGTCGTTCCCCAGTTGATAAATGGTCAAAGGATATGAAGAGGCAGTTTTCAGGAGAAGAAATTAAAGCTATCTATAGTCATATGAAAAAATGCTCTAAATCACTATTGATTAAAGAAATGCAAATCAAAGCAACTCTGAGGTACCACATCACACCTATCATATTGACTAACGTGACAGAAAAAAAATGATAATTATTGGATGGGGTATGGAAACACTAGGACACTAATGCACTGTTGGTGGAGCTGTGAACCAATCTAACCATCCTGGAGAGCAATTCCCAAGGGACTACAAAACTGTGCATACCCTTTTATCCAGCAAGATGACTACTAGGTCTGTATCACAAAGAGATTTAAAAAAAAAAAAGAAGAAAAGGACCTATTTGTACAAAAATATGTATAGCAGTTCTTTTTGTAGTGACAAATAATTGGAAGTTGAGAGAACGTCCATCAGTTTGTGGATGACTGAACATGTGATACACAGTTGTAACAGGATATTATTGTGGTATAAGGACTGATGAACTGGATAATGTCAGAAAGACCTGGAAAGACTTACATGAACTGATGCTGAGTGAAGTGAGCAGAACCAGGAGAACACTGTAAACAGTAACTGCAACATTGTATCGTATCAACTGCAAATGACTCGGCTATTCTCAGCAATACAATGATCCAAGACAGTTCCAAAGGGCTGGATGAGAAATGCTATCCACCACCAAAGAAGGAACCGATGGAATCTAAATGCAGATAGAAGCATGGGTTTTTGTTGTTGTTGTTTCTGCTTTCTTTCACAACATGGCTGATATGGAAATATGTTTTGCATGATGACATATGAATAACATATCAAATTGCTGACCATCTCAAGAAGGGTGGAGGAAAGAAAAGGAGGGAGAGAATTTGGAACTCAACATTTAAAAAAATGAATGTTAACAAATGTTTTTCATGTAATTGGAAAAACATAAAATATTATTCAAAAATGGGACTAAAATAGTTAGATATGCTCTGGGATAGCCCTGGTTGAGAATAAGAGGAAATGGGGATAGAATTTCCTACAAAAGCTTCTACTTCGGCAAATTAAACAGGTTCATGATAACACAAGGGGGAGATAGAACATGACTGAAATAAGCTATCAAATCTCTAAAGGATTCCTCTTTAATATATTCAGATAAAGTAGAAATAGAAATAATGGAGCTGCGGATTAGCACTTAATGAGCTTATGGGATTATGATGCCACCTATAACTGATCTTTTAATTTATCTCTGGCATCTTTAAAACAATGAAATCAACACTCCTATCTTTTAGGTATTGCTTCCCGCCAGAAGAAATATGCTCTTCGTTGACCATCCTGAACTTCAGAATCCTGGGAATAAAGTGCACTTTCCTAAATCATTTTCCCTAAATCTAAAATGACCAGGTAGTGGTGTGCATGCCTCTGGGTGTGCAGTGTACGTACAGAAGCCAGATTACAGTGCCTTTCTCTGGAGCTGGCAATATCATAGAACCTTTGTGAAAGAAATTATTATTTCTCTCTTACATTCATAATCAGTTATTGAATTAGGACAAGGATTTTTTCAGAAACCTGTAGATTGTTCAGTCTCTGAAGGACATTGCTGATGGATAAGATTGCTCAAATCTCAGGAGTACAGGCTTTTCCAACTAGAAAACCTCACAAAGAATTTAACATTAGGGAATTGGAATTTCTGATCCTTGTGTTCTACTCAGCCAGGTCTGAGTAGAGGTGGACCACTTTTAGTCTAGATTGCCCTAGTCAGGGTAGTCCAGATAAGAAACAAATATCTTTGTCCAAGACTGAGTGATCAGAGTCACATTCCCCAGCCCTTCGTTACAATAAGCCCACCTATCATTATAATATTCATTCATTTCAATAATTCTTAACCAATCAAGTTGATTTCCAACCTCAAGAACACCAGTCCATGAGGGGTCCTTGGCTTTCAAAAATGTCACTGACCTCTTTTGTTAATTATCTGTTATCAATGATCAACAAAATGATTAATTACCCAGAAACCGTGTCTCTCAAACCTTTTCTATGTCTCATTTGGTACCCTTGTTCTCAGTTCACACAGGAAAGGGAAGGGAAGGGAAGAATTCGGGGAGCCTGGGCTAAGGAAGATTACAAGATTCAGTGCTGGAAAGGAACCTGGTACCTTTAAGTCAGATAGCTGTTCTTCTCAATGGAGGAAATGAAAGATTCCCCACCCACTGATTCACAAGACTCTGCTCATTCTCTTTACTTTTTAGTATACTGAGCACAGGGTCAAAACTCCCAGCACTTGGTGCAGCTAGCATGCATGTATGGCTTACTCCTTGATCAAGGTAATCATATTGCTAGAGGAAAGGCAATCCCAGGTGGATCTTGCTGAGATGTATTCCCACAATGCAAAAAGAAAAATCATCCACAATCTGAATGAACATAAACCAGTTCAAGCAGGAAAAATGCAATTCATCCTGGAGTAGAGAA
>CM053593.1:374311169-374391006 GCA_028646575.1 Pseudocheirus occidentalis
TGTTCAGGTGTGAATTACTCCCAAGGAGTTAACTGGAAGTAAGGAGCTAAGCCTTTGAGGTGCTAAGTGCCTTTAGTAGGTGCCAATAGAAAGGGGCATGGAAGATCTTCTGATTTCATTAACATTACACTAGGAGAGAAATAATTGTGGCTACAAACTGTCCCCACTAAAGGTCCTCCCCAAGGCCCACGCCCTTTACAACTGATCCAGTCATCTCTTAGAGACTACAGTACATTTCTAGGAAACCCTTAGAGACCAAAACCTTCAAAACCTCAAAGAAATGAATCTCTCAGGGAGAATTTCAGGAGCAACAACAATGTGATTGGAGAGATTATTTTGGAAGAGAGTAGGGCAAGAGGTCTGAAGCTTCCATGATCATGTCACCAAGTCAGAAACTGATCCATCCACTTTGAGGAAAGACCTTGATCCCCTGTTTCCTGATTCTTATCATTGTGCTATCCCCAACATTGTTGTCATCCTTTCAGCCTCCAAAAATCAAATCCTACCCCCACCTCAAGAACTAAGGGACTATTTGCATAGCAAGAATTCAATCATTGCTTAGAATACTATACATTCATATCCTATGCACATGGTACTTTCTATGCTCACAAAATGACCAAGCTAATTTAGGCCCTCAACATCTCTTGCATAGGTTACTACAACTTGGAAACCCAACTTCTGCTCCCTTCTCTTTCCAATCTCTAGTCAGTGCAGCTAGCTGCCAGAGTTATCCTCCTAAAGTACACCTTAAGATGTCACTCCCCTCTTCTATAACCATCCAGAGCTCCCTATTGTCTTCGAGATAAAATACAAACCTTGTGTACGTGTTTAACTTGTATAATTTAAAGTTGGATTTCAGTCTAGCTTTCCAGAATATTTTTAATAGCTTTCCAGCTGTTTTATAAATAGCTAGCACTTATTTAATAGCTAGCTTTAAGTTTTGTAAAGCACTTTATGAATATTAGTTCATTTTATGTTATGTTCTCTTCACATCTTCTCTGGCCCAACCAAACTTATTATTCTCTTACGATTCACAGCAGTTGGCCTGCCATCTCCCACCTTCAAACCTTTGCAAAGGCTGCCTTCCATGTTTGAAATACCTCACTTCTACCTTGTATGGTCTCTAGGTTCCTTCAAGTTTCAGCTCCTGTGCCATTTTCTGAGAAAAGCTCTCACTGATCCTCCTAATGTGAGTGTTTTCTCCCTCTTCAAATTATCCTCAATTCTTTTATCTGTGTTCTAACCCCATTAACATAGAATGAGAATTCCTCAAAGGCAGGGACTGGTTTTTGGTGTTTTGTTTTGTTTTTTACCTTTTGTTTTTGCATCCTTCAACCCTAGCACAGTGTCTTGGATAAAATATTTTCCTCCTGAAAATCAGGAAAACCCTCTCCCCAAGCAATATCTAACTCTGTTTTACAGTATTTCATAAGACAAGAATTGGAAGAATTCAGTAGCAATAAAAGAACCAAAGTACATGGTTTTCATTTATAGTTTTAGAATTATTAACTAAGGGGAATAGTGATAATGTTGGCACACCCTTGGGGAAGGTTTGATTTAATAAAATCTTATTGGGTTGGACTAGATCAGATAGTTAATAGGTAGTTGAAACAGAACATAAATTGGGAAGTAGTTGGAAAATTTGCTGCTGACCCATCCAAATTATATTCTACAATAATGGATTGATCTACTTTGGTGCCTTTTAAAGTCTCTAGGCTCTAAATATTCCTAGTTCTAGGATTTGATAAGAACAAATACTGTCCTAAATTTCAGAAGACTGAAGAGTGGAGTCCTAGCAGAATTCCAGAATGCATTTTAAAGGGATGGTTAATGAAGATTTAGAAAAGGAAGCTGCGATCACAAAAAGCCAGAAAGACTCCAAATCCAGAAGAGATCATGCTAGGCTAAGCCAATTTTCCCCACAGAGAGTATTATTAGACTACTAGATCAAGGGACTACTGAAGATAACATTTGCCCAAATTTTAGAAAAGCATTTGACAAAGTCTTTCATGATAATCTTGTGGACAAGGAGAGGGACTAGACAAGAATAGGTGGATTCTACAAGGACAGCACACGTGCGCGCGCGCGCACACACACACACACACACACACACACACACACACATACACACACACACACACACACACACACACAATCACTAAGTTTGAAAGGAGGCTTCCAGAGGAATGATCTGAGGATCTGGCCTTGGCCCCTTACTGTTTAACATTTTCATAAATGATCTGTATAAAGACATAAATAGCATGCTTATCACATGTGCTTATAAAATCAGGAGAGATAGCTATTCCAAAGGTTTTCCAGACTACCTTCATAGATAAGGAATGAGATGACTGAGTGTCGAGCCAAAAATCTAATCAGGTGAAAACTGATAGGAACACAATGGGGTTAAATGAATCAACTTCCAGATGGAAAAGTATGGCAAGATAGCAATCATAAAAAGATCTACTAGGGGTCTTAGTGGACTGAAACTCAATATGAGTCAGCAGTGTAATATCAAAAGACCTGTGGATTTATATGATTATGGGCAGCACTTCAAGAGGCATAGTATCCAGAACTAGAAAGGTGATGAGACTTCCATGCCTGGTCATTGATCAAATCAAATCTAGAATTCTTCATTCAATTCTGGGTGCCATATTATTTGTTGTTACATTGTTGTTGTTGTTTTTATTTTCTATATTGCTTAATTTTGTCCTTATAACAGAGTTATCTATAGAAATTAAAAAACAATCAATCCCCTCTTTCCTGGTCAAACCCTCCTTTATGATTTTTTTTAAATAGTTAAATTGAAAACATCAAACACAGTAACCACAATTGACAATGTATACAACATTCTACCCTCCTAGTCCCCACCATTCTCTGCTGTGAAGATGGGGATGTGCCTCATTACACCACTTTGCTTTTTCAGGTACTTCATATTGAGCATCTTTTTCATAATCTTTTCATTTCATTGTGGTCATAGTGTATATTGTCCTTTTAGTTCTGTTCATTTCAGCCTTCAATTTTTCCATGATTCCATGGGAGCTCATAATGTGAAGGTCTCCACAGTTTCAGAAAAACTGAGAATTCGTATTCTAATTATCTCTTTGGTCTGGTATTCTTTGTCTACCTTGAATCAATGACATAATCATGATAGGGAGTGTTTTTAATCCCTGGAAAATTAATAGATCAATTGAGGGAGTAGCCTCAGTTTTACTGGATGATTTAGCTAGAACAAAGAGTACCTTTGTTTTCCTACAAGAGAGATCTTCCTCAAGGGTGTGCCTATATTACTATTGTTCCTTCTAATAAATAATTCAAAAACCATAAATGAAAACCAAGTACTTTGGTTATTTCATTACTGCTGAAGTTTTTCATCTCTAATTTTACAAAATATCATAAAACTGTTAGTTGTATATCTCTTGAGGGAAAGGGTTTTCCCAGTTTTCAAGAGGAAAGCTCTTAGAGCTTTTCTCCAAGTCAACATTTTGCGTATTAATAAAAATGTGTCTCCAACAGCTTTTAGCCAAATCTGCATAATGCATTGCTTTCCTTCCACATATGACTCCCTCATATTCATAATTTCTTATTATATATTTCATTATATTCATGTACCATAATTTTTTTTAGTTTCCCCCCACAATCAATAGGCACCCACTTTGTTTTTAGTTGTTTGTGTTTGGGATGAAAAATAACCCTGATCCTTAGTTTAAAAACAAAAACACAGAGATCTCTTAGGATAAGAACAGGAGGTTATTCTCTTCCGTGGAAGAAGAGGGTGGTCTTCCCCATGAGTCATCATGGAGGAGAGGTATGTTACAAAAGGCAGTGCAAGAATTTATACCCTAATGCGGTCAAGCCCCATTCCTGACTGTCTCCTCTCTCATTGGTTGAGAGGCAGACTTAAGTCTCTGCACCAAATTCTTCCCCGTGGGAAATCAGAGGGAAGCCCACCACTCTCTCATTGTCTGAGAAATAGATTTACAAAGAACAAGGTGGCTGACTGACAGCAAGGAAAGGGGGGGGGGGGAGGGAGGGTCCCAAAGCAGGATAGGAGGAGTGAGCTTGGGTTGTCCCTGACTCCCACTGGCTGGGAGGAGGGGCCCACTGAGGCAGGAAAGCAGACAAAAGAAATTAAAATGGGGGGTTGAAAGATTCCCAAAGAGGTTTGCTGATTGACAGCAGCAATGGAGGAAGAAGAGGGAAGTTAACAATCCCAAACTGCCTGAGAGGCTTTTACTTTCCCCCTACATTTGCTACCACAGAGAATGCTCCCATGAATATTTATATCATATATATATATTAGACCTTTTCCTTTGACTTCCTTGGGAAATATACATAAAATTAGAATCACAATACCAAAGATATGAACCATTTGGTTGCTTTCTTGCGCTATCCCAAACTTCGACCCACAAGATACTAGTGTGTCTATCTTCAGCAGCACTTCCAACATTGAACATTTCCATGGGCAGATGGGGGGGGAGGTAGGGGATGCCAACTTGAAGGGCATGAGAAGAAACATCAAAGTTGCTTTATTTTATATTTCTCTTACTATTAGTGACTTGGACTGGGTCTTCAAATGGTCCTTTATACTTTTCAATTCTTTTGAAAACTGTACCTGTCCTTTAATTTTTTATCCACTAGATAATGACTCTTAGGCTTAAAATTTTTGTGTTAAATCCACATATCCCTCGGATATCAGATTTTTATCACTGATTTTTTACATAAAAAAATTTTCACTTCTTACACTTTTCTCTCCTATTTGCATTGATTTTATTCATGTAAAAGCATTTTAATTTTATGTAATCAAAACTGTTGATTTTCTCCTCTATGATCTCAGCTAGCTCCTGTTTGGTTATAAATTCTCTTCCTAAGAATTCTTAACCAACCAAGGGGTAGAGATTATCACAAAAGAGATCTCCAGTTACATGAAATTTAGAAACTTGTGCATGCAACCAGAATAAGAAGAGAAGCAGTCAATAGGGGAAACATCTTTCTTTGGATAGCAAATAAAAATTTGCTATCCAAAATATATAGGGAAGTAATAGACAGGACTTACAGCCATTCTTCAGTGGATAAATGGTCAAATCTTATAAACAAACAGTTCTCAAAAGAATTGCAGACTGTTAACCACCAAATAATAATAGAAAGACGAATCAAAATGGCTTCCGCCTTATTATCTATCAAATTAGCAATCATCGCAAAAGATGGGGATAGTCGATTTTAGAGGGACTGTTGGCTAAGCTGCGAATTGTTCTAAACATTCGGAAAATTATTTTGGAATTTGCTAGAAAAGTGTATAAAATATCTATACCCATTGACCCAGAAGTCCCACTGTCAGGACAAAGAGATCAAAGATAGAAAATTGCTTACAAAAATATTCATGGCTATATTTTTTTTAAGTAACAAAGAACTAGAAACAAAGTAGAAACCCACTGATTAAGTGATAACTAAACAAAATGTGGTCCAAGGATGTGATAGAGTATCACTGAGCCAGAAGAAACAATGAATATAAGGAATACAGAGAAGCATGGAATGATTTATATGAACCAATGCAAAGTGGAAAGAAAAAAAACAGAATCAGGAAAACAATAAACATAATGACTACAACAATGCAAATGAAAAGAATAAAAATTAAGCTATTATAATGTTCTAGTTATACAGATATATAATTATCTGTCTCTAAGTCCAAATAGCCCCTGAAGGAAATAAGAGACTAAACTGTCCTCCTTTCTTTGAAGACCTCAGAAAGTATGAATGTGGAATACTGACTAGACTATTGGAATTGACCGATGGATTGGTTAATTCTACTGGACTTTTTTTTTTTCTCTTTTTTATTCTTCAATCAAGTGATAAACATTTATTAAGTACCTACCATGTACTAGTCACTGTGCTAAGTGCTAGGGATAAAAAAAGAGGCAAAAGATTTTTCCCCCGCCCTCAAGGTGCTTGCGACCTAATGGGGGAGACAACATGCAAACAAATATGTACAGAGCAATCCACAAAAGGAGAAATAGGAAATCATCAAAAGAGGGAAGGCACAAGAATTTAGAGGGTTTGGGGAAGGCTTCCCTTAGAGAGTGAGCTTTTAGTTGGGACTTAAAAAAAGAGAAGGAGGTCAAGAGTCAGAGCAAAGAAGGGAGGGCATTTCAGGCATGGAGGACAGCTAGGGAAATGAAATCTTCCTTCAAGGAGAACAGTTATGTTATGAGTTGAAAGTCATATAAAACATAGGATATAAATAATTTTTTTTAAAAAGGAATCCTTCCCCTAATCATAGTTATGAAAGAGCTCTCCTCATCCTCTTTTGAGGTTTAAGGTTGCTGGCCGATTTTAGTGGGCACCATTTTCTAGAAAGGATTTTAGTAAACTGGAGAATATCCAGAAAAGAAGGACAGAAATAATGGCAAAGGGACTCAAGATTGTGCTATGGAAGGACTGTTTGAAAGTAGGATCTTTAGCCTACAGAAGGCTCAGATGAGACAAGAGAGGTGGATGAGGAAGAGAGTGGATTTGCTCTGTTTGGTCACCAGAGGGAGCCAGCATGGCATAAGTAGAAACAGTGTTGGCTTGGAAGGAGAGACATGAGAATAGTGAAGGGCTTTGAAGGGACTGGTTCTCTTTGACCCCAGAGGACAGAAGTGGGAACATTGGGTAGAAATTGCAAAGAAGCCAGCTTCGGCTAAATGTCCAAAATAACTTCTTAGCCAGAATCAGAATGGGCCACCTTGGGAGCTGCTGGGTCCCACTTCCTTGGAAGTTCTTAAGGGGAAGCTAAAAGAATACTTGGCAGGAATCTTCAAAGTGTACATTCCTTTTGTGTATGGATCAGGTTAGAAACTGGCATCGTTAGGTGGCGCCATCATGCACAGTGCACTGGGCTTGGAATCAGGAAGACTCATCATCCTGAATTCAAATGTGATGCTTATTAACTATGTGACCCTGGACAAGTCACTTAACCCTGTTTGTCTCCATTTTCTCATCCATAAAATGAGCTGGAGAAGGAAATGACAAACCGCTCCAATATCTCTGTCAAGAAAACCCCAGACAGAGTCACCAAGAGTAGGACACGACTGAACAGGGACAGCAAAGTAGAAGGTTCCTGAGTACCCTTCTAACTCTGAAATTCTTTGATTCTGTGAAGGTAATGGCCTTGGGTTGGAATCCCAGCTCTACTGCTTGCTATCTGTGACCTTGGGCTAGTCACTTAACCTCTGTGCCTCCACTTCCTCATTTGTAAAATAAGAGAATTGTACTGGAAGACATCTTGTTTTCCTTCTGTTACCCTATAGGAGCAGCAGTGAGTGGAATGCATAAAGAGAAACATTTAGGTTTGATGTAAAGCAAGCTTTAACAATTAGGGCTATTCAAAACTGGAGTGGGCTACACAGTAAGGTAGATGGCTCCCCCTCATTAAGAAGACCAGATAACCACTTTTCTTTTCTTTTTTTAAAAATTAATGTATTTATTTTTAGTTTGCAACATTCACTTCCAAAAGATTCTCCCCTTCCTTCTCCTTCCCCCTCACCAAGACAGCATGCAAACTGATATAGACTCTATTTATGCTTTCATATTAAACATTTTCACATTGGTCATAACATAAAGAATAACTAGAACTAATTGGAGGAACCACAAAAAGGAGAAACAAAACAACAAAAGAAAAGGAAAGCAAATAGTATGTTTCCATCTGCATTCAGGCTCCAAAGTCCTTTCTCTGGATGTGGAGTCTTTTGGAATAGTCTTAGACAATTGTATTGCTGAGAAGAGCTAAGTCTATCAAAACCAATGATCACACAATGTTTCTGTTAGTGTGTACAACATTCTCCTGGTTCTGCTCCCCTCACTCAGCATCAGTTCATGTAAAACTTTCCAGATTTTTCTGAAATTTGCCTGCTCATCATTTATTATAGCACAATAGTATTCCATTATCATATACTACAACTTGCTCAGCCATTCCCCAACTGATGGGCATCTCCTCAGTTTCCAATTCTAAGCCACCACAAAAAGAGCTGCTTTACATATTTTTGTACACATGGGTCCTTTTCCCATTTTTATGATCTCTTTGGGATACAGATCTAGAAGTGGTATCAGATACCACTTTTCATTGATGTTGCAGAACAGTTTCTGTTCAGCTAAGGGTTGAGATAGGTGGTCTCTGAGGTCCTGTCCAGCTTTGAGAGCCTATCATTCTGTTAATCCATGGTCCTCCGTCCTTGGATTCCTTGCTCTCTTGCCCTTCCCCTGCCCCAAAATCTGAATTACCTCCAGGATTTTCCATTTCTGATTCCAACTGTGGAAGACTGTTAGAAGAGTTCAGAAGATTTGGGGTGTCACTTACCCTCCCTAGGTCTCAGTTTCCTAATCTGTGAAATGAAGGGTTTGGACTAGATGGCCTCTGAGGTTCCAACTCTAGATCTATAAACTATGCCCCCCAGATCCACCATATTTCTTGTGATCTAACCCTGAGTCTTCCCTACTGCACAGAAATACTTTTATTCAGTTCTTCTTAACTCTGAGTGAAGAGGGAAATGCTCTTCCCTCTCCTACATCCCCCACCTTTCCAAGTTGTTTTCTGCTTTACTCAGACCTTATTGCTCTGTATAGGCTAGGGAAATCTAGGAGTTTCTGTCCCTCCCACACATACACCCCCCCCTCACTTGGAGGGAGGATCAAATGTAGGCTTTGAGTCAACGTTCTGAAGTGAGAGGAGCTGGGGAGAACTCGTGGAAAGGTGAGTAGTTCTTCTTGATCCTGTCCCTGGAAAGCTGGTTGGGGGTCATTCTGTTCATAAGAAACAATCAAGCAATAGATTAATAAGTATTTATTGAGCATGTACCGTGGGCCACGCACTGTGCTAAGTGCTGCGGACATGACAACAATAACAAAAGGCCAAAAATAGCCCCCATCCTCAAGAAATTCTCAGTCCGATGGAGGAGGCAACAAATATGTACAAGCAAGCTACAAACAGGACAAATAGAGGATAATTAATGGGGAAATAAGAGGGGTTGGGAAAGGCTTCCTATTCATCCCCACAGAAGGCTGAGAAAATAGACCTTGGGAAAAGAGGTAAGAGCTGATGACATAAAGCCCATCCAGCTGTCCTCCTTGGCCATATTCTTGCCATCCACCCTGATGATGCACACTGCAGACTCTGGGTCCTCCAGAGTCCATGCCCTGGATGATTTAATCAACTTAGCTTTGGAACTCCTAACCTAAACCATCCTGATTGGTGAGTGAGTCCAAAATCACTCAACCCACTACATCTAGCCATTTCCATCCTATCTGGCCTTGTCATCTACCCCAGGCTCTTGGAATTTTAATCAAATCAGTGCTACCTCTGACTCTGGAAAGGGTGATGGTTTCCACCTGCCATTCCTGTTATAACAGGGATTGACACATGACCAATGTACCTCTGGTACTACTCCCCCCATGGATGAGGTTGAAGATCCTACTTTCCAGGAATGTCATGATGATGTCTAATAGAAGTGTCATGGAGAGACTTTGAAGCGTGCATAGGCCTTTTATGGCAGATTCTGGTCTGCCAACCACACAGTAAATGGCAGTCTCTTTGGTTGGTTGCAGCTGTGGAACTAGCCCTGGGGATGCCTTCAAAAGTCTTTAGTCAGCCATGGTCTTCACTCGTGGTAGATCTCTTCTCAGCTCCTGATTTGATTCCTTTGCCACTGGCATCCGGTGGGAGACAATGAAAATAGCAGAGAAGCCTTGAGTCCCAGTCCTTTGCCTCAGAATGTATCTTTTATTTTTTGTGAAGGAGACTAATCTAGACCTTATGAGCTTTGGAAGGTCAGAAGGCTGAGCTTGCTGAAAGTCTAGGGAATCCAAGAGTTAAACACTCAGGGTTTTACAGTCAGCCCAGCATCCATGCCCTATTTGACTAAGAACTTGGTGGAATCAATACTATGTAGAAACTGTTCAATTTGAACCCATTCTCCTTAGAGACCAAGGTGGTATAAGGCAGAGTGTTCCCCCAAGGAGCTGGGAAGAAATGTTCAGACTTTGGTTCTAGCTATCTTTTCAAAATAAATATTTCTTTGTACTGGTAACAAACAAATATTTCTTTGTAATTTCTTTGCTAATAAATGTGAATTGGTTAAATGGGGGCAGGGGAGGGTGTAGAAGTGTTTAGCAGAGCCTGGCACATAGTAGGTGCTTAATAAATATTTATTGACTAACTGGAATTGAGGCACTAATCAGTCACAATCGGTGGGTGCTGGGGAGAGCAAAATCAGTAAGGGTTCAAGAAGATGGCATTAGAGAAGAGATTCCCCAACCTGCTCAGAGCCTCCTAGAGCCCTGCTGGGAAGATGTAACATCTGGTTTTGGTGGAGCGTACTTGCTACACATGTGTGATTCTCCAGGCTAAAATTCCCCGCTTGGCCACCACTTCCCTATATCTCTCTGGGTTAGAATGTGAGATCCATAAGGGAAGAGGCAATCTCACTCTTATGTTTATATCCCTCGGGCTTAGCACATAGAAAGCCTTTGATAAGGGTTTTTCATTCATTTATTCGTTCATTTGTGCTAGAGAAGGGAGAGGGGGCAAAAGAGGGAATGGAACGGTGTTTCCTCTCACCCCCAGGTTCCTTCACTCCATCCCCAAGGGATCTATGCAAAAAAAAAAAAAAAAGGCAAAAGAAAACATCTGAGAGTGAAAAATCATCTTATGTAAATGGCTCTCCACACTCACACTCCTGGCTGCAGGCCCCAGTAGCAAAGCTAGGAGCTCCTCATGGCTCATTCCCATGTCCTCCAAGAGGCTGCTTCATTTCCCATCCTCCTACTCCAGAGCGCCTCCCAATAAGACAAAGCAAAGATGAATGAGACTCAGGAGAAAGGGGAGTGGGGCTTGAGAAGGAGAGAGGCCTCGGTGTGACTGATTCTCCACCTAGATCTGTCCTCTTTCCTTCTCCAGAGAGCTTCTGGGAAACCTCCTGAAAAGGGGGTTGGTCTGAGAGCTTATTTCATTCCTGAGACCTACTGAGCAGACTTTAGGGAGCAAAAACAAATGGAGTCAGGCTCTCCCTGCTGCCAACCCCCTTCCGCAGGGGCCAGGCAGCCTATTGAGCCATAGAGGAGGGATTCCTAAATTGGAGAGATTTCAGAAAAAGTCTAAACTTGGATGGGGGAATTCCATCTTTTTTTGATAGAATTGGCTTTCTTTGTAATGTTATGTTTTATTTTACGCATTTAAAAGCATTATTCTGAGGAGGGTTCCATAGGCTTCCAAGGTCTGCTGCCAAAGGCGTTCTTGCCACACATAAAAGGTCTGAACCCCTGCCTTAGAGCTATCAAATGGTGAACAGCTGGAAAGAGCCATAAAGATCACCTAACCCACCTACCTCATTTTACAGAATGGGAAACTGAGGCCCAGAGAAGGGAAAGGATTTGTCCAAGGTCATGCAGTCAGTGGTGGATCAGTAGCTAAAATCCAGCTCTTCTGCCCCTAGTGCTCAGCCTGGCATCTTTCCCAATCCTATCTCTGCACCATCAAGGAATGTGATATAAAATGACTATTTCTGCCATCCCTGAACACAAGAGATCACAGAGGTAGCATTGGGGGGCCAGAGAATGACTTGGCAGAAAAGACAGAAGCAATTTCTTTTGGGAGCCATGAAATTCACCTCCCACCTGGTTATCCAGGAATAGGGAGGATTTACAAGAGGTAGAGGGCCTGGGAACCCAATCGAGGTTGAGGGAATGGATTGTGCATTCAGGGGACAGTGCCCAGACCAAGATGCCTATTTTGGGCAGCACAGAGGATGCCACACTAAGTAATTTCCCTCCCTCCTCTTTTCAGCTTTCTAGCAGACTACCCCAGTTGCCTGTGTGTGGTCATGCCCTTCTCTGAATTCCCATAGAATAGAATGAAATGGAATGGGACTTGAGAGCTAGGAGGGACCTCACAGAACATTCTAGCTCATCTGTGGGTTCCAGAAGAAACTGAAATGTAAGGTTAAGTGATATGCCCATAAGGGCAGCTAGGGGCTGAAGTGGGCAGAGCACTGGGCTTGGAAGTTAGAAAGACTCACCTTCATGAGGTCAAATCTAGGCCCAGACACTTGCTGGCTAAGAGTGACCCTGGGCAAGTCACTTAACCCTACTTGCCTCAATTTCTTCATCTGTAAAATGAGCTAGAGAGGGAAATGGCAAACCAGTCCAGTATCTTTGCCAAGAAAATACCGAATGGGGTCAGGAAGAACTAGACATGACTGGAAAATAACTGAACAACTAATACACCCACGCTTACACAACTATTCAAGCAGCCAACTTTTATCAAGTACCTTCTGTTACCAGGTATTGTGGTAAGAACCAAGAATTTTAAAAATTCCAGTTAAACAGTCTCTGCCCTCAAGGAGTGGAGGCAGCAGGTACATGTATACAGACATATACCAAATAAGATAACAGGGTGGGCACAGATCATGAAAGGTCATGTAGAAGACCAAGGCAACAAGCATTTATTAAGCACCTACTGGATGCCTGGCACTGTGCTAAGCACTGGGGGATGACAAAAATAAAGCAATCGCATGCCTCCTCTAAGAGCTCACATTCCAACGGGAGAGACAATGTGCCAGCAACTATGTATGTACCAGTGTAGATGCATAGCATTCTGAGGGTGACTTAGGGGAAGGCACCAGCAGTGAGAGGGAACCAGGAAAGTCTGCTTGCTCTGAAGGAAACTAGGTGTTCGAAGAGAAGGAACGAGGTAGTGTATTCCAGAAAGAAATAGAAATAGGAGAATAAATGTGAAACAAAATTAGTTTGGCCGGACCACTAGTGTAAATCAAGAGGAGGAAAATCTAATTTTAGATCCAGCAGAGGTAAGCTGTAGCAAGGTTAAACAGAGGAGTTTCTGGTTGACCCTGGAGATAATAGGGAGTTTACTGAGTGACCTGGTCAGCCCTGTGTTTTGGAAGATGATTTTGGCAGCTGAGTGGAAGATGAACTGGAGGAAGCAGTGAGGCCATTTAGAAGGCTAGTGTAATAGTCCGGGTGAGACCTGGCATAGCACTGAGCCAAGATGAGAACTCAGGTCTGACTACACTGTGCTCTCCCTTAACAACTTCACTTAGCAACACTGTCTTCCTACCTATAGCTTGTTAAATTCAGTGAGCTTTTAAACCCCCACTAAGGACAAAGCACAAAATACCAAGGTTTTGAAGACACAAAGGGAGCCTAGCCAGAGGTCAAGAGATTATATTGTCTGGTAGGCACATCTGTTTATACAGATAAGTAAATACAGAATAATTTGAAGACAGAAAGACTATTTATGTGGGAGGTGGGGGTAGGGAGGGATCCTAAAGGAAGACTGAGCCTTAAATAATGACCCTGAAAGGGGAGGGGGTGCCTTCCACTTGGGGGGAATGACCTGAATGACTGCCACAAGGTAGGGGATGGAATACTGAGTCTGGGACATGGTTAATAACACACTTCAGCTTGAATGTGAATGTGGAGTACAGAAAATAAAGCTGGAAAACTAAGGGGGAGGGGCATTAAAAAAAAGGTAAGGAGCTTGTATATTTAATTCAAGGAGAAACATTTGTTCATCTATTGTACGAAAGATGCTGTCCAAGGTTCTGGGGGATACAATTACCAAAATAGAGGGCTTTGCCCTACCTAGGACTCCACTGAAGACTCTTTGGAGCCAGGTAGTGAGAGAGCCAAACCTGTTACTTAGGAAGGTAACCATCTGATAACACTTTAGTTTGTTTGTTTGTTAGCTTCTACATTCACCTAGATTCTGCCAGCACCTCAGCTCCAACAGCAACCTCAGCAGCAAGCTAGTACAAGGCCCTAAAGAAGAGAATCCCCACAAGCTATCCCCCAGGACAAGCTATGCAATAAATTTTTCCCAAGAGTTCTTCAATAAGATATTTTGCCAATCACCAAATTTTAAGTAAATGGCAGTAATACAGTTGAATCAGAAACTCTCTTACCACTATGGTCATCCAACCAACTTGGGGAGGCAATATAGACAAAGGCAATATGGACAGAGAGTGATGAGTTTAGCATCAAAGGACTGGAGCTTGAATTCTGCCTCTGATAGCTGCTATTCAGGTGTGACATTGGGCTTTTCATTCACCTGAGTCACAAATTCCTCCTCTGTAAATAATGAGGCAGCTATGTGGTACAGTGGATAAAACCCCTGGAGTCAGAAAGACTCTTCCTGAGTTCAAATCTGGCCTCAGACACTTACTAGCTGTGTGACTTGATTAAAACAAGTCACTTAATCCTGTTTGCCTCAGTTTCCTCATCTGTCAAATGAACTGGAGAAGGCAATGGCAAACCACTCAAATATCTCTGCCAAGAAAACCCAAAATGGGGTCATGAAAAATCAGACATAGCTGGAAAATGAAGAGATTAGACTGGATGGCTTCTGAAGTCCCTTACAACTCTATACCTAAGACCCTATGAGCTTATGAGTTTACTATGACATAGAGCAAGTTTCCTCCTTCTGTCCCAGCTCCCTCGTCTGTAAAATGACGGAGTTGAACATGGAGGCTTCTGAGTCACTTTCCAGCTCTAGATACAATCATTCTATGGACTACATAATAGGAGAGCTGATCCTGGTCTTAGACAGTTCTCATGAGAAAGTTTTCCTAAAACAGAATCCTAAATAAAGAAACAGAAGCCTAAATTTGACTTTGTAGGACACAAGACACACTGTGCCATCCTGCCCTGGGAGTTGCCAGAGCTGGGGAGTCAGGGAACCGGGAGTCTAGTACTACCATCTGCCACCCAAACCTGTGATGTGACTGAGAAATTGGTCAAGTAATTTTCCCTCTCTGGATTTATTTCCTCCTCTAAAGTACAGGAGCTATCACTAGAATCATAAACTATTAGAGATAGGAGGTGGCTTAGAGATCATCTGGTACAATTGCCTCCTTTTAATAAAGGGGAGTGATTTGCCCAAAGTCTTACGTTAATGCTTTGATTAGTCTGTGATTTCACCTGAGTACTCTCTCCAGTTCAGAGATCAAGCAGCCCATTCATGCCTTCTCACCCAGTGCCGTTTGTTGGTCCATGCCCTCCCCTACGTCCCCCATAGGAGATCCACCCAGCTTTCAAGCTTGCCTTCCTCTAAATGGAGCCAGTTTGGTACAGTAGTTTAGAGCAATGGGATCAAAATAGAAAGCTACATGTTGACTTAGAAAACCACAAGTTAATACTATCTATGTTTTATTGTATTTTTATTTGTTTTGTTTCACATTTTCCAATTCCATTTTAGTCTGGTCCAGATGCTCTGAAGAGTTTTGACACACCCAGGTGGATGGCAGGAAGACCTGAATTTACATCTTGCCTCTGAAGCCTATGACATTTATAACTATGACCCAGGGTCAGTTTCCGCATCTATAAAAAGGGAAGGGGTGGGCTTGATGGCTTCTAAAGCTCCTCCTGGCTCTAAATTTACGGTCCTATGATCTCACTAGATGGAATGTAAACTCTCTTCGTAAAGGAAATTGTTTCATTCCTGTCTTTGTTTCTCCAATGCCTAGCATGGTCCCTGGCTCATAGTAGGAATGTTTATCAAGTGATTCACCTAGATTCAAATCCTACCTGTGATATTTCCTACATGATGACATTGGACAAAAGGATTGATGTTATTGTTGTTCATCTTTCTTCCTTCTTCGTTTTCAAAGAGGACCGATGACATCACAGGGGTGATGTCTTGACTTGCACGCGAACTGGATTTAAGTAGATGCTTCTGAGGTTCCTTCCAGTTCTCCATCAACGATCTCAGGATCTCTTGCCTTAGGTACTGGATTTGTATTGCCTAAGATCATTCTGGGGGGACCCGTTCTATGACTTCATTAGCCTCAGGGAAGTTTCCAGGAGGAAATTCTTTCTGCCAATGCAGATCTGAGCCTGCTCTGCCACATTTCATCTTCTGCAATTTTCCAGGGTACTGAGGGGATGATGTGCCCAGAGTCATATGGCTACTATCTCTCAGATGCAAAATTGGAAGCCATTTCTTCCTCACTCAGAGGCCAGTTGTCCATTTGCTTCAGCCCACTGCCTCTCCTACAAAATATACACAGAGTAAACACAAAGTGATTGTACCGTGTAGACTCTAAACAACATACACACACTGCTTGCACAAAATACTTGTGCTCCCCAAGCCTCTTGGGTTTAATAATTACAAGTTTACAAGTGGTTTACTGGTCCCACCTTGTGAACTAGATAGCATGAGCATTATTATGCCTATTACAAAGATAAGGAAATGGGTAGAGATTAGGTGACTTGCCCAAGGTCTCAAAGGCAAAACTGCCCCAACCTTGGTTTAGAGTCCAGTGGTTCTCAACCTTCCTAATGCCACAACCCTTTAATACAGTTCCTCATGTTGTAGTGACCCCAAACCATAAAATCATTTTTGTTGCTACTTCATAACTGTAAGTTTACTACTGTTATGAATCGTAATGTAAACATCTGATCTGCAGGATGGATTTTCATTGTTACAAATTGAACATAACCCACAGGTTGAGAACCACTGGTTTAGACCATCTCAGAGGTCCTTCCTACCCAGACTTTCTTTGATCGCACACAGGCAGCAAGCTGACCTTCCAAAAGTTTCTGCTCTTATCCCTATACTTCCCACAGACTCCTTCCCATTTTTCCCCCAGTCTGTGGGTAAGAAAAGTAAGAGCAGATAAGGACTAAGGAAGGGGGCCCTTAGTTCCTTAGGGTCTATATCATCAAGCAAGAGAGCTCAGCTAGGAGAGGATCAAGGGGTGGCCTAGGAACCATATTGTGGTAGCTCTCTAGGGGGTCCTCAGTGACTGCCCTCTCAACCCAGGCTTTTTCTGGGCTGGCCACGTACAGGAGCAGCAGCTCCAGGTCAGTTAGGAGCACAACCATCTCTCCTCCCCATTTGACACAGTCTTTCACCACTCTCTTGCCCTCCCTGTCTCTCCTCCCTTACCACCATCCTTCTCTTCCTCTCCCTCCTGGTCTCAACCCTCCTCCCTCCTCTCCCTACCCTTCCCCTTGCCCTCCTCCTGTCTCTCTCCTCTCCCTTCTGATTCATCCATCTGCTGCTCTCACAACAGTTCTGTCTCCCATAGAGCTCTTTAGATGCTGCCCATCGTGGCAAGGGGGATAATAAGACAGTGACCTGGAGGGGTTCTGAGACACTGGGTGGTCACTTGTTGGGGGTGGTATGGAGGTCTTTGTTGGACTAAATGGTGGCCTCTGAGGTCCTTTTATAATCCAAGTTTCTGTGAAGGTCTTCTGCCCCTTAAGAATTTCCCCAACTGAACCACCCAATGGAATTCCACCATTGGATATCCATTGTGGGATATAGGATGGGGTTTGAACATGATATGTAATATCTCTCCTTTCCTTTTTAAAATGGTAGAGGTCCCTCAAATTGTGTTATACATTCAAGGTCTTAGAACTCACTCAGTATGAATTAGATTTTCAGATAACTTCCACCTTAACAACTGGGAACAGAGATGCCAGAGGATAAAGGTAATGGGATGGGGTGGGGGGAAGAGAAGAGAAAGAAACCCAAAGTCAGGGAAAGAGGTAACAAGAAATAGACTCAAAGCCAGAGGATCTGGATTCAAATACTGGTTGTAATATGTACTGCTCCCCCCCCACACACCAACACACACACACACACACACACACACAACACACAACACACACAGAGTGTAAGCTCCTAGAGGGCAGGAACTGCTTTTTATTTTGTCTTTGCCCAGTAGACAATTTACAGATGCTGAGCGCTTAATATTGACTTGAACGAACTAGCTTGACTCTTCACCCAACACCCATGTAAGTCAGCACCCCCCAGGATGAGGGGCCAACAAGGCAAAGGAGTTGAGCTCCCAACTGCTATCTCTAGGTGCTGATGGAGGGTGCCCAGAAATACAGAGAGCCCACCCAGTCAGAATTCCAGCTGTTTCCAGGACATGAGCACTGACCTGCAGGATATCCTGCTTCAGCTTAAACTAGTCCTCAAAAACAGAATGAGAGGAGGTCACACAGCCATGGTCTTGGTATAGCGGATCAGGTTTACCCACTAGAGTACCAGCTTTTTCCACACTCACAAGCATCCTGTATTCCCATAATCAGTGTTAGGGACCCATCATATCCTAAAAATAAGTCAGGTGTCAAAAGTGGATATAGGCTGTGAGTTCTTGATGGGGTGGGAAGCAGAGAATGTCATTCCTATGTACCATTCTCCCAATCCTACTGGATTGGAAATTGTGGGTACCCAAGCAGTAGGGGATTTCCATATTCAAAATTAGGTTTGAGGAACTGCCTCCTGAATGTCACAACTTCTTCATGGTCAGCTCTGCACATTAGAACAGAAGGGGTGGCATCAGCAGCCACTTAAAATCCTTCAAAATGGCATCCCTTGATGTCTGAGTCAGTAATCCTATACTCAACATATACTTTCCAAGGTATACATGCTTGAGATCTGCATCAAATCCAGCTTGAGTTCATTTAGGAAAGTTAAAGATTCTTAGGTAAATCATTCCACCTCTCTGGGCTTCACATAAGTATGGAGATGGGTTGCACAGGACAAATATTTGAGTTTGAGGTCATGAGAAGGAGAGGAGGGGAAATGTGAGGCCCCAAGGCAGTGAACTGGAAGGTGGTGGATAAGGAGAGTGGGAGGGGTGAAGGGAGGACACATAATCACAAGTGTAGATATTGAACCAGAATAGAGAGAGGGCTAGGCAAAGAATTCCAAGTTCTACTAGGCTGGACTGGAGTTTGGAAAGACATGGAGCTGGACCTGGCCAGATAGGATGAAGGAGGGGCTCAAGATCCAGGTGGGCACAACAGCTGATCCAGGATACCAACTCCCATCAACCTACCCAACTCTCAAGGACACAGCTGTTCCTTCTCACCAATCTGGTGGAAGTTGACCTAATAACGGTCAACGCCAAAGTCTGGTCCCAGCAAGGAGATAAAATAAGGGACTACCTCCAGCTCCTTTTTCTGGCCTTCTCCTGTCCCCACACTCATCCTCTGAGGTGCCACCTTCTCCTGCATCCAGTAAGGCTGGACCCGAGTGGAGGAACACATCCAGCCTCACAGATCTTGGGCCTCAAGTGGGATCTCCATCACCAAGGTTTGGAGCAATCGAGGTTCAAGTTATTCTGACGTTTGGGAGAGCAGAGTCCCCTGAGCTCTGAAGGGAGAGTATGCACCTTAGCTCCTTCAGAACTCTCTCTCTGGGCCTTCCTCAGCTTTCTGATTCTTTTTCTCTGACTCTTCTCCATCCCCACATATACCCGTATCTGCCTTACTCCTGATTCTCCTGTTTTTTCCTCTGACCCCCTCCTCCTGTCAACACCTTGAGGTCAAATGTATATTCCCTCTAACTCAGAGCCTGTCTGTGCCAGGGCCTACCCAA
This sequence comes from Pseudocheirus occidentalis, assembly GCA_028646575.1. Taxonomy (NCBI): domain Eukaryota; kingdom Metazoa; phylum Chordata; class Mammalia; order Diprotodontia; family Pseudocheiridae; genus Pseudocheirus; species Pseudocheirus occidentalis. Next base: position 374,330,551 of record CM053593.1, read on the forward strand.
TGGTTCCACAATGACCAACCACAAGATTTCACAGCCAGTATCTGAAATTTCTTGCCTTAGAAACCATTCCCTCTCCCCACCTTGCTCCTCAAACACTCAAGAGGCCCTGGGGACCTCAGTAACCTGAGGATCTTTCCCACAGGGAGACCTAACCAGCCTCTGGGGTGAGTCTGAAAGGCCTGTAACTCTGGAAGGAGAAGGAGGTAGGAAGTAGGTGAGAGGGTAGATGGAGCTCCACTGGGAGGAAAGACAGAAATTCAGAGCCTGGTCCTGTGACCCTCCAGATCATAATGTCACAATCCTTTGATTCAGAGTGGACACCATAGCCAGGGTTTCAGATTTTATTGAATAATAAAATAGCCCCTCCACCAGTATTAGCTGAGCTCTCTCTCACCTCCGCCATCTCCACTGCCACTGGGAGAAGTGGGTGGTTAGGCCAGGTTGGGTTCTGGGCCCAGATGCAGGGGCTCTGCCCCTCCAGGGGTCACTCTCTTCTCTCTGCATCTGGCTTTGAATCTGTCTGCTGACCACCTCCTGTATGTCATCCTGGTTAAGAGAGGGAGACAATAAGATGGGTAAAGGGTCTGCCCAGGGGCGGTGGCACAAAGTCCTGCTCTGGGAGCACTCTGGAGTGAAGCAGCCACCACCACCCCTCCCTACCTCCCCCTCCAGCTTCCACCCTCCCCCCCACATACACACATACCATCATACACACAGGCCCTCAGCCTCCCCCTCTCCTACCTTCCAGGCCTCCACCTCTTCCACCAGCCTCAGTTTTTCCTTCACCACCTGCAGTAGCTGCTTCTCCACAGCTTGGAGTTTGGCTCTACAGATATGCAGTTCAGCTTCTACGGCCAGCTTCCTTTAGGGGAGGGGGAGAAGGCCAGACGTCAGCCCCATCCTAGGGCTGAGGACTTTTCTCTCAGGCTGGGGTTGGGGGAAGCTGGGGGCAGTTGGGCCATGGAGCCACCATTCAGACCGAAGGTCCGAAGTACACAGGGACAGGTGCAGCCTGGGAGTTCACCTCACCCACTCCCTTTGTTTTACAAATAGGGAAACCAAAGCCCAGAGGGGGTTATTTCCCTAAACATCTTTCATTTTCCTAAGTGAATTTCAAACTGGATACAGAATCTCAAAAATCCAATCCCAAACATAGGAATGTCTTCATTTTCATCTGAATGGGAAGCAAGTGGAGGGAATCTCAATCACTTCTAGTCATAGTTTCTCTGGGAAAAGGAACTTTGAAAACAGGGGAGGATGGCTTCTAAAGTCTCCCTAGCAGGCAGATGAGAATACCTGCGGTCTTGGGGTGCTGGGAGGGAATTGAGGGAGGGGGTCGTTCACAAACACAAGAGCATTGTTTATCTTGTAAGTGTACAGCTCTTTAGCTGTTGCCTCCCCCCTCCAAAGTCCACTGGGGCACACTGCCACCGGCCCCTCCCCCCCTTACTTGGCTATGGCGTCATCACGTTCCTGGGTGACCTGCTCCAGAGCAGTCCTTGCCTCAGTTTCCCCCAGGGCTCTGGCCTCCAGCAGTTGTTGGTTCAGCTGCCAGGGAATGAGAGATGCTGTTAGGCTATGAGAGTAATACAGGAGGGTGAGGGTGGAAACAGCCAGAAGGGTCCAGGGAAGGGAGTGAGGGCCTCAGGTTGCGGGGGAGCTTCTTACCCGGCTCTGCCCTGGGGTTTTCCTGTCTTCTGATGGTCCTGTGTGACCCACCAGCCTGGCGTCTTTCTGTTCCCTCCGTGTCTGTCTGGGAGCTGAGCTGGTTTCCAGGCAAGGGCTGTTGTCACCATGACCCTGTCCCTCCCATTCCAGCTTTCTTCCTGGAATTTCCCTGGGGGAGGGGGAGACTTCCTTAAGCCATCTTCCACTCCCCTTACTACCTAAGATCTGGGTGTCATCGAAGCCCTGCCTCAGGGGAAAGAATACTTACCTTCCTATGAGTCAAGGCTAACTTAGGGGGAGACCTCCCAGGACCTGAGGTTCCTGCTTTCAGGGTGGGGCTGAGGAAATACATGGTCCTTTGACCCTGACTTCCTGGTAGAGTCACTAGAGCCCCACCCCTGCCCTCTCCCCTAGCCCTACTCCACCCCAGTCTAGGCCAGGGCCCAGGACTGGCACCCCACTAGTCTCTTTATGGTCTGTCCTCCTGAGCCCTTAGACACACACCTTGTCCCATTCATTCAGCTCTCAGCTAATGTTCCTCTTAGGGTTAAACCAAGCCCAACACCAAGCAAACAAATCTCTAAAGTGGAATTTCAGGCTGCTTGGAGGGAAGAGAAGAGAATGTTGTGAGAAGCAAAGCCAACACTGTGCTCTTCATGTCCTCAAGTGGACACCTGCTTGAGACCCTGGTAGTAAGACCAGACTTACCATACCCTGACCCCTACAACTGTGTCTGCACCTAGACCTTGCCCCTTTCTCAGGGTCCTTGGGGCTCAGTTTCCTTTGGATGACTTCTAAACTCTTCCAGCTCTACATCCTATACATAATCCTAAATCCCCAAACCTCTCTGGACCTCAATTTCCCCATCTTTGGATAGATGGTCACTGAGGACCCTTCAAGCTCTAGAGCAGCGGTTCTCAACCTGTGGGTTATGTTCAATTTAAATACATCCTACATACCAGATAATTACATTACAATTCATAACAGTAGCAAAATTATAGTTAGCAACAAAGTAGCAACGAAAATAATTTTACGGTTGGGGGTCACCACAACATGAGGAACTGCATTAAAGGGTCACAGCATTAGGAAGGTTGAGAACCACTACTCTAGAGCTAGAATTCTATGCTATAGGATATATCCTATATCCTAAAATCCTATCTCAGGCTTTCAGAATGAAGAATCAACGTGGGATTTAGGGCCAGAAGAGATTCTAGAAGGTCATCCAATCCAGCCCACTCATACAGAGGACAGAGGAAAGACGTGCCCAGGGCCACTCAGACAGAAAGCAGAAGAGTTGTGCTTGGAAGCCCTCACATACCACATTTGGCACTGTTTCCACTCCCTCTCCACTCCACCCCACCCCAGGCAGCCCTTGCTTCCCTCCAGTCTCTTATCTTTACTGGCCCTCAAGGCTCTCATTCACCTCAGGCCACAGGAAGACATTAACAAAACTGGCCCAAGATAACAGGGAAAGTTTGCCTGACTGTGGCCCCTCCATAACCGGCAAAAGTTGCCACAGGTATGGCCATAATCCAGTGCCTTTGGGACCTGGTGGCAGGATCTTCCAGGACAGACCTGAGAATGAAATTCTCCAACTCAAAGAAGACTGTTCTTCCAGAGAAGTGGGAAGGAGAAAGGGTGAGTGTCTGCTTTTTAAAAAAGATGTCTCATTTGAACAAAAAGCCACACTGGAGAAAGGAGGAAGGAGGGAGGCTAGAGGTATACCTGCTACTAGAATGTAGAAAGTAGAAAACCCACCTGTCAGTCCTTCTTCTAAACCAAGTCTGGGGTGGTTTTTCCGAGGGACAGCTGTGATGCTGTGAGCTGAGTATGAGAGAGGCTTCATCCCTGATTGGCTGAGAGATCTCTGAGTCTACAACATCATCATGTGTAGGCACAAGGGGCAAATGCTTAGGAAGTGGTGGAGAGAGGCAACTGTGAGCTTCCTGGTACCACAGACAAGTGGGAAAACCAGTACCAAGTATGTCCCTCGAATCCCAGTACCTGCTAAGAGCCGGCATCACCCTGATGAGATCATTCTATCCCTTTTTGGTTGAGCTAAGATCAAAACTCTCTCAGAGAAAGAGCTCATTTACTATCGTGCAGTCCTTCACCTCCTAAGGAGCCGAGCTGATGAGGAGACAACTGTTCCTCTTTCCCTTAAGAGCAATCAAAGAAAGTGGCTTCTATCCTGAACTCCTTATTGTAACCCTAAACTGCAGATTTATGATGCGCAGTAGATACATATAATCATAGTCTGGTACCCCTTTTGGAGAGAGGAGAGTTCAGGAGAGACCATCCAGCCTCAGGGATGCTGTATCCTGCTTGTTACTCCCCAAATAGGGAACTGGCAGGGGGATGGTGCCCTTCTGCTTTTCACAAAAGTGGAAATTTCAGTCTCTATCAGAAATGAAGGGAGCCAGAGGTCAGATCATATCTCTCTACTTGTGCCGCATTCAAGCCATCAGATTTTATACTGGATGGCCACATCCCTTATATTCTATGTGGGTATAGGACTTTATGATTTATACAGTGATGGAAGCAAGAGAGGGTGAGCATGGGAGTTAATGCACCGTGTGTCCAGCCAGTCAGGTGCCTCCTCACAGGCTCTTTGTCCCAAAAGGCAGATGCCTTCTCACAGGTCCACTCCTATAAGTGACTAAGACCGAAGGTTTGAACCAAGGAACAAATTGGGTGAGTGCTGGTATGAGAACAATTCCTGGTCAGCTTATACTCCAAGCCCTAGCCCAGGTGTCCAAGTGGCTTCTTAAATGTCCAACAAGGAAAGATCACCTTGCTGGCAAGAAATAAGCCAGAAGTAACTGCTGGTGCCAGAGACACCAGGAACAATGACAAATCTTCCTTCCTCTGGTTTTCTAGGAACCTGGCTGAAATTGACCTGAAAGTGACCAATGATCCAGTGACCAGTGATCATGCAGATAGGTTTTCACCCATCAGGTGTTTTTTATGGCTGCTGCAGAATGAATTACTTCTAAGGGGATGAATTCCAGATGTTGTCAGTCCGTGTAGTAGGGCCACTATCTAGCAGAATTCCATCCTTCTGACAACACAGATTGGGCTCCGTTTTTCCCTAAAGGTAACAAAACTGTCCCCAGGACCTGATTGACCCCAGAGGACAGTGGGCTGAGTCATGCCCCACTTGGCAGATTCTTACTAGCCTCTGGTCACACTGATGAGGCTTCTTGGTCACCTAAGGTCATATGTGGTCAGACCATAAAGAGTCTCACCCATATGTTCAGACTTGGAGGATTCTCCAAGACCATGTGAATCACCACATCCTGCCCTGCTGACTAGATGCCCCTCTGGCTACCTCTACCAAGCTAAGTGTTGGAATATCCTTGCTGAATGTTTTTCCATGCTATCCTCCATTCCTAAGCTGACCGGGTGCCCTCCTGAGTCAGGACTGCTCCTAACAACACGTCATGAAGTAAAGCTGCTACTTGGGGCTGTTCTTTGCGATTTTTCACATTCTTCCCATAATTCTGTGGTGTAGGCAGGGCAAGGATTACTATCCCCATTTAACTGACAAGAAAATTTAGGCATCTATGGCCATAGTCCAGTATCTTTGTGACCCGATGGCTGGATTTTCCAGTACAGATCTGAGATGCAAAGTGAGTTCCCCAGGGTTTATGGGGAATTTGAACCCAGTCCCTCCAGATGCCAAACTCAGAGAGATTCCCATTATCTGAAGCTATGTATGTCCCCCCCCACTTCCTCAGGACCAGTAGCCAACCATTAAATAACCTGTTAACTTATCAGCAGAGGTCCCAAATGCCCATCAGTTTGTGACTAGCTAACCTACATGGGATCCTTACAGAGGGAAGGAAAGGCCTAATGCTCACAGCAGGATTTCTACTTCAGCCAAGAGAGTGTGGGGACAAGAAGCAGGAAGAGCTCTTAGTTCAAATCCAGCCTCATACAACTACCAGCTCTATGATTCTGGGCAAGTCACTTCATCTCTGCTCCCCTGAGTTCCCTTGTCTGTAAAATGGGAATATTAATAATTGGGACCAGCACATAAGAAGTACTTATTATAAATGTTAGCTACCCTTACTATTATATTAAGTAAGCAAGGCCGGGAAAACAGTATATACCATGACTACAATAACATAAAGAGAAAGAGCAACAGCAAAACAATGAAGCCTGAGTGCTATAAAAGTATAATGGCCAGATTAGACCCTGACAAAGATCCTTCCTTACAGAGGTGGGGTACTATGGGTGTGCAATACTACATACAGACAGACAGCGTAGGACTGGACTGATGTGTCTTAGTTTTACTGAGAAGGCATTTTTTTCCTCCTTTTTAAATTCTTCACTCTAAGGCAGGGATTTTTGCCCTTTTTTATGAGTCACGGGCCCCTTTGACAGTCCTGTGAAGCTTATGGATCCCTTCTCAAAATGCTTTTCTTAAACTCATAAAATAAAACAAAACACATTGGATTACAAAGGGAACCGGTGATACTGAAATACATTATTGAAGGTCAGCCATGTGGTGCAGTGGATAGAGCGCCAGGCCTGGGGTCAGGAAACCTGATCTTCATGAGCTCAAATCTCGTCTCAGACTCTAACTAGCTTCATAACCCTGAACTTGTCACTTAACCCCATTTGCCTCAGTTTCTTCATCTGGAAAATGAGCTGGAGAAGGAAAAGGCAAACCAATCCTGTGTCTTTGCCAAGAAAACCCCAAATGGGATCATGAAGAGTTGAACATACTAAGCAACAACAACAACAACAGTGACCAAAAGAATTTTATTTGAAGTTCACAGATCCCAGATTAGAAACCTCTGGTTAAGGAATGGTGGCTCTCTGGAGGGGTAATTGGGGGGGGGGGGGGGCTAAGGGAGGGACTATAGATTAAAAAATATAAACAATGTAAAAATGAAAAATATCAATTAATTTAAATTTTCAGATTTTTTTTTGCTATTACTGGAAAGATTTCTTTTTCTTTTCTTTTTCTTTTTTTAAAATTTGTTTATTTACTTTTACTTTACAACATTCAGTTCCACAATCCCTTTAGTTTCAAATTTCCCCCCCTCCCTTTCTTTCCCCCCTCCCTTTCTTTCCCCCCTCCCAGCCATGGAAGTGTGCAATCAAATATAGGAGCAGGTGTTTTTTGAATAAAGTGTATTCTTTCATGGAAAGAAGTAGCTGAGTTGTTAAACCTACACAAGAGTGAGTGGTATGCTTGAACAGACTCACAAAAGAGCTGGTGGTTAAGTTTTTAGTGTGAGCATTTTACTTCACAAATGTGAAAATGCCACTAAGAATCAGGGCTTGATTTATTCTTTTGTTGATTTCTAGACTTAGGAAAATGCTTACATATGAATTAAACTTAAAAGTGTGTCCCTTGTACTTTTTTTTTTCAGGGAGCAGGTTGTTAAACATTTACCAGCACAACCCTGCCTATAAACCTGTGCTGAATGGCAGAACTTATCCCCAAACTGTGAAATAATCAAAGTAGGACTTTGTCCCTCCAGGCCCCTCCTGGCAGCCTCCCCTCATTTCCACAGGGCTTTGCTCCCCACCTCCACCACTACCCCACACACTGTATTAACCAACAAGGGGTTAAGGTGTTCTCTCTTCCAGGAAATGTTTGCTCAATGCAAGAGAATTCTGGAAGATCGGAAAACCCTTCAAGAGACAAAGGAATCAGTGATAGCCTTGGAATTCAGTTCAACAAACCCTTGCTTAGCCCCCGTAACATGCACATTATTCCACAAAAGATGCTCAGAGACCCTGTAGGCCAGCACTTCTCAAACTTTTGGGCCTCCAGACCCCTTTACATGTTTAAAAAATGATTAAGGACATGCCAAAGGGCTTTTGCTTATATCAATCAACATTTCCCCTTTCAAAAAGAAATCATCTGAGAACATATTACAAAAATTGGTTTAACCTTGGGACCCCTGAAAGGGTCTCGGGGGTCTCTGGATCACATGTAGGGAGGTGCTGCTGGTCCAGCCCGCATGTATCCTTCTTCCCACTGGAAAACATATTCTTTTTTTCCTCCTCCTCCTCCTCCCTTTCCTTGACTGTTCTTCCCTCCACCCCCTTCCCAGCTCTCCATTCGTCGGCTCTCCCTTCCATCTTTCTCATCCCGGCACCATTAAGCACCTGTCCACCTGCCAGCACCTCGCCCCTTGCCTGAGACATAGATCCTTGTTCATTGACAGGTGGAGAAGGGGAGGCTGCACTGGGTCCAGAAAAACCCCTAGCAGGGGGCAGCCAGAGTTCCACTTGAAGGCTGGCTTTCGTTATCTTATCTCCAACTCACTCTCTTGGTTTCTGATTGACTTTCTAAGTCATTACAATGTCGACTGCCTTGCTTTCCACAATTGTACAGGATCACCTTTGTCTAAAGGTGCCCTCCTGGGCTTGGTTTTGCCTCCACAGCTGGCCCAAGCCCAGAAAACTCCTGGAAAAGGCCCAAGAACCTCCCTTACCATGTTCCCCTTACAGGGAAGGTCACATAGAAAGCCTAGCATGGTTTTCACCAGTAACCAGCAAGAACTCTGAATCTTGTATTTCTATCTTTTCATCACCATCCCTACCTCCCAAAGTGCCTTTTGAAAGAGACTCTAGGGGGCACAGTGAGTAGAGCCTTGGAGTCAGGAGGACCTGAGTTCAAATCCAGCCTCAGACGCTTGACACTTACTAGCCATGTGACCTTGGGCAAGTCACTTAACCTCAATAATCTTGCTCTCTCCCCTCCAAAAAAAAAAAAAAGAGGCTCCCTGAGAGCAGGAACTTTTTTTTTGCCTTTTTTTGTATCCTCAATGCTTAGTGCTGAGCCTGACATATACAGTAGGTGCTTAATAATAAGTGTTTATTGAAAAGTGAATGTTGAAAACTAAAAATAAATATTTTTTTAAAAAGAAAACATAAATGTTTATTGAATGAATGAATAATGAATAGAGCTCTGAACCTGGACTCAGAATCTGACCTCAAACATTCGTCAGCTTCTTAACCCTGGGGAAGTAACCGGTTCCTCATCTAGCCCTCAAACTCCAAATTATCTATTTATATGTAACTAGTCTCCAGAATATGATTGCATAGATTTATAGGAATCTAAGCAATGTGGTGATACAGTGGCTAGAACTCTGGCCCTGGAGTCAGAAAGACTCGCATTCAAATTCAACCTCACATAATTTCTAGTTGTGTGACCCTGGGCAAGTCACTTAATTTCATCATACCTCAGTTTTCTCATCTGTAAAATGGTTATAATAAGAGCACCTACCTCCCAGGTTGTTGTGAGGGCCAAATGTGGTCATATTTAGAAAGTGTTTTACAAACCGCAAAGCACTAGGTAAAATGCTAACTAAATGTGGGAATGTGTTTTGCCTGATGATACATATTTGTAATGAGATTGTTGAGGTTTGGGGTTTAGGGGTGCTTGAGACCCCAAAATACCAACACACCAGGTCCTGCCAAATGAATTCGACCCAAGCCTTCTCTCAGCCAAAGAAAAGCAAAGTTTTATTAAAGATTTGCCAAATTAGAAGACTCCTAAGGAACCTAAGTATTTGTGACACTTCTGTTGACAAGTGGGCCGGAACAATCTGACACAGACTGAGTCTGTGCTGGACTGAATCTCAGTCCCTTCATGGAGGCAAGATGGATCTTATATACAGAGAGACTGTGGGAGGGATCTAGGGGTGGTCTAGAGGAGGGATTTGGGGAGGGTCTTGAGGAGAATCTCGACCAGGATTGAGGTTAGACTCTAGGAACGGGATTAAGGGTGGGAAATAGCTGGAGGCTACCTGGAGATAACGACAATGGAGGGCTAGGCTAGTTTAAGGGTGACAGATTTGGGTATCATATTTTGATAGGATCTAGGGTAGGAAGTATCTGGATAATGGAGGGCTAGGGTAGATCCAGAGTAACAGAGATTTAAGCCTAGGATAATGAAAGGCTCTTGGCCTCAGACAAATGGCTTATTAAGTGGGAAGATACAAGTTGGTTCCCAGAGCCTAAACCCCATCAGGTTTCTTTGGACTTAGAGGATATGAATGTCCATCTGTTCAGCCAGATTCTCACCATCCCTGGAGTTTTTTTAACAGAGCCCTTCAGGAGCTGACCCACAACCAGTCTGGGCATCTGCAGGTACAACAGTGACTGATGAAATTCAAGTTCAGAACAGAGGTAGTTGCTGATACAGCTCCAACCAACTGCCTCCTGCTTAAGATTGTGTTGTTCAATCATGTCCAACTCTTCATGACCTGATTGGGGTTTTCTTGGCAAAGATACTGGAGCAGTTTGCTATTGCCTTCTCCGATTCATTTGACAGATGAGGAAACTGAGACAAGCAAGGTTAAATAAGTTGCCCAGGGTCACACAGCTAATAAGTGTCTGAGGCTGGATTTGAACTCAGGTCTTCCTGACTCCAGGCTCGGTACTCTATCCATTGAGCTACCTACCTGCCTACCACTTCTCTGATTCAAACTCCAAAAAAGGGCGTAAGTGGTTGCCCCTTTAAGAACAATGAAAGGTAGTAAAAAAAATTTTTTTTTAATTAATTAAAAAAAAAAAAGAACAATGAAGATGTAAGTCTGCTCCTCTCCTCCTTCCTCCCACAATAATAACAGGCATTTATGTAGCATTCAACCCCGGGAAGTAAGTGCTTTTATTGTCCCCATTTTCCAGATGGGGAAACTGAGGCAGGCAGGTGTATTTTGAGGCCAGATTTTAATTCAAGCCTTTCTAACTTCAGTTCTAGTACTCTGTCTATTGAGTTGTAGATAGCTGTCTTTTCCCATCTGCCTTTGCCAGAAGTTGGCAGGTATTTTTCCATGATTTTATTTTTCTCTAAGCTGTCTCTCCCAATTTTTTGTTGTTATTGTTTAATGTAAATTAAGATTTTTAAGTTAAGATAAATGCTTTGTGATTTAAATCTGTTAGCAAACTGTGCACAAGGAGAATTGGAATGGAGGAAGCCAGAGACTAGCTTGGCATACATAGAGACAATCAGGACAGAGGCGTACAACTCTGCCTAAAACATTAGGATTCCCCCTCAATAAAAGAGCAAGAGATTCCTGAGGGCTTTATTTTGTTAATAACTTGAGTAAGTTCCTAAATAGCAAAGATGAACCATATTACTCTGGACATTTTACCTTGGGTTAGTCTAAGCCAAGTTCAGGTAGCATGAAGTGACAACACCATCTGCTGGTTATGAGTAAATATCCAACCATGCTTTTTCCCCACTCTGGGATTTTAAATATTAATGGGTTTTTTTTTTTTAAAGCAGAACTTCCTACATTATTGCTTGCACACATGTTTTAATGTCAATTTTCCCCAAATATTCACTTTTGAAGCATTTTACATGAATTCATTTTCCTTTATAACTGGAGTTTAGAATGGAAGTTAGCCTGACCTTGGCTCTTTTTGAAGAATATTATTGTATATTAGAACTTTTTCATTCATTTTATATTTTCTAAGTATTTTTCTTTCAATTTTGTTGTGTAATTGTACAATTTCATTATTTCCTCTTATGACATTTTTCTTCTTATGGCATTTTCATTTTCCTTATAACTAAAGTTATCCATTAGATTTTGTTTTAAATGATATTTTATTTTGGATTGGTTTTTTTTAATTCTTATCAGTGTACCAATCTTCCCTATGTCCTACTACACCCCTTTTTTGCATCTGTACATTAACTCTTATTATTAGATGTGACCAAAGAGAACTCGAGCTGGTATATAATTACACCCCGATGGGCAAGCAGAGTGCTATTGTTGTTATAGCAGTTTATCTGCATGTACCCCTTTGTAGACAGTTGCTGGTGCTGTTGTTGCTGCTGATTTGCATAACTTACTGTTGGTGTTCACTGAGGATTCATTTTTTGGAAATTTGGTTTATTTGTCTGATCGGTTAGTAGATGACCCTTCATGTTGTAGTTCAGTCATTTCAATTGTAACCAACTCTTCGTGACCCCATTTGGTGTTTTCTTGGCAAAGATGCTGGAGTGCTTTGCCATTTCCTTCTCTGGTTCATTTGACAAATGAGGAAACTGAGGCAAGCAGGGTTAAGAGACTTGCCCAGGGTCACAGCGCTAGTAAGTGTCTGAGGTCACTTTTGAACTCAGGTCTTCCTGACTGCAAGCCCAGCACTATCCACACTGTACCACCTAGCTGCTTATCACTCCTCTAATTCAAACTCCAGAAGAGTATGTATAGCATTGTCCCTTTGAGAGCTAGGAAAGGCTACTGAAGGCATAACTCCTCTCCTCTCCTCCCACAATAATAATAGCAGGCATTTATGTAGCACTAAGCCTGGAAGGTAGGTATTCTTATTAACCCCTTTACAGATGGGGAGGCCAAGGCAAGCAAGGTACAGTGACTTATTTAAAGTCTGAGACCAGATTTGAACTCAGGAAGATGAGTTTTCTTGAATCCAAGTTCAGCATTCTATCCACTACACCATCTAGCTGCCTTGGATAAACCTTTACTGATTGGTTAAGTTTTAGTATTGATCTTTTAATTAATGTCAACATTTATATGAGATTATTGATACTTCAATCCCATTCATATGGGATTATTGATACTGATAGAACTGTGGGTGTTTATAAGGTTTTGAAAGACAAAATACAAGGGATGGGAGATAACAGAATAACCTATTCTGAAACGAGGGTAGAACAAGCCATCAAGGTTTCATTTTGTAAGTTGACCAGACTCAATGGATCACTCAACTATGCCTGATAAAATCCAAGTAGAGAACCCTACAGGAAGTTGGTTTTACAGTCAGGTATTGCAGAATAATCAGAGCAATCCCAAGTACAGGGAATATACATTTTAAGACATACACTAGGATTCTCACCCACACAGGTAGCTGAGACAAGATTCTTGCAGTCAGAATCAGTCGTCTCATCAGACACCAGACATGTGAGTGACACTAAGTCTATATTGTTTTCTCCATATCAAAAAGATATAACTCATGTGTGTGAAAGGTGCTGGCTCATTCCCCTGAGTCCTACAAAGGAATAATGTTGCTTGTCAGGCAAGGTAGATCCTCTGGAATATAGAGAGAAACCTTTCCTGTGAGCAGATATATCATGGCAAAAGGACAACACTGGGGGCAGCTAGGTGGTGCAGTAAATAAAGCACTGGTCCTGGAGTCAGGAGAATCTGAGTTCAAATCTTGCCTCAGACACTTGACACACTTGTGTGACCTTGGACAAGGCACTTAACTCCAATTGCCTTGCCTTTCCTTCCCCTCCCCAAAAAAGAACACCACTGGCCCAGATTAGGAATTTTCTCAGAAAGGGACTCCTGACCTTCTGGAGGATGACCTTGATGGGAAATCTGGATTATAAGTGTGCCAAAGGAGACTCAGTGGAATGACTTAGAGCCTTGGGGAGTGGAGGAATGATGTCTATTTAACCTGGACCTCACATGGCGTACTCATTTGCTAAAAACTGAGAAGCATTTTAGGGTTGGTGAAATACCAAGTGCCACTAGCATTGAAGAATTGATGGAATCAGGGGACACAATGGGAAAAAAATATATGAAGAAAAATCTCCACTGGGAAACCCCACTTTGAAATAGATTGGGAGCCAGTGCATGGACTGAAGAAACCACTAGAGATTCAGAGCTGAAGACAGAAGGGCTCAAGAAACCTTTGGAAGGAAAGTACTGTGGACAAAACTGGTCCTGACCAAAAGGTCCTGGGGCAAGGCAATGGGAAGAAGAGACTGAGAGCTGCCAATGGGAGAAAACCAGAGGGACAGAATTGTCTTCTATCAGAACCACAGAGAAGATGGTCCTGCACAGATCCCAGTGAAGAGAATGGGAGTCTCAGAAGCCCCAGGATCAGCTTGGGGAAAGAGGAGATAGAGCCACAGACTATCTCCCAACTCTTCCACCCAACGAGTGAGCAATAATTCTTAATATTCCTAACAATAATTCCTAATGTGTCTTTTCCATCTGGGTGCAAGGACCCCATCCAAAGGGATAGTGAAGATTGGGGACACAGAGTACACTGCTGTCCAGGCCAATGAAACCCAAGTGGACAGCATGTTTCAGTCATTTTAGGAGAGGCATTTGAAGAAAATGCCTCTAAAACAGAGCTTCTTCACCTTTTTTGTGGCATGCACCACTTTGGCAAGATGGTGAACTTTATGGCCCCTTTCTCAAAATCATGTTTTTACTTTTCTAAATAATTATACCTTATTTATTTTAACATTTTTTTAAAATTTTAAGTTCCCAATTATCTCTATTCCTCCAGCCCCTCCCCCACTCATTGAAAAAGCAAGTGATATGCTCTCAATCACATATATGAAGTCATGTCAAACATTCCATATTAACATATTGGGGGGAAAGGCAAGAAAAATAAAGTGAAAAAATGCTTCAATCTGCACTTGAAGCTAATCAGTTCTCTGGATTGTAGAAAAAAGTTTTTTTTATCTTTTTTCCAATTACAAGTAAAACCAATTTTTAACATTCATTTTTTTTTAATTATGAGTTCCACATTCTCTCCTACCCTCCCTTTTCTCCCCACCAATGGAGAAGGCAAGCAATTTGATATAGGTTATATATGTGCAGTCATGCAAAACATGTTTCCATATTAGTCATGTTGTGAAAGAAAACACAGATTTCTCCTCCCATCAAAACACTAGAAAAATAAAGTAAAAAATAATATGCCTCAATCTGCACTCAGATTTCATCAGTTCTTTCTCTGGAGGTGGAGAGCATTTTTCACCAGGAGCTCTTTGGAATTGTGAGACATGTGGTCCTTGGGTACAGCCTTTTGACTGAGTCCAAATTTGTTTTGTGAAATTTGGATTCAGTCAAAGGGCCCCACTTGAGGACCTAGAGGACCACATGTGGCCTTGAGGCCACAGGTTTCCCATCCTGACAGACTTAGATCATTGTATCACACTAACAATATCTAGGTTATTCACAGGTGTTCATTGCACAATGTTGCTGTTACTGCGCCCAATGTTCTCCTGGTTCTGCTTACTTCACTTCACATCAGTTCATATGGGTCTTTCTGAGATTTTCTGAAAGCATCCTGCTTAGCGTTTCTTTTTTTCTTTCTTTTCTTTTTTTTCTTTTTTACATAAAATGCTTTTTTTAATGAAAGAAACTTTAAAGATATGTATGGCCAGGCTCAATTTGTGCAGTTCACAAGCTTGGAAGGAAGAAAAAAGTCATATTTAACCAAAGACTAAGCTGGACTTTCCACCAGGTGAACTTCTTCTGGATGGTGCCGATGTTGATGCCTCTGGACTAGGAAGAGGTGCAGCAGGCATGGATTTCTCTTCATTCTGCCCCAGCTCAACCTGTGAGTCAGCCTCCACATTTTCATGCACATCACCTTCTCCCTTTGGACCTAAAAAACACCCAGAATGCACCTCAGATGAGTTTCTTTACTGGAGTTCAGATGGTTCAGAATGATCCCTACTAGACTGAGCCCCTGCTGACTTGGCCCAAAAAGGTTGATTTTCTTCAGGTGTTCCAAAAACATTAGGTGCCATTTTATTCTTTCTCACTTGTTGTTCTGTGGGTTCATCAGAGGCCAAAGTAAAATTAGACCCATTGTCTGGAGGATGTAACACCTGGGAGTTATTCCTACCATTGGGGTTGATGCCCTTAAAGATGATGGTGGTGGTCATGGCAAAGCCAGAGCTGGACTAGGGTGGGGGAGGACTGAAGGGCAAACACAGAGAGAGCAGTATGACTCCTGGACAAGGTCCAACTGAATACACACACACACACACACACACACACACACACACACCACCTTCTCTCTGTATTTCTTATAGCACAATAGTATTTCATCACAATCATACACCACAACTTCTTCAACCATTTTCCAATTGATGGGCATCTCCTCAATTTCTAAAAGAATAATGTTTTAATAACATTTTAATAATATTTAGTAATATTATTAAATATATAAAACAAAATACATAGGATTACAAAAGAAATCAATTGAATTAAAATATAGTTAACAAAAATTGTGATGTTTTGTTTAAAGTTCATAGACTCCAGGTTGGGAATCCCTACTCTAAATCCCTGTCAAGTAAAGACAAGAGGAAGGAGAGAGGAGGAGGAGAATCTAGGGATTCAGGGTATAGGAAAATGGCTGTTCATTGACCTGATAACAAAAATACAGAGGTTTACTGCCTTCCTGGGGCAAATATAAAAGATATAACAAAAAAGCTCCCAAGCTTTACCAGAGTGGATGACAATTACCTACTTCTGTTCATTCACATGGGCACAAACGTCACTGCCAGAAGGAACCTAACAAATATTGCAAATGATTATGAAATATTTGGCAAGAAGCTGAAGACCATAGGGGTACAGGTTGTGTTTTCCTCACTGTTGCCCATAGGAGACAAGGGATACAAAAGAGAAAGATTAATTTGGGAAGTGAACAGCTGAATAAGAAGGTGGTATATGAAAATAGGATTTGAATTTCTGGACCATGGCCTGAAATATGGGGATGACAGATTCTTGGCCAGAGATGGAATACACCTAACAAAGCCTAGGAAGAATGTATTTGCTGGGCATCTTGAAAATCTAATCAAAAGGGCTCTAAACTACAAAGGAGAGGGAAAATACTGCTGTTCTCTCCACCTCTTTCTGTCTCTCCCTGTCTTTCTGTCTCTCTGTCTCTCTATCTCTCACTCTTTCTTGATGGAATAATAGATAGCTATGTACATACATACATGTAGAGATCCCTGAAATTAAATAACACAGAAAATAGCTACAAAGAAGGGGGAAAAAATAAGAGTTGAGATACCGAGAAATTCACAGGACATGAAATCCCAGAAAGGAGTCAGTAGCAAAAAGAAAAAAAAAACATGTCTTCCTAGGTCTATGCACAAGTGCCCCAAATCAGGCAACAAACCAGGAGAACTAAGGGTCCTAATGCAAGGAGGCAAATTTGACCTCTCAGAGTTTATGGGATGAAACTTATGAATGATCCATAGCTCTGGATGGGTATTTCTTATTCACAACAGAATATGTTAAAAGGAGGAAGGTTAGCATTATTTACTCAGAAGGTATACCCATGTAAGGAACCCAGGAGCCAGAGGGGAAATAAGATAGAGAATATTTGGGTGAAGGTCAATGGAGGAAGAAATAGAAATGATTTTACCATTGTAGTATACTGAAGACCACGTGGACAGAAAGAGGAAATAGATGAGGAATTTGGAAACAGATCACTAAAGCTGGCACAAAGGCATGATACAGCAGAGATGGAGGATTTCCATTATTCAGACATCTACCAAAACTCTTTCTTTGCCAAAAGCAGAATAGTTAGTAATTTCTTGACTTGCCTTAGTGATAATCTAATCCTTTGCAAGGTGAAGGAACCAATGAGGGGAAATTCTATTCTAGATCCAATTCTCTCTAACAGGGAGGAACTGGTTGCTGAGATGGAAACAACAGAAACCCTGGGAGGAAGTGACAGAGGAGAGGAACTGACCATGTACCCTAGATTTTGGGCAGAGTTTTCAAAGGGTTAAGAAGAAATACAGATAGGATCCCAAAGACTAAAGTGCTACAAGGGAAGTCAAAATAAGAAAGACGGTATTTCAAAGACACAAAGGGAATTTCAATGATAAGGGGAAAATGGGATATGTCTGAAGAGACCCATGTGGGTGCCCAAGGAACTCATCAACCAATTCAGTTTTTAAAAGGAAATGAAAGCAAGACCAGTTAACGGAGGATTAATCTAAAAGCATGGTGTATTCTTGTAAAAAGGTGTCAAGAGTGCTAAAGCTCAGAATGAGTTGGAGTTGCCAAGGGAAGCTAAAAACAAAAAAGGAAGGTAGCTATATTAGGTGGAAAGAGAGCTCAAGAAAAAGGACCGGAATTTTGCTTGGGGTAGATGAGTCCGTGATAACTGACAAAAGCTTGATTATTTTTCACTTCTGTTTTATTGACCAAGCAGAACCTTGTACTGGAGATGACAGAACAAAAATGGCTAATGGGAAGTCAATAGCCATGCTAAGTAAGGGAATGAGAGAATGTCCAGCTTCCCTTGATAAATGCAAGTCTCCCTCCCGACCCAGTGAATTACATCCTTGGATACTGAAAGCTGGTCGATGTGATGATTGATGAGCCACTGTCAGTGATCTTTGGAAGGGCATCAGAAATGGGAGAGGCCCCACAAGGCTGGGGAAGGGCAAATGTGGTCACCATTTTCATTAATGAGAAAGAACAGAGTCTGACCCCAACTGAATGCTCAGGCAGCTCTTCTGAGCCAACGAAAATCGTTTTCTCTTGAGTCACTCGAACCCTACCCCCCAGAGAGGGCTCCCCATGAGGGCAAAGCTGTGGCTTTTGACAAGCGAAATCAAAGAAGTCAGAGTCCTCTGGGAAGCCAGGATTTCATTGTCCTGTCTGTGGGAATCAAAGGGATCTGTCCGTCCCTGGATTGCCTCTATTCAAACAGCTGGGAGAAGGCTGTAGGAACACAAAGGAACTGGGAATGGATGCTGCCCACACTCAGGGCCTCCCCCCCACCCCAGGGAAGACTCCTGGGTTCTGTGACAAAAGCACCCACTCAGCTCTGTGTGTGTGGGGTGTGTGTGTGTATGTGTGAGGTGGGGGGGAGGGTATGTGTGTGTGAACCACACAAAGCCCTTGTCATTGGGAAGCGGGGGAGCTGCAAGAGGACGGCTGCACAGCTGTGAAACTGGGTTAGGAGTCGTTCCTACACTTGCACTTTACCCCCAGCCTGCTCCGCCTTCCCCTTTGCCCTCTGGATTCTCAGTTTCATCTCTCATTCATTCATCTCGCAAACATTTGCTAAGCATCTGCTCTGTGCCAGGCACAGTGAGGAGTCACTGTTGCTCGGTATTTTCAGCAATATCTGACTCTTTGTGATCCCAGTTGGGGTTTTCTTAGCAAAGATACTGGAGTGGTTTGTCATTTCCTTCTCTGGCTCACTGGAAACTGAGGCAAGCAGGATTAAGTGACTTGCCTAGGGTCACTCAGCAAACCAGATTTGAGTTCAGGTCCTTCTGACTCCAGGACTAAGACTCTATCTACTGAACAACCTACCTGTCACTGATACAAAATTCAGTATTATGTTGTATTTTTCCTGATCTCCCAGATATTGGTGCCTCCACACACACTCTCTCCTGTCCTACCATGTCATCATATATATGGTCATTTCATATATATACCTTACCTATAAAAGCTAGATTGTAAACTTCTCGAGGGTGGGAATTGTGTCATTTTTGTCTTTGCATACCCAATCCTTAGCCTAGTGCCTGGACACCAGGCACACAAAATAGCCCTGCCTGAAGCCTGAGCTTACCTCTGTGTGGGGTAGTTCAACAAGCAGGCCCCTATACTCCAAATATTCCCACATTAACTGTTTCTACCAGCAAGTGGCTCCCAGCAGCCCTAAGGAGGCCAGAGTGTCAGAATTCAGTTTGTTCCTTATTGCCTAGTCCCTATCCCAGAAAAGAAATAACCTAAAAGGCCCAGACCCCAGACACTGACCTGGGAGATTCCCTTCCTTATGGAGGAGACACAATTCCTACCCTCTCTTTGGCATTCATTGGTTCATAACTCTAGAACTGGAAAGGCCCTTAGAGATCATCTAATCCAAACCCCTATTTTTACAGATAAGGAAACTGAGGCGCAGAAAGCTTAAGCAATTTGCTCAAGGCCAGAAAGAAAATGTTGGAGCTGGGATCTGAGCAGGGCTCTCTCACTCCAGAACTCTCTCACTCCCATACTTCCTCTTTAGGTGAGAATCTTGGAGTTAAGGCTTGAAAATCCTTTGACAGATTATGATCTCATCCTCTCTTAGGACTTCATCTGCCTCTGGGTCTGCTCCTCCCCTAATCAAGACCTCCAGTTCTTGTCTCTCTTTAAATTCTCCCAGGCCATCCTTCCTCTTCTGACCCTCCATGATTATGTAACTCAGGTTTCCAGTCAGGCCCAGGACATCGTGCATGTTGCTGCTTATACATGACACCAGATTGGTAGAGAGAATGCAAACATAAGTTTTCAGACCTGAGCAAGGGGCAATCAGTGCAAGAGCTTTGGAAAGAGAAGACATCCTTTCTTGGAGAGATTCTTTGGATCCAGCTCCAGGAAGGAGTTGTAACACTAGAAGCTGCAGGCATGTAGAGGAAGACCTCTCATTTAGGTTCTCAACTCTGTATTGGCATACTTTCCAACAATCCAAAGTCTTTCCCAAATGGCAGTTTGCAAAATGTCTCAGCCTTGACTGGAAAACTGGGTTATCCGTGCAGCCCTCACCCCCTTGTCCCTCCATTGTTCCAATCTTGGCTCATCTCCATTATTCCCTTTTTCTGCTCCTGGTCCTAATCATCCAATGCAGCTGAAAGGAGTTACAAAACTATCCTAAAATGTGCACTGCAAAATCTGTCCTCTCCCTTCACCTCAGCACAGTTCCATGGCAATCCTGTTCTTTAGCTCTGAGTAACTGTCACCCTCCCCAGTTCTCAGCCTCACCCCCATCCTCCTACCCACAGCTGAGCTCCTCTCCTACTTCTCTGAGAAGATTGAGGCTGTGTGTCTGGAGCAGCCTCCTGTCCCCCTCTCACACTCCTCAGAACTCAATGTCTTAACCCTCCAGACTCAGAGATTGCAGCAGCCCTTGGGCTAAAGGGATCTGCTTGGCTTAGGACTTTCATTCCAGTCTTTCTCTGTGACCTTGCTCCATTTACTATTCCCTCTCACCCATCTTCAAGCTCTCCCCAGACTCACTCCTTCCCTTCTTCCTTCAAATATGGTGGATATAGAGATTAGGGATGCAGCTGCATAGAGGTGATAACCATAGCCCTGGGGGATTGTGGGATTCCCCCGCCAGCACCCCCAAAACAAAAAACTTCCCTTAACCTGGTTACATTCTCAAGTCAATATCTTATGTGTCTCCTTCTCTTCCTTATTAAACTTCTAGAAAGCCTGATCTACATTGACTGACTACTCACCCACTCACTCCACAGTCCCATGGCATCTGGCTTCTGTCCCCATTGAAACTTTAATGGATCTTTGATCTCGGTGATGTGAACATATAGACCAAACTCAATTTCTCACCCCGCCCAACTCTTGTCCTGTCCTCCCTTGGACTCTGCTATCAAATACACAGACCCCAATGCAATCCTATGACTACCTACTCCTTGTCCTTCACCCTAGCTCCATGAGTAGCCCCATAACACTGCATGCATTCTACTGAAACTACACTCTCCCTCTGTCTCTCTCTGTCTCAATCTCTGTCCTTCTTCTCTCTGTGTGTCTCTTTCTCTGTTTCTTTCTCTCTGTCTCTCCCCCATCTCTATCTTTGCCTCTCTATCTCTGTCTCTGTCTCTCTCCCCCCTTCTCTATCTCTGTCTCTCTCTGTGTCTTTTTCTCTATCCCTGTGTCTCTCTCTCTCCTCTCTGCCTCCCCACCAACGACCTACTGATGACCAAATTTGAGAAGATCCTCTCAGCTCAATCTCTAAATCCTAAGGTTTATATAAAGGGACAGAGAAGAGCCACGCATAATTTTTGTGAAAACAGACAAATATCATTGTTTGCTGTCCTCAGGAGTTAGTTAATTGACCACCTATGGCCCTCTAGGTAACTTAAAGGGACACAATGCTGCCTAAGTTTCAGCAAAAAGACCTTTAAGTGTCTTCCTGTAGCCTGTGTGTATGCTCCTTTTCTCCTTTTGAAGAAATGCCTTTCTCCCCTTCCAGGCAGGCCCTGCCATACTTCTCTTGATGCCTCAGGCCTGGACCAGGATCCCTGAGCTTATGATTGGTGAGAGTTCAGCTCATCAAGCCAACCAAGAGCAGAGCCCCAGTACTACTCTCTGGCCATCTTCCTGCTATGCCACTACAGTTCTGGGAACAATAATCAAATCAACACTACCATTCCTGGAATGGACATTCAATCAGTTGCCCTATGTCTCCACTCACCATCCCTGTAACTTCCCAAGGCAAGCCTCCCCTTCCTGGCTACCACTCCAAGAAGTATGGGATAAGAGAAAGCCCAAATTCTATGGTCAGAAGTCCAGGTTCAAATTCTCTCATAGATGCTTCCTCCCTGTGTGACCATGGCCAAAATGCCTAAACCTCCTGGGGCCTCAGCTTCCTCATCTATAAAAATGAAGGTGTCAGCCTCCGATACCCCTTCTAGGTTTGGAGCTATGATATTCTGTGTCTCTGGTGCTATTTGAGTAACCCTGGAAAATTTGCTCACATCCCTGAGCCTCAGTGCCTTCATCTGTGAAGTGAGGGTATCCAACTAATTGACCTCTCAGGAGCCTTCTAGATCTAGAATTCTTTCTGGGTGTGTTATCTTTCCCTTTTTGAAATGTAAACTCCTTGAAGGCAGGAACTATCTTGTTTTTTGTGTTATATCCCCAGTACTAAGCTCAGTCATTGGAACATAATGAGCATTAGGTAAATGTTTTTCTGTTCATATATTCATTCAGAGACCTAGCTTGGAAAATCAAATTAAAGGTTATTGTAGCAGTGCTGAAGTAATAAAGAAGGGCAGCAGCCATGCGAGAGGAGAGAAAGGCACAAATGCCAGAGATCAAGTCGATCCCCCTCATTTTATAGATAAAGAAACTGAGACCCAAAGAAGTTAAATGACAGGGCCAAGCTCATACAGGTAGGAAGTGACAAAGGCAGGTCCTGTGGGCACATTGAATTCGAGACTCTGATTAGATTTCCAGTTGGAGATGTCCAATAGAAAGTTGGTAATATAGGACTGGCATTCAAAAGAGAAATTATTACTCACTCATCAACCTTGTCTCATCTAGGACATCACTTGGGAACCAGCAGGGCACTGAGGCAACACCTCTAAAAAATGGGCTAAACCCAGTTCGATCCAGGAACCTAAAGTGCCTAGTCCTGACACCTCCATGGCTAAATACTCTCTCAACTATGTTTTGAGACACCAAAGAAGCTGGTGTGTAATGGAGAGGAGAAACCAGAACCCTAGAAGTAGCCGGGGGACAAGGTTCTTGGGTTCTTTGATCAGAAATTGGTTGATCCTCTCTATATCCCTACCTCTTTGGAGGGTTAATTCAAGATGGTAAGAATTTTTCTTTTATTTTAGGGAATGAAAATGTATCGTCCTCACAGGGTCTACAGTCTCACAGCTAAAATGAGAATCGAACAGGAAACAGCAGAATAGCACAGCATGGCAATGTGGGAGATACAGACAGTAAATCCCTCAGGACTTCAGAGAAAAGAATGGCCTGTGGAAGAGTCAACTGGAGCTGACCTGGACCTCAAAGCATGGGTAAGGTCTGAAGACAGAGGAAGATATTCTCGTATAGTGAGTGGGGGGAGAAGGGACAGAGAGAAGACACTGAAATTGATGTACTGTACTTGGACTCACCAGACAAGTTGGAATCCTGCCTCAGATATCACCCAGGTGACGTCGGACAAATCACGACCTACCTCGAACTCAGTTTCCTCCTCTGTAAAATGAAGGGCCTGGACTAGAAGGCCTCTGAGGTCCCTCTCAACTCTCCCTCCATAATCATTCCCCTTAATTATGTGCTTACTGAAAGCAAGAAAAAGAACATTGGTGTAAGGAACAATGATAAAAAATTCTGCTCGAGAGAAAAACCATCCCCTCAGCTAAAAATGCTTGAGGAGAAATTCAAACTGTTCTGAAGACCTGTGAGAAAACTGGGCCTCAGACAAATGAACTAAGAATCTCTTTGAAGGAAAAGCACTGAGTTAAAAGGTGGCTGCAATGCACTGTGGGCCAGCAGTTAATTTGCATGTGACTCTTTTCAGAATCTTGAGGGATATCGCTGATAAACTATTAATCAAAAAACTCCTTGGGGAAAATGCAATGATTACGTAAGGAATGATCCAAGGCATCTTCACTTTTAAGTGTTTAATCCCCGGCTTCTAGGATTTGTGGAGAATAAGTCCAGTCATTAGGTGCAGGGGTGAGAGGGGACAAGGTTCCAAGTATTTCTGTGGAAATTGTCACAGATTTTTAAGATTCTCTAGGAAAGGCTCTATAAAAATGGCTAGGACAGAGCCTTCTGCCCAAGCTCCAGAGGGATCAATGACCAACCTGAAATATATTTTCCTTAGGGGAGGGGAGGTAACCTAAGAATGGTCTTCAAGCATTGGGTTGAGCCTGAGTGAAGAGAGAAGGGAAAGAAAGGCATGCCTAGCATTCTGGATGGTGTTTTCTCCCTATACTCCCTTCACCCATATGCAATGAGGCCTCAACCCTACTTCCTTGATACATCAGCTAGGAACCCTATCCCCTACCTTCCTCCACACTTAATGTGCTCCAAAGATCTTAGGCAGGAAATCACTCATCTGCTCTGATCTATTCCCCTCCTGGTTTCTTGCCCTTGCATGGTCTCTCTCTCCATTGCTTTTCCATCTGCCTCTCTCCTCTTACCTCCCCCATTGCTTTATCTGGCTCTCAGTTGGGGTGGAAGGATACTTTAGCTAGGACCATCCTGGCACCCCACCCTCCAAGAGTTTTCAGTTCCCTTTTAAAATCTGTGAGGAAGGAGGATTATGGTACCAGAATCTCTCTCTCTCTCTCTCTCTCTCTCTCTCTCTCTCAATCTCTTGCGCGCACGCACACACACACACACACACACACACACAAGCACTCATTCACTCACCCCATCACCACCAGCAGAATGATCCAGAATATCACAGATCAAGCTGAAAAGAACCTTAGAGAACATCTAGCCAGTCCAGCTTCACAGACAAGAAAACATTTAGGCTCACAGAGGTCATTTCTGTGACTTGTCAAGGGTCACATACCTAATAAGGCTATTTGAACTCAGCTCTTCCCAAGTCTAGCGCTCTGTACATTTATGTATGTCGTGCATGATGCAGGTAGCATCTGAATTAAGCATTGAAGGCTTAATTAAGGATTCTGAAAGGAGATGAGGAGGGAATATATTTCAGGAAAAATGGGACAGTTCATGTAAATCCACAGAGGTAGGAGATGCAGTGTCCAAGTCAGGGACCAATCAGTAGTTCTGACTTGCTGAAACATGGTATGCATAACAGTTTGTTGTTCAGTCATATCCAACTCTTCATGACCCCATTTGGGGTTTTCTTGGCAAAGATTCTGGAGTAGCTTACCATTTCCTTTTCTGGTTCATTTTACAGATGAGGAAACTGAGGCAAATAGAGTTAAGTGATTTGCCCAGAGTCACATAGCTGCACTGAGGCCATATTTAAACTCAGAAAAAACAGCCTTCCTGACTCCAAGCCCAACAGGGCTCTATGTACTATGATGTCACCTAGCTGTCCAATAACAGCTTACACTTACTCAAGATGTCCCAAATGTCTTAGTGCAGTCTTAAGCTAGTAAAGCTTTATGGTTTACAAAATGCTTTGGGGGATCCAGAGAAATAAGGGGGAAAAGGAAGTTTGGATCTGGAACGTGAAGGTTTTCTAACCACCAGTTTGAGAGTTTGTACCACATCTGAGAGACGAAAGGAAAACCTTGGAGCAGGGAAACGACAGGGTCATGGCTAGGCCTCAGGAAGAAGGCATGCTAACAGTCAATCCAACCTTTCCTTTTAAATTTACCAGGGGATTATTTTAAGAAGTTGATGTATCCATTCCCAGTTGATGTGGAGTGAGAAAATTGCCCTTGAGAAAGTGGGGAGGGGGAAGATAAATTAGGCTGCCGACCAGGTCTCTTGGGAAGGGGAATATTTAGGAGCTGCCATGGCCCCCAAGACTTCATCATCTCTGTGCCTTGGACTCCTTTGGCAGCCTGGTGAGGCCTATGCCCCCATCCTCAGAAGAATGTTTTGAAATAATGAAAAGAAAGGTTAAATTTCAGTTCGACTTTGAAAAAACAAAGATGTGCTTTTTTTCTCATCCAAGATCATAGACGCACACACACACATTTGCCCCAGTTAAGAACCCCTGGTTTACAGTCTGGTGCTTTCTTACCCCATTTCCTTCACACCGAGCTGACCTAGCCCCAAGGGATGCAGTTGAAAAAGCAGGAGCCTAAGACTTAATCGACTGGCTGGTTGCTATTTGTGCCACTGCCTCCTAAGAGGGATGCAGGAACGCTGCATTACCCAGCTCCGTGACCCCCAAGAAGCTGTCTCAGCTCGTCCCTCCTCCAGCTCCCGCCTTCTATTTCCAATTAGAGAAAGCAAAGATGAATGGGACTCGGGAGAAAGAGGAGTGGGGCTTGAGAAGGAGAGTGGCCTCAATATGATTGATTCTCTGCCTAGATCTGTCCTTTTCCTTCTGGAACCAGCTGCTGTGAAGCCTCCAGAGGAGGGGGGTTGAGATGAGAGCTAATTCCATCCCTGAAACCTGCTGATCAGATTTTAGCCAGCAAAACAAATCAGGATGAGGTTCTCTCTGCTACAGAGAGCCTCCCCCTGGGGCTAGGCTGCCTGTCTGCTATAGAGCTGGAAGAGACCGCAGAGACCACTCAAATTCTGCATCTTCTTTTACAGAAGAGAAAGCTGAAGCCCAGAGGGGCAAATTGACTGACCCAGGGTCACCTAATCTGCCAGTGACAGACAGATTCGAAATTAAAACCTAGGTCTCCTGACTTCTAGTTATTCACTTGGTCACCTAACAATGCCTGGACAGCTTTCCCTCCAGATCTCCACCTCCTACAGTCTTCTCCCTCAGTTTCAAGCACCATCTTTTATATGAAACCTTTGTCGATCTGCCTGACTGCTGGTACCCTCCCTCCCAAAATACCTGGGATGTAACAACTTTGTATACATTTCTATTGATTATGTTCATATTTATGCAAGTCCTTGTTGTTGGAATTGTTTCATTCCTTTAATTTGTATCCCTAGCACTTAATACATAGTAGGCAATTAATAAATCCTTCAAGTTTTTGTTAAACAATTATTAAGCAAGCTCTGTGCTAAGTACTAAAGATACACAGAAAAAAGTCAAAACAGCCCTTGCTCTCAGAAAGCTTCCATTCATGGGGGAGAGACAATATGTACAAACATAGATGTCTACAAGATAACATGCTAAGTAAACAGAAGGAAATTGTAGAAGGAAAAGCCAGACATCATCTAGCTGAGCCTAGACCCACATCTGTATCCTCTCAGAAGACAGAGCTTGAAACAGACATTTCTGTCATTCCACTACCTCACGGGTAAGTCATAAGATCACCAATTTAGACTGGCAAGGAATATCAGAGGTCCCTTCATTTTACAACAGAAGAAAGTGGATCCTGGGGAGGTGAAGTACCCAACATCACACTCATAGTAAGTTCCAAAGTTGGGATTTGAAACCAGGTCCTTTGGTTCTAAATCCAATACTCTTTAAACACATCACACTGACTCAAAGATGAGAGCAATCCTCAAGCAAGAATTGAACAGGTGGATAAAGATGACCCCAGGATATGAGACTGAGAAAGAATCTAGAGAATGGATTGACTTGGAGAGGCAAAATGCCTTCTTATGGGTACCTGGAAGAGGAGAGAGTCCAGCTGGGCCTCAGAAGATGAGAATAATTTGCTTAGGTGAATAGTAAGGATGGGGCATTTAAGGGAAGAGAAGTAGATTGTGGTTAGGTAGACAGTGACTAAAATAGGCTGCTAAAGTAGGTTAGTATAGAGCAGTATCGGGGAGGTGAGATTGGAGCAAGATTATAGAGGAGGTTATTGTCTCCTGCCTTCCTCAACTCCCCCAAATGAATGTGACCTTACCCTTCTAAACCTGAATAGGATAGAATAAACTGTACTGCAGCCTTAGAGTTGGAAGGTACTTTAGAGCACCCTAATCCCGGCTCCTTTCATTTCATGGAAGTGGACACTGAAATACAGGAAGCTTGTTTATCCATGACAACATAGTTTTTCCATGACATAGTCAGGAACAGAGATTGTACTAGAATCCCAAGTCCAAGATTCCTCAGTCCCATGATCCATCTACTAGGTCACACAGGACAATCATACTGCCAACTTTTTCTGTCAGCTTATCATTACCTGTGTTTTTATAGCATCCCAGAGCTGGAAGAAACCCCATAGGACATTTAGTCCAAGTCACACATAAACAAAAACATCCTCTATAGGATCCCCAACAAGTGGCCACCCAATGTCTGCTTAAATACCTCCAGTGAGAAGAAACCCAGGATTACAGTATCAGAGCGTCATCTAGGCCAACTCATACCTGAAAAGAACCCCCACTATAACATACTCAACAAGCTATGGTCCAGCCTCTGTTCAAAGACTTCCAAGAGGTTCTCTTTCAACCACGTCTCCAGAAAACTATTTCCAATTCTGAACAGTCCTATTTGTTAAGAAGTTTCACCTGGCCATGAGCCTAAATAAACTCTTTTTTTTCCACTTTTTCTCCCGTTGTTCCTGGCTCTGCCCACCAGAATCAAACAGAACAACCCTAATTCTTCTTCCATAGAATTGCCTAAATCCTTGGAGACGGCCTTTGGGTATCCTTTAAATTTTCTGTCCTCCAAGCAAGACTCCTTTGATCTCTCCTCCTTGAGAATTTCTCCCATCCTTCTAACAACACAGCTGCCCATTTCTGGATGCTTAACTTGTCAATATCCAATATGTTCAAAATTGGGGAGGTCTGGAACTGAACACAATACTCCAACTGCTCTGCCCATAGCAGAACACAGCAAAGATTTAACTTTCTCTATACTGGACTTCTCAACACTGTCTGGTATAGCATTGGCTTTTTTGGCTCTCCTGTCACATTATTGACCAGTTAGCCAGGCTCAAACTCTAGGAGTCATCTTTGGCTTTTTCTTTCTTGCCTTCCATAGATAATCAGTCCTGAAGTCTGGTAGAATCTTTCTTGGAAATCTCTCTCACATTTTTGTCTTCTTTCATTTCCACCTCAATCAATGAAGTCCAAGCCCTCATTGCCTCATTGAGTCAGTCAGACAACAAGCATTTATTACATGCTTACTGTATGCCAGGCACTATCCTAAGTTCTGGGGCTATTTAAAAAAAAAGGTCCTTGTCCTCAAGGAACTCACATTCTAATGGAAGTGAGAACATGCAAACAACTGTGTATGTACAAGATAGAGGTATAGATAGGTAGATAAGTAGATAGACAGATAGATAAATAGATAGATAGATAGATAGATAGATATAGATACAGATATCACCCACGTGACCTTGGTCATATATAGGGTGTTCCAAAGATCTTAGTGAAGTTTTAAGCTATTAAAGCTGCCTGGAGAGACAGAGACAGAGAGAAAGAGGGAAGGAGAGAAGGAAGAAAAGGGGGGGGGGTGAGAAATAGACAGACAGAGAAAAGTAGAGAGAATAATGTATGCAAATGGGAAATGATCCCTTGAATTGCCTCTAGTCTCTCCCCTTGTCAATGTGTCTAGTGCACCAAGACCAGGTAAATCTTCCTAAAGTGTTGCTTTTATCAGGTCACTTTATTGTTCAAGAGCTGACAATGGCTTCCTGTTGCCTAAAGGATTAACAAATATGTATTAGATATGTATTATATGCAGTGTGGTACAGTGGAAAGAAAACTGACTCTGGAGTCAGAAAACCTGGGTTCAGATCTGACTTCTGACCCTTCCTATCCATGTTACCTTGGGCAATCCATTCACGGCCTTTAGCCTCATTTCTTTCATCCACAAAATGAGGAAGTCAGTCTAGATGCTCTCTGAGGTCTCTTCAAGTCTAATCCCATGACCCAATGATATGAAGTCACCATGTGATTCATCAAGTGACATAAAATCTTATTCCTGTGACCATGCAGTATATAATCTCCTTGGCAGTAATGGCGATATAAGTGTGAGCAGGGGTGTGGAGGTGGAGTAATAAGGAAGAAAAAAATGAAATTGATGGAGCAGGAAATTGAATCTTAAGATAAATGAGGAGAATGTTAACTCCTTACAAGGAGGAATTGTTTCTTTGTGTGTATCTCCAGTGTCTAGTAGAGTATTTGGTACACCAGAGATGCTTAATAAATAAATTGAGATAGTAAGAGGGTACCAGGTCACTCTCAATGAATTCAAGTAATCAGACCCAGATGAACATACGTACCAGTATACTGAAAGGGGGGCATTGCTGAACCCCAATCAGGGAGACCCTTGTGAATAATTTTTACTCTAACTTGACAAGCTGGAATCTGTTGAGAGAAGAAAGCCAAGGATGATGAGGAACTGAAAGTCATGCCACAAAAAGCCAGTTGAAAGAAATGGAGATATCTAGTTAAAGACAAGATTCACAGGAGGAGGAAGGGATATTAGAGCTATCTTCCAATACCAAGAGTTGTCCTAGTTGGTCCCAGAGTGAGAAGCACTTAAATGCTTGCTGAATGAATGAGTAATAGCTGGAAGTTCAAGTCAGATTTTGACTTTGATAGAAGGAAAAAAACTTTACAATGAAAGCTTTCCAACAGCTACTTCCTGGGGAGGCAATGGTTCTGCCCCACAGTAGGTCTGCAGACTGAGTCCAGATGACCACTTGACAGGCATATGGTTAGAAAGGATGCATGTTCAGTCCAAGTTGAAATACATGACTCCTTCCAGCTTTGAGACAGTATGATTCCATAACTTGGAGAACGATACAATTGATAGACAAGGAACTCAAGTGAACAAATGTGAACAAATGAATAAATGAATGAATATTTATTCAGCACCTATCATGCCCAAGGCTGAAGGATAGAAATGCAGTTATAAAAAGGAGAGAGTCTTTGCCATTAAAAAGCTTATATTCTAGTGGAAGGAAATAACCCACACAAGGCATTGGTGGCCAGGGAAGAAAGCTTTGACCTAGAGAGTGACAGAGATGACATGTGGATTGACATGCCATTTCCAGAAGCAATGGTCGCCTTGATTTAATCAAGTGCCAAGAGCAAAAGGTGGAAAGCTGAGGCAGAGGATGGTGAGACTGGATGGGATGATTTCTGGCATGGTTTAGCCTTGGGGTCTAGTCAGATAGAGTGGGAAAGGCAGAGGGTTTGGGTTTTGCTTTTGTTTTGATGCAGTGAGAGTGAAAAGAGATGACACATTCAACTTTAGACACCTTGAATTTATGGCAATTACAAGTATCCTATAGATAACAATACCCCAGAGTAAACTCCAGAATTGTGAAAAGATGTAAGTGAATTTGCCTGAGCCCTAAGTTGCTTGGTGGAAAAAAAATTTTTTAATAGCTCCAGCTTCAGGGCAGAGGGAAGAAGGGGTGGGGAATGAGCACCAGAGATTGGAGTGGGGTGGGGGTAGGGATCAGTGCTTAGGGGCTTTTCCCAGACTCAGGAATCCCTGGGCTCACCTCCAGGTCCCCTACAAGGGCCCAGAAAGTGAGTGTGGCCAGTTGACCAGGTGCTTCCCCCACATTGTTGCAAATAACATGCCACAGGGAGTTTCTCAGCTGCTGAATAACCTTTAGAAGCAGTTTTCATTCTTTTTTCAAAAGACATCGGTGTAGGGAATAGAGATTGGTAAACACATAAAGATCATGCCTGGAGGGCAAGCACTCACAGAGAGCTTTGATCTTGTCCAAGGGAAGTTCTGGGAAGTACTCACCCCCCACCCCTTTCACTATGCCATGTCCTTCCACCTCCTCCAAGCCCAGAAAACTGAGGCCACCTCCTCCAGAAAGTCTTCCTGATTGTACTTGCCACACAAACAGGCCACTTCAGAGGACAGTCAGTCTAAGTCGTATCTGCAGAGGAGTTCCCTCTTCCAGAATACATGACAAACTACCCTGTTTGTCAGCTTCTTTGCAGATCTCCAGTTTTCAGTCTCTACCTCCCAGCACTAACCTCTCCTCTCTCAACCCTTCCCCAGGCAGTCTCTTCCATTTGGGGTTAAAGTAGCTCTCCTTTTTAGGAAGTTCTTCCTTATATCAAACCCAAATTGGCCTTTATGTCATCTTCGTCCCCTGCGTCTGGTTCTGCCTTCAGAGACTAAACAAAACAAGCCAAATCCCTCCTGTATATAGTAGCTCTTCAAATACTTGGAAACCACTATCATGCCTCCTCTAAGTCTTCTGTTTTATAGACTAAATGCCTTTTATAGACTAATGACTAAATTCAGCAAGTCCTCGTGTGGCGTGATCTCCAGGCTATGCTGGTCACCCTCCTCTGGTCAGTCCCTGCTTCCAAGGTCCTGCCTCAAATATAGCACCTAGAACTGAACAAAAGACCCCAGACAGCACCTGCCAAGGGCAGAGCACAGTGGAACTTTCATCTCTCGGATCCTGGACGTTAGGCCTCTCCTAATGCATCCATTCCAAAAAGTTCAGATAATATTAGAGTGTATGGATGTCCTATGGCCCTATTAACTAATCTCAAACTAGCTATCTACTAAAACCCTCAGGGCCTTTTCAAACAAACTGCTCCACAGTAGGTCTGCAAACTGAGTCCAGAGTCTAGCCTTGCTTCCTCCATCTTGAACTTGGAAAACTGAACTTCTGAACCCAAATAGATTTTTTTTTCATTTATCCCTATTAATTTCATCTCCAGTTTCAGTCAGTGATCTAGTCTCTTCAGATCCTTTTGAAGCCCGGCTCTGTCATTCATTTCATTAGTTTGCTTGTGGGGAAGATGCTTTTATGATGTCCATTTTTGCAGATGAGGAAGCTGAGGCTGAGAGGTCAAATGACTAGCCCAGAGTTATGCTGGGCAGCTAGGTGGTGCAGTGGTTAGAGCACTGAGCCTGGACTCAGGAAGGCAAGTTCAAATTTGACCTCAGATAATGAATAATTGTGTGACCCCGGGCAAGTCACTTAACCCTGTTTGCCTCAGTTTCTTCCTCTGTAAAATGAGCTGGAGAAGGAAATGGCAAACCCCTCTCATATCTCTGCCAAGAAAACCCCTGATTGCGGCATGAAGAATCTGAAATGACAGAACAACAACAATAATTGCACAGCTGGTAAGTATCTGAGGATTAATTTGAACCCAGTAAGGTCTTTGTGACTCCAAGTCCAGCTGTCTATCCACTCCACAACCCAGTTGCTCTTTGGGATTGACGGCTCAATAAGTCCCAGTCCACCTGAATTTCCAATCAGCTAGGCAACATCTAGTCCTCAAAGGCGGCATGAAAAACATACACTTTCTGTGCCCTCCAGCACTGCACACACATTTTGTATATAATTTTAACCTGTCTAGTTTGAAAGCCTATTTGCCATTAGTCTGTCTACCCCCATTAAATGGGAGGATTTCCTGAGTAGGAGCCATGTCTTCCTCAGACCAGGGGATTTCTATGAGGTTAGGTACTTTATATCTCCTTCTCTCTATGTTCCCTAACAAAAACGTTCAGCAGGGAGCTGGGAGGGTGGGGTGGAGAAGAGACAGAATGACATGTGTTGAATTGTTTTTAATGTGCACCTCTGCTTAAACAAATGATGAGAAATCTTTGTGTGCTTCATGCCAGGGTTTAGAGGGAGGACAAGCAAGAGTGGGCACAGCCCCAAGGCTGGCATCAGCCTTGGCCTCTGGGAGGAGAGCCAGGACCGGACATATAGGGATACAGGGAAGCCGCAGGGAACCAAAGCAACACCTTGTCTGCCCAGGGCAAGGGAGGGGGACTTGGACAGGGAATAAATGTCATTGGGTCTGCAGAGACTGGGGCCAGAGAACAAAGCTAAAAGGCTAGAGTCCAACCCACTGGGGAGGGTAAGACCTGAATGAGGAGCTGGCCCTGAAAACAGATGGTCTTGACTCCATCCCTTAAGGGGATTGAGAAGGGAGAGAGGAAGAATTGAAGCTAGAGACAGTGCTTTTAAAATTGCATTTGTTCCAAAGTACATTTTTCAAGAAATATTGACTGGTGATCAGAGCCCACAATGACTCCCTGGCAGTTCCCAAACGTCCCCAGCACCTGGGGCAGCCTCACCACTGTGATGGGGCCTCTAGACATGTTGCTCACCCAGGACCAGGGTAGCCTTGAGAAGGAAACCTGGCTTCAGAGAGAGGAATAATAGAAAGCCAGTCCCAGAAAGAACCTGTGGAGTCATTGAGATCATCGTTTCGTTTTACAAGTTAGAGAAACTGAGGTTCGGAGAAGTCCAAGTAATTTGCTCAGGATCACGTAGATTCCAGGTCACTGTGAGCCCCAGCTGTCATTCTATGAGAAAGTAAATCTCTGAACACCTCAGTCCAGGACCCTGCCCAAGAAACGGAGGAGGGTGTACTGCATAAAACCTGGTGGGGTCAGGTTGTAGGAAAGGAGGGACGAGGTGGAGTCCATGGGAGGGGGAAAACTAAAATAGGGCAGGAGTCTCCCGGGTGAGGATGGGCAAGGGGATATAGTCCCAGTGGGAGGGGACTGGGCACAGAGACTGGGCAAGGTAGACTGAACTGGAGATGGGGAGGGGTCGAGGCCGGTAAAATAAGAGGGTCGGAGCTGGGCTGGAGCCTCCGGGGCAGGGGCCCAGCGAAGGGAGTGCCAGGGCCGGGATTCCCAGGAGCAGAGCAGCTCTAGGAGCGGGCGTAGGCGGCCCCGAGCTCTGGGCTGCTCCCGGGAGGGGCGGGGCCAGGGCGGGGTGCTCGGGGCCTGGGTCCCCGAGAGAGGGTCCCGGGGGCCGGGGCGGGGCCGGAGGAGGCGCTGCGCATCTGCAGGGCCGCCGTCGCGCATGCGAACGAAGCCCAGACGGCTGGAGCCGCCGCCACCGCTGCCTCCGCTGCTGCCGCCCCTACTGCCGAAGCTGCCGCCTCCACTCCCAGGAGCATGAAGGACCGAACCCAGGAGCTCCGCACGGTAAGCGCGCTCCCCGCGCCCAGCTCCCTGCGCCCAGACGGGGCGGGGCAGAGAAGCCCAGCCGCCAGGGCTTTGCTCTGGGACACGCCCAGGGCGGGAGCTCTGAGGGCGGGCGCGCCCCCCTATCTTTCTCCCCAGAGGTGGGGGAGTCCCAGGCCGACCCCCATCCCTGCTGACCTTCCCGAGACTTTGGTCCTTGCTCCCTGTTTTCCCTCGGATTAAGGGTGGCTGCCTCAACCTCCCTGGAGGCCCAGAGAAACTTTTCTCATTTTATTTGGGGGGAGGATTCTGGGGGTGACGCCTAGGGCTTTAGCCCCTAGGCTCCGATAGTCTTCTTAGACTCCCTAAAGAGGTGGTGTCTCCTCTGATTTCGAGCCTTCCTCCTCCGCTACTTGTCAGCCCAGTTCAGGCTCCCGGAGCTGTCCGAGGTGCTGCCCCTGGGCCTGGGGGGAGGGGGCGGGAGTGAGAGAAGGAAGAACCAGACAGCCCTTCGGGCCTGGGGGAGGGCGGACAAGATTTGTGTACCCAGCCTAGGGCGAGGTCCGGAAATGGGGCTGTCTAGAGGGACAGACTGTCTCTGGATCGAGGAGGTGGGGGGGCCACTTGGGCTCCCGCATCGGCCTTGGTGTCTTTTGTCATTAGAAGAAAAGAGAAAAAAAATTGGTGGGTGCAGACCCCCTCCTTGCGGACACCTTGCTTCTGTTCTCTTAAGCTTGGATTTCACTTGGGTTGAGACACTTGTGGCTGCTGGTTCTCTCCCCCTCACATCCTCTGCTTGCTTTCTGTGAATTGGAGTCTCGCCCCCATGCAGCAAAGGGGGACACGTACCTTCCTGTCTTCCCTCTTGGCCACCTCCCACCACTCTGTGCAGGGGATCCTCCCCCTACTTCTGATTAGCATTTATATGTGGCCTCTCCGCCCCACCACTCCCTGATTGTCACCCGTCTCCACAACCTCTTCTCTTCTCCTGCAGTAATGCCTGGGGTCTTGAGGCTTCTCTTGAGCAGGCCCCATCCTGAGAGGGTGGAGGGAAAAGGGAGGGGAAATTCCCTCACTGCTGCCATTAATAGGGGACAGGGGTAACTACCTGCCCAATTTTTCCTCTCCAGTTTCCACATTCTGGAGCCTCTCAAGCCAACATTATTCTTATTTCAACGTCCCTGGACAGATTCATTTATATTTTTTCCAAAGTCAATCTGATTTTCAAGCTGTGTTTGTGGCACTCCATGGTTTCCTAGTACATTTGTCCAAGTCCTGGTAGTGGCATCTTGCCCTATACCAAGGCTTCCTGCTCTCTCTAAACTAGGAGAGGATGGAAGAGAAAGCTTTGTAGATTGGGAAATTTTCCAGAGTGTTACCTTGTTGTCTTTAGCTTCAACACCCTAATTCAATTTGGCAAATATTTATGGCATGCCTACTGTGTGCCAGGTCCTGGACCAGGTACTGAGGAAAATAAAAGGATGGATGACTAAGACAGCACTTCTGCCTTTAGAGTAACCCCAAATGCTAAGAGCACTAGAGCAGGGGAAGTGGGGGGAGGTGCTCACCTAAACCACATTTGAGGAGTCACCACCCCATGCCATGAACTCCCTGTTATTCAGGGGTGGTGAATGTACCCCTTGTTTTCCCCACCCCCAGCTTCTTGGCCTCTCTCTCTCTGTTAATTCCTCTGAGAGAGACAGAGAGATGTATTGAGGATACCAAAGAATTGTGGAAAGGAATGTCTATTCACATTGTGTTGAATGGCTGCCTGAACATGGGGGCCAGATGGGACCAGGGCTTCTCTTAATTTGGGACTGGCCCTCAGTGGAGGGAATTCTAGCCATAAATCCAACTTTAACCCTTTCAGCCAAATCTAGAATAATGAAACTTCTCTGTTCATCTGTCTCTGGCAGTTAGAACTCTGTGCTGAAATATAGTGTGGGAACCATCGTGCATGTATACTACTTCTGATCTCCAAACCCTTAAATTCATAATTAGGACAGGAAGCCTTTACCCTTAAGAGTAGTCTCATGCCCAGGAAACCAGCTTACCAGGTATTTTTGTGGTTTATCCTCTGCTGTTCCTCCTCTTACCATCCCAGGAAAAATGAAACAGGTGAGGTTCCCCTGGGGCATGGGCCCTGTGGGAATCCCTCCCTGTCCTCTACAATTGGTTTCTAGCTCTATGGCCCCCATCCCCTTTCTTCCAGAGGCTGCCAGCTTGGAATCAAGAACCAAGAATCAAGACATTCAAGTGTCCAAAGATACTTATTTGTGCTTATTTGGTAGTCTTCCTCTCCTCCACCCCACCTCTAAGTGTCTCTCTCCTTAATTCCAGTTCAGACCAGAAGGAAGCTCATGGCTAGAAAAACTATATTCTCAACTCTGAAAGACAAGGATTTAGGGAGAAATAGGCCCTGGAGCTCTTTAACCTCCATCTTGACATTGACTTTGGGACCACTTTCTCACAGAATGAGACTAAATGCCCTATTAGAGTCCTATTCTGATGGTAAAGAGAGAGGGGGAAAAGCCCTCTTTATCTGTCTTGTGGACCCAATGTATAGACTAAGCCTAGTCTGAGCCACATATTAACCCCTAGCCCCAGGCCACACACTACACATTGACCCCAAACCACATACTCACCATTAACCCTGGGAATTGATTGGCCCCCTAACCCTGGCTACAGACCTACCTGATACCCCACAAATAATCTCAGCAGCCCTCCCCATTGACCACAGGTGAGATTGGGTAAGAGTGTGGATGTTTCAGTGTAGCCCATCACTGCTGCTGGAGAAACAATTTAGAATTTCAATTTGGCTGATGGAGAGAAAGAGGGAGAGTCTTATCCAGAGCCATAGGAAGTCCTCACTTGTCCATGTTTTATTTTCTTGCTGTATAATCCTTTTTCTTAACAAGATCATAGAGAATATAAGGTTATCTACCTTCTCCCTCAGCTCTGAGTATGGGGACTTTGTCACCCTCCATCCCAAACCAACTAAGGACTCTCTATCATCAGATCCAGAGTTTCCAAAGTCAAGGAGCCTGGCTCTTCATCCCTCTGGTACCCCTTACCCAGCTCAGGGCCCTCTAAATGGTGGCACCCATGTCTGAGAAAGGATAGAGAAGCTGCCCTCAATGTATAAGCATTGGGCCCTTTATTTGCACCAGGGGCCTGTTCTAAATGGCTTGGGATTCCAGAGGAAAAAGCTGTGGTCTCTCAAGTAGTTAATTCTCTAAATACTTCCCCATCCTGGGTTTGTGGTTGTCCAGGAGTTTCCTATTTGCCTGCTCAGTGGTAATTCCTATGAGGAGGTAGACAGCATTAGCTCATAGATGAGTAAATGTATAATGGGCTTATTTTTAGGCAAGTCCCTTGACCCCTTCACAGAAAGAGACTGTGAAATACACAGCTTCTGTGTGTTGCAAATGAGAGGGAGGAGAAAGAGAAAGTCAGTGTAGAAGTAAAGGAAAAGATTTCCTGGATGTGATAATAAACAGCCTCTATATGTTCATAACCTAGAATCTACGGATGGATGATGGGTGTGCATTCTGCTCTATCCAATCTCCCAATACCTTCCACATCCATTTATTTCATACAACCCTGTGGGTGACATAGGTAAGTCAGAGGAGGAAGAGAACCCCCATTTGTGGCTGAGGAAACAGGCACAGAGAGGGTAAGTGACATGCTCAAAGTTACACAGTGAGATTAACATAGAACTACCCTGGTTGCTCTTCCCAAGCACACGCATTATGGCCTAGAAAGTCTGGGCCTCTGTGAGATCAATTAAACAATCAGCTGGCTTTTAGTAAGCACCTACTATGTACTAGGCACTGTGCTAGTCACTAGGTATGCAAGAACAAAAAATGAAAACAAGGGGTGGGGTTCAATGACCACTGAGGTATCCTCTGACTCAGTGGTTCTATGTCATTTGCCTGGGTCCTAAAGAAGACATTGTGTGATCAAAGAGGCAGAATGAGAGATAACGTTTTGGACATGGACCATTTGGGGATTCTTTTCACATGATTAAGCACATTTGTGTTGTGTTTCCTTATTCACTATAGGTGGGACTGGACAAGAGAGTGGCCTATCACTGCTGCCGGAGAAACAACTTAGGGCTTATATTTGGAGGGGGGTCTGATCAGGAGCCACAACCATCATCTTCCCATTGAAAGTCCTCACATGTCCATGTTTTTATTTTTTTGGAGTGTAATCCTTGGTCTTGACAAGATCAAAGAGAATATGCAGATAACCTGTTTTTTTCAAGATGAGTAGGGATGAGAGAGAAAATAAAAGCTTGTTAATTGAAAAGTAAATTAAGTTAATTCAACAAAAAAGAAATAAGTAAATATGGTAGAGTGGAAAGAGCCATGGGTTTGGAATCCAAAGACTCAGGTTCAAATCCCATCTTTGCCACTTAATATCTGTGGGGTTTTGGGTCAGGTCCTTCATCTTTTTGGACTTACTTTCCTTATCTGTAAAATGAAAGAGCTGGACTAGCTGGTCCCCTCCAACCCCAAATCCTTCCCACTTCCATGACCCACTTCTGCCCTCCATGCCTTTCCCCATCTTACTGTTACTGATTGGGCTAATGAAGAGCAGGAAGCCCCAGAAGTGAAAGGGTAGCCTCTGGACTGGCCCTTAAAGAGACCCAGACCCCAGTAGTTGAGACCCTAGAGCACTGGGTGTAGGTGGGACCCCCTTGCCATCCTGGCATCTTGGTTTTCTAGTTCATTTGGACCTCACTGAAGCTTCTCCACCCTCTGTCTTCTTCCAACATCCTCGGGTGCACTGGTTTATACCAGGTTTTGCCACCGTCAGCCAGAGAAGTCAAGAGCCAGGAACCAGGGGGGCTGAAGCGTATGAGATACTGGGAGCTTATTCTGGGAAAAAGAGCATCTGAGTTAGTAGCCAAGAGGTTAAGGTTCCAAGCTGGCTCAGTCACTGATTTTCTGAATGACCTCAGGCAAGTCACCTTTCTGTCTGTTGTCTAAAGAGAGTGACTTTGGAGGTGGGCAACTTGGGTTCAAATATTGCCTCTTAACTTTCCTGGAGTACATTTTCCTAATCTGTGAAATGGGGTTGTGGATTCCAGGGCCTCTGAAGTTCCTTCCAACTCCAAATCTGGGGGAGGCAGAACCATAGGTGGAGTCAGAGGATCTGGGTTTGAATCCCAGCTCTGAAACTTCCAGCTTGTGAGAATTTGTGAGGGCAACACTTAACCTCAATGAGCCTTGGTTTCCTCTTCTTAACATTAGAGGGGGAAGGGTTAGACTAGATGACCTCTAAGGTCTCTTTTGGTTCTAGGTGTATAATCTGTTACCTATGCTGTATAAAATGTAAGTTTTGGACAATATAATTAACCTGTCTGGGCCTCAGTTTCCTCATCTGTAAAACAGGGAGTTAGAACAAGATTATTTCTAAGGTCCCAACTCTAATCCAATCATCAATGATGTGTCTCTAAAACTTAGCAATGCTGAACAAGATAATTAACCTTTCTGAGCCACAGTTTCCTTGAGTATAAAATGCGGTAAGGGGAAGGTGTTGGCCTGGCCCTAGATGGTTTCTGGGGTCCCTCCATCTCTAAATTTATTATCCCTTCTCTTTTGTGTGATAATAAAGTTCAAAAGCCTTTCTCAAGTACTCAGCCCTCAGCAAGCTGACTTTGGTCAATCCAACCTTATCTCTTGCTGTACTCTAGCAACCACCATAAGACTGGAGCCCAGTTCTTACTTCCAGACCTCTTGGCTTCTCTTTTCATTCTACCTTACTATAATAGAAAAGACCTAGATCCCCTCTTATGCACCAATTCAAATCCCACTCACCCTTTGAGTTCCACCACCACCACGAAGCTTTCATTGACCATTTCCAGTGGCCAGTGATCTCTTCCCATGCTGACCTCCTCAGCAACTCCTGTCTGATCCTCATATGAAACACTTAGTATAGATTGTCTTGTATGGCAAATTAATTGTTTGCATATCCATTGCATAATCCTACTAAGATTATGACCTCCCAGAGGCTAGGAATCTGGTATCTTGTATTTCTTTTTTTCCATCCCACAAAATAATAGGCGCACAAAGAAGGGGAGGGCAGTTCATGATAGCTGTCTTCAAGTATTAGAAGGATTGTCATATACAAGAGAGATTAAACATCTTCTGCTCATCCACAGAGGGTGGGACTCAGAAGCAGCAGGAGGTTGGGAGTTGAGGAGG
Organism: Pseudocheirus occidentalis; assembly: GCA_028646575.1. NCBI lineage: Eukaryota > Metazoa > Chordata > Mammalia > Diprotodontia > Pseudocheiridae > Pseudocheirus > Pseudocheirus occidentalis. The sequence goes on from CM053593.1 coordinate 374,371,050, forward strand.
ATATGAGAAAATCTAGGACAGTGTGGTTGGGGTGATGATAACCAACACAGGAGAGAAGATAGAATAAACTGTAAAGGGGAAACAAAAAAATGATTAACAGGGAGGTAGCTAAGAGAATGACTAGCTTTCCATGATGAATTTCGGTCATTGGCCCAGGGTGGTGCTTGCCAGGATTACTAACCCCCCATGAGTGATCATTGAATGATTATGGAAATAGGAGCAGGACCCCTGGACTCAAGAAAAGCAAATGGCCAGGTTTCCAAGAAAGGGAAGAGCATGGAGTTTATAAACTGTGGGTCAGTGAGCTTGGCTTGATTCCTTATAAAATTCCAAAGTCTATTAGTAAAGAGATGGTTAGAGAACATTTAGAAAAGAAAATGGTGACCGTTGAGTTTAATTAAGAACAGGTCAAACCAGATTAACCTAATTTCTTTTTTTAACATGATAAATAGATTGGTAGGTCTATTATATAATTATAGCTAGCATTTATGTGGGGGAAGCAATCAAGGTTAAGTGACTTGCCTAGGGTCACATGGTTAGTAAGTGTCTGAGGCCTGATTTGAATTCAGGTCCTGACTCCAAGGCCAATGAGCTATCCACTATGCTAGCTGCCCCTATTTATATAGCATTTTAAGGTTTGCAAAGTGCTACATATGTTATTTTATTTGACCCTTACAAAAACCCTAGAGGTTATTATTGTCTTCATCTTACAGATGAGTGATTAAGTGACTTACCCAGGGTCACACAGCTAGTATTTGTCTGGCACAGAATTTGAATTTGGCTATTCCAGACTTGAAGCCCCACACTCTATCGCTGTGCTATCTAGATATCTCAGATAGCTGCTCTAGATATGGTTTACCCAAATTGAAACAAAGCAGGTGATAAAATCTTTCATCCTCTTCATGTGGATTAAGATGGAAATCTAAGACCTAGCTAGTCATGATATATTTAGATGGATTTAGAAATGGCTCAGTAACTGGACTCAAAAGGTAATCATTCCACGCCGACTTGGACTGACATTGGGATCTGTGCTTAACATTTTCATCAATGACTAATAAAGGCATAGATAGCATACTTACCAAATTTGCAGATGACCAGGTTAGATGAGACACCTAGTTAATTCCCTGGCCAAGGTAGCATGCGCCAAAAAGATTTCCATATTCAGATGAATCTAATAAGATGAAATTTCATTGGGATAAATGTAAAGTCTCATACTCGGGTTCAAAAAAGCAATGTTACAATTACAAGAGGAGGAAGACATGACTAGGCAATAGTTTATCTGAAAAAGAGCAGGGTTTTAGTAGATTTCAAGTCCAATATAAGTCAGTGGTGATATGTCAGCCAAAAATAAGAAATAAAACACCTAATATTAGTTGGTCACAGGAGGCATTTAAAGTATAGTATTCAGGGTACTAGGAAAATAATGTTCTCCCTATATTCTGCCCTGGTCAGACCACATCCGTATTACCATATTTAGTTCTAGGTAGCTAAGCTGAAGAATATATATAAATGAGAGCAACCAGGACAGTGAATGCTCTGGAAATTGGTTTTAGGAAATGAGGATGTTTAGCCTGGAGACGAATAGTCTTATGGGGAGTAGGGGGAGGATGTGAGAGCTGTCTTCATATATTTGAAGGCTGTCATAAGGAAGAAGGATTTGATTTGTCCTATTATGTCCCAAGGGGTAGAAGTGGGGACAGTGGATTTAGGCTTAATGGAAAGAACTCTTTAAGAATGAGTGCTATCCAAAATGAAATGAGCGCCTCCAGAGGGGTTCCCCCTCAGTGGAAGCCTTTGAGCTAAAAGCTGGGTGACCTCTTGGGGGGAGTTCAAGAGAGGCTCTTTTTGTTCAGATCTGAGTTGCAGTCAACTAACTTCCCATGAAAGCGCTTCCAACTCTGTGGTTCTATCAAGAGTTGGAATTAAATGAACGAAACCATACTATCATATCACAGAGAGAATAATCCCCACCATATCTCCCTCAGTTGAGTTATATAAGAACCTGTGCACAATGTGCTCTAATAAATGTTGAATGAATAGATGAATAAATTAAGGAATGACTAGAAATAGTGGTAGAAGCACTACAGAGAGACCGAGTACTAAGTCATCGTGAGAGATCATTGGTTCTGGGCCAGAAGGCAGAGCCATCACTTTACTCTCCCACTTGTAGTTTGTCTCCCGAGGTGCCAAGTCAAGCCAGGCTCCAGTAGCCATCAGTCAATCAATCAATAAGTAGTTATTGATCATGCACTGGGTGCCCAGCCCAGTACTAGGCATTGTGAGGAATACAACACTAACAATTCATTGACTTATTTAGTCCTTCCAGTTTTCCAGAACCACCATCCTGGAAATACTGCTCTGAAGAAGGTAATGATATTAATATTCTCCCTTGTTATATCAAAGAAAAGAAAAAGAGAGACTGCATGGTATAATACAGAGGTATCAAACTCAGTGCAGCCAGAGCCTGATTAAAATGCAACTGCTTATGCAACTGAAATGTTTAACAAAATAAATAAAAATACAGTAAAATATAGATAATGTTAATTTGTGGTTTTCTGAGTTAGTATTGGGGGAGGGGGAGGATCTGTTCCTATTTGAGGTTGACATGGCTAATGGATGGAGAGCCAGCACTGAAGCCAGGAGGACCTGGATTCAAGTTTCCCTTCTGACAGGCTGTGCTGCTTCTCCCCATCTATATGATCTTGGACAAGTCACTTAATTCTGCCCTCTTTCTTCCTCCGTAATATGAGGAGATTGGATTAAATGACCTGTAAGGCTCTTTCTAGCCATGATTGAGTAATAGATACTAAGCCCTAGGGATACAAATACTAAAGTGAAAACAATTCCTGCCTTCAAGGAGCTTACACTCTAATAAGGGGAAACAACACACAAAGGGGACTGGTGACTAGGAATTTTTTAGTTTGGAAAGTTACAGGGATTGTAAGTGGAGCCATACAGAAATAGATCAACAAGACATGGTAGAGATAGAAGTATTGATTCAATTATGGTTGCCAATCTCTGATGGCATGATGCTCTCCAAAGTCTCTTCCCATTCTAGATCTTGAAAATTGCTCAGAGTTGGAGAGTGGCATATTCTAGGAAGAGAGTCCTCGATCTGGATAGGAAGAATGGGAAGATGCAGTTCCTTCTATTGCAGACAGATTCATTTGAGGACAGAAATGCTCATTATATCAGCGAGGGGAAGGAAGGATGGATGTTCAGTTCACTCGTTTCTTTCTTTCCCCTCTCTTCCGCCACCCCCTTTTCCTTTGCCAGATTTGGAAGGAGATGGGAAGCTTATTTATAAAAGTCACACTTGAGGAAGGAGCTGGCATATTCCCTCAGTGCTCCACAACCATGGACCTAGTTTCTTTTCTTTGTCACAAACCTTTTCTTTTTCACTCCTTCTCTTCCTCCTACACCATCCTCAACTAGAGACTTGGGAGAAGAGGCTACTTTTACTGTTTTACAGGGGAAAGGGAAGGCTTCTCATTGAACACTAGAATGAGTGGGAGCTAGGCCTTCATAGCAGTACATCCTATCCAAGAAAAGAAGGCCATGGGGCAAACCATTAACATGAGGGATCACGTGATTACAGATATAGGGTTAGAATAGGTCTTAGCTGCTGTCTGTTTCTACCCACTCTTTTTACAGAAAAAGAAACTGAGTCAGCAAAGGGATATGACTTAGGAACTAAGAGAATGAGCTAGAATTTGAACCCAGGTCCTTGGACTCCAAATTCAGCATTTTAACTATGTCAAAATGCTTATTTAAAAGGGTCTGAGACCATAACTGTTTGCCACTCCAACTCAAAGCCAATGAGGCAGGTTCTGTGATGGAAATGACTCAGGGCACCCTGTGAAACAGAAACTTTCTGGGCCATTTAGCCACCACAAAAGTAACTTTCCATCATCACCACCCAAGATAAGGGTAAGTCCTCCAGGAACTAGGGTCCTCAGTGTAAGATCATACACACACACACACACACACACACACACACACACACACTCACAGTAGAGAGCTAAGGACTAAATTGGGTACTGTGCAGGTTGGAGAGAATGGAGAGGCCCATATGGGTCAGGGTGGTCAGAGAAGGCTGCTTAGACAAGATGAGACAGCATTGAATGAAAGGTCGGATTTGAACAGGTGCTTGAGAATGTAGGTTGCTGGGACTTCTGAGAGGTCAGCTCCAAGAGAGAAAGGACCACATCATTGTTGCTTCATATTCCCAGACCCCTAACATAGTGCCTTATATCTTTAAGACAGGAAAGTGGTATGATGGAAAGATGGTGGCTTCATCATTACGGTGCACAGAGCTCTAGGTCTGAAGTCAGAAGGATTCATCTTCCTGAGTTCAGATCCAGCCTCAGATACATGCTAGTTGTGTGACCCTGGACAAGTCCCTTAACTCTCATCTCTAAAAGCTGGAGAAAGAAATGGCAAAAAACACACCAGTATCTTTGCCAAGAAAACCTCAAATGAGGTCACAGAGTTGGATATGACTGAACCTCAAATAATAGAAAGAGGCATGAAATCCTTTCTTCTCTTTCTAGCTTTTAGATTGTGTTTTGAAGTTAGCAAAATGCTTTACATCTGTATTGTCCATGGACCTTCACAACACAGGTACTTTATCCTATTTTACAAGTGGGTAAACTGAGGCCCAGAGAGGTTAATTAATTTGCTTGTGGTCATACAGCTATTAAGTATGCAGTTTCTTTTATTAGGAGATGGGACTAGACCTGTGTTTTCATTGATGTAAGGAACTCCTAGAGTGAGAGAATTCCTCCTGATGCAGAACAGCATTTTCCATGCATTTTGTACTCTTAAGAGATGCCTGGATTCCTGAGCAATTTAGTGATGCCTAGAATCATACAGTCAGGATGTGTTAGAGGCAGGGTTGAGCCCAGCTCCTCCTGGCTTCCAGGACAGTCACCACTCTGCCTCCAACTTCTCTTTTTCTTATTAATATGATTGAATAATTGAACACTACACCATGTTCTAAACAGAATCTCAAGTGACCCCCACCTAGTACTGACCCTAAAACATCTCTTATCCTTTCCCAAATGATCAAAATGAATGTAAAAGAAGGCAGTAAAGTAGGTACTTTAGTAAGTACTGCCATAGTAAAGAAGGCAGTCCACATGTCCTATCTTTCCCTCTCTCACCCCATGTCATTGCATTCAAGCACCCTGCAGAGAATGTGAGACTGATTCCCCAAGTCTTGGTGGTTCCTTGAGTTGGGAAGAGGAGGGTGAGGAGCATGTGTGAAGGGGAGCTAAGAAACTTGCTTCCAAGGGTAAGATTCACCCAACAAGGTCCCTAACCCAATGATTCCATGATTGTATCAGCAGCACCATAATCAGGGTCTGGTCAAGGCTAGTCTGGCAGGATTGACTTTATTTTTTAGCTAGAATTAGAGAATAAATGGGGGTGAAAAGATGGCCCAACTCCCCCTTCTCAGGGTCTAGCATAAGGTGTTCCATTCTGCCACCACCACCCCCATTAGATGGTAAGCTCCTTGAGGGCAGGGGCTATCTTTTGCCTCTTTTTGTATCTCTAGTACTTAACGCAGAGCCTGGCATATAGTAGCTATTTAAGAAATGTTCATTGACTCAACTAACATCTCCATGTTGATCACACCTTCCTTGTACATAATCAGTTCCCCCACTACATTGAAAATAGGGTTCAGTTTCTATTCCATTTATGTCCAATCACTTTGCTATAGAAAGTGACTTTCCCTCTTTGGACTTTTCGCCTTTCCCACCCTTTGTAAAACAAGGGTGACAGGATTGTTTTGCCCTGATCAGAACATATCTAGAGTATTATGTTCAGTTCTACAGGCAAGCAGCTAGAGTTCTGGGCTTAGAGTCAGGAAGACCTGAGTTGGAATCCTGCCTCAGACAGTTATTGGCTCTGGGCAAGGCACACAGTTTCTGTCTGCCTCAGTTTCCTTCTCTGTAAAGTGAAGATAACAATGTCACCTACCTCCCAGGGTTATTGGGAGAATAAAATGAAATAATATATGGAATGTAACCTTCACCAAAACTCTCTAAACATTAGCTTTTATGACTATCCTGGGCACCATGTTTTAGGAAGGTAATAGACAAGCTTAAGCCCATTCAGAAAGAAACCTGGAAAGCAGACTTCCTTCCATTGAAAGAACTGGGGATGTTTGACCTGAAGATGAGGGGGCTGGGCTGGGATAAGGGGAGGGAAAAGGAAGGATGAGATGTCTGCCTTATGGGGGAGTTATGGGACATCTGCCTGGCCCCAGGGACCAGAACTAAGGACAAGTGGATGTTACAAGGAAGCAAACTTAGGCTTCATGCAGGGAAAACTTCCTAGTAGTTCAAGCTACCCAAAAGGGGGAATGGGCTGCCTGGGGTGGGGAGGTAGTGATGCAGGAAGAGGTCTGGCTTGGTCCCAGCAGCCTCTGAGTTCCCTTCCAATTCTAGGATTCCAGGATTTAAAAACTAAAACATCTCTGGTGTTGGGGACCTGTTATTTTTCTGCAGATGATCTTTGTCTGATTTCCCTTTTCAGTATGACTCCACCTCTTAGGAGCTCCCCCTTTGTCCAATGGGTGCTCTGCAGTGGGGGGGGAGGGGAAGAGGAAGAAAAAGAGAGAGAGAAAGAGAGTGTGTGTGTGTGTAGGTAAAACCTGCTGGGTTTCCCATCCCATTCTGCCACTGTCCCCTTGGGTGAGTGGACTTAGACTTCAATGTGCCTCAGAAATGAGATAGGCTAAAAACTGAACTTGGGATTTCACTGTAGTCTCCTCTGAGGAAATGCCCTCCACCAATGCAGGTTGGCACCTCACTGAGTAGCCTCCAGCTCTAGGGAAATGAAGTGATCTTGCCCAACCCGTGTGTGGCAGGGGTGGGACTTCAACCTACATCTTCCCAGCTCTGGGGCCAGCTCTCTCTACTCTGCTACACCGTGGTGCCTCCTTAAATTAGAAGGAGGTAGAGAGACTTAAGCTCCCGTCACTGCATAGGGGGATGGGAGATCTGAGACTGGGCACCCAGGCTGGAGATTAGCAGGAGTGAAAAGGAGATGCTGTTCCTCCACAACATCCCTACTTTCTGTCTTCATGTTGCCATGTCCAACTCCTCAGAAGACTTGAGTTCAAATTCCATTTCTGGTGCTTAACCATCTATATGTCCTTAAGCAAGCTGTTGCCTTCTCTGAGCCTAAATTTCCCCCTTTTATAACAGTGAGGCTGGACTTGTTTCCTTCAAAGCTCAGCTCAAATTTTCCTTCCACCTGAAGCCTTTCCTGCCACACCCCAGCTACTAGTACCTTTGTCCCAGATTTCCCTTGTATCTATTTGGTAAAAATATATTTCCATGCTGTCTCCCCCAACTAGGCACTGTCTCCTTGAGGGTCAGGCAGGGGCTGTGAAGCCTAGCACAGTGCCTAGCACCTAGTAGGCTCTTAATAAATGCTTGTGGATTGATTCATTGGCAATTCCCTGGTGCCTTCTGTCACCAGGACCTCCTGTAAGCAAGGCTGAGAAACAAGAAAGCAGAGCTAGGTCCCTGCTGAGGGTGAGATGGCCACTGGAAATGGAGGTCATCATAGGATCATAGATCTAGGACTGGGCTTTGGGTGACCTAACTAGAAGAGATGGCAGAGGCTATCTAATCCAATCTCTTCATTTTACTGATGAGGAAACAGGCCCAGAAAGATGTACTATGACTTGTCCAAGGTCACACAGCTAGTATCAGAAGGATTCAAACTCAGGTCCTTGATGCCAGATTCAGTCATCTTTTTACCATACCGCCACACCCTCCACCTCCTGATTTCTCTAGAGCTGGCCCTGGGGCTTGGGAGTGGAGGTCAAAAGAGGGTGAGAGAGTGCTCTGGAATCCCTCAGCACCTTCTCTTGGAGCTCAGCTCCACCTTCCCCCAGTCCTGACCCATCGATTTGCCTTCTGTGCTTTTTAAATTGGGACTTTGATTAGTCATTTAAAAGGGTGGGGGAAAACCACCTGGTGACAGCAGCTCTCCACTCAGCACCATCAGCTGTGATGAATCAGTTTGTCCAGGACTGACATCACCCATAGGGAACCATCCCTGGAGTGCTGGCAACTTCCTTCCTGCCTCCTGTAAAAATCACAGTATCACAGAGCCCAGATTCTTAGAATCCTCAGTGCCTCAGGCTGGAAAGATACATGGTGGGTCATGGGGGCTGCTCTCCAGCTGCCAAGCACCACCCAAGACAAATGGGTGTCTTTTTTCTTAAGGAATTCTGGGGGTAAAAACTCCCTCCAACCATCCCCCATTCCAGGGTTTGGCCCCAGGATGGTCCAAAAGCTCCTCCATATGTCTGACCCAAATCCCCTGGGGCCTGTTTCTTTCACAACAAGAATGATAACTAAGCATCTTCCTCAGAAAAGCACAGAAATGCCTCAGAAACCATAATTAGGTCATCACTCAACCTTCTCTATTGAGACAGAGAAGAAAAAAGGCTGGCTTGGGAGTTAAAGGATCTGAGTTCAAATCCTGGTTCTGCCAAGATCACCTGTGTGACCCTCTCTGGGCCTCAGTTTCCTCATCTGTAAAATAAATGGGTTCGATTAAGGAGAGGCAAGTCCACAGGGCAGTGGACTTGGAATCAGGGAGACCTGAATTTAAAAATTCAAATTCAAATTCCACTTAAGACCCTTATTATTTTTGTGACCCTTGGCAAGTCATTGAATTTCTGTAAACATCTGTAAAAGGAAGACTAGGTGGTTTCCAATGTTCCTTCTAACTCTAAGTCTGCTCTGGTTCTAGGTCTTCTCCCATCTCAAGAACACTCAAATTCCTTCATCCTTTCTTCTTGAACTAATTTTCCAGCATCTTGTCTCAGATCCTTTCTCTAAGCACCAGTACCTCCCCTGACTCCCTGCCCCCAGATTTTGCCACAACCAAAACTGAAGGCCCTACAGCATTATATGTGTGTAAAACATATGAGAGGTAGCCTAGCCTGGCTTGCTGGCTAGTGGGGGACCCACCTCAGACTCATACTGGCCGCATGCCCCTGGGTAAGTCACTTAACCTCTCTGTGGCCTCTTCAGTGCCCAGTGCCTCCCCTGTGTGGGCCCTGTCCCTCCATGCAGTGCCCAGTGATCTCACTGGCCCTTTCTCCTGGTGAGGACAAGTGACCAGAAAAACATATTCAAACTAGAGTGTCAGGGGTTTTGTCTTCTACATAATCAGATCTGGAAAAGATGGGGGAAAGAATCTAGACCAATTTCTTCCATCTACAGAGAAGTCAGCTCAGGACTGGAGAAAGGAAGTGACTTATCCAGGTCCACAGTGAGAGACAGAGCCAAGACTAGAACCCAGGTCCCCTGAGTCCCAGTCATTTCCCTTCCTACTATATCAGGCAACCACAAAATACTCTTTTTTCATGGATTGTTTGGATTCTAAAAGAGGAGACTGGGGGCAGCATTCCCAAAGGAGTGACTTTCTAATGGTGGAATTTCAGGCTCATGGCAGATGGTGGGGTAGATATTTTGAGGACAGGGGAAGCTTTTCTCAGGCCTCTCCCAGCTTCCCATGTGGGTGACCGCCTACTCTGCCCACACATAGAGCTGTCCTGTCTTTTTTCTATCTGGTATGTTGTTCCTTCCTTCAACCCTTCACTATCTCCATCTTCCCTCTCTATGTCGTGTGGTCCCAAAATAGCCATGGTACAGAGAGGAAGAGCAGCAAGCATGGGGTTAGATTAATTTCAGCACCAGTCAACAGGACTCCTGGGCAGTCTGCCTGCTTGGCAGGCCCCATAGGCAATGTTAGACTGACTGAGAGCTCTCTGTCTAGAGTAAACCAAAGGCCAGAGGCTTCTCTCTTGGAGTTATTCTGCAGAGAGAGGGTACAAAGGAAGCAGAGGCCTGTAGTCATAGTTAGGTTGTGTGTGTGTGTGTGTGGTAATTAGAACTCAATTTTTAAGCAGATCTAGGGGTCTGTCTGGGGCTGGGTCCTTTGCTTAGGATAACAGTGAGGGCTCCCTGCCCTGCCAGCCCCACCTCAACAGGGCTCAATGAATGTTAGAGCCACCAGGCAAATCAGCCCTCCCCATGAGCAGGGCCTGCCAGGCAAGACCTCAGAACTGATCTCCTCAGACTTTATCTGAAAAGCGTGGGAGGCCAAGACATGGCAGGAGTGCTTGGTGCTCACCTCAGGGAGATCCCAGAACTGTGCTGAGCATGGAGCTCTGTGGCCAGTCCCCCTACCCCCAGCACAGAGCTCTGTGTACAGGAGAGGCATAAAGAATGATTGGGGGGAAGGGGAGGGTGCGGTCCTCAACAGGAACAAGTTAGACCCGGGGCTAATTGTGTGTGGCAGCTTTTCCTGAGCCTTTACTGGCTCAATATAAGACTTGAGGAGGAGTGTGGCAATATTCCAGAGAGAGAGGTTCAGCATCAGGGACGGGGCAAAACATTAGGGATGAAAGCTCAGTACCATGGACAGGGGGCTAATTGCCAAGGATACAGGAGGAGGCTTGAGGCTTCTAGAATGGAACACTCCTGGGCCAGATCCTTGGTTCCCAGCAGACATCGTTTTAAAATAAGTCATTTATCATGAACACGAAACATTTTCAACAATGGCAGAACCAATTGAATACATATTCATAAATATTGTAAATGACCTTCAACACAAATATCCCATACATATTTTGGTGCATAGATTCAGAACTAGAAGGAGCCTTGGAAGTTATCTCATCAAAACTCCTTTTACAAATGAGGACTCTGAGAGTCCATGAGGGGAAATGACTTGCCCGTGGTTACAGATAGTAAGTAGCAAAGCCAGGGCCTAAATCAGGCTTTCTAGCACCAAAGCAGCCTTCTCTCCAGCAACCTGTGCTGCCCCTTCTCCCATCTAGAGCCCTTAGCTTGGCAATGAGCTCCTCCCTCTGTGTCTGCCATCTCTTAGCTTCTTTTTCCCTGCTCACCCTGGCTTATAGAGCCAGGGTCCACATGTGTATATGAAGCTTTCCCCCATTGGGCATCATCACTTCCTAGGCAGAGCCATCTTTTCCTTTCCTTGGCTCTATGGTTTGTAGCTACATCCTCAAGCCAGCTGTATCAATTTCTCCAGTCTGATCAATTCTTCCCCAGTCACATGATGTTTTCAGTTTTTGATACTTCCCCAATAATGCTCCTTGCAAATTTTTATTGGAAGAATGAATTTTTTTATACATGGGCTTCTAACTCCTCATAACATGAGAGGTGAGACTGTGGAAAGAGCTAGATTTAGAGTCAGAGGACCCAGTTCTGCCACTTACTACATGTGTGACTTTGGACAGGTCACTCACCTCTCTGGGCCTCAGTTTCCTCATATGTAAAATGAGTGAATTGGAAAGCATGGCTTCTCATATCCCTTCCTGCTCTAAATTGATGGTCCAATGATCTTAGGGAATTTGCTTTTTTTGGGGGGAGGAGGAAGAAGCAAGGCCACCGTACTCATTAAGTTTCAGGAGTTAGGGCAGATAGGTGGTGCAGTGAATAGAGCACTGGCTCTGGAGTCAGGAGGACCTGAGTTCAAATCCAGTCTCAGACATTTAACGCAAAAACTAGCCGTGTGACTTTGGGCAAGTCGCTTAACCCCAACTGCCCTCAAAAAAAAGTTTCAGGAGTTAGAGCATAGCCAAGAAGGATGAAAGTCATGGGTCAGTCCTTTTGTGAGTCAGTTATTTTTACACAGCAAAAAATTCCTCCCTGACCTCAGACTGGCCAGGGATCCCAAAGTACACACTGACTCCTAAACCTGGCCACAGATTGAGCCCTGACCCCTTAGCCATGGCTCCCCAGCCCTCATCCCAAACCCCGATCCCAGACTGGGCACTAATCCTGAACCTCAAACCTTGCCCACCCCTCAGCTATCACATTAGGTTGGAGGGAGCAGACTAGAAGGTGTGAATAGCTCAGTGAGACCCCTCCACACTGCTCTAGACACAATTCACCTCACTGCTACCAATGGTGTGGAGGAGGAGGGAGGAGATAGGAAGAACCAGACACCTGTGCTGTTTACCTCTTTGGAAGGCTAGCATTTGACTGGGCAGCTTTAGAGAATCAGTCTATGGAAGGGAAAACCTTCCTGTCACCCAGACATCTGGTTTCCTCCTGTGGGAGCACCACAGCCAGGCTGGGTAGGGGTCCCAGTGTCCCCTGCAATGCAGCCACCCAGCCTCTACCCCAGACTTTCATTATTCATTCTCGAGAACAGAGCTGCCTGCTTTCTTTCAAATGTTCTAGCCACTCCCTTCTCCTGGTCCAGTCTATTCCTCCCTCAGAACAGAGAAAGGAAAAGTGAGTGCAGAGGAGGCCGGGATGAGGCTTAGTATTGAGAACTCCTCTGTCCTTTCTCTGACCAAGGAGAATCTTCTTGCCTTCTTGCCTCAGTTTCCCCAGGGAGAGATTAGCTGACCTTCATTGGGCCAGACCAGTCCCAGGAGAACTAGGTTCAGTGTTTGGAGATCCCCTCAGCTTCTCTGTCTGTGGGGTGCCACATAGCAGCAGCAAGGCTGAGTGAGGGGTTTATTTTAGCTGTCGTGGGAGGAGCCGTGACAGCCCAGCAGCAGAAGGCTGTGAGATGTTTCACACCCGCTTCCTTCACCAACTTAAACTTCCCACCTCCCACCTCCCTCATCCCTCCTCTTCAGCAGCTTGGACCAGGAGTTCCAGAGAGCCCTGGCCCCTGCCAGAGGAGCTGGCAGCCATTCCTCTGGAGGTGGGGGACAGAGGTGCCCCATAACTGTGAGAGAGCCATCACTGTCTCCCCCTTCCTCTCCTGAGCTGAGATGAGCAAAAGCAATTTGCCAGCATTCTCTCATTAACCTCTCGCATCAACCCACAGATGTTATTATCCCTATTTCACAGATGAGAAAACTGAGGCTTGGAAAAGTGAGGTCACATAGCAAGTGTCAGAAGCAGGATGCAAACCCAGGTTTTCCTGAGCCCAAATGCAGCACTCTGTACATTTCTCTATTGTGCATCTGTCATAGGCAGAAACCCCTCCCTGTAATTTCTGTGACTCACCTGTCATATCCGAGATGACGCCATTCAGAACAGTGAATGATGTGATTGGGGTTAGGAATGCATTCCCTTTCACCTTTAGGTCCATTTACCCCCAGGACACCTGCCTGGCCTAAGTGAAATGAAAATCTGATTTCAGCCCTTAGGTATATCCCTGTGAGCCAAAGAAGTGGCCCAGAATCCTGCTGGAAGCCAGCAGGGCAGCTGTCTTACAGAGAGCCCTTCTCCTAATCATTGCCCCCGGTCTACTGAGGGAGACAAGGAGAGTGAAGATTGATGAGGGTCATGCAGGGGTGAGGGAGGTGGAAAGAGTGAAATCCCAGGGGCCCAGTGGAATTCTGGAACAGCTAGGCCTGGGCAGGGGCCCTCCAGGGTCAGGGGTTTGATACCCATCAGGCACCCCTCTTTAGGCCACACTAGGGTGGTTGAGGTATCAGGAGACTTACACCTGGAAAGGGACCCCCCCCAAGCCCTCATTTCATGGGTGAGGGAGGTGAGGCCCAGAAATGGGACTTGTCCAAGGCCATATAATTAATAGATGTAGAGCCTAGGTTCAAGTCCAGGGCCCCTGACTTCATGTTCTGTGGGAGCTGCTTTCTTGCTGTAACCTTCCAAGTACGTGGCCAGGAATCTGTCTATCTGGTCTCCTTCTGCCTCCCCACACCTCCACACCCTCCAGCCCTGCTGTGTGGAGAGGCCTGGATTGGCTAGAGGGAGGGCAGACTAAGGAAAGTGAGGTCATGGTCCTCGCCCCCCCCAGGTGAGTAAAGCTTTTAGCCAGATGGGGAAGGTGGCCCTATTCCTGGGCCATCCATATTGCTGACCCTCATGGGCAGCAACTTCTCATCCCAGCTAGACCTCACCTTCTCCATCTGCAGGATGGGTAGGCATACTTCCATGGGAGTGGAAGGAAGGCAGCCTATAGTAAAAAGACACCAGTGTGAGGAAGAGCAGAGTAATGACAGTTCTGGGGGAGTGGGCTGCACTGTCTGCAGACAGGGAAGCCAAGGATATAATTACTCCTGATGGGGTGACTTTTGTTCCACTGCTTCTGGGGCAGGCAGGCGGGTGGCTGGGGCTGGCATCAGCACCTGCTCCCTTCTCCAGGCCTGGGAGACTGGGGGAGGGGAGCTCCAAGCACCTGCAGGAGAAAGATGCTTTCCTGCTGTCCCTTGAGCTCATGTGCTCCCAAGCAGCAAGACAGACAGACAGACACACACACACACACACACACATACACACACACACACACACACACACACACACACACACACACACCCTTAATGGAGGGAGAAGCAGCTGTAGCTTCCCACTACAAATGCCCCTCTGACCCCATTTCTACCCTCAAGTGGCCTGATCTGGTTCCCTGTGTCCAGCTGTGTCTACTCAGATGTTGGGTAAGGGACCCAGGGAGGGTCTCCCAGCTGGATTGATGACCCCAACATACCAGGAAGCTGGCCCCAATGTTTATTTCCACCATATCTCCCCACGGCAGGTAGGCAGAAGCTGGGGCATTCCAAGCCCCTTTACTTCTGCCTCCCTCCCATCCATGGCCTTACCCAGGCCTTCCATGGCAGCCCCACCCAGCACAGGGTAAAGAAATCCAGGAGGGGATCAGGGGCCAGCTGTCAGGCTCCTCCCAGAGGGACCTCCCCGGAAAGAGAGCCTGGAATCAGCCTTTGTCTTAATTAAAGCTCCGGTGCCTGGAGCCTCAGAGCAGTGAGCCAGCATGTGACTTCCTAGGGCAGCTGCCTGAAATAGGCCCAGCTAAGGGGCCTTGCCAGAGCCAAGCAGGATGGGGGGCCCCTATCCTCATGGGTTCCTATCTCCCTCCACTGCTCTATCCGCCTACCCCCAGCTCCTATGTTTTCTTTCTTTTCCTTTTACCCTTTTTTTAACCCAATCACTGATTTTTTCAACCTGGAAAGGAACTCCCATTCTCAGGGCAGATCTGGGTCTTCTCTGCAATTATAGTGTTAGGGAGTGGCACTGGAAAGTCCCACCAACAAGCCTTTTTGACCCCCAAGGTCTCCTCTCTCTCCACACCCTGTGCTTTCAAACAGCTGAGTTTGCTCTCTTCAGGAAACAAGACTATTCAGGGTCCTCTGTCTCCCACTCTGCTCCCAAACTTCCCAAGGCCAAATCCATGACCATGGCCACCCCTCCTGGAGAAGGTCTAACCCCCAGCCCACAGATAACAACAGGGCTGAGCTTGATGCAGTGGAGTGGAAAAGTTACATTTAAACCCCATGGAAATAAAAATACAAAGAAACACAGATAATCTTAGGGTTTTAAACAAAGTCACCATACAACCTGCAGGGATCCTTCAGGATCATTAGGGTTTGACACCATTGGTCTCTACAACAAGAGTTCTCCAGCTGGTCTCCATGGAAAGAATGCCGGGGGCCCAAGAACTTGAGACTGAATGGGGAAAAACATTACATCTTTACAGTGCTATGTATTTTATTTTATGCATTTGAAAGCATTTTTCTATGGGATTCAAAGGGTTCACCAGACTGCCCGAAGCTGCGTCCACGACATAGAAAAGCTAAGACCTGTGGCCTAGAAGGTTGGGGCTATGAGATGTTGGAGCCAGCAAAGAATTACTGGGGGAGTACCATGGGCAAGCCATTCCTCAATCTTTTTGCCCATCTGGAAGATGGACTGATAACATCTGTAATTCCTTCTTCAGAGGCCCAAGTATGATGATATATGTAGAGGTGTTCAATGTACTTATCGATAGACCCAAGCCAAGGAAGAAGGGCCCCAAATATATGCAAACCTAGTAGGGCTCTGGCTGTGTTGTTGAAATCTTGTTGTTGCTTTAATGGGCACAGCAAGCATTTATTAAGTTCCTACTACATGCCTGGTCATGGGAACACAAAGACCAAAGTAAAATAATGTGTGCCCCCAAGGAATTTGTATTCTATCAAGTATATTAACATATGCATATATAAGTAAAGACCTGACTAGCATTTATTAAGTACCTCCGGGCTTGAGTTCCTCATCTGTAAAATGGAGGTGATAACTGTACCCACCTCCTAGAGTTATTTTGAAGATGAAACAAAATCACATTTTAAAGTACTCTGCCAACCTTAAAATGTTGTATAAAAGCTGTCTGTTGTTGTTACTGCTAAGCACCTACTGCATGCTGCGATGTAAGGAGAGAGAAGGTAACAAATGTTTAAGTACCTACTATGTAGTAAGACTACTGAACTCTTTATAAGTAGATCTTTTAATACAAAGACAAAACAGTGCCTGCCTTCAGAGGGCTTACGTTATCAAATGATAAATGATAATTGATGGACTGGGCAGCTAGGTGGTACAGTGGATTGAGTACCAGGCCTGGAGTCAGGAAGACTCATCATCCTGAGTTCAAATCCAGCCTCAGACACTTACTGTGTGACCCTAGGCAAGTCACTTTACCCTGTTTGCATCAGTTTCCTCATCTGTAAAATGAGCTGGAGAAGGAAATAGCAAACCACTCCAGTGCCTTTGCCAAGAAAACTCCAAGAACTAGGACGGGAACTTTATGCTGCTTTGCACGGCTCCCTAGTGCTTCAGGATGAGGGAAGGGAGAGAGCTAAGCCCAGGGGAGTCCAGGATGGAAGCAGCCAAGCCCCCATCTCCCCATGTTCTGACACTAGGAGCGCCAGGCTGACTCTCCCAGTGGGTGGTGCCACGGGGCCAAGGGGGACTCTTTGGCAGCCGAGGGTGGGTGATGTGCAGTGGGGCCCTTTTTCCCTGGCTTGGGCCTATCGGTAGGTACATTGAACGCCTCCATCCACATGAACATCTGTGCGTGTTTGTGTGCAGGCAAAGGACAGTGATGATGATGATGAGGTTGCCGTTACTGTGGACCGAGATCGCTTCATGGATGAGTTCTTTGAGCAGGTGGGAGCCCAGCATGTCCTCCCCTCCCCAGCTGTGCCTCGGCCCGGAGTCAGTTCCTTCAGAGTCGTGCCCTAGCTCTCACATTCCCCCTTCATTTACATCATCAAGTCAATCAGCAATTATTAATCACCTAATGTGTACTGGTACAATGCTAAACTTGGAGGAGCTACTGACAAAAACAAAAGAATCCCTGCCCTGTAGAGGCTTACATTCTCTCAGGGGAGACAATACAACTTTGTATTCATATACCTATGTGTATTGTATGTACACACATGCATTGTGTATCTACATATCCTAACAAGATCTCAGAGAAGAGGTGAAAAGCCTTCTTCCTCACTGCTCCCAAACACTGAGAGTAAAGAATGATTGGGAAAATGTGAGTGAGAATCTGTCCTGAGGCCTCCCCTGAGAGCATCCTTTGAGGTCTCTGGCTCTGCAGATGTAAGGGGGCCACAGAACTGAATACTCAGATGTATGTAAGTGTTAAGAGAAGGAGCTGAGCCAAGGACTGTCTGGAGATCCTCAGTGAGACATCAGAGGTGGTCCTGAAGAGAGACGGGGTCAAAATATCACCTGAAATCTGTCTACTGCTTTCTCATCTTCAAAGCCATTTAAATACTTTACTCTAGACTTGGAGTCAGGTTCAAATCTCCTCTCTGATGCTTACTGTCTGTATGACCAGGGGCAAGCCCCTCCCTCAGGCCTGGATTATTCCCTATGGGCTCCAAAGTTACTACTGGTTCAAAATCTATGATCCAGTGTGATCCTTATAACAACCCCATAAGGTGGCATGGTTGGACAGCTATTTATCCATCAGAGAGTTTTCTGAGGCCCAAGGTAACACAGTAAGAGATGGGGCTAGAATAAGTCTTTGGATTTAAGAGCCAGCCCCTAGCTCACAGTTCCATTCCCATGCAGGCTACTTCCAACCCTCTTCCCCCTGGATCCACCCAGGACGAGCATTGGGCCCAGCTATGCCTCCCACCCTGACTTGTTCCCTCCCCAAATTTCTCCCCAGGTGGAAGAGATTCGAGGTTTCATTGACAAGATCTCAGAGAATGTGGAAGAGGTGAAGAGAAAACACAGTGCCATCCTGGCCGCCCCCAATCCTGATGAGAGTGAGTGAGGGTGGGCACTTGGAACATGTGGGTGAGGATCCCCCCTGAGAGAGCAGACTTCAAGGAGATCTCTGGCTTTGGAGATGGGCCAAGGGGTCACAAAGTTAAGTATGAAGATGGAGAGATGGGAGGGGTCTTAGAGGCCATCTGGTCCAAACCCCTCGTTTTACAGATAAGAAAGGTGGGCCCCTGGGGGATCGAACAATTTACCCAAGGTCACCCAAGCAGTCATTGTCAGAAATAGGATTTGAACTCAGGTTCTCTTACTCCAAAGTCAATGTTCTTCTATTATCTGTCCACTGTACCTCCTTGGGCAGGGTTAGGAGGTGGAAGAAGACTCAGAAGTCCCCGAGCCCAGGCCTGCTTCCCCTCTGCTAGATCCTTTACCCCAGAGAAGCAAGCAAAAGGGAGCTCCCCCACCTGTGCCCCTTCTTTCCTGGCAACCAAGCTCCCAGCCCGCCTGCCCTTCCTGCCCTGTTGGCAGGCAGTACTCTGTCTGCCTGTCCTGGAGTCAGGGGAGCAGCTGGGTTGTCTGGGAGGAGGCTGATGAGGTAGCTGCACACACACACACACACACACACACACACACACACACACACACACCACCTCCCCTTCCCAAGAGAAGCAGATGGCAGTGGAAGCCAGGGTTCTCTCTGCTGCTGCCTCAGCCATGGCAGCTTTTACAGGATACTGGAATGATGTTGGATTTACCAAATGTTTTCAGAGAGAAAAGTGTGTGTGTTAAAGACATGAAGGACAGCCCAGCAGCAGAATCCCAGGGACAGGATCTCCTCAGTACCCCAAGTCTGCATATGCCCCCCATTTCCAGCCCTTAATCCTTCTCCAATATTTAATTCATTACCCTGTGCCTTTAAATAATTGTTAAAATTTGCCTAACCCTTTAAGGATTGACAAAGTGAGTTCCTACTGTATGTCATTTCCTTTGATCTTCACAGCAACCCTGTGTGGGAGGGGCTGTTCTCTCTATTTTACACAGAAGGAAACTGAGACAGGCAGAGGTGAAGTGACTTTCCCAGAGTCACACAGTTATAATCGTCTGAGACAGTATTCGAACTCTGGTCTTCCGTACTCAAGATGCGGTCCTCTCTCCACTGCGCTCTCTAGTGGTCATGTTCCCCAAGCACAGCTTTGAATCTTAGAAAGTCAGAAATGAGAGAGGAAGCATTTCTTAATCTGGCAGGTGCTGTCCAAGGTTCTTGAGGTCAAACACAAATGGGAAACAATCCCTGCCCTACTGTTATTCTTGTGTCCCATTTTTAGGTCGTTTTGGAAGTTGCATTTGGGAAAAATCAGGTAATGATCAAATTTCCCTCGAGAAGCCTAGAATCACAGGGTTGGAAAGGCCCTCAGAGGTCCATCCATTCCAGTTTCTCAGGATGGAGGCAACGATACTGGCTGTGAAGGGCTTATCACTACCCCTACAAGGCTGGCCAGGATGGCTTTGTGTCTCACATTTGTCACTTACTTCCTGAGTGACGTTGGGCAAGTCCTTTCCCTCTTCCTGGTCCTCAGTTTCCACACCTATAAAATGAGATGGTCTCTTAAGACCCCTTCTAAAGACCTAGAATCCTCAGGTCCTATAACCTGAGCAGGTATTCCCTTCTAGAACATGGAAGCCACCCAAAGATCACACATGTAATGGAAAAAGGGTTCCATCTACAGCTGGAAGACCCAAATTCCAATTCTGGCTCTCCCACTTGCTATCTGTGTGACTTTGGATAAGTCACCTCTCATTTCAGTACCTGTTTCCTCCTTTGAAAATGAGGGGGGTGAACTAGAAACAAGATAATATGTGTAAAGAGCTAGATAAAAGTTAGCTATGAGTAGTATTCTAGGTCTGACTGTCTCATCTTTGTGGCACCCATTGTACTGAGAGTGGAATTGGGATACACCCCC
>CM053593.1:374391506-374410329 GCA_028646575.1 Pseudocheirus occidentalis
AGGGTAGAGAACAGAAAAAGGGGGGAGGGAGGGATAGGAAGGAGAGACAGATGATCGCTGTCACAATATGTCCACTATGAAGATGTCCTGCATAATCATACATCCACAGCCTGTATTGAATTGATTATCCTTCCAGTGGGGGTGGGTGACAAGGGAAGAATTGAAAGAATCTAGAATTTAAAGTTCTGCAATACCTGCAACTAGGAATTAAGATATACAGGGGCTGGGATAGGGAGACCCTCCCTACCCTACCAGAAAGTAAGAGAGCAGAGCAGGGGAGGGGCTTTACAGTGGGATTGCTGTTTTAGGGTTGGGGCAGGGGAAGGACAGGGAGAAAATTTGTAATTAAAAAATGTCATGAAAATAAATGATGTAAACAAGAAAACAAATTTTAAAAATTAAAAAAAAGAATCCCATTAAAAAAAAGAGTAGGCAGCAGGACAAGGAGCTGAGAGAGAGAGACAAGGAGGAGGTTAGGAAGCAGCTGTGGTCTGAATTGAACAAAGACTCCTCAGATGTCATCCTTGGGAAAGTAGGGGAAAGAATTCTCCAGCTGCCCCATTCATAGACTTCTCAGAGAACTTTATCATAGTGACAGGTTGAAGAAGGGTGCTTGTGGGTCTGTGTGGACCTCTGTGTGTTGGCATGTGTTATATACTATGTGTATGTGTACATGCAAGTGTATGCATGTGTATGTGTGCATACATACACATACAGACAGACACATGCTTATGTCTCCTTGAATGAGGAAGAAAGAAGAGCAGGATTACATTAAGAATGTCTGAGTTTTACATGGATGTTGTAACTTTCCTTCTTCCCTAGGAAGCATCTCAAGAGAAGCCACTAACTACAAAGACTAACCACATTCTCTCTTTCTCTTGCCTCCGTCCAACACACCCTCACCTTCACTCTCATGCACATGACCTCCCCCTTCACCAGCTGTGTCTGCACAAAGTGTGATCAGGTCTCAGAACAGAAACTGCTGATTCTAGTGGGAACAGAAGCCAAAATCTCCCTTCCCTCCCAAGGTGGAAGGGTCCTGCAGGGGGTAGGACTGGTGTAACCACAGCCCTAGGAGTTGGGGAAAATGTAGCCAAACTCCACTAAGAACATTGATCTTCTCAGCCCTTGGAGGGAGAGAAGGCTTCATGCCTCAGTTTCCCCCATTAAGGGATTTAATTTAAGTAGAGGAGAAAGAGTTACACATCTGAGGACTTAGCAAAGCTGAAATGGGGGAGCCCAGACTGGTATAAGCAACAGAGGGGAAGAGAGTGGGGAAAGGGAAGGAGACAGTGAGGGGAGCTGAGGTTTCCACTCCCTACCCATGTTACACTGTGACCTTGGGGAAATCATTTAACCCCTCTGAGCCTCAGTTTCCTTCTCTGTGAAATGAATCAAATCACTTTCAGCTCTATATCTATGATCCTCTGACCCCCTTCTCTAGGGACTGGGATGTCAACCCTGTTTTGTTGTTGTTTTTTTTTTATTTGAACAGGAAGGACTGGTTAATAGTGTAGTTAGTAAATTAATTTTGCCTTCATTAAGGGGTAATGAAGCCCTTGCTTATCCATCTCTTCCACCTCTTTGGTCCTCACCCCAACCCCTATAGACAGTTTTCTACTCCTCCCGCTCTCTCCTCCCCCCCCCCACTCCCCCACCTCCCACCCCTCCCCCTGCTTCCTGAACCTTCCCTCTCCCGTGGCTTTGTGTTTGGAAAGTTTCGGCTCTCTGGGATTCTACTGCTCTGCTGCCCTCCCTGCCACATACACACAGTACCACCTCTCCATGGACAAGGGCCTCCACACTTGTGCCCTCTGCCAGAACCTCTCCTGGGTTGTTCAGAGGTGGAAAGGGGGCCCATCCTATCCAGGGACCATTCCCTTCATGACCACAGGGCGCATTGCCCTAACCCACCCCATCCCACCCCTCTCTGCACAAAGCCTCAATTAAATGTTCAACTCCCTACAAAGCCAGATGCTCCACAATTGTTCCTGCCTTAAATTTAGACCCCACTCATTTGTTATTTGAAGAAATGGGGGAAGGAGGGGCAAGAGTTTTTCAGAGGACAAAAAAAAAACTGGGGAGTAGGGGTGGGAGAGGCAAGAATGGAAATGTAATCCCCTCCCAACTGCATGGGGGGGGGGGTCTCCTTCCACTCTAAAAGGCAATGGAAGCCAATAGCCCCAGCCCCTGTCCCTGGTGCTGAATAAGGAGGTGGCGCCTTCATCTTTTGATTAAGAACCTTTAAATTTCTCCCCAGCAAAATTCAGCTGGAATTGAGGAATTGGGGGTGGAGTGAGAGACACCCCAGGCCACTTAGGAGCTCCTGTTTTTAGTTCCCCCCTCACTGTGTACACAGGCTGAACATGGGTAGGAGGGAGCGGGGCTGGTTGTAGACTTCTCTCTCAGCCCTAAGGATTCTGTCTCCTCTTCCTCTCTCTCTCCCCACACCACTAGAGACAAAAGAAGAGCTGGAAGAACTCATGTCAGACATAAAAAAGACCGCCAACAAAGTCCGATCCAAGTTAAAGAGTGAGTCTGTGATGGGGGGGTGGAGGTTGGGGCGGGGCAGCCTTCAGAGCCTTCATCTGCTTCTTGGATGAGTCTGCCTGGCTTCATGCTGCTGAACCCCTGTGTGTGAATCAAATTCTATTTTTACTGTGAGGAGGAAGGGGAGCAGTTCTTAATGATGTATAAAGACTGTGCCAGGAGCCCCTGGTGTCAAAAGAAGCATTCTCTTGTAAATTTCTCCCTCTCTTCCCACTCCTCCCTTACTTTCACACCTTGGGTTTGTTAAAGCAAGCCCCACCCTACTAAGATATACATCCTGGCCTCTCCCAATCCATCCACAGTCTTACAAATGTAAACCTTTTAGGAAAGCTTTCCCAAACTTCGTATCCTAGAGGCAAGTTGGTGATGTGAGTAAGTAACAGAGGCAGTGTGGTATAGTGGAAAGAGCCTTGGTTTTAGAATCAGAGGCCCTGGATTTGAATCCTGGTTGTACCCTTATCAATTCCATGTGTGATCTTATACAATCAATCAGGAAACATTTGTTAATTGCTTTCTGTACATGAGGCTTTGTGCTAAGTGCTGAGGATGCAAAACATAGACAAAAAAAGGGGAGGCTTAAATGTTAATAGGGGAGTCTCCCTGTAAATAGATAGGTCTTTACATGATATTGTTTGCTCCTGTCTGACTCCCCAAGATCCCATTTGGGGTTTTCTCAGCAGAGACACTGGAGTAGCATGCCATCTCTTTCTCCAGTTTGTTTTACAGGTGAGGAAACTGAGAGAAACAGGGTTAAGTAGCTTACCAAGGGTCACATATTTAGGAAGTGTCTAAGGCTAGATTTGAATTCAGGTCTTCCTGACTGCACACAAAACTCTATTGCCACCTAGTCACGCCTAAGGTACCAAGAGAGTAGAAGGAAGGTAACACTATAGGATAACACTCTCTTAACTCTGTGGGCCTCAGTTTCCTCATCTGAAAAATGAAGGATTAGACTAAATGGCCTTTGAGTTCCCTTCCATCCCTAGACCTAAGAACCAGTGCTTTTAAAACTCCAAAGCATTGTTACAAACAAGAGTCTTATTATTTGGCCTCATGTTTTAATTTATCTTCATGTTGGTCGAATGAATGGGAAGAGCTGGAATGGGTCTCAGGAGACCTGGGTTCTAGTCCTGTGTCTATCACTGACTCACTGTGTGAGCTTAGGCATATCACTTCCCTTCAGTGTCCTCTCCTGTAAGATGAGGGGGTTGGGCTGGATGATGTTTCAGGGTCCCACTGACTCGGGGCAGCTAGGTGGCGCTATAGTGCATACAGCTCCAGGCCTGGAGTCAAAAACACCTGAGTTTGAATGTGGCTCAGATTCTTCCTAGTTATGTGATCCTGGGTAAGTCACTTCATCCTGTTTGCCTCAGTTTCCTCATCTGTAAAATGAGCTGGAGAAGGAAATGGCAAACTGCTCCAGTATCTTTGCTGAGAAAACCACAAACGGTATCATGGTGAGTTGGACATGACCCAAATGACTGAATGATTTGTTAATCCCAACTGACATCCTCTGATTCTGAGTCTGCCATGGGGTCTTGGAGTCATGGAGCCCTGGGCTTTGGTCCAGCCTCTGCCACTTGACAAGCCTAGACCTAGACCTGGGTCTCCAAGGCCATCCAGTTCACCCCCTTCATTTTAGAGATGATTTGAAGGTCAAGGTCATAGAATCACAGATCTAAAGCTTCATGGAGCTTCAAAGGTCATCTGGACCCACCTTTACATTTTACAGATGAGATAAGTGAGACCCCAAGTTGCCCAAGGTCACACAGGTGGTAATTCATTAGTCTGGAATGATTTGAACCCAGCTCCTCTGACTCCAGAGTCATTGCTTTTTCCAAATTATCTCGCTTTTTAAAGTTTACTAAGTTGTGTGACCCTGAGTAAGTCACCTCTCCTCTCTGTGCTTCAATTTCCTCATCTGTAAAACTCAAGATTTGGTCCCTTGCATCTCCAGCCCTCCCTGAAGTGGAGTGGAGGTGGAATTGTTCGGTTCTTTTCCACTCTCCAGTCTGGGAGAAGGTGAGACCAGAGTGTGGGGGCCAGAACTCAATCCTTACTCCTCCCCAGGTATCGAGCAGAGTATTGAGCAGGAGGAGGGACTGAACAGGTCGTCTGCAGACCTGAGGATTCGGAAGACACAGGTGAGTGGGGAGGGATGAGAGGGATGTGTGTCTGGGAGAGCTCTTGGCTCCAGGTCATCATGGGAGGCAGTGGGAAGCCTTCAGAGCCCAAGCTTATCCGCCTGCCTCCTACCCCCAGCACTCGACGTTGTCCCGGAAGTTTGTGGAGGTCATGTCAGAGTACAATGCCACCCAGTCTGACTACAGGGAACGTTGCAAGGGCCGAATCCAAAGGCAGCTGGAGATCAGTGAGTGCATGTGGGGCTGGCAGGGGTGGATAGTCCCCATGCTCTTGGCCCAGGGGTTGGGAAGGGCTAAGGAGGCCAGGTGGACGAGAGAGGGAAGGGGGACAGAAACATATCTGTCTCACCTCCTTTGGGTCCCCTCCTACATGTAGCTGGGAGAACCACCACAAGTGAGGAGCTGGAGAACATGCTGGAGAGTGGGAACCCTGCCATCTTTGCTTCAGGGGTAAGTGGTCCAAGCTGGGGCCCTTTTCTTTTTCCAGAGGCAGTGTGGTTAGGCACCTAAAGCAATGGACTTGGGGGTCAAGGGCCTGGGTTCAGATCCTCACTCAGCTGAGTCACCTTCCATGAGGGGTCACCTTCCACTTTTTCCATGAGGGACCTGGTCACTCCAGAGCCTCTAAGACCCCTCCTAGCCCTGTGTCCCCATGACTTTTTTTGTTCTCAGAAGGGAGACAATGCCATCCTTTGTAGATAGAGACAAAACCCAGTCTACAATGGAGACGGCTGCAGGCAGAGGGCTTAGGTGGGAATCCAAGCCTTAAAGACTGTGAAAGTCCCCTTTACCACTCCTTGGTTTCCCTCTCTGAAAATTTAGATGGTCTTTAGGATCTCCTCCAGCTTGAAATCTATGGTCCTGAATGGTTGTATTATTCTCTTTACTTATGTCCATTTCTTAACTGATTTTCCAATGCTCAGAATTATATGATGCTTAATAAGTGCTGACCAATTTCATTATTATCAGGAGTTCCCAGTTAGGAACCCTCTCTACCAATATAAATGGACACCAATAGTCATAGATATTTGCCTGGGGGTACTGAAAGACTTCATTCATTTGCCTAGTACAACAAAGCCAGGATGTGGCCAAGGTAGGTCTGCCTGACTCTAAGGCCCCCTCCTTCCACTAGTCCCCATGGTCTCTCTCTTACAAGCCTACCTAGGATAAATGTAGGAGGGTTTCCTGAAGGAGGCAGGTGGGGATGAGTGGGCAATGCATTTGGAGGATGTCAGGGGGATGTTGGTTTTCTCTGCCCTGGACCCAGGGGCACCTAAAGGAGAGGTAAGATGAGTGAAAGAAAAAAGCTGCTGGATTCAAAGGATATGAGTTGGGGCTTGTGTTTTCACCCTGTCTCGGGGCAGCTAGGTGGCGCTATAGTGCATACAGCTCCAGGCCTGGAGTCTCTAACAGTCACTGATCAGATTTCCAGATGGTAGATGTATCGGGGATTGCTAACAGGGTGGGGGGCAGAATTGGGATCCTGAAGGAGCTTGACAGCCTCGGATACCTGGACAGATCTAATAAGATGACTTTCCACAAGGATAGGTGTAAGTCCTACATTTTGGATCCAAAAATGAGTTCCTCTGAAAAAGGTATGGGCGTCATAGTGAAGTACAAGCCAACATGTGACATAATAGTCAAGAAAGAGATTCCTAGCCTAGGCTACCATAAGACAGGCAGAGCATCCATAAGGAGGGAGCTGAGGGTCCCATTAGACTCTGCTCTGCTCAGGATACCTGGGGGCTCTGTGTTCACTTGTGGCCCAAAAGATTAGAAAGGACATTGATGAAGTATCTGGTATTCAGAGGACAGTCACCAAGATGACCAGCAGCCCCTAGATCTCAGCATATGAAGCTTAGTTGGAGGAAAGGCAATATTTGGCAGGGAGAAAATTAGAACATGATAGCTCTCTTCAAGAGGGTACTAGGGATAGGGTTTCGCAAAAGGAAGGGAGGGAAGAAGGGATGCAGAAGAGGGGAGGAGTGAGAGAGACAGAGAGAAAGGGGAAGGAAGGAAGAGATAAGGGAATCAAAGGGAAAAGGGAGGAATACAAGGCAGAAGGGAGGAGAAAGGAAAGAAAAGTCATTCTGCAGTTTTTTTAAAACGCACTGACAAAAACAGAAGGGAGGCCAGAAAGAAACACAGCTTTGAAAGTTCCATTTTGGATTTGTTATATATTTAAAAGGAAAAGCAAGCTATACACAATAGTCACAGTTTCACATAAAATACTCATTTAACGTCTCATGTTATATATAGAAAAACTTTTTAACTGGTTATTTGTTAAGACAAGTGAACTCTACATTTAAAAGGAAAAATAAACGATGTGATGTTTATAGTTTTGTGTATAAAACTCATTTTGTGCATGTGTGTGTGTGTGTGTGTGTGTGTGTGTGGTGTGTGTGTGTATGGAAATAGTCTTGATTTTTGCTAGGTTCAAAATAAAAATAATCAAAATTCAAAAGAAAGAAGATGACCCTAGAGTGGGATGAGGGAGGCCTCTAAGCTTTCAGCTCCTGAGCACCCACTAGTCCAGGCCTTTGGCCTCCACTCCAGTGAATGGAGGGACCAGGTGAGTCGGGGTCAGGCCAGCCTCCATACCAAAGGCCCTTCCTGTCTCCACAGATCATCATGGACTCCAACATCACAAAACAAGCACTGAGTGAGATTGAAACGAGGCACAGCGAGATCATTAAACTGGAGAACAGCATCCGAGAGCTTCACGACATGTTCACAGACATGGCCATGCTGGTGGAGAGCCAGGTGAGCTCCCGCAGCAAGGGGACACTGGGCTAAGCCCTCCCGACTCTGGCCCATCCCAGGTGAACCAAGGAGGCTGAGACTGATTTGTGTGTATGCGGCAGGGAAGTGGGGAGGGCGGGGAATGGACCCCAAATGACGGACCCTCACCCAGCCCCTGCAGGTGAGGGTGGGGGCCCTCTAACCTCACCCACCACCATTTCTGTCCAACACGCTGCCCCTGGATGGAGCCCTCAGGTAATGAATAAGTGACTGCATGTGCCTCCTCCTAGGACCTCCCCCCCAGGGCCCACCCTGTGCATGGTTGAACCCGCCAAGTCTTCTTCTCTGCATGACTTTGCCCCCCTGCATGGCCAGACCTACCAAGCTTGGATTCTAGCATGGTTAGGCCCAGTAGGACCTAGACACCTACATAATTCAATCATGGACATAGCCCTAACACACACACACACACACACACACACACACACACACACACACACACACCCCAAATCATAGAATGTCAGAATTGTGACCTTAGTGACTGTAATCCATTCAACTCCCATTCTTACAGATGAAAAAATTGAGGGCCAGAGGATAGGTATGGCAATGCCAGGGCTGGAAGAGTCAGCTCACATTTCTGTTGCAATTCCAAGTTTCTAATGTTCTCTCACAATTTTCATTCCCATTTTACAGATGAGAGAAAAGGGACTTCCCTGCCTCTGGTATCACTGGAACTTGGACCTTGGTCTCCTGACACTCGGTCCTTCGTTTTCTGCCATCTTGTATGGAACTAATGGTTTCCATGTTGTCTCCCCAACAAGGACGGGAGCTCTTGCAGGGCAAGGACTAGTCTTTTTACTTCCCTCTGTATTCCTAGTGGATGGCACATAGTAGGTGATTTAACAACTATTTGTTGACTAACTGACTGATGGACTCCTCCCAGTCTTCCTCCAGGGAGCTAAGCACGTAAGGATCAGGGGCTTGCTGTGCTTCATCTTCCTCTGCACCCTGCACCCTCCCCTCAGATGGTGGTGTGAAAGTGGGGGGCTTCTGCATGGGCTGCTTCTTGGGTCCTGGAATGGGAAGCATCCCACTTTCCCCAGCATGCCCTGGGGCAGAAGCCGGAAGCCCCCATAGCTTATCTCTTGCCAGGATCTAACAGTGTCAGTTTCTGTCAGGGTCATAGGTCCAGAATCATCCCCATGAAGACACAGCCTCTCCCTCCCCTTCCTCTTTCTCCTCCTCCTGACTTCTTTTCTTTTTTCTGTGTCAGGGCACCTGTAGAGTCCAGAAGCAGCCCCAGACCCACTCTGGCCCCAGTGAGTGGGTCCTGAGGGCCAGGTGAGGAGGGGCTGCCCCTCCAGCTTGGCCCCCTTGGCCTCACAGGGCGAGATGATTGACCGTATCGAGTACAACGTCGAACACTCAGTGGATTATGTGGAGCGGGCTGTGTCAGACACCAAGAAGGCTGTCAAATACCAGAGCAAAGCCCGAAGGGTGAGTGGGCTCGGGTCTGGGGGTGCTCTTCCCTTCTGATCCCCATGGCCCAGCTTCTTCCCAAAACAGATGCAGGCTTTGAACTTCGACCAGGAGCAAGCCCAGCTCGGCTCCCCTGCTCCCCCTCCTGGCCTCCAGGACGTTCCCCTTCCCTTCTACCTACTGTTTTCCTTCCCCTACAGAAGAAAATCATGATCATCATCTGCTGTGTGATCCTGGGCATCGTCATTGCCTCCACGTTTGGGGGCATCTTTGGGTAGACTCTTGCCCCTTCCGTTTCCACCCATTTTGGATCGTCCACAGCTAGGAGGTGCCGATAGCTGCTGCTAACATGGAGGCCCCTGGGGAAGCGTCTCCCTTCCACCTAGGGGCCCAGAGCCCTCCCCCCTTGTGCTCGTGCCCCCTCCCCCCACACCACAAGGGCTGGCCCCTCCCAGAGCAGCTGGGCCACGTCACGTGCATGATCTCATTGTAACACTGTGTGTATCTGTGTGGAAGGGGCATCTGGACCTTGGGGGACGAGGGGACCGGAAGGAAAGATGGGTAGAAAGGGTTAGGGCTGTAGCTACGTGACTGGAAAACCAGGGAATGGAATCAGGAAAGGGAAGGAGCAGCCCTCGGGCCCAATCACCCCAAGAGGTCCCTAAGAATTCCCCAAATCCTCCCAGTTCAAGGGGCCTGGAGAGAGAAGAGGTAGGCCAGGCCAGGCACCAGAAACCTCAGCCCCAACCCACTTATTCCCTTAGTGAAGTCTACCCAGGGCTGAGCCAACAGATCCAAACTCCCAGTCCTGGCTGTTTCCCTCCTAGCTCAGGGCTAGAATCACTCTTGTTCATGAAGCCCCAGGCCTCTGCCCCTTTCTCTGACCTTTGATCTCCCCATCCTGAATCGAGTCTAGCAATGGCCAAAATAGGGTAGGGGCCACTTGGTGCTGTTGCCCACTTCTCAGGGAGGGGGGAGCCTTGAGGGACCAGTAGGGTAACACTGCTGATCACTGCCAGGCTGGGTTCAGGGGGCTGCCCAGGATTTGGACCTTGCGTCCCTTCCCAGCTCTTTCTCAGCCTCTGGCTCATCTCTGCGAGAGCCTAGAGAAAAATCAAGAACATCTGTCTCTAACATCCATCCACCCCACAAGCCTGAAGGGCAAACCTTCCTCTGCCCCTCTCCCTGCAGGGCCCTCCTGGAACCCACAGGCTGCCCAGCCTCTGTTCCCCCTCCCCATGGAGATCCTGTGATGGGGGAGGGAGCGGCCAGGCCTGGCTCAGGCACCAGGGATGGGAGCTGTCCTGGAGGGAGTCATTTCCAGCACCCTTGTCTAGTCCTTTGCTCCAGCCACCCTCAGCCCTGGAGGATGGGGGTCCTTGTGCCCCGTGTATGTTGCATGTGCAGGGCATGCTCCCCACCCTCTCCCTCGCTTGATGTGCCTTGTGCCAGGCTTGATGGGTGACTCACTGACACAGTATTCACCAGCCAGCAGGGAGGCCTCTCCTCCACACTGTTTGGGACTTTGGGGGAAGTTTAAAAACAAAATTCCCACTTCAGGCCGCCCTTGCCCCATTTCTCCCTTTCTGTGGGTGCCAGGCAAACACAGGCTCTTCCCAGGTGGGGTGTGTGTGTGAATGTGCTGTGTGTGCATGGCGCCCTGGCCAGGGCTGCATCTGTGCCCATCTGTGCCCCTGCCTCCCTACGGCTTTGCTCCATCCCAGTGACCATGACCACTGTCCTGTGCTGCCTTTCCAGCCGCTGCCCTGCCCATCTCCTCTCCCTTCTCACCAAAGCTCTTGGTGCAAACCAGCTGCCCGTTTTGTGAAATTTTTATGTAGAATAAACATTTGTATCTGTACCAGGCAGAAGGCTCCGGTTACCTTATTCTGCTAATGATAAAAACAATCTAGACTTTCAGAACAAGTTACAAAATTGTCCCTGGAGTCCCTAAGTCCATGGTCTGACTCCTGCCCCAGCCCAGAGGGTGTGGCTAATGGGAGAGCCAGTTAATAAATGGGGAGTATTTGCCAACAAGGCAGCTAGGTGGAGTAGTTGGTAGAGGCTGGGCCTACACTCTGAAACACAGCTGGCAAACAAGCTGGGTGTGGGTTATACAGCCTCTTACTGGGGGGTCTGAGCCAGAGGGGGTGGGGCATTTGGAGACAGCCTGGAACTGTGACCTGGAAGTGAGGGGGTCCTGACCCCTTCCCCACCCCTTTCCTGCTCTAAATCCTACAATCTGATGTCAGTGAGCCATCTGCCAGGAGAGCAGTCACAGAGAGGAAGCTGCAGGACCCTTTGTGGATATCAGAAAAGCAAACCGAGGCCGAGTTGGAGGGGCCTCATCTAGTCCAATCCCCTCATCTTAAAGGCAAAGGAAGACTTAAAGAGAAGAATGACTTGCCCAAGGTCACGCTGGTAGCCAGGCCTCCTCTTTCCTGAGCTCCAGATTCTAAGGGCAGCCACCATCCTACCCACTCGGTGCCATCCAGTTCTTGGCCCTCTCACCCCCCATAAGGGGCCAATCAGGGCCTGGTGCTGCCCATCCTCATCTCCACACTAAGGCGCCATCCCCAGGCTGCTTCAAGCTCTCACCTCTACTACAATACCTTCCTCTTCACCCCCTTCACATCCTCCCCACTCCAACCCCTCTCACTGCTGCTAAGCTGATATTCCTAGAACATGGTCAATGTCATTGTCCTGCACTACCTCCATCCTCTCCAAAGTCCACATTCCAGCCAGACTGACCTGCTGCCAGCTCTGAGCTTTGGCCCAGGATGTCTCCTGTGCCTGAGAGGCTTCTCCTCATGCCGCCGTGCACAATCCCCAGCTTCCTTTGAGCGACAGGTCAGGCTAATGGCCGTAAAGGGCCCTTCCTTTGCCCAGTGCTTCATGTAGCAGAGCTAACTAGCACCGGGTCCCTAGAGCTCCATTCAACCCTTTTCTCACTGATCACATATAGAAGGATATAGTTTTGTTTTTTTAGGATCTTGTGATGTCCCTCCTTACTGAGGAGTGCAGAACCAACACAGAAATGATTCCAGCTCTCATTAAACACATCGTGCACACACACTGACATAGGCAAGTAAGACCATCACTGACCGTTCAGATGTTTTCAACATTTACTCCATGGGTGGCTACGTGGCACAGTGAATAGAGCACTGGCCCTGGAGTCAGGAGGACCCGAGTTCAAATTTGACCTTAGATACTTAACACAAAAAACTAGCCGTGTGACCTTGGGCAAGTCACTTAACCCCAATTGCCCTCCAAATAAAAAAAAAGCAAAGTTTACTCCGCCCCGCCCTGTGGAATTCGAGTTAGAATTTCACACAATGCATCCTGAGGAGGAGGAAAAGGAGGGAAAGGGAAAAAGGGGCAACAACCTGTGTGGGGTGATATTCAACTTCTCACTTTGGTGAATAACCCAAGGTCAACTTCCCGTCACTTGCCAGTTGTCATTTCTCCCTTGATTTTTGCTGTGTCTAACAGCTCTCACCCCTAAAATCAGTTAAGAGTCCCATCAGAGCCCAGAGACTACAGCAAATGGAATCAGAAAACCCTTCCACACCCCCTTTCGTACTTTCACCCATAAGCAGTCACTGCACTCAAAGGCCCAGGACGAAGGTAGCAGATTACAGTAAGGAGAGAGCATTGCTAATGCATCAGATGTGACACCTCTGCCAAGCAAGAGGAATTAAAATGGACAAGAGAAGCCAGATCGAGTGCCCGTCTCATCTTTAAAACTCAGAGCTACAAGAACTGCCCACTAACATCTTTCCCCCAAAACACAGTGGAAGGAAGGGCAAGACTCCAGCTCCTCTTTTCAGCTTTGCTCTTATCCCCAGTGCCTGACACACAGCAGAATCTGAACACTGGTCCCATTTCAAGTCAACAGGAGCAGCTTCAGAGGTGAAGGGGCTTGGGTTCTCCGCATCCCACCCCCCACAAGGTGTCCTCTACCAAGCACCAGCTGAAGGGCCTGGATGAAGTGACTGCTCCAGGCTGGGATTTTAACTACCCATTTTGGCCTGTCCCACACTGAGTCCTCATCCCTTTTCTCTTTGGTTTCATTGGCTCTAACTACTTAGCAAGAAGCAGGATGGCAGAGCCTGGTATGGGAGTCAGCCTGATGCTCCCAATGACCAACTGTATGATCTTGGGCAAGTCACAAACCGTCTTGGGGCTTCAGTTTCCTCATCCTCTGTATATGAGAGAGCTGGACAACTCAGGCTCTCAGGGCCCTTCCAACTCTTAATCTCAGCCTGAGATTCTAGGCCCAGCTGAAGTCATCAGTGAAATGGAAAGGGGTCACACCATGTACATTAAGTACAATGTTACCTTTCAAGACTTATTTCACTTTTGCCAAGTTTTACTTTATTCAACAATAAGATGATATAATCTTAAGTCTTTTTTTGGAGGGCCCTGCCCCATGCCCATGATGTCACTTCCATGCTGGGCATTTCCAAAGAAAAAGTCCAGAGGACAGGAGCAGGCTGGGCACAGGCCTCACCCTCTATTTCTGCTCCCCCAAGGCATCTGGTCAAATCTGCCCCTTCTGAAGAACCTGGAGCTCCTAACGATCCCTTGCTTCTGCAAAGTTAAGGCACAAATGGGGTGTTGCAAACCCCAGGGGCCCAGCTCCATGGCCCCAGAACCAATAGACGGCTCTGACTTGCTCTCCTAGGAGATGGATAGCAGTAGGTCAGGCTACGGCCAAGGCTCAATTGTGGCAGACAAACAGGAGACAAGCTGGAGCCACCCAAACAGCAAAGGGAGCAAGTTCCAAACTGGCTCCAAAGGACACGAGGAGCTGCTCAAAAGTGGGGTCTCCGCTTCCGGCCAGTGTAACGCGTATCAGCTCGGACTTCCCTGCAGGAAGGATGGAACAAGGCAGTCAGAAAAGGAAATGAAGAAGAGGGTGTATCAATGGCAGTTCCTCAGAGGTCATGGTTTACACCCTAAGCAAGAGAACCCAAGGGTACAAGCAGCAGATCCAAGGTCCAGGAGAGACAAGCATACTGATCCAGACAAGAGAATATTCGCTTTCATTCATGCTTTACCCACATTCTGCTACTGAGGGGGCTCTGTAATCAGGATCGGGAACTGGGAGTACAGGCAAATGCTGGGGGAGGAAGTGGGAAGCATCCCCAAACTCCCCACCTGGCCTGGACATGTTTTAAGATTTGTTCCTAGGACTTGAAAATAGCTTATCCACCTCCACTCAAAGGGATCTACTCTGGGAAGGGGCTTTTTTAGCCTCTATTTCTCAGCTCACACAACACAGAACAGCGGTGGCCCAGGGGGACATCCATGCACTCACTTGCCCTGCCGTCGCCGCCGCTCCTTCTTCTCCAGGATCCAGTCTCGGCTCTTCTTCACGGACTTCCCCTTTGCCGTCTTATACCGGATCCTGTGGAAAAGGAGTAACTGTGAGCCTGTGAAAAGAGCACACTGCTTCCATCTGAGCAATGATCCCTCCAATTCGGGTGCTAAAGGTGAACTTGACACAATGCAGCTACTTCTCCTTTCACCAGTAGTACTGGGAGGAGCTGTCCAGAAGGAATTCCATCCCCAAAAGTGTCTCCTCCTGGGAGGTCACACCACCAGCCACCCCTTCCTCAAGCCCTGAACTTCCTCCTGCTGACCATGAGCGACCCAGCTCCAAGGCCGCCTCTTCCATAAAGCTGCTCTCAGTCCTTCCTCCTCTGAGCCTAGTGCTCTGCACCTCAGTGTTCTCACTGTTATTACATTTACCTTACCTCTGCCCATGTCTTATCTCCATTGCAAAATTCTAAGTCCTCTGAGATCAGGTACCCTGTCTTACGGTCTCCTCAGACACATTCGCATTCATTACCTAGTAAATGGTATCAGGTACTGCAGAGGTCATGCCAGCATTCCAGTCACACTGGACCCATGGGCACCTGTGGTTAGCAGACAACTACTTGTTCCCTATTGGGGCAAAAAAGGGCCCCCACTCCAAGCAGAGCTGACGGTGCCAAGGACAGCACTTCTGTAGGTGGCCAATGACTCACTTCTGGGACCTGCAAGTCACCGACTTGGCTCGAATGTGACATAATTACATAATGATATAAAATAATTACTATCTAGAGAGTGCTGCTTCTCAAATTTTGATAAAATAACCCAGATTCTAGAAAAGCTGTTAAAAGTTGGGAGCAAGAGAAACTAACACTTGACTGGGAGTCTACAGTCCTGGCGTAGTCTAGACTCGCCACCAAGCTGTGTCACCTGAGCACTCCCCACCCTCCGTGGGCCTCAGTTTCACCAGCATTGCATGCTCTCTAAAAATCCCTGGAGCTCTAACAGCCTCAGACTCCCCTGACATTCTGGAGGGCTAGGGCAGCTCTTCTGTTTAGCCCAGGTTCCGTGTCACCACAAAACTCCCAATCTGGTTAGGGCAACACCCTCATCCCTCACCACTTGCTTGCCCCAGTCAGTATTCAATCAACAACTCATAGGTACACAAGTGTCTGAGGCAGGAAAACGTGGCAACCTTAGCTACTGGCAGCCCCGACGAGAGTCCTCCAGTGATGCTCTTGGTCCCTTGCTCTGGCTGTGTAAGGAAAACATCCAAGCAGCCCCATGGCTGAGAGACCCTGAAGATGACGGGAAGCCTGGGTCACTGCCACCACCCACCGAGCCAGGAGAAGAACTGTTTGGGGCGTCGGTCACACAACTAAGTTTCACATCAGAAAATACCTCATTCCCCCCACTTATTCCAAGCCTCTTCTCTCGTTTTCCTTTCCTTAGCAGGGCCCAACTATTACACTTAGCAGCGATTAATTCCTCTCTTTGTATCTCACCAGAAAAGACCTAAAAAGGCTCCTTAACCAAGCTGCCATGGAAACACACACAGTGTCCAGCTCTACCAGAGTCAAATCTATCCCTGGCTATACGGGGCAGGAACAGAGCGCAGTTAAAATGAGGGGTTGGTACAGCGTCTTACTGACCTTTAACAATACCATCTCTATTTAGAATAAAACACGGGGAGAAGAGGGAAATCCTAGCATCCCTCCAAGCTCCCTGCAGCAAAGAGGCCTTCCTCCACCCTACTTTGGGTTTCTGACTGTACAGCCAGAGCTCTCCAAATCGAACCCCACTCTTTCTCCCTGGGAATTTACCAAACCGTGCAGGAATCAGGCCAGGTCAGAAGTTTCTTTACCTTTCATTGGAGAACTTGGACTCTTTAACCTCTTGCCCATCTCCACAGTCAGTGCCCAGGCCCTGCAAGAACAGTCTGAGTCAGAAGCAGAAGGCCATGAACGCACCGTAGTGAACCTGGCATGCGCGCGTGCGCACGCACACACACTCACTCTCTCTCTCTCTCACTCTCTCTCTCTCACTCTCTCTCTCTCTCTCTCCCCTCCCCCCCCCCCAGCCATAGAGCAAAACCAACTGAGGCTAACAGTTTTGGCCTCTTTAGAGTAACTACAAACGAGTCTGATACAACAGAGTACAAAGCCTCCACTAAACTTTACAGGACACTTAGGGAAGGGAGGTTGGGCTCAAGCTCTGACAAACATCATGACACTAAGCAAGTTTCCTTCCCTGATTTACAAACTACAACCCTATCCCCCTTCTTCAGAGAGTAAATGGGGCAATCGTCCATGCTCTCTCAGTCAGGAGATACATCCTTACCTTAGGCAACACACCAGAAGGACCAGCAAACAGACAGAGGAAAAACCTGAATATGATAGAAGACAATCTTGAAGGAGCAAGTGCCAGCATCTTCCCTTAAGTTAAGAGCTTTATTTGCAATTGGGGGCAAGGAAGGGGACATTGCACCAAAACTGAGGGGTTCCCGCCACAGCCCAACCCCAGCACCAGGCATCTCCCTCCACTCCCACCAGCCTTGGCAGTATCTAGCTGCGTCAAATGCTATCAGCAGTGTATGACCTTCTGTCTGATAGAATTTCTCTCAAACCTCCCACACCAAGGACAAGATGACAACCCCAGACTCACTTCTTAGCTTTAGCACTGTTGGGGAAGTCCACCACCATACCTCCAGTGAAACCGGCCTTCATTGCCTGAGCTGTGATCAATTCCAACTGAAACCAGAGAAAGAAACACTAGGGATTAGGCTTAAGAAGGGGGTAGGTACAATTGGCCCCCCATCAGTCTTTATTGAAGCCAGTGGGGACCATCAGAGATGCCTCAGGACTGCTCCAAATCTGAGTAGGTGTCTGGTGCACAAAAAACAAACAAAAACACTTAATAAGTGTTTACTCACTTAATTTTTAAACTATTTGACCATAGACAAGTTCTATGACCTGAAAATGACTTGGAAAACTCATTAAGTCTATGGGGGTTATGAGGACAGTTACCAACCTACACTGGCAAGAGTTTCCTCAGTGGGATTTCCCTATGCCAGGGAAATCCTAAATCTAGATCAAATAACAATCTCAATTACTCCAAGAGCTCCAGCTGAGCTCCAGAAGAGGAGCTAATGGTCTGAGGCCCCTTATGGTAAAATCAAACTTCCTCATCCTACAAGACATTAAGTTCACAGTTGATCCACAGAAATCACTCTTTGAGGCCCACTTCCCCTTGAAGGAAGGATGCTTTTGTAGAACTACTGTAGAAATCAAGGTTCTTGATAGTTTCAAGTCCCTATATGGGTGGAAAAGGGGCCAATGTCCTCTTATCAGACACAAAGCACCAAACACTTGGTGGACAGAAGAGTCTACCCTTCCCTAACCTTAATCCCATCACTATTATCTAAAATTTAGGCATGATGTAAAGGAAAATTTCCTAATCCTTAAGAGAAAAGGTTCTCAACTTTTTTTGTGTTGGGAACCCATTGAAGCCTATAGAACCCTTCTTAGAACAACAGGGTTTTTTTAAAGTATGTAAAATGAAATACACACAATTAGTCAAAATAAAGACGTTATGATATAGAAGGTATTCCTTTTCAGGTACAGATTAGAAGAGATGGCCTCTAAAGTTCCTCTTCCAACTCTTAAATGCCATTAGTTTGGACCAAGACTCAATAGCTTGGCAGACTTACCTGCTCAGCATTCTCAGGATACAGCTGCAGGACGGCTCGAGCTCCTCGGGTCTACAGGAGAATGGACACTGTTGGCATCTGATCAGGACCCTGAAGCAACCAAGATACCTACCTGGGACAGTAGAGGACCCAAAGATCACCAGAAAAAGCTGTAGAGATTTCATACTCACCAGAGCAGAATAAAGGGACGAAAAAAACTGGTGCAGGCGCTTGGCAGGGTTGTGTGTCTTCTGGTCAGCATTGCAGAGCCACTGCACAGCAGAAATGCTAATAGAAAGGGCCCAAAGGCCTCTTCAGGAGCTCAGCTAAGCCTAGCATGCCCACCTACCCCCAATTCCAAGTCTCTATCACGTCCCCATGTTCCAAGACTATCATCTCAGTGTTCCTGCTTTCTCTGACCTTGGACTCATTCTATTTCTACCATTGAACCCAAGAATGTCCAAAAAGATCACCAGTACCTTCCTGCAGGCACACCAAGATACATTTTCTCAGCCTCTACTCTAGCCAACCTTTCTGAACACTTCTATAGTGGATCAGTTTTTTTTTTTATTTGGTTTTGGGTTTGTTTTTTTTTGCTTTTTGGAGGGCAACTGGGGTTAAGTGACTTGCCCAAAGTCACACAGCTAGTAAGTGTGTCAAGTGTCAAGGTCCAATTCACTTCTACAGTGAATTGATTCAAAGTTGCTCTGTTTTTCCTTTGCAACCCTAGATAGTCCCACTTTTGTCTGAACTACTTATTAAGTAAAAATTCATGATTAGGCAAGGGTGCACTTGGGCTTTTAAATAAGCAACCTTCCTCCTCAAAATGTCCTTCCAATGATTTTTCTTCTCTGTACTCTCTTCTAATCTTTCTCTCTCCAGAAGTCCTCCCTAATGGGGA
>CM053593.1:374417802-374442904 GCA_028646575.1 Pseudocheirus occidentalis
AGGATCCCGAAGCGGCCCCCGGGGCTCCCGGGGTCCGGCCCCGCGCGCACCGCCCGGGCCCGGTACATGCCGCCGCCGCCGCCGCCGCCGCCGCCGCCCCCAGGCCCGGCCCCGGCTCCGGCTCAGGCTCCGGGATCGGCCGCGGGATCGGCCGCAGCCCAGGCTGGCCGCCAGAGGGCGCTGCCGCCGCTCTTAAAGGAGCCGCAGCCCCGGCCGCCCCGACCCCGGAGGGCCAGAAGCCCCCACCCCCTGCCCCAAACCGCGGATGCCCAACGGTCCCCCGGCAGCGTCGCCTCCGCCCGGCCGGCGGCATCCGGCCCCCACCCCGGCTCACAGCCTCCTGTCTCAGTCAACACCACCCTGGCCTGGGGACTGAAAGGGAAACTGAGGAAGGAGCCCCTAGTTCGATGGTTAGCAGAAAGCCTGGTCAACTCTGCTCTGTTTGGGGGGGGACACAGACCTCTGGGGAAGCCTCTGGTCTGATGCTTGAGACCCGTCCCTGCACTCGGGGAGCCCCTGAGCTGAGTGGCAGCTGATAATCCCTGTGCCCCAGGATGGGCTGAGGAGGGGGGCAGTCCCTTCTGCCCTAAGGGAGCTCTAGTCTGATGGGGGCAGAGGCGGGGGCGGGTCAGGACAGGGCAGGAAGAGAAACAGCGCTTTCCCTGGGGAGCCCCTGGTCCGAGGCAAAGCCGCAGTTAGTCAATAAGCATTTATCGAGGACCTACTGTGTGTTAGACACTGTGCCAAGTGCTCTGCTCCAGGGAATGTGATCTCAGAGAGATTGCGGGGTGGGAGCCAAGGAAAAGGGCAAGAGAGATCTCTTGTGCTTTGGGAGCCCACAGTCTGAAGGAGATGGAGCAGACTTCTCAGGCCAGCTGTGGGAATGTCCTGAAAGAAGACCAAGTCAGAGACAAGAAAGGAAACATTCACTAAGCATCTATTGTATACCTAAGGCACTTTGCAAACGTCATCTTATCTGATCCTCACCTCTACCCTGGGAGTTAGGGGATATTATTATCCTGTAAAATACAGTTGAGGAACAGGAAACACAGAGATTAAGTGACTTGCCCAGGGTCACACTGTTTGTAGGTACCCAGTAAGTGATTTGAACTCAGGTTTTCCTGACTCCTGACCTAACACTTTATCAACTGGGCCACCTAGCTACCCAAAAGACAAATCAAGGCAAGCAAACAGCCAGGAAAGGACATTTCCCCCCCCCCAAAAAAACCCTTAGTTAACCACCTCCTTCAGGGAGCCAGTCTGGAGAAGACTGCTTAAAGGAAGGCACCCCTCTGCACCCCCATAGTGCTCCCACACTAATCCTGCTCTCACCCCTAAATCTGGAAGTAATGAAAATGCTTCCCTGTCCCCAAAAGGCTATACTTCAGCTATTGTCCATTACTATGTATGGCCAGTCTCTGCATGTGTCTGTCAAAGGCACACGGTGATTTTCTGGAGTGCATATCCAGCACAGAACACAACCTATTGTGGCTCTCCGAGGAAGAGGAGGAGATAAGGAAATCCCTGGTTAGGGCAAGAAACAGTGCTCAGATAGTGCTCTTGGTTACTCATGCCCTGCTTGTGTGGATATGGTTCTGGCTCCGTGTTCCTGCTCCTCCCTGTCCCTTTCTTTTCTTCCCTCCATGTCCTTGCGCTTGCTCCTCTCCTTCCATGTCTCTGGCCCCATCACCGCTATCCCACAAGCTCCATTTCCTTGTCCATCCTTCTGTGTCTCTGTCCCATTCCCTGTTTCCCCCCTCATGTCCCTATCGCTGTCTCTCCTTACATCTCTAGGTCAATCCATCAAGACGCTGGGCCAGGCACTGGGGATTCAAAGTATCCCTGCCTTCAAGTTGCTTATTTTCTGCTGGGGGATACAACTTAGAGTTAGATACATGCAAAATAAATTCAAATTAATTCATTGGAGAGAAATGTGATTACTAACAACAGAGGGGAGGGGAAGGGGGGAGGCATCCTGAAGGAGATGGCATGGAGCCAAACCTTGAAGGAAGCTGAGGTTTCTTGGAGAATGAGGAGGGGGGCACTGCAAGCACAGGAGTTGGCTGTGCAAAGGTACAGAGATGGGAGCCAAATTGTGGATGGGGAACAGTTGACTAGTTTGCTGACAGTGTGAGGGTGAGGAGGGGCATGATGCTGGTGATCAGCTTGGAAGGAGAAACTGGAGTCCCATGGTGAAGGGCTCTTAAGAGTCAAACAGAAGAACTGCTATTTTATTTTAAGGACAAAGGGGAGTCAGTGAAGCTTCTTGAATCCCTCCTTCCATGTCTTTGTCTCTTTTTCCCTACTTTCCTCCCTCCTGCCTCCATATCCCTATCCCTTCTTCCATGTTCTTTTTCCTCTCCCAAACCCTGTCCTTGCTTCACTGACCTTGGTCTAGGGCCATGATTCTCAGCCTTCCTAATGCTGCAACCCTTTAATACAATTCCTCATGTTGTGGTGACCCCCACACATAAAATTATTTTCGTTGCTACTTCATAACTGTAATTTTGCTACTGTTGTGAATCTAT
The DNA here is from genome assembly GCA_028646575.1 of Pseudocheirus occidentalis. NCBI lineage: Eukaryota > Metazoa > Chordata > Mammalia > Diprotodontia > Pseudocheiridae > Pseudocheirus > Pseudocheirus occidentalis. Next base: position 374,420,331 of record CM053593.1, read on the forward strand.
CTGATATGCAGGATGTATTTTCTTTGTTACAAATTGAACATAACCCACAGACTGAGAACCACTGGTCTAGAGGAAGGATGATGTTCCCCCAGTCTAAAGCTCCTTCCTTGATGTTTGGTTGATGTATCTGCTTTGCCAGTCACATCTATCTTTTCCCTCCTCTATCATTTCCTATATAATGGTCTCCATGATGTCTACCCCCAAAATGTGAAGACTTTCCCCAGCAGAAGGGAACAATTTGTTCCAACAGCCATAGAGGTGACTGAAGCAGATACCGTGGAGCACTTAGGGCTTGGTCACTCATGGAAGATGCCAAGGACATATAGTGCATCCCCAGCCATCCCCAGTCATCCTGTCTTTTGTCTTACCACTGGATTTCAGTGATCCAATGAAGCCAATGACTTTGTCCAACTCTGCCTCACATAAATCCAAATCACGAGCAAGTCAAGACATTACCCTGTAATGTCATTGGTTCTCTTTGAAAAGGAAGGTTGGACAACTATACCCAATTAGTTGATAAGCCCAACACAATGCTTTGAGCATAGTAAATGGTTAGTATCTGCTTGTTGATTGAATTAAACTGAGTCATTTCCAGAAAGTGCTTCAGGACCAGTGGACACTCCTGAGATAGCCTAAGGCAGGCGTGGGAAACCAGCCTTCACAGAACAAATCCCCTTAATAAAAGGATTTGTTCCATAAAAAGACCAAACCTGAGGACCTAGAAGGCCACATGTGGCCTTGAGGCCCTAGGCTTCCCACCCCAGAAGAGAACCTCAGAGCTGGATGCCCTTTCACACTGGGACCCTGCGATTCCCTCTTCTGGGGAAAGGAGCCCCCTTACCCAGCTTCAAGCCCATGCCTGTTCAAGGTAATTCAATACTCTCCAGGCCAGAAGAAAGCTCACAAGGAAGGCTCTACTCCTCAGACTTCACACCTATCAAGATCTGGTCTTGGGTCTTTTCATGTAAGTCATCATCATATGTGTGTGGTTTGGTTTTTTTTATCAAGGTAACTGGTGTTAAGTCACACAACTAGAATTAATGTGTGTGTGTGTTTTCCCCTCTTAGACCTTAAGTTACAATAAGGGCAGGGACTGTCCAGTCAAAACTTTGTAGCTCTCCCAGAGATACCAAGCCTAGGATTTGTTCTGCTCACAGTAGGCACTTTAAAAAATGTTAATACGAAATAAATGCGCTGTGGTATAAGAGGGAGATGGCATAGTACAACAGAAAGGTAGGGCTCGGGAGTTAGAGGAGCTGGATTCAAATTCTGCCTGTGATATTTACTATTTGTGTGACCAAAAAGGAAGTCTGTTCTCTTTGGGCCTGTTTTCTCACCTGTAAAATGACCGGTTGGATTAGCTGACCTCTGCAGTCCCTTCCAGCTCTCAGTCTATGACTGAATTCTTGGAAAGCTCTGAAAAACAGGCCCCAGTCTCCCGTCTTCAGTAAATCTAGAAAAGTGCCCAACTAGATGGAATCCCTGAGTCCACCTGCCGAGCAGACCAACCCAAACTCCCATATTAACTGGCCATTGACCCTGGGAGAGAGAAAAAGGGACAAAAATGAGCTGAGGTTTGGGTTGGTATGGCCAAGAGCTCAGTACAAGAAAAGGCAGGAGAAGGTAGTTACGGGGCCAGTAATTTGTTAGATTGTCTAAGATTTCTCCTGAGCTTTCCATAGTGCACCACAAAGGCAAGTGAGAAATCCCAGAAGTTAGGCAGCCCGACCTTCTCAATGTCCAGGGTGAAGGCTCAGCATTAGGAAGAAGGATGGTGGAAGCTCAGTATCAGGGATGGGGGTGGCAAGCAGGTCAATGAGTTTAGTGTCAGATGGGGATGAGGGATCGGTGCTGGAGAGAATGTGTGAGAACTTACCAAGGCAGGATCAGTGCTGGAGGCAGAAGGTTCAATTTGGGAATGAATGCTCTGTGTTAAGGACGGGGGCTCAGTAATAGAAATGGACACTCAGTAAAACCCTCCAGGTAAGGGATTTAACTTCCCTGCCTTCTTTGCAGAAGCTAAGGACTATGTGTAGGGAGCACTACAAGTTTTGCACAAGTGAATTAACTTCTCTAGGTAGGCTTTAGCTCCCGCCTGTGCAAAGTAAAAGGGTTGGATTAGCCGGCCTCTAAGGGCCTTTGAGCTCTGAAGCTGTGTTTCCACAATCCCACATTCTTTCAGACACGGGTGATGTCCTGGTCGGTTTGGTTGAGCTGTTATTTGTTTTTCTTTTTGGAGTGGGGAAGGCAGGGCAATAGGGGTTAAGTGACTTGCCCAAGGTCACACGACTAGTAAGTATTAAGTGTCTGAGGCTGGATTTGAACTCAGGTCCTCCTGACTCCAGGGCTAGTGCTCTATTCACTGAGCCACCCAGCCACCCGTGCTGTTATTTATTTTTAAGTAAATTTCAAATCCTCTTTATTTTTTGTATTTTGGTATAAGGGATGCCCCTGTGGGTGGAGGAGGGGAGGGATGTACTAGGGAATGAATGTGACAGAAAAACAATACATATAAATGGAAACTGATTTTTTAAAATGGCACAAAGCAGGCTCTTAATAAATAGTGGTTAGCTTATTGATTGAGGAGAATTGAGGGATCAGTTCTGGGAATAGGACCTCAATTCAGGGATGGATGTCCAGTATCAGGGATAAGGGTTCAGTGTCAAGAAATTGGGGGAGAGGGAGTGGGGTAGGTTATAGATGGGAGGGCTCCCTACTGGGGACAGAAGTCTCAGGGAATGGGTGATTGGGTGGATGGGTGCATGGATCAATGGATGGATACTCAGTGTCAAAGAGGGGAGCTCAAGATGAGGAGTAAAGGCTCAGTGTGGCTATAGTACTTCAGTACTGGGGCTGATTTCCCAGAATGTGGGCTCAGGGTGGAGAATGGCTCTGTGTCTGGGATAGGGGCTAGAGCCTCAAGAATTCCCCAGGCTGTAACCAACCTGAGAGACCAGAAGACCCAGTGTCCCTCTCTCCTCACTGGTTGGTAGGACACCCCAAATATATCCTTCCTTCCTTTTTCCCTCCCCCTGGGCACTTAGAAACTCAGGGGGTGGGGGTGAGGTGAAAGGTAAGCAGGCACGAGAAGCACCCAGGACTGCGATTGGCAGTAGCGCCCAGCTCCTGCTCCCGAGCATGGCTGCCCCACAGGCTGCTCCACCGCTGATCGGCTGCCTCCCACGTGCTAAGGAGAGAAGGAGGCACCAGGGAGAGGGTCAAAGGACACTTTCAAGAGGCCGGCAACAGGCAGCCAGGGGACAGATCGTGGAGAACTACTATAAGACTCTGAGCTTCAGGCAGAACAGCACACAGAGCCCTCTGGTGCCTGAGTGGAGGAGAGAGTGGCTGGGAGGGGAGGAGGGACAGAGCATCCCGAGCCGCCCACTGGGGCTCCCCCAGGAAGGGGGAGTGAAGGAGCAGCCACTAACACCACCCACAGCTCCCAGGGAAACCAGGTGAGAGACCTTCGGTTTAGGAAAGGGAAGAAAAGGTGGCGGGGAGAGTGAGGTAGCCAGTAAAGGAAGGGGCAGTGGGCCCAGCTCCAGGTGATTTCCTCTCTGGTCTTCTTATTGGTGTTGTGTCTGGTCTATTACTGAGACCAAGAGCTGTCAGACACAAGGAGATGCCCCTGTGGGCCTCAGTCATGCCATCTGTTAAAGAGGTATGAGGGAATGGTTCTCCAGTCCCAGTGGGAGCCAAGAGACACAAGCCCCTGGCCCCTATGGTGCCAATGGGGCACACTCAGACTTAGTTTCCTTAGGAAAGACTAGCTCAGGCCCTTGGAGAAAGAATCAAAGCATCTGAGCCCCCAGCACCTTATCCACTATGCATACATATATGTTTATATGTGTATATATGTGTGTGTGGATATGTATGTATGTGTATATGCATGTGTGTGTACCAGGGCTGGTAAGGGTGGGAGACATCCACCTTTGCATATTATTACATTGGCTAACAATTCTCAAGGATCAAACTCAGGAAAAAGTCTAAGGACTGGGACCACAGAAAGGGCTTATGGGGTTAAAGGACTCCCTGGGTTGGGAGGTAGCTAATCTAGAGACCCAGGAGTGGCCCCCACACTTAAGGTTTCCCTTTCCATGAGAAATCTTAGCCTCCAAGTGACTAATGCTAGGTATGAGCTCTGGAAGTGGAGAAGAGAGTTCCCCAGCTCCCAAACGGGCTGAGCTACAGTGGGGACAAGATTGTTTTAGGGGGATAGAATGTTAGGGATGTGGGAGCCTGGACTCTGGTGTACCCAAGCAGCCCAACACCCAGGTGTCCAGCTAGATTGGTGGGAGAAAGGAGAATGAAAGGGGAGGAAAACTGACCTCTAGAAATCCAGCCCTTTTCACCTGGGATAAGTAAAGGTAATGGAAGATTCTTTTTTGGTCAATAGACCAGCCCTGGTCATTCTTATTGCCTGGAAAGTTGAATCTGAGTTCTTACCACCATCACCACCACCCCTACAAAGGATTTCCCTTGTCTTACCTTTCAGTAGAGAATTTCTTGTCTGGGTCTGGGTTAAGACTTAGGAGCCCTGGGAGTGCTGGCATTCTCAACTGAGTAGGTGACTTGTTTAAGTGACCTTAAGTTACCTCCCCTTTCTTCTGAGCCCCAGTTTGCCCTTTTGTAAGATGAGGCAATTGATGCTCCAGAAGGACCTGTGGTGAGGCATGTTACCCACCTCTTGACAGAGATATGATAGGTACATGATACAGGATCACAGCCACCGTGTGCATTGGATTTATTGACTATGTTTATTGTTACAAGGGCTTGGTTTGGCTTTTTTTCCCTTGCTTTCTGTTAATTGAGAAGGGGGATTGGCAATGGTGATGTAAAAAAAAAAAACGTGAAATATTTTCTTAAATGCAAAGTTCAGAAAGAAGTCTAGACCAGCAGGATAGTTTTGAAAGTACCTTTTTTAAAAACAAGTGCTATGAAACGGAGATTCCTGCTTTCCTGTAGAATCCTCTTTTTGTCTTCTGTTGTATGGATGGAAAGGATCTTTTTTTTTTTTTTTGGTGTTTAAGTTCAGACTTTTTTTTTTTAATTAAAATGTAAAAGTAAGTAAAATAAGGGGACTGGATTAAGTGAGGTCGCAGGTCGCTTTGCCCTCTGGCTCCAGGCTCTTCTCTGACATGGCCCCTTCACGATTTTCTGAGTCCCACAGAGCAGGGACAGACAGAGGGTTTGGCCAGCATCAATTTGACCATAGAAGGAAGAAGTAGGAGTTACTGCTGTCAGTATGCTACTTGCTGATGGGACTGGGTGGGGCCCTTTCTTGGCTGCTCTGAAACCCTTCCCTTGCTTCTCCTTCCTCTCTTACCCCAGCTTGCTGACCTTCAAAAGTCCTTTTTTCCTCCCATATATGCTGAGGAATGGGGCTCAAAGCAAGTTCCTGTAGATACTAGATCCAAAAGACTATTCAGGGGAACCCTGTTTAGGAAGACCATTTCTCTCTTGTCCCATAGCTCTGATGCCCTTATCCAGTCAGCTGGGACATCCTGATATTGCCAGAAATGAGCCACTTGGATTTCTCTTGGGTAGAAAGAGGACACTCCTGCCCCCTAGGTAGCCACAAGTGGACTTGAAGCAGGTTTTTCCTTAGTGAGGATGGGGTGCTTAGAACCATCCATACTCTCAATTACTCTCTGTGGCCAGAATTAGGTAGGTACAGTATGAAGACTCAATAAGTCGGGATGGCTAGGTAGCACAGTAAATAGAGCACAGGCCCTGGAGTCAGGAAGACCTGAGTTCAAATCTAGCCTCAGACACTTCACACCTACTAGCTATATGACCTTGAGAAAGTCACTTAACCCCAATTTCCCTGCCTTCCCTCCTCCAAAAACAAAGCAAAAAAAAGAAAGAGTCAGTAAGTTGTCAGTGATAGAGGTTAGTCAATGACTAGAGTTAGGGTCATGGTCAGTATCAGGGGTAGTCTGGGTCTGGAGTTAAAACTGGTTAAGACTCCACCCAGCTTTAGGTAAGCTGTCCCACCTGTTAACATTTCCAGCCTCCATGACTTTGTGTGGACCCAAATATGTGTACATATGAGGGAGTAAGGAACCATCGTGTCTAGAGCACTAAACATGATATGAGGAAGACCTGAGTTCAAATCTACCCTCAGATACTTACTAGCTGTGTGATCCAGAGCAAACCAGTCAATCTCAGTCAACCTCAGTTTCCCCATTTGTGAAATGGGGATAATAAGAGCACCTCCCTCCTGGGGTTGTAGTGAGGATGAAGTGAGACATGTGTAAAGCACTTACACATATACCTGCTAGTTCTGATGACTATCTTGCTGTTACTGTTAACTTCGAGTGAAATGTAAGCTTCTTGAGGCAAGGATCATGTCGTTTTTGCTGCCCTCCCCAGCACTGTGCACAGTGCCAGGCACAGAATAGCTAATAGTAATAGCTCACAGTTAGATCTAAGACAACTCCAAAAGACACATGATGGAAAATGCCATCCATATTCAGAGAAAGGACTATGGAGTCTGAATACAGATCAAAGCAGACTGTTTTCTCTTCTGTTCTTACTCTTCTTTTACAATGTGACTAATGTGGAAATGTTTAATATGATTGTACATATATAGCCTATATCCAATTGCTTGCCATCTTGGGGAGGGGGAGAGAAGAGAGAGAGGAAGAAATTTGAAACTCAAAATCTTATAAAAGTGGATGTTAAAAACTAAAAAAATTTTTTTTATTTTAAAAATAGCTAGCAATTATATAGTGCCTACTATGTGCCAAACATTGTGCTATAGGGCCTTAGAAATATTATCCTATTTGATTCTGGCCACAACCCTAGAAGGGAGGTACTATTCTTACCCCCATTTTAGAATTTCTATTATTATAAGAACTACTGTGCTGTTATCACCCTTTTAGAGTTGGGAGAACTGAGGCAAACAGAAGGTAAGGTCACATCGCTAGAAAGAGTCTAAGGATAGTTTGGGGCTCCAGGTGCTGTGCCACCTACCTCCCTATGGTATGGATTTATTAAAAGCTTGTAAACTAAAGTAAATTGAATTAAAGACTCAGTAGTGGTCAGAATTAGCAATTAGGTTGAAGTTGGGGTCACTCTGTGGCTAGCAATAGAGACTGATCTATATTAGGACTAATATCTCAGTCTAACAAGCCATGGGCAGAGATCAGTCATTGTATAAAGGTGAGTCTGTGTCCAGGGCTAGGGATGAGTCCTATGATCCTAAAGTCACCCAACTGTTTTTGCATTTGGAAAGTAAAGGGGTGGCATCTGTAACCTCTCTGGTTTCTTCCAGCTTTACGGCCACTCTGTGGAGTGTGATGTCATTTGTTCTAAGAGATTTATTCAGAGGCCTGAAACCCAAAGCCAGGGTGAAGAGGTGTGTGTGTGTGTGTGTGTGTGTGTGTGTGTGTGATCCAATCCCTTCATCAAATGAAAGTGCAAGCCTGAGAGTGAGGCAACATGCACCCATACAGCCCTTTACTGCCTGTGTGATGTTAGGTAAATCACTTGACTACTCCAGACTTCATTTTCCTCATCTATAAAATGTACAGGTTGGACTAGATGGCCTCTAATATCTCTTAGAGTTTGAAGGCTGTGATCCTTTAACTCTTTGACTATAAGGATACTATGACTCCTGACTGCTGGAGTCCCCTGACCTCTGTCTACCAGGATCCCCTGACCTCTGATTGCCAGGTTCCACTGGCCTCTGATTGCCAGGGTCACCTGACCTCTGACTACCAGGTTCCCCTGACCTCTGACTGCTAAAGACCACAACCTCTGACAGGCGCACCCAAGAGAATGGAGCAGTGTTCAGAAGAGGTTGTGTCAAGGATGAAATTACTGCTAATCTTGTGACCCAGACTCATCAGAGACATATCCTCCAAGGGTCTTTGTGCTCAAACTTTGGGCAGCTAGATCCCAGCATGATCTGAAATACAGAACTTCTCCAAGGATATTCACAACATAGTAGAACCCAGAGACATGCAGAAAAACCCACCCAGGAACACCAGAACCTCACTCACCTGGCTCATTCTATTACCTCTATCCTAATTCAGCTCTGTCCTGAGCCAACTTATAAAACCAGGCGAGAGACCTACTTGTCCCATCTTCTGTATACTGCCTGAAGCCAGAATGAGAAAGAGAAGACTGACTTCAGCTGTTGCCTCACAGACCTCCCCAAGCTGACAATGGGAATAAAGGGAAGAACTAGAAACTGTCTGGCTCAAGCAGTCTGGAGGTGATGCAGACCTCGGGATGGTAGGAGTAGGGAGATAGTGAGGGTCATAAATTGGCCTATGCACAGTCCAGTCCGATAAGCTGTGCTTTCTCATGCCTGCATCCTCAACCTAGAGGCACACACAGCCTACCCAGAATTCAAGGTTAATCATTAGCATCTTTAACACACCTAAATAGCATTTTATGTTTTTCCAGATCACTTTCTCCTCCAATTTTACCTATGATTAGGGTAGCATCCTTGAACTGAAGACATGACAGGGATTATTGCTTTTATTCTTTGGAAACAGTGCCAAACTTGTAGTCACTGGATATGAGTTCAAATCCTAACTCTCCCATTTACTGCCTGTGTGACCTTGGGCAAATGGCAGCCTCTCTGGGCCTCTAGTACCTGATCTCTAAAATGAAAGGATGGGACAAGATGGCCTCTGATGTCCTTCCAGGATCCTATGAGGGTGTTAACTATCCTGTCAATGTCAAGGAAGGAGGAACCTGTTCTACAGGGAGGAAGTGACAGTAAGGGACATCATGAGACACCGACAGTCACAAGTCCAACAACTCTCATCAACCAGAGTCTTAGACAGACAGTTGCAGGAAGTGCTGAGAAGGCCAGTGACTTGCCCAGGGTCACACAGCCAGTGTGTTTTAGAGAGAGGAATTAAACCCAGCTTTAGATTATTCCTCAATCTTCCTTTTTTGTGTGTGTGTGCAAACACATGTGTTTTCTGATCCAAGAGTGAGGGGGAGGGAAGGGCCCTGGACACTCCTGTGGGGAAGAGGAACAGTAAGGAGGTAGTTGTGTGGGACAGGCACCAGACAATAGGATTGGGATTGTTTCAGTCACATTGAATTCTCTGTGACCCCATTTGGGGTTTTCTTGGCAAGGATACTGGCGCAGTTTGCCATTTCCTTCTCCAGCTCATTTTACAGATGAGGAAACTGAGGCAAATAGGGTGAAGTGACTTGCCCAGGCTCACACAATTAGTAATTGTCTGAGGCCAGGTTTGAACTCAGGAACCTGAGTCTTCAGACTCCCAGCCAGGTGTTATATGCACTATGGCGCCACCTAGTTGCCCTCAACAACAAAAATGTGGGACATCCAAAAGATAACAGGATATGGAGTCTGAGGATCTGAGTTTCAATCTCAGTTCTGCCAGTTACTGTCAACGTGACCTTGAGGAAAATTACTTTCGTACTGGGGGGACATTTGTTTCCTCCTTCCTAAAATGAAGAGCTTGGTCTAGAGCAGTGATTCTCAACCTTCCTAATGCTGTGACCCTTTAATACAGTTCTTCATGTTGTGGTGACCCCCAACCATAAAATGATTTTCATTACTACTTCATAACTATCATTTTGCTACTGTTATGAATCATAATGTAAATATCTGATCTGCAGGATGGATTTTCATTGTTACAAATTGAACATAACACACAGGTTGAGAACCACTAGTCTAGACAGATGGTTTCTGAGGCCTCTTCCAGCTTCTGGAAACATTTAGATCCTAGAAGGGTTTTATCTACAACAGAAATTGTAGATGACTGATACATAGTTCTGCTCACTCAGCGCCAAGGGCTGCTCCTCCATCTTTGGCCTCCTTCAACCTCTCCCTCCACTGATTCCTTCTCTACATTTCCACCCCCTAAACATCTCATCTGTCTTTCCCTGTTGTCATTTTTTAAAAATTGAACTTTGCAATTTCCTTGGTTTAAGGAACTCCAAGTAGGGAAAGTATCTACTAGTTCAGGTTACTCTGGAATTGAAGAGTCTTAGACCATTGTGGGGAGCACTGAGGTCAATGACTTGACCAGGGTCATACAGCTGGTATGTTCAAGAGACAGAACCTGAACCCAGGTCTTTCTGCCTCTAAGCCCCCGTGCTAACCTCTCCACATTACAGCTATCTGTCATCATCCTCACTAGTTCCAGGAGTATTTACATTGTTATAGGAGGTAGAAAGATCCAGAAGCTATCCCAAGATCAGAGATCAAGAAGGGGAAGTGGCCTCAGAGACTGCCTATCTAGCCCAAGCTTCATTTTACAGACAGTGATTGGAGATTCCAAGGAAGAGGAATTGCCCAAGATCACACAGCCTGTAAACAGGACAGTTGCCAAGAATTAAAGCACTAATGGTGGAAGTAATTCCACCTCTCTAGCTCTCAGTTTTCCCCATCGGCAAAATGGAAGCAACAACCTCCATCCCACCACCTGCACAGGGTTGTTGTGAGCATCAGGTGAGATCACAAAATTATCCCAGACCCTTTTTAGCTGGAAGGAAATGCTGTTATGATTGAAGCGTGATCTGGCACTGCTGGAAGTCAGAAAGCAAATTGCAAGGTTCCTTCCAGGTGTAAGTGGAAGATTCTGTGACCCTGCCCATTTGTCTTGAAGTTAGGAGTAAAGACAGCGTTGGTCCAAGTCTTCCATCTGTGTCTGTGTTTCAGGAACTGCTACTATCAGGCGCTGTGCTAAATGCTTTACAAATATTTCACTTGATCTTTACAACCCCACGGAGGAGGCACTGCTATTCGTGTCATTTTGCAGGGAAGGAAACTGAGGCACAGAAAGGTTTTATTGACTCTCCCAAAGTCACACAGTTAGGAAGAATTTGAGACTGGAATGCACATCTTCTTGACTCCAGGGTTGGTGATTTGTGTCCTGGACCCCCTGGCTGCCTAAGAAAGCAGGAAAAGAAAATGGGTGGACCTGCCTGTGGTTTTCTAAGTAGGGAAAAAGTTTCCATCCAAGCTGCCAGTGCAGACACTTTGCACCATGTGGGTCAAAAACCCAGGTACAGAAGAGCCCTCAGGAAGGCAGAGATTCTGATCCCAGCTCAGACCCCAGGAAAGTTACTTTAACCCCTGAGTGCCTTAGTTTCTCCTTCTCTAAAAGGAGGGGGTTGGACCTAACGGCCTCTTCCATTTCTGATTCTCTGATCTTACGATCCCACTTTCACTCTCAGAGCATCCTCACATTGTCCCATGTTCATCACATTACTATGAAGCAGACACTTTCCTCCCCATCTGAAAGGAAGGAAAACTGAGGTCCCATAATATTTCTCACCCAAACAATATTACACATGAAGCGTGTTAATGAAGACACTAGGATGGAGAAGCAGGATTCCCATCTGGTCAGTCCAGGCTCTGTGAGGTATAAAATACCCCTGCTTCTCTTGTTTGACGTGTGTGTCTGGTCCCCAAACATACAACTGTAGGAGAGTCCTCTCCTTCCCTTACATCCTCATGAGCCCCCCACACACACACGGAAATACCCTTTAATTGACTGATTGACCCACATAGCTGGGATTTGGAGAAGAGCCAAAGGGCAGGGCCTAACAGTTGCCTGGAAGGGTTTGGTGCCAAGCTCTCTGATAAGCTCAAGTGGCCATGCCAGTCATTCACTCTGTCCATATGGCTTTCTCTCACCAACCTTCTTTTTTCCATTATGAATTTGATAAACACAAACACTTTTAGGTACAAAGAACAGAAAATGCAGATTACAAATGAAACTGTGAGTCTCTATTGCTTGCAGTTTGGATTTTTAGGAAGGAATATGTTAGGGTCAGTTAGGTGGCCCAGTGAATAGAGCACAGGCTCAGGAATCAGGAGGACTTGAGTTCAAATTTGACCTCAAACACTTAATACTTACTAGCTGTGTGACCTTGGGCAAGTCCCCAATTGCCCTGCCTTCCCTCCTCCAAAAAAAAGAAAGAATCTGTTAACTTTAACATGGTAGTACCTAGACTGCCCTACTTGTCCTGATTCTCCTTTCTTCTTCTTCTGTGGTTTTTTTCTCATTGATGTTCTTTTCTTTTAGGGGGCATCTCTATTACTAGGGTCTCTCCCAAAACTTCAATCCCCCTGATAACAATAAAAGCCCTTTCCATAATAGCAAATAAGTTTAATTCAGCAAAGCAAACTCCTACATTGGTCTTATCTGAAAATGTCTCCTACAAATCAATCACCTCCCAGTCAAGATGTGGGAGGTGCCCTCAACTTTCTCCAAGTCCCGGCCCCTCACTCCATCTCTCACTGTGTTTTCCAATCCCTTCTGGGCCCTGTCTCCCATTCTGGACTTTATCTCTCCTCCTCACATATCTCAAGTACTGTCTTGTCTGTTGCCCACCATTTCTCTATTTCTTCTCTTTCCATATCTCTTCCTTTTCAGCTCTTCTTCCTCTCTCTATCCTGTGTCCAATTTTTAAAATTTTACTTTATTTTTTTAATTGGTAAAAATTGATTTTTTTCTCTCATCTCCCTTCTTGAAAAAGAAAGAAAGAAAGAAACCAAAACCTTTGCAATAAATGCTCACAGTGTAACAACATATATTACTGCACTGGCCACGTCCAGACAACATGCTTCCCCCTGAACCTTTGTCTATCACTTCTCTCTCAGGAGGTCCTATCTCCTAGGTTGTCAGATTTGTGGATCACAAAACTTGGAGGGATGGCTAGCGCGCTGATGGCTAGAATCCAGGTCCAAGAGACCTCCACAGGTTGGAATTATGAGATGTATCTAACCAGATGGTGCTGAATAGGACAACATCCAAAGACTTGAAAATTCTAGAAAATCGAGTAAAATTCCAAAGGACTATTCATGAAGCATGCTTCCTGCTTCCAATGATGGCCCAGGATGCAATGTTAATTTTGAAGACATTGTCCATTCCCTTTCTCTGAAGGAGACTTCCACCCTTCTGGTCGTGCAATCAAGAATTCCTTAAAAACCCACCTGTGCTACTTGCCCTGTGGGAAACGGACGCTAGAACCATGCGATGCTAGTGTTCAAAGGGACTTTCGATGTAATTTAATTTAGTGTTCCCCCCCTCCACTTTACACAGGAGGAACTGAGTAGCCAAGAAAGGGGACTTGTCCAAGGCCATCCTGCTAGTTTGTGGCAGAGCCAAGACTAGAACCCAGGTCCCCTAATTCCGAGTCTATATTGCTTTGCTTTCTACAATGGTGGGAAAGTATAGGTAAATGGTCATCCATTGGACTGACTGGACTGAAGCGGGTACAAAGCCATAAGGGAGCTTCAGGATTTGCAATCTAATGGGAGTGACCATGGATGAGACAAGCAACACCATAAGGTAGGATCACCATTGTCCAAAGCAGAGGCAGAAGGACACAGATGACTTTGTCCTCTGATGTCTGGCCATTCCAGGACTTTGGACTCTCCTCCTGGCCCTCACCAGGGGGGCCAGAGCTTTCTCATCCTCCCTACATGGCTGAGGACACTTCAGATGGCCTGCCTACTCCTCTCGCTCAGATCCAGTGGAAAGCAGAGATCTACTTGTGCCTTACAGCTGAGATGACAGCAGGGCACAGTGAGAAGAGGGGTGACTTTGGGGTCAAGGGACTGGGTTTGAATCTCAGCTCTGTGTGACCTTGGGCAAGTCACTCCCCTCTCTCAGCCTCAGTTTCCCCATCTGTCAAATGGATGGGTGGCACTGGCGCAATTTCAGTGCTAAGCCTATGATCTTATGATCTCAGAGCCTTCTTCAGCATAGCACTGGAGAACAGAAAGCACTTGATCCTAGAGGGCAGGATGGAGAAACTGCACAGTCTCAAGGCCAAGGTCATGAGATGAGTCAATGATAAGAGTCACAAATGGAACCCAGGTGTCCCTGTTCCCAATCCGGTGACCTCACCCTTCCTACTTTGTGCAGCTCAGTCTCGAGGTCCAAAAACTGAACGGAGATATCAGGACACATTTATTGTTCTCTGATTGAAAGACACTCCCCCTTTCCTACTCAGCCAACCTTTCCTGGTGACAGACATTTAAGAGTAAACAAACAAACAATTGAGCAAAACCAATCAGCCCATGGACTGAATCTAAGTAAATATTCCCCATTCCTCGACCACAGTTCTCCATCTCTCCAATGAAAAGAAGGTTTATTTTTTCATCTCTTCTCCAAGGTCTGAACTGGTCATGACCATTACACTGAATTTTTGTGACTTATTATTTTCATGGTTTTCTTATTGTTTGAAGTTCACTTTGTCATTCTTCCCATTTACATTGTAGTCACTGTTTTCCTGATTCTGCTTATTTCAGTTAGTATCAGTTCATAGAAAACTTCCAGGGCTTCTGAGAATTCTTCAGAGTCATTGTTTCTTAGCCTTTATCTTCATGTACCAATAATAATCACCAAGCTTTTTGATCAGCTCTTATCAGTAAAAAATCTCTGAGCACCCCAAACTATCTGTATCTACCCATTCACAAATAAATAGAAACATAAATACTTATATAAAATATAAGTAAAGATACTTATTTATAAGTTACATATGATTTTTTCAGTCCAGATTCAGTCCAATCATGTCCAACTCTTCAGGACCCCATTTGGGGTCTTTTGGGCCAAGATGCTGGAGTGGTTTATCTTTTCCTTCTCCAGTTCATTCAACAGATGAGGAAACAGAGGCAAAAAAGGTGAAGTGACTTGCTCAGGGTCACACAGCTAGTAAATGTCTAAGGCTGGATTTGAACTCAGGAAGACGAGTCTTCTTGATTCCAGATCAGGCACCTCTTAGCTGACCTTACATATGTTTAAAGGCATCATCAAACATACACAGAGAGAAATTCGAAATGGATGCACTCAAGATGAAATAATACAGAATTCTAGAAATAATAGGGAGCCACTAGAGTTTAGTGAAGAAGGAGGCATAGCACAGTCAGACCTGCACTTTGGGAAAAACCACTTTGGCTCCTGTGTGGATGATGACTAGAACATTCATGGGCTTGAGACAGGGAGACAAATGAGGAAGCTGTTGTCGCTGTCCACGTGACAGGTAGTGGGGGCCTGAACTATCATAGGGAAGGGACTGGTGGGAGAGGTGTTATGAGGGTAGAAGCCAAACTTGTCAAGTGATTGGAAATGTAGGGTGGAGAATGGCGGCTGAGGATGATGGTGGTGCCCTAGACAGCAATGGGAAAGTGTGTAAGAGTGGTTGGTTTGGGGCTGGGGAGGAGGAATGAGAATGTAATAGATCTACAAGGCAGATGTGAACCCTTGGTGTCTCCCCATTCCCGTAGGGCTCATGATCTCACTGAAAACCAAGATGGGGGGTTTGGGAGGGGGAGGAACCTAGCTCTGACCTGTGAAGCCTGCCATGCCAAGACTGCCTGCCCAGGTACCTACTGCCAGCACCTAGGGCTACCTGGGGCTCAGAATGTATCATGCCAAGACTGCCTGCCAGGGGTACCTGCTGCTGGCACCTAGGGCTACCAGGGGCTCAGAGTGTATCATGTCAAGACTACCTGCCCAGGTACCTGCCGCTGGCACCTTGGGCTACCTGGGGCTCAGAGTGTATCATGCCATAGCCACAGGTAATCTGGGAGAGGGGGTGAGAATGATTTTCCTCATGGCATCTGTACAGCTTCCTCTTTGGGTTCTGGTAGGTTCACCTGGGTTCTGGTGATATCCAAACTGCTCTAACAGGTGTATGGCTGGGGCAGAAGGCTGGCACTTAGGACCTTCCACAGAGGAATGGGAAATGTTGGAGGCTAAGAACAGGGGTGATTATACTGGAGACAGACTCCATGATTGACTACATAGGGAGGGGATAGTACAAACCACCTTTCCACTCTCTGATTGGTGGGTCTTATATGCTCTGGGCCCAAGTCCATGCCCCACTTTAGACTCATTTCTCTTCAAGTCCATAAGCTGCTTGAACATTTCCCTCATACTTGTATTTTAGGAGTTATTTTGTTCTTCCTTCTGGTTTCCGGGTGTCCTAGGCACGGTGATAGCTGATGTTGCTTTGTCTTTGGCACATCATTTCTGTTTTGGAGAGGTTTAAGAAGTCATGGGGATTGGGGAAGATGTCTAGGTCACATGCTCAGTGACCTGGAAGTCTCATTCTGTATTTTTATCATTTCATACAATGACCTGCGTATTTTTGGTTTTTTAACAAGACTTATGATTTTATTAGGATAGGAAACTCCCAGCAACAAAGTTCCCACTACCAATGTAGATCAGAACGTGATTGCAATTTATAATCCTGGGGCACTATCTCCTGAGATGCAGATAGGTTAGACACAACTTCTTATGTATCTGGGGCAGAACTTGATTCCCTTCCTGACTCTAAGGTCAGCACTCTATCCACACCACTGCACCTCAGTGTTTAATCAATAGTTGCTGAATGAACGAATAAATGCCATAGTATAATTTAAGTTCCTTG
Organism: Pseudocheirus occidentalis; assembly: GCA_028646575.1. Lineage (NCBI taxonomy): Eukaryota > Metazoa > Chordata > Mammalia > Diprotodontia > Pseudocheiridae > Pseudocheirus > Pseudocheirus occidentalis. The sequence goes on from CM053593.1 coordinate 374,436,723, forward strand.
AGGGCAGGAAATGTTTCATTTTTGTCTCAGAATCTCTGGAGCCCTCCACAGTGCCTCAATTATAATAGATGCTTAATAAGTGGAGTTTTTGTTTTGTTTTGAGAGTAAAGCAATCAGGGTTAAGGGATTTGCCCAAGGTCACACAGCTAGTGTCAAGTGTCTGAGACCAGATTTGAACTCGTGTCCTCCTGACTTCATGGGCAGTACTATATCCACTGTGTCACCTCAATACCCCTTAAGTGTTTGCTTCATTGAATAGATTTTGCTTTCTTCCTGACACCTGTAGAGAGGTATTATAGCATAGTGGAGAGAATACTGGATCTGAAGTCAAGAGAAAAGGGTCAGCATAACCTGGGAAGAAGAACTGAAGTAGTCAAAAAACCTCCAGGGGTGGGAGAGAAGGAGCATTTTTTTAAAATAGGTTATTCCTTTTCTTTTTTTTTTTCTGAGAAAGTGACTAGACTAGTTTTATCTTCCTCCAAGAGCTATAACTAGGGCAAGGCAATTGAGGCTCTGCACTAAGGCAATGACATTTAAAGGGTGCAAATACTTAAAATAATGATTTTGCAAGCTATGTAATCTTAAAATGTGTTACATATACATTCTAACAGTACTCTCAAGTTTTCATCAGTGTAGAAACTAGTTAGCAAGAAAAACTAAATTAGGATGCTACCAGATAAAGTACTATTGCCCCATGGCAACAAAGCAGATGACTCCTCCTCCAGCTGGTCTTATTCTACTCCTCCCTGGGAAGCAGCCTTCCCAGCATCAGTGTCACAGTGTCCCAGAGTCTCTGGGTCTTTGGATCTCCTCCACAACGGGGTGTCTTAAAGTCTCTGCCCTCAGAGGGTAGAATCCTAGGCTCTCCTCTCACTCATCGTTTACTTGAAGGTTCATTTCACTCTGTTTATCTCAGTTATCACATTTCTTTCTCCAATTGTTCTTCTTTCTTATTGTTTCCCCTGAAATACCAGTCAGTAGCATGAGAAATGGGGTGACTTTAAATTGAAAAAACCCTGGTTCTCCGTTACTATTCTTTGTCTGACCTGGGGCAGAATCATTGCACTCAGTTTTCTCATCTGTAAAACAAATGGGTAGGATTAGATAGTCTCTGAAGACCTGCCTAACTCTGACATTCCATGAATATAAAAAGAGAAAGTGATAAGAAAACAATTTCTAGCTTCCTTAGACTGTGAGCTTGGGAGCAGCCCCCAACATGATTGTAGTCTGGGGTAGTCACACAGACATATGTCCTTCTTTTCCCTAGCTACCAGGCTCCATTGGAATTCAAATCTGGGGACACAGTGAGAGTTCAGGGGGGAAATTCCCCTTATGTTATAAACTTAATCCTCAATAAATTAAAAAATGTTATAAAATTTATATGCATTATATTAAATATATATTATATGTATATAATATTAAAATATTATAAAAATATGTATTAAAATATTTAAAAATTCAAATGAGAACAACAAAAAGGCAACGTGTAATACCAAAAACTTCCAGGACTTATTTTCCAAAAAAAAGTATGATCCCACCCCTAACATTGTCTAGTTGTGTGACCTTGGACAAGTCACTTAATCTCCCTTGGCCTCAGTTCCCTCATCTGTAAAGTGAGGGGGTTGGATTAGATGGTTCCCTTCCAGTTCTAGATCACGTCAAACAAATATTGACCACAAGCTCCTGCTGTAGAAACCAGATTAAAATGTAATTGGGAAATATCCAACAAAACAAATAAAAATACAATAGAACATAGATAATGTTAATATGTGGTTTTCTAAGTCAATATGCAGCCTTGTCCTCAGGGATCCTTATGTACTATTTAGTGGCCCCATTTCTATTTGAGTTAGGTGCCACATGATTACTGCTAGTTAACTATACTTTTTTCTTATTGCTTTATTGATGACTTTTGCTTTTTGTGTTACAAACACTTTCATATGCATTAACTGCCCCCCCATACTCCCTCATAACAAGGAAAAACGTTTAAGCAAAACCCAGCCAAGAAATGCACTATGCCTGACAATTAATATGGCATTCTGTACCTGAACCTGCCACCTCTGCTCTGCTTCATTAATGTCCCCTGGTGACTGGTCAGTGCATTAAATCTGAGCTCAGCTGCCCTTTTTCAGTTTTTTTTTTACTTTTAAATATTTCATTTTTACCTAATTACATGTAAAAACTACTTTAAATATTCATTTTATTTAAGTTTTGAGTTTCAAATTCTATCTCTTCCTTCTGTGACCCCTCCTTAAGACAGTAAGCAGTCTGAGATATGTTATACATATGCAATCATGTATTACATTTCCATATTAGTCATTTTGTGGATGAAGAGAGAGAGGGAGGGAAGGAAGGAGGGAGAAAGGAAGGAAGGAAGGAAAGAAGGAAGGAAGGAAAGAAGGAACGAAGGAAGGAAGGAAGGAAGGAAGGAAAGAAGGAAGGAAGGAAGGAAGGAAGGAAGGAAGGAAGGAAGGAAGGAAGGAAGGAAGGAAGGAAGGAAGGAAGGAAGGAAGGAAGGAAAAGAAAGAAACAAAGAATGCTTCAATCTGTATTCAGGTGCCACCAGTTCTTTCTCTGGAGATGGATAGCAGATTTCATCATGAGTCCTTTGGGATTGTCTTGGATCATAATATTGCTGAAAATAGCAAAGTCATTCACAGTTGTTTATTATACAATGTGGCTATATCTGTGCACAATGTTCTCCTGATTCTGCTCACTTTACTCTGGATCAGTTCATGTAAGTCTTCCCAGGTTTTTCTAAAATCATCCTGCTCATCATTTCTTATAGTACAATAGTATTCCACAACAATCATATACCACAACTTGTTCAGCCATTCCCCAGTTGATGGGCATCCCCTCAATTGCTAATTCTTTGCCACTCTAAAAAGAGCTGCTATAAATATTTTTGTACAAATATGTTCTCCCTCCACCTTTTTTTTTAATCTCTTTAGGTTACAGAGCCAGTAGTAGTATTGTTGGATCAAAGTGGTTGCCCTTTGGGCTTAGTTTCAAATTGCTCTGCAGAATAGTTGGATCAGTTCACAATTCCACCAAGAGTGTATTAGTGTCCCAGTTTTCCTTCCAAAATTTATCATTTTCCTTTTCTGTTATATTAACCTATCTGACAGGTGTAAGATAGTATCTCAGAGCTGTTTTAATTTGCATTTCTCTAATCAGTAGTGATTTAGAGCATTTTTTCATATGACCATTAATAGCTTTGATTTGTCTGAAAACTGCCTGTTCATATCCTTGGTGAGATGCCTTTTAGCATTTTTTTCATTTCCATTATCACAATTTTCTAGCTTGTTCCTCTGGTTCTGCTTGCTTTACTCTGTATTAAATCATCCTTGTCTTCCTGGGAACAGCTACATGACATGGTAGATACAACACAGAACCTGAAATGAAGATATGAGTTCAGATGTGGACCCAAACACTTACTAGCTGTATGATTCTGGGCAAATCACTTAACCCTTATTTGCCTCAATATCTTATCTGTAAAATGGGGGCACAGTGGAAGAGGAAATGGCAAATAACTCCAGTATCTTTTCCAAGAAAACCCCGTTATTTTTTGCAGTCAGAAGCCACAGTATAGTCAGCCATCTCCCCATCAGTGAGTACCTACTTTCCTTCCAGTATGGTGCTATCAGAATCAACCAACTAGGTGACAAAATGGATAGTGTTAGACCTGAAATAAGGAAGACCTCAGTTCAAATCCTGACTCAGGTGCTCAATAGTTTTGTGACCCTGAGTAAGTCATTTAACCCCAGGCTGTCTCAGTTTCCTCATCTGAAAAATAGGACTCATAATAGCACCTACCTTCCAGGGTTTTTGCAAGGATCATCTGAGACAGTATTTGTAAAGAACTTTGAAAATCTTACAGCATTGTTATAAATTATTATTATTATTGAAAGTTGTTATAAATATTTTGAAGCATAGAGAATATTTTTTCCCTTCTTTCTTACTTTCTAGTTTACATATTCAGAAGTTAGGTCAGATAATAATGGTCAAAATTGATATGATGGCTTAAAGTTTGCAAAAGGCTTTACATATATTATCTCATTTTAAAATTTGCATTATTTTCCCAATTACATATTAAAATAATTTTAACCCTCATTTTTTACAATTTTGAGTTCCAAATTCTCTCTCACCTTTCCTCCCCCATCATTGAAAAAGCAAGCAATTTTATATAGGTTATACATATATAGTCCCTCCAAACATATTTCCATATTATTCATGTTGTGAAGGGAAACACAGACCAAAAACAAGAAAGATAAAGTAAAAGAAGAATGTAATTGGATCTGCCTTCAGATTCCATCAGGTGGATAGCATTTTTCATCCTAGGTCCTTCAGAATTGTCTTGAATTTTTGTGTTGCTGGAAATAATTAAGTCATTCACAGTTGATCATTCTACAATATTACTGTTATTATGTACAATGTTCTCCTTCTTCTGCACACCTCACTTTGCATCAGTTCATGTGAGTCTTTGCAGGTTTTTCTGAAAGTATCCTGTTCATCATTTCTTATACCACAGCAGCATTCTATCACAATCACATACCACAAATTGTACAGCCATTCCCATTTGATAGGCATCCTCTCAAATTCCAATTCTTTGCCATTACAAAAAGAATTGCCTTAATATTTCTGTGTGTATAGGTCCTTTGCCTTAAAAAAAAATCTATTTGGGATATAGACCTAGTAGTGGTATTGCTGGATCAAAGGGTATGCAGTTTGATAACTCTTTCAATGTACTTCATCCAGAATGACTGGATCATTTTACATCTCCCCCAATAGTGCATTAGTGTCTCAATTTTCCCATACTCTTCCCAATTTGTGATTTTCCATTTTTGTCATACCTAATCTTAAAGGTGTGAAGTGGTATCTCTGAGTTGTTTTAATTTGCACGAATAGTGATTTAGAGCAATTTTTCATATGGCTCTAGACAGTTTTGATTTCTTCTTTTGCAAATTATCTGTTAATATCCTTTGACAATTTATCAGTTGGGGAATGATCTGCATTATTATAAATTTGTCTCAGTTCTCTATATATTTGAGAGATGAGGTCTTTATCAGAAAAATTTATTGTAAAAATTTTCCCCCAGTTTTCCACTTTCTTTATAACCTTGACTGCATTGGTTTTGTTTGTGCAAACCCTTTTTTAATTTAATGTAATTAAAATTATCCATTTTAAATCCCACAATACCCTCTATCTCTTGTTTGATCATGAATTCTTCCCTTCTTCACAGATCTGAGAGTTAAACTATTCCACACTCCCCTAATTTGCTTATGATATCACTCTTTATGTCTAAATCATGTATCCATTTTAACCTTAACTTGGTATACAGCATGAAGTGTTGGCTTATACCTACTTTCTGCCAAACTGCCTTCCTGTTATCCCAGGAATTTTTGTCAAATAGTGAGTTCTTGCCCCAAAAGTTTGGATCTTTGAGTTTATCAAATATGTATGTGTATGTGTGTGTGTGTATAGTTATTTCCTACTGTATATTATGTACCTAAGCTATTCCACTGGTTCACCATGCCAGTACTAGATTATTTTGGCAGCTAGGTGGCATAGTGGATAAAGTGTTGGACGTGGAGTCAGAAACACTCATCTTTGTGAATTCAAATCTGGCTTCAGACACTTAGTAGCTGTGTGACCCTGGACAAGTCACTTTACCCTGTCTGCCTCAGTTTCCTCATCTGTAAAATGAGCCAGAGAAGGAAATGGCAAACCACTCCAGCATCTTTGCCAAGACCCCTAAGTGGAGTCACAAAGAGTTGGACACAACTAAAACACAACATCAAACTATTTTGATGATCACTGATTTATAATACAGTTTGAGGTCTGGCATAGCTAGAACACTTTCCTTCACTTTTTTTTTCATTAATTCCCTTAATATTCTTGACCTTTTTTTCCAGATGAATTTTGTTCTTTATTTTCTAGCTCTATGAAATAATTTTTTAGTAATCTGATGTGTTTGGCACTGAATAAGTGGAATAATTTAGGCAGAATTGTCATTTTTATTCTATTGGATTGACCTACCCATGAGCAATTAATATTTTACCAGTTGTTTAGATCTCATTTCATTTGTGTTAAAAAAAAATGTTTTGTAATTGTGTTCATGTAGTTCCTGGGTTTGCCTTGGCAGTTAGATTTCCAAGTATTTTATATTTTCTGCAGTTATTTTA
>CM053593.1:374443404-374513304 GCA_028646575.1 Pseudocheirus occidentalis
TAAAATAACTGCAGAAAATATAAAATACTTGGAAATCTAACTGCCAAGGCAAACCCAGGAACTACATGAACACAATTACAAAACATTTTTTTTTAACACAAATGAAATGAGATCTAAACAACTGGTAAAATATTAATTGCTCATGGGTAGGTCAATCCAATAGAATAAAAATGACAATTCTACCTAAATTATTCCACTTATTCAGTGCCAAACACATCAGATTACTAAAAAATTATTTCATAGAGCTAGGGAAGTAATGAAAAAAAAGTGAAGGAAAGTGTTCTAGCTATGCCAGACCTCAATTAATTTAATTGATTTTAATTGATTCTCTAATTATATCATCATATCATCTGTAAGGAGTGATGGTTTTGTTACTTCATTCCCTACTCTAATTCCTTCTATTTCTTTTTTCCTCTTATTGTTATAACTAGCATTTCTATTACAATATTGAATAATAGTGGTGATAATGGACATCCTTACTTTACCATTGATCTTATTGGGAAGTCCTAATTATTCCCATTATAGATAATACTTGTTGTTGATTTTAGACACATACTACTTATCATTTTAAGGAAAGTTCCATTTATTCCTTTACTTTCTAGAGTTTTTAATAGGAATGAGTACTGTATTTTGTCAAAAAGCTTTCTCTACATCTATTGAGATGATCATATGATTTTTGTTGATTTTATTATTGATAGTGTCAATTATGCTGATACTTTTCCTAATATTGAACCATCCCTGCATTCCTGGTATAAATCCTACCTGCTTGTAGTGTATGATCTTAATTATCTCACTTAGTCTCACAACAACCTTGTGTAGTAGAAGCAATTATTTTACCCATTTTACAGATGGGAACACTGAGGCTGAGAGAGGTTACATACCTTACCTAGGGCTGGACAGGCAGGAAGTATCTGAGGCAAGATTCAAAGTCCAGTCCATTGTTCTATCACCAACATGTGCTGTCTCTCACAAATGAAATGAAATAATTATAATGAAGGCTGGATGAAGGACTGCATAATGAAACTAATTTATGAAGAGCTTATGAGATGTCTTCCAAAACAGTTGTATTAACATGACTAAGGTGAAAACATGTTTAATATGAATGTATATGTAGAGCCTATATGAGATTGCTTTCCATCTTGGGGAGGGGGAGAAAATTTAAAACTCAAAAGCTTATGGAAGTGAACGTTGAAAACTAAAAATTAATTAATTATTTTTAAAAAACACTTGTATTAGTTCATAGCTAGGGGACCAGCCTTTTCACAACTCCTCTAATATTGACTACTCCTATCATTCTCATTTGTGTCAGTTTACTAGTGAAACCTCAGTGTTGTGTGTTCTTTTCTTAATCTTATGCCCCTTTATTTATTGAAGACTAGTTTTCAGTATTATATTTCTATTAGTTATCTATATATCTTAGATATAAAAATCTCTATTTAGAAATTTGATGCAAATATTTGTTTTCAGTCAACCATTTCCTTTACTATATTAGATGCATTAATTTTGTTTGTGTCAAAACTTTTCAATTTCATATAATCAAAATTATCTACTTTACCTTTTGTAATTATTGACTCTATTCTTTGGTTGAGAATTCCTCTCCTCCCCAGATCTGTGAATGGAATATGATCTATTTCTCCTCAAATTTTTTCATGAGTTGATTTTTAATATTCAGATCATCTATCTATCCTGTACTTATTGTGGGATATGGTATAATATCTTAAGCCTAATTTCTGCCAAACTGCCTTTCAATTTTCCCAGCAGTTCATATTAAGTAATTTTTCTCCTAAGTAATTTGTTTTCTGGTTTATTGAACCAAGAGTTATTGAATTCCATTTTTTTCTGATTCTCTCTCATCTACTCTTTCCTATAAATCCACTTTCCTAATATTTTAAAAATCAGGACCAAATGCTTTGAATGCTTACTGCTTTATAACATAGTTTGAGGTCTACTACTTGCTAAGAGCTAGGATTATATAAATAAAAGAGAGACAAGCTTTCAAAGGAATCAAAGGGTATGAACAGTTTTGTATCTCTTATTGTATAATTCTATATTGCTTTCAGGGGACATCTTTATAATCCTTTTCTTAAAAAAATTTTTATTGGTATCTTTTGTTTTTATAGCACCTTTATTTCCCAATATATTCCTCTACTCTCCTCTTCCCAAAGAACCCTTAAGAAAGAATTAAGAGGGAAAAAATTTGGCAGAACTAATGTGTGAACCAAGTCCATCATCCCCCAACTCTACTCAAAAAAAAAATGTCACCAGTCCTTTGACTTTTCTCTCTCATTAACTATCCCTCTCCTGTCATGTAAAATAAATGGGCTCTGACAGTCACAAGACCTGAGTTTGAATCCCAACTCTTCTGTCTACTCTTTATGTGACCTTAAGTTAGAACTAAAGAATCTTTATATGTTATTTTCCTTTATTGTATATAACATTCACCTAGTTCTGCTTTCTTTGGACAGCAGGAATTCATATAAATCTTCCAAAGTTTCTCTGAATTCTTCCAAATTCAAACCAATTCTTTCTTGGCTGTTTCATTATCTGTAAAGTAAAGGGATTGGACAGATGTCTCTAAGGTCCCTTAGAGTTCTACCTACCTGTAGGAACCTAGGATTGTTACACTCTCTCCCACCCCCTCCTCATACATAGTCTTTGGCTGTGGCTACATCCTCAGCATAGCCCTGGCAAAAATCTGGTTATAAGAAGAGCCCCCTTAAGCAGTGAGTTTCTATCAACTAGGTAAAGGCAGAACACTAAGTAATAGTCAGGGGAGAAGGAGGACCACCTGCCTCAGGGCTTCACTTGGTGCTGCCTGGTATGATGGCTATTTGCATGCAAAATTTCCTCATAGGTGCATGCATGGAGTTGGTCTGCATAGGTTGTGGGATTCTTTCCTTTGAGATATGAAAATGGTTTCAGAAAGCTCACAATATCAGTATACCTGATGACTTTGTAACTGAATTCTGAGTGCCATGGTGGAAACTGTGAGAAGAAAAAAAAAGCCATTATCTATTTCCTAGGATTGTATTGAGGAAAGCTATTATGTATGCTTTCTTTTTCAAGTGTGCAACCAGGTGAGGCACTGAATAGAATACGGGAATTGGAGACCTGAATTCAAATCCTTCCTCAAATTTTTATGTGCCCCTGGACAAGTCACAACTGCTGTCTGCCTCAGCTTCCTCAGCTGTAAAATGGGAATAATAACAACCTCTACCTCACTTAACTTTTCTGCACCTCTATTTCTTCACCCACAAAATGGGGGTAATGGTAGTACTTACTTCACAGTAAACTGTTGTATAACTCAAATGAGAAAACATTTGCAAAACTTTAACGTGCTGTGTAAATGCTAGCTAATGTTATGATGATTTAAAATGTGAGCTAATGTCATACATTCAATTCTCTCCAGACTCTCCCCAGCAAACTGGAAAGCTTCCTCTCTTTCTTTTTATTCTTTTGGGGGGCAGAGGAATGCTGCAGCCCTCCAGTTGTCTTTTATAGCTATGCACATTCTTAAACCATTGTCTTTTCTACTTGTATTCTTCTTGAAAGCCATGCTTGGTCAATTGTCATCCCTCCCTCCTATGACTCCCCAGGAATGGGGGACTTCTAGGAAGGCAGGGTAGGGGTAGTCGCAGGGCCACTGGAGCTGGAATCCAGAGGCCAGAGTTTGCATTCTGCCTCTGCTACTTCCATAATAATAATCACAACAGGCAAGTATTTGTTAAGCACTTTCTGTGTGTGTGTGTGTGTGTGTGTGTGCGTGCACGCTTCTAACACGTACCCCTACTTTGAGCCTGGGCCAGGCACTAATTCTCTTATTGCTTCATTTAGGCAACTCTTTACAACAGGATTTCTTAGATATTTGTGTGTCCCATGGCCTCCAAGCCATGCTAGTGAATGTTTAACAACCAACTCTCCAAATGATACATTTTCAAGTTCACATTTTCTTTATCACTTTCTTAAATCTAGACAACCAACAAAATAATAAGCTGAACCTTGAATTTGGGGTTTGTCCATTTCCAAAGCACAATGTTCACTCAGGGAAAAAAAATAGTACTTATTTTTATTTATTTTGTTCAACATTCACTTTTTATAAGATTTTGAATTCCAAGTATTTTTTCTCTCCCTTGCCCCCTCTGCAAGACAGCAAGCAATATATATTGTATTTATATATATATATATATATATGTATAATCATATTAAATCATGTAAAATCATATTAAACATTTCCACATCAGTCAAGTTGTGAAAGAAGAAGCAGAACATAAGGGGAAACCCAGGAGAAAGAAAAAAAGCAAGAAACAAAAAAGAGCAAATAGTCTGCTTGGATCTTTATTCAGACCCCATAGCTCTTTCTCTGGATGTGGATGGCATTTTCCATAATGTCACTCAGAAAATTTAACAAATTGCTCTCACAGAGAGGTCTGAACAGGCTCCACCCCTTCGGCAGTCTGGTGAAGCCAAGAAAAACGTTTTTAAATGTATAAAAGTAAAATACGGAGGATTACAAAAGAAACCAATTATATTGAAGTACAGTTATCAAAATAGTTTCTAAAAGTTCACACACACCCCCAGGTTAAGAACTCCAATTCTAAAACTACATTGTAGAGAGGGTGGCCAGTAGCAATAGTAAAGGGAGTTTCCCCACCTGGGAGTTCCCTAGAGCAATGTTTCTCAAAGTATGATCCAGAGATCCTCTGGACCCTTTCAGGGGGTCCGGGAAATCAAAGGTATTTTCGCAATGGTAATAAGATCTAATACTGTGAATATCCATAGAATTCACAGAAACAAAAGCTCCTTGGGCCTCAACTTTGTAAGAATTGTCAAGGGGTCCTGACACCAAAAAGTTCCTATCGCCCTCGAGTTTAGGTCAAGGGATCTAGTCCTGTCCCTACGGCGTTTCTGGAACTGTGCTTGTCCCTTGTAAGCTCCGGCCAGGAGCTCCCTAATTCTTTTGGAGAAACAAAATGAACCGAAGTGGATGAGCCCGTAAGAAACAGATACAGGGGTACTTTTGAGAAGGACAGCGCTCGGAGCTGACAGGAACGCGAAAGATTGAATGTAAAAGCTTGGTTTGATCGGAGCCCTGAAGAAAACCAAGGCTTCCAAGAGACAGAGGTGGAGCGAGAGTTCGTCCCAGGCAGGGGGGACGCTCAGTACAAAGGCTGGGAGGCGAGAGATGCCGCGTTTTGGCAGAAAGATGGCAATAATCGCCCCTGTTTATATAGCGCCTGACATACTGTACTTAGCTCATTTGATGTCCACAACCACCCTCCAAGAGTCGCTCCAAGGAACCTTGGGTAAGTCACGTTCCCTCTCTAGGCTTCAGTTTCTTCCTCGGTAAAATTAAGGGATTGGACGAGCTGTAAGCCTATGCCAATGTGACTTCCTCAGCTTTGGGGGTTACCTCCCTCTCTGCTGCGTCCCCCTTTCCCTCAAGGCTCTTTAGACCCGCTTTCCCTCCGGCGGCTTCCCCCTTTCTTCCCCCCCCCCCCCCCCCCCCCCCCCCCCCCCGCCTTGGGCAGCGGAAGCCGGGAGCACACCTGGAGCATACATTATGTTAATGAGCTCCTCGCCCCACCCGGCCGGCCCAGCCTCTTGGCTGGGGGCCGGGGGAGGGGCCATGCTAATTAGGAGCGCCCAGCTGCGCCGTCCGGACGCCGGAGGCAGCGGGCAGGAGGCGGTGGCGGGCGGGGCAGACTGGCCGCAGCTGCCGCTGCTATGGCCGGGGCGCTAGCGGGGCTGCCCGGGGGTTTCCCCGGGCCGCGTGCGGATCCGGCGCCGGACTCCGACTCCGACTCCGACTCAGAGGGGCCGGGCCCTCGGCGCGGGGCCGCCTCGCTGCTCCGCTCGCCTCAGGTCATTCACAGCGGCCACTTCATGGTGTCGTCGCCACACAGCGACGCGGTGCCCCGCCGTGGCACCCAGGAGGGGCCCGTAGGGTCCGGGGACTTCGGGCCACGAAGCATTGACCCCACGCTCACTCGCCTCTTCGAGTGCATGAGCCTGGCCTACAGGTGAGCCGGAATGAGCAGAGACCCCCGACGGACTCGAGGTGGCGAGCCCCCCAGCCAGGGCCCCTAGGCACTACCCCCCCCCCGAGCCCGCTGCCCCCTCGCTGGGTTGGCTCGCCTGTCCCAAGGTCCCCCCTCCCTCTCGGACCCGCGGGCACCCCTCCCCTGGCAAGCCCCCCTAGAGCCCATCTCCCTCTCGCTAGGCTATCCCCATAAAGTCGCCGGAGCCAGGAACACCCCCCACCCCACGCGGCCATCCTTCCGCTAGCACCTCGAGGCGGACGCGCCGGAACTCCTCCTCCCCGCCCCGCCCTCAACCCCAACCCCAGCACCCCACCCCTGCCATCCCGAGGACACAGGCACTGAGGTCCCCTCCGGATCTGCCACTACCCCTAACCCCATCCTGGGATGTGCCCCACTACTTCCCCTTTGGGTGCCCCTCCCCATGCTGTCCTGGGGATTCTGCATGCAGACCCAGCAAAAAGATACCACGGGACAGACCCGCCGAAGCCCCACGGCCCCAGGCCTTTCTTCCCTTCCCGTGGACACAGCCACGGGACCTTTCCTACAGACCGTACTTCGGGGATCACAGTCCCTGGACATCTTGGAGAAAAGCCACAGAGCTTCTTTCGTTTCCCTAAATCCCCCAAGTTTCCTCCCAATCCCCACTGTCCCCCTGCCCTAGGACGGAGAACGTCCACTATAAAATGAGTTCCCAGGGGTTGTCTAACATCCCCCCCCCCAAAAAAAACTGGCACCTAGACAGATCCAGCGGAGTCCCCTCCTCAGAATTCCCATCCTCCAGCCCAGTCCCCTCTCTGGATTGCTCTCCACTCTCTTGGAGATTCTAACGACCTCTGGTGATTCCCACAACCACCATCCTCTCACCTCCACGACCCAGAACTCTTCATCTTCCTCCTCCCCCTCCAATCTTGTTGTAAAGTGGCACCAACCTTAGTTCCTCCAGGCTCATCCTCACTCTAAAACCCCTCACCCCCATCCTCGTGTGTGGAGGGGACCTTCCTCTACTCCCAGGATGCCCACTAAGGTCCTCACTCCGCAGACGACGACCTCCCTGATCCACGATTTCACCTCTTGGGCACTGGGTGGGGGGGGGGTTCTGTTGACCTAGAGGGAGCTAGTGGTAGGGTGCCATGTCGCCTCCAGCCGCATTTCTTCTTCCCGCTGGGGGGCACCCCCAGGACGTTTGTCCCAGCAGAGGGCGCTGCAGCCTGCTAGGAGACTTCAGTTTGAGCCTGCCAAGGGCCCCAGCTGCTCATGCTCTAGGGAGGGCTGAGCTGGGTATCAGGGAGGTTGGTGTCCATATCGCCTCTCTACTGTTTCTGAGCTTGGAGCAGAGAGGTTCCAACCTAGGACCTCAAAGGGAGCTTTTTTTTGGGAGGGGGGGCACTGACTGACAAAGGGCAAGAGCATGTAGAATGGGGAAGTCTAGTTCCAGCAAGTTCCCTGGGGTGTATAGGAACCCCTTTCCCTACCCCCTCCTGGCCAGGTGCCCTAGATGTTCCAGAGCAAAGTTCCCAGAGCAAAGAACAGAACAACCCAGGAATTGGGATAAATTATCAACTGGGAATAGGAGAGGAGAAAGGGAGATAGGCCGACCTTGATCCTCTCTCTGTGCAAATATCTCTTTTCCTCCCTCCTCCCCTTCTGAGAAATGCTGGCATCCATTGCCTGCCCTTCCCCCTGCCCTCAAACACCCAGGGGTCCTGGCAGCGGGAGGAGTTACCTCCCTTTAGTTCCAGGAGGGAACATGGCAAGGGGGCGGTGGAGGGGCTCTTTTTTGATCAGCTGGGGGATTGGAGCCCTTGTTCCAGAAGCTGGGACTCTATTGGCTGGGCAAGCAGTGGGTAACCTTGGCCCACATGAGTTGGCATGATGCCCAGGTCATGTTGCAACCCGATCGGCTGGGTGGCCAGGACCAATGTGGAAAGTTCAAATTCCCACCTCAACTCTCCTCCTCCCGGATCACGAGACTTAGTCTGGGGCATCTCAGGTCCTGAGTATGGCCTCACCCTAAAAGGTGTTAGGGTCTTTCCTGCCCCCTAACCACCAGCACTGAAAAAGGGCCCAAGCCTGTGGGAGGAATGCTAGTCCTGTCTCCAGGAGGTCAGATCACAGGGAGAGGCTTTCAGACGCTCAGGACACATTTCTGTGTCCTCCCAGTAGAAAATCCTGAGGACAGGGTACATCCCACAAAAAAAAAATCACCCAGGTTCCCCATTGTCCCTACAATATGTGGCCAAAGTTGTTGTCCAGAGGCTGTGGGGAATGAGTTTCTTTGAATCCTTCAGGTGGCCTCAGAGCTGTTCCTCCTTCCTTGCCTTCCCTGCTGCCCTGTTCTGCCTTCAGATTTGGGGACAGGTAGACTGTGGGCCAAGCCTGGGGGGATGGGTCTTCCTCTGGGATTGGCCACTAAGAATCCTGTCCCTCCCCCAGAGAAAAGATTTCCCCTGTACAAGCCAGCTCCCCCCAAATGGCTTCAGCCCCTCTCCTTCCCCTCCCCCCATGGTAACAACACATGTGCTCTAAAAATAGTCCAAGCTGCACAGAGACACAGTGTCCCAAGAACCCAGGAGTCCTGTCTTCTAATGTTGAGCTGGCTTCCTGCAAGGCTGGAAGTAGGCAGACTCCAGACCCCAGACCTCTTCCCAGGAGGGATGTGAGCTCTGAAGGGTTCCCCCACCTGGTAGGCTGACAAGCCAAGTAGCAAGGCATGGAATGGACCTCTTAAACCTGGGCTCTCACCCTCCCAGCAGTGTTGGAGGTGTAAATCATAACCAAACTCGTGTATTCATATGTTGGGATGTCTGAGGGGTAGCGGGGAGAGTTAGCTAGTTCTAGGCATGAGGACATTGAAAATAGTACTCGGTGATTTATTTGGAAGAATGCCTGGCATAAGAATTCCAGGAGTCAGGACTGAATTTAAACCTGCCTCAGACTCTTACTAGCTGTGTGACCCACGGCAAGTCCCTTGACTGATCTTGGTCTCAGTTTCCACATCTGTAAAATTGCAGCTTTCACAAAGTTGTTGGAATGACCAAATGAAGTCATATTTTTCAAGTGTTCTGACAACTTTAAAGTTTTATATCGATGCTAGCTATTGTTACTGGCTACCCCTTGGTATTCCTTCTCTCTAGTGGGGGGGAGGGGAAGAGGGTTGTGCTAGGGAGCTTGAAGTGATCAATGCCAAGAATGGCAGCATTGTACCAGAAGATCCAGCAAAGGCTACACTGGAGAGTACAATAAGGCAATTTTCTGGAGAAAGAATTGGAAACCCAGAGAAGAAGCAACATTTGAATGATGCTCCAAAGTTTTCAGAGGGACCTTCCATGTGGTCTCATCTGAGCCTTACAATATCCCTGGGAAGGAGAGACTGCAGGATAGGGACTGGTCCTGTGATTTCATTGCTATGGGGAACTCCCAGGTGAGGAAGCTTCTTCTGTCAATGCCAGCCAGCACCTCTTCTGCAACTTGGAGTCTGAGAAAGTTGCCTGCCTGTGGAGTGACATGCCTAGGATCTGTGTCAAAGGCACGGCTTAAACCCAGGTCTTCCTAATTCCAAACCCACCTTTTTATCCATATACTACTGTTGCCTTTCTGTGGGTACTGTTATCTCCATTTTTTGGATAACAAAGTTTCCAGGGATTGGGGGGGAGAGGGGGGGGTAATAGGGCGGGCCTATGGTCACACAGTTATTACAGTGTCAAGTATTATCCCCATTTTATAGGTGAGAAAACAGGCTCAGGGAGTATAATTGTTAATTGTCCACAATCACACAACTAGTAAAGTGAATCGAATGCCTCTTCTAGACTCTGAGGCCAGGACTATATTAAGCTATGCTTGGCAATACCCTAACTGCCCCTGTCCAGAAGAACTGGACTTCTTTCAGGAGAAGGAAATAGCAGCGACGCTGCTCTGTCTAGAGGAAGATGTTCAGAAGGGTAAGAGGGTCTAGAGAAGAGTAGACTTGGGGGATGTATGAGAACAGCTATCAAATGGAAAAGGGAGTTGTTCATTCAGAAAACATTTATTAAATGTAGGCCATGTTCATAGTATTCTCTGTGGGCAGGATCGTAAGTGTTCAGAGTATCTTCTGAAGGAACCCACAAAGTTTAGAAAAGACAAACACTTTAAAAAAGACTCATGGAGCTTACCATCCAGCAGGCGGGGAAGACACAGTCAAAAAGGATTCTAATCTGCAAAGTTACATATGCCCATTGGAGCTGTGCACAAACAAGTTCTATGTGAGGTCCAAGAGGAAGATCGTTATGGACCAAAGATATCAGGGAGGCAATATGGAGAAGGTAGTTTTGGAGTTAGGTTTGAAAGGTTGAAGTGAAATTCAACAGAATAAAAAGGACATTACAGGAATAGAAAATGGCAAAAGGGAAGGGCATGCTGGGAGTTCAGGGCATTCTGGGAGACAGAAGAGGTCGACTCAGGTGATGCATCATGGAGATAGGACATGGAACATGGCATTGGACATGGAGACTGGGCACCTGACTAGGGGCTAGGTTCAATCTCTTCTGTTCCAGGGGGCAGAATTAGGACCACCAATAGAAGCTACAGGGAGGAAGATTTTTACTTCACTGTAAGGAAGAACTTTGTAACAACCAGTTATCCCACAACTGTGGACAGGGCATCTTGTGATACCATGAATTCTCTGGTCACTAGAAGTGTTCTGGAAGACATTGGATGTTCACCTGTCAGGGATACCTTAAAGAAGACTCCTGCCCTGGCTGGGAGAATCCACCAATCAGTCAACAAGCATTTAGGGACTGGGAAGACAAAGACAAATGAAATAACCTCTGCCCTCAAGGAGCTTACATTCTATAGGGAGACGTAGCATGTGCCAGTATGAGTGTATACAAAAAAAAAAATTTAAATAGCTACAAATTCAAAAGTATCATTTAGAAGCCATCTGCTCCAGCCCCCTCATATTACAGCTGAGGAAACTGTGACTCAGATTTAAGCGACTTTCCCAGGGTCACACGGCTAATAAATGTCTGAGGTCAATTCTGAGAGACTCCAAGTACAGGGTCTAGTGGACCAGATAATCACCAAGTAATGCTGAGGTTGGGTGAGGCCCTAGCCCCTGAAGACATCGGAAAAAATTGGAGATGATTGCTGTTCTTTGAAATAAACCGAGGGGACACCAAGATGGCAAAACCGAGGTGGGGCATCCTATCCGTGGGGGATGGCCTCGGCAAGTGCATGAAGATGGCCGATGGAATGTCAAGTGTAAGAAATGCCAAGGAGGCTGCTTGGCATACAGAGTGTGTGGAAAAGTAATGTAGAATGAGGTTGGAAAGGTAGGTTGGAACCAGGTCGTGAAGGGCTTTAAATGACCAACAGAGGAGTGTATGTCTCATTCTGAGGACCATAGGGAGCCAGTGGAATTTATTGAACAGGAATGTTACGTAGATCTGTGCTTTAGGAAAGTAGAATGGATTGGAGAGGGAAGAGGCTGGAGGGGCAAAAGCTGGTTAGGAGGCGCCTGCAAGGATCCAGGTTAGAGGAATAAGGGCTTACATTAGGGAAGCTAGAAGCTTCTACCTCTAAGATTCCAGAATTCTCTAATTCCATGGTTTTTTCCAGATCACAGTAGCTGACAGCACATGACAAACCCAGGCATCCTGCTTCCCAGTCTCAGGCTCTAGCCCCTTACCCCTCTTCCTCCACGCCCTGTATTGATTCAGGTGTCCAAGTCCTTCACATATTTAGGAAAGGCAACTATTTGGCACACTCCCCTGAAGAGCAGAATCATTGAATGAGACACATGGATCCTCAAGTGTGATCCTATCAGCCACATAGAGCCAGGTCCCAGGATGCTTGACTGGGCTGGAGGCAGGCTCAACCAACCTGGACTTTTCTACCCAGAAGTTGAAATTGAGTGGCTCTTCCATTCCCCCTTCATCATCCACCTCAGTCTCAATGGAGGATGAAATATCCATCAATGATCCAAATCACTTGTTGCAGTAAATGGTGGCCATTCTCCAAGAATGTCCTGAGCTTTGTGCCCCTATATCAGCTCCATGTCAAGTCTGTGTCCAGCACACTCAGTGATCCCCAGGCCATCCTAGAGATGGCCATCCCCATACTTCGTTCATCAGTCCTTGGGTTGTATTCAGACTGGATGATAGAGCACAAAGAGATAAAAAGGCAAAGTGGAAAGATCAAAGCAAACCATACTCAGGATATCTGAGCACACAATATCCAAAGAAGCTCATCACAGAGCAAGCTGTGCACGAAGGGACGTTATCTTAGTTGTGCATGACTCTCCGTGGCTCTGTCTGGGATTTTCTTGGCAGAGACACTGGACTGGTTTAGCCATTTCCTTCTCCAACAGATGGGGAAACTGAGGCAGAGAGGGCAAAGTGACTTGCCCAGGGTCATACAGCTAACCCAGTGTCTGGGATTTGACAGATTTGAACTCAGGTGCTCCTGACTTTGGGGACCAGTGCTCTATCCACTGTACCATCTAGCTGCCCCAAAAAGATAAGGGAGATTTGCAATTATTGATCCAGAGTTTGATAGAGGAGAGAAAACAAACAGGCCCCCACTCGTCATTCCAGACAAAGATCTCCTGTGATCAGCTCCCCCAGACAAGGGCACCGATAAGCTTGGGCTGAACGTAAGTAGGTGACATGTCTGCTCTTTCAGATCTGTACTATACACTAGCAGACCCCACAACATAGACCGCCGCTGGCATCTATAAAGTCTTGTTAGCTCCTGCTGCTCTGTGTTCTTTCTCTCTGAGGGTCCACAGCTCCTCTCCTGCCTTTAGGCTCATCAAGTGATTGTGAAGTAACTGACTGTGGCTCCTGTGCTTGCTGGGCCTCCTCCTCTCTGCTCCTCATCCCAATCCTCTTCACCTGCTTAGACTTTAAAGTCTTTGCCATTGAAGGTTTAGCAATCCTGTCCCATTCTTTTCAAAGCTTTTAGCGTGATGCCTCCAGACTCAGTCCGTTGCTCCTTTGGCCATTCCTGAACCTGCCAGAGATAGCTGGCACAGTGCCTAGATTGCTAGACCTGGAGCCCAGAAAACCCAAGTTCAAATCCTGCCTGTGACACTTACTAGCTCTGTGAGCCTGGGCACATCACTTACTGACCACTCTGGGTCTAGTTTACTTGTTTGTAAAATGAGGGACTTGGTCCTTTCCAGGCCTGAGGCTCCAGGTGGGAAGAGTGAAGCTCAGTTTGTATGGGGAATGAAGGGGTTATAAGCCCCACCCTCCCTCTCCTGCATTTCTTCTTCCTTCCCAGATGGTGTTTTTTTTTCTGGGGCAGGCAAGAAATGATGTGTATGTGCCTGGTATTATGTACACTGTGTTAGAGCAATGAGGCCTCTCACTCCTGGGGCCTCAGACCAGCCCCCTCCAGCTGCTACTGAACAAATACAGAGCCTGGAGACCAGGGAAGGCACAGATGGGGGTGAGGGGGGGTGGAGAGCTAACACAGGGGCAGGGGGAGGAGCACCCTTTGGTGCTAGAGTCTTCTGATAAGCCAGAAATCTTCCAGTTTCTTCCCAAGTCCAAGCCCTGAGCTAGGAAAGGAACAGGCCTGAATTCAACCAAACTCCTTGAGGGGCAGAGGGAGGCCACAGAGCTTAGTGGAAATAAAACCAGCTCAAAAGTCAGAAGACCTGAATTCAGCATCCCGCTTCTGAGACTTACTACCTCTGTGAGCTACACAAGTCATTTAATTTCTCTTTGCCTCAGTTTCCCCTCCTGTAAAAGGACCTCTGAAATCCTCCTATGAGTCAGAGGTCTTTGAGGCCTGTGCAGTAGAATCATTGATAGTGTATACTCTCCAAAATGCCAGGCTGGCCTAAACTTGTCCCAGGGCCTATTCCTGGAGCAAGCTGTACCTAGCATAGAGCAAATGAAGTTTAACCTCAGGATATTATCGTCAGAGGGGGCATATTTCTCCCCCCGCCCCCCCGGCAGTGATTCCTCAGTTCATGATACTCTGTAGGGAAGAACTGGACCTGAACTGATGAAAACCACCCAGGGACTTGGATTCTAAGGAACACACCTAGTCAGACTCAGCCGGCAGGGCAGAGGGAGCTGTGTCAAGCCAAGGGCTCCCTATGGGCAGTCACTTTGGCCTGTCCCCACGTATGATTGCTGTTTTTCCTTCCAAAAGTTCCCCTGTGACCATGCAGATAAGGCAGGGTATAGATGACTATCTCCTTAACAGAAATTGGGAGACCTCTTGGGACCGGTATACAGGACAGAGGGTGTCTTGGGAACTGGGGGAACCAGCACTGAGGGATGCTGGGAGGGAGAAGGCTCCTCCCCCTGTTCTGTGCCTCTGTTTCTCTGCCCTTTACTCTCCCCATCACAGCCAAACCAAACCTGTCTTATTTCTCATGGCATGACTGTTGGGACTAATCTAATAAGTAATTTCAGCTAAGGTGTTAATGGCTGTTACTGAGTTAATATGTTACCATATTTCCCAGATAATATAATTATAGAGCTGTGAATGTTAGCAATAGGAGAGGAAAACTAAGGTCCAGAGAGGAGAATCAATCAACATTAATTAAGCCCTTACTATATAGGTACAAGGCGCTATGCTAAGCGTTAGGGATACTAAAACAAGAGCAAAGCAGGCCCTGCCTTCAAGGAGCTTACATTCTAGAGTATGTATGAATCTTTGGGGATACAGAAAATATATAAAATGAATACAATGTAGTTTGGGGAAATGAGATACATGAATACTTGGTGGGAGGAAGGAAAAGCTTACTGTTCTTGAACAGAGACTAGAAGGAAAGCAGGGATTCTGTGAGGCAAAGGCAAGGAGGTGGGAGATGGAGCATTTCTGTATGAGAAATAGCAAACAGACCAGCATAGCTGGGACTATAGAAGGGAGGGAAGAGAGTCAAGTGTAAGGAGACTGGGAGGGTAGATTGGAGCCAATCTGGGAAGAGTACTGCACACCAGAGAAAGGCATTTATACATGGCAATAGGGGGCCTGGAGTTTATTGAGTGGGTCCATATTATTCTTGAGGAAAAATCCCTTTAGATGGTGGGTAGAGGACAGGCTGGAGTGAGAGGAGGCTTGAGGCAGGCACCCTGTTAGCAGGCTCTTCCCCAAGATCACACTGGTATCCCTGGGAATCACTGGTAAATCACAGGACAGCATCCCAATGTCCTGACTCCTAGTACAGGGGTCTTTGCATCAAACACATAACACATTACACAGCTGAAACGTGCATTTTAATGGGGATTTTTTTTATATACCTTAACTCAAAGGAGTGAAAGGTGGGAATTTCAGAGGTGACAGGCACATGAGGGAGATGGGGAATTTGGGCCACCTGCCAACACCAGACACCAGGTGCCTGCCTGCTGTCATTGTGTGAGGATTGGAAGTGGGCACCTGAAATGCCCCCTGGTGGTAATGACCAGAGCTGGGGAAGGGGGCTGGCTTTCCCCCTTTCTGTCACTCTGTCCTTCCTGACCCAGACCTCTTCTGTCCCTCACAGTGGGAAACTGGTGTCTCCCAAGTGGAAGAACTTCAAAGGCCTGAAGCTCCTCTGCAGAGACAAGATTCGCCTCAACAACGCAATCTGGAGGGCCTGGTACATCCAGTGTGAGTGGGGGTGGGCAGCCAGCTGGCTCTCTGCTTTCCCTTGCTCCCCTCCTCAGCTCACAGCAAGCTTTGTGCTTCTCCTCCAGGAAGACTCGCAGATTCTCCCCATCAGGCTCCTAGTAGGGTAGATGTGGAGTGAGGACAATCGCAGGATCAGAGACTTAGAGGAAAGAGTGACTTTAGAGGTCACATCCCACCCCTGACAAACTGGTTAGAATTCAGCAGCTAGGACTCAAGTCGTGGGCACTGAGCCTCCCTGAACCTCAGTTTCCTCATTTGTAAAATGAGAGTGTTGGCTAGTCCCTTGGCAGTTCTGACCCTATGAGAAAGTCCAGCCGCCTTTGACACAAGAGGGACTAAGGGCCTAAGAGATGAAGTAACTTGTCCAAGGTCCCACAGGTGGGTAGAAGCAGCCCACCACATGACAGTGGGGGTTTGACTCAGAGCACCAGCTACATCCCTGGAGTCAGAGCCACAGTCCATCAAACTTGAGATTTTGTTGGTCAATTTGAAGAAACCCCCTTACATCATCTCAGGTTTGCTTTTTTGGGAAGGGCAGCTGGGGTTAAGTGACTTGCCCAAGGTCACACAGCTAGTAAGTGTTAAGTGTCTGAGACGGAATTTGAATTCAGGTCCTCCTGACTCCAGGGCCAGTGCTGCTCTATTCACTGCGCCACCTAGCTGCACCAGTCATCTCAGGTTAAAGATAGGCCTCGCCCACTTCCAGCTCCCTGTAGTTAACTAAGGTAGATGTGTCACTCAAAGCTTGTCCTTACATGGCTAGAACCTGTTCGTATACTTGGCTGATACCCTCGGGGTGGGGGGGGTGGAAATGAGCTCCTTATTTTTACTCCACTTGGCCTCACAGTCAAGAAGACCTGGGTTCCAGTTCTGCCTTGAACACATTGCCTCAGTGACCTGAAGCCCCAAGCAACAGGTTGCAGAGAAAATGCTGATCTGCCTTAGTGAATGGAGTTCCCTATGTCAACGAAAGCCCAAGTCTGTCCTTGTCCCCAAGACCATCTGAAAGCCTTCTTCCTTTCAGCCCCAGCTGTAGCTACAAGATTTCAATCGGCAAGCACTTCTTTGGCCCCTACTGTGTGCCAGGCTTTTGGAAGGGATAAGTATACGGCACCTACTACATGCTGAGCACTGTGCTTAGCACTTTTTACAAATACCTCATTGGATAATTTTTTACAGGGGATACAAAGATTAAAATGAGATGGTCCCAAAGAATATTTGAAACCCCGGTCACAAAATCACAGATCCTTAAAGAATTAGAATTTCCAAAGTGAAGTGGATAATGCAAATACTATTCAGTTCCCATTTCACAGTTAAGGAAACTGTGTCAGAGTCAGGACTTGTACCAGGTCTGAGCTCTCTGAACCTGATGTTCTTTATGTTACTTATTCAGGAAGTGTTTTTAGTGCAGATCCTTCCCTGTGCTCCTTTCACCAATAATAGCTAGCATTCGCATCATGCTTTAAGATCTGCAAAGGGCTTATTCACTCTCTCCTCACCGTCACCCTGAGAGGTAGATGACATTATTATCTCCATTTTACAGATAAGGAAACTGAGGCAGACAGAATGGAGAGGCAGGAGGAGAAGGAGGAAACGTAGTCCCTTAATGGAGCCAGGGGGATAAGACTAGTCCTCAAGAGGCTGGGCAGTGGGAAAGGCTTCTTCCCTTTGTCTTCCCTGCCCCTGGACGTCCTTTGGGCTCCCTCTCTCTGGACCCTCTCCAGCTCCCTGAGAGTCTTTCCCAGGATGTAGAAATGAAGGAGCTACCTGAGGTCTTCCTTGGAAAGGAAGAGGAAGGAAGGTGTTCTTCTCTTGCTGATCCCTTCCCTGGTACCCAGATGACTGATGGGTGGTTTGCCTTCTGGGCCTCCCTCCAAGCTTGATAGCTGGGAGCATAGTAGGTGAGGACTCTCCCAATGGAGCTCCAGATCAGCAGCCTCAAAGGCTTGCCTCCCTCCTCCAATAAAAGCTTAGCTTCAGGCCTTGGAGTGGGGCTGTAGAGTCTGAGGTCTTGTCCTGCAGGCTCAATGCCTAGGATTATACATGGAAAGTTGAAGACCTCAGAAACTACCTAGTCTGAGCCCCTCATTTCACATCTAAGGAAAATGAGCCCCCGGCTGGTTACACTACCTGCCTCAAGTCACAGGGCATGACAGGAGGAATTTGAACCCAGGGCTTCTGAGTGCAGAGTCAGGGCACTTCCCACTGTACCAAGCTATAGCTACTTCCCACATATTCTTGCTCTAGAAAATTGAGATCTCGGCCTAGACGGCCTCAGAGGCAGGTCCTTCAGGCTTCTTGAACTGAGCCCAAACTCTTTCACCAAGTCTCTGCTGAATCTCCTTTGGGTCATGGCCCTGGGTCAGCCAAAGGAGCTAGCTCCAGGAAGTGTGAGGCTCAGACTCTGCCCTTGAGGGGCTTCCCCTCCAGCTGGATGCGCGCACGCACACACACAAACACACACACACACACACACAAATAGCTCATAATAAGTGAGATGGCAGGCACCCTGTTAGCACAGTGAAGGGGACAGGAAGTCATTGCTGTGATGGAAAAGGTGGAGGGCATAGTCTGGGTGCCTTCCTGGAAGAGGTGAACTTGGGCCTGGGCCTGGTGGTTCTAATGGCATCCATCTGTCCCTGAGAGCAGGGTGCTGGGGGCTAGTTGGTCTCCCTGGTGTCAAGGGGAGGGAGGCAGCTGGGACACTGAGTCCTGACTTGGTCCACCCTCTTCCCAGATGTCCAGCGGAGGAAGAGCCCCGTCTGTGGCTTTGTGACCCCTCTGCAGGGGTCTGAGGCAGATGAGCACCGGAAACCAGAGGTACTGGAGAGTTATCCTCTCCTCTGAGGGGTGATTGATGTAACCACCCCTGGACTCTCACTGGGGGCAGCCCCCTGTCTTCTTCCCTCTGCTGCCTCTCTGACTGTAGACTGCCTTCACTGAAGGACTGGGACTGTCAGAGCCAGAGTGAGGAGGGTGGAAGTTGGGGGAAGGGGAAAGAATTGGGAAGGTGCTCCTGGAGCGTCCCTGCCTAGTCTCCATGACCTTCTCGTGGGCCCTGTCCCCCACCTCCCCAGGCCGTGGTGCTGGAGGGAAATTACTGGAAGCGGAGGATTGAGGTTGTCATGCGAGAGTACCACAAGTGGCGGATTTACTACAAGAAGCGTGTAAGTGTGTAAGAGGGGCTTCAGCCAGCCTCCCCTCAGAAGCCAGCTCAGGTCCCCAAGCTGTGGACAAAGCATGCTCTTTCCAGGCTGAGCCAGCCCCAGAGAGTCAGGGCTGGGGTTGGAAGCCCCACACTGGCCCCATATCTCTTCTAGTGCCCTTCGAGGCCCCCATCCTTCAGTTCCCTGGATGGAAACCCCTTTCTCGGCTGCCAGCCTTGTAGCACCACCTAGTGGCTATGTGGTACCTCCATGTCCTCCCACCTTCCAGAGCCGGGGACCTGGGGGAGAAGGGCTCCTGATGGTGGGAAGGTAGAGGGCATGTTTTGGTACTGCATGCTAGGATCCAACTCTCTGTGTATCCCTGCAGCTCCGAAAGTCCAGCAGGGAAGGGGACCTCTTGGCCCCCAAGCAGGTAGGTGTCCCTGGGGAGCAAAGGAAGAGCTGGGGCAGAGGGAGGGAGATGAAAAATGATGGGGAAGGGAATGTGATTAAAAAGAAAATAGAGTGTGCCAAGGGGATAGAAGCAGGGGCAGAGAGAAAGCTCATGGGGGTAGGAAGTGGGGGGACCCCTGATCCACCAGTTGGCTGGGCAGCACCATCTCCCTAGCTGGAGGGGAGAGAAGGATATGCAACCTCTGTGGGATCACTGATGGGAGCCATCCCTGTAAGCAGGGGTTGGGTGATGGGGGGCAGACAGCAGGGTGACCCCTATCCCACTGGCTTGCTGGTTGGTGCCATCTCCCCAGGCGGAGGGGGGGTGGAGGCCGCCAGAGCGATGGTGCGAGCAGCTCTTCTCCAGTGTGGTACCAGTACTGCTGGGGGGGCCCGAAGAAGAGCCAGGGGGCCGGCAGCTCCTCGACCTGGACTGCTTCCTGTCCGACATTTCCGACACACTCTTCACCATGACCCAGCCCAGTCCTGCCCCACTCCAGCTGCCTCCTGATGATGGTGAGAAGTCCATACTCTAGCACTAGGATTCTAACATTAGGGGAAACTCCAGTGGGAGGGAGGGCTCATGGAGATCCGAAAGGGTCATTGGAACACCTCATTTTAAAGGAGGAAGCAGGCATAGAGAGGAGGTAACTTTAAGACCATAGAGTCTCAGATGTAGGACTGGAAAGGGCTTTGGAGGTCACATAATGCAGCCCCTTCATTTTGCACATGGAGAAACTGAGGCACAGAGAGGTTTGTGACTTCAGGACCACAAGGTCACAGATGTAGAGCTGGAAGAGAACTCAGAAACCACCCAGTCCAGTCCCCTTATTTTATAAAGACAGGGAAATGATTTCACTTCTGGATTATAGGATCATAGCTCTAGAACTGGAAGGGGCCACTGAGTTCAAACCCCATACCCATTTTACAGATGAGGACACTGAGGCCCAGGGCATTGTAGTAACTTTCCCAAAATCACCCCAGGTGATGAGTGGCAGAGCCAGAATTTTAACCCAAGCCCCAAGTCTCCAAATCCAGTGCCTCTCTGCTGGATGTCATACCATACTAGGGTATCTAGGCCTCAGTTCCCTCGTCTGTAATGAAGGAGTTGAATTAGATGACCTCTAAAATGACATTGGGAGGAAGGGGGAAAGCCTCATTGGAGAAAATCTGGAACCATCCCCTGGAAGAGAGCTTGGTAGAGAGGGATCAGAAGGACTTGGGGACCCTGGGCAGAGGATCCAGGGGGTGACCAGCAGTGAGGTAGACTGGGAAATCTTTCCACTGAAGAAGGGGCTGAGATAGTACCCAAGGAGAATGGAAAGATATTTAGCTTAGAGAAGACCTGGTAGGGGCTGGGGAAGGGATGGCATGTTAACTGTCTTCAGAGATACAGTGGGGGAGCTCATCCTGCTTAGCCCCAGAGGGCAGAACCAGAAGCCAAGAGGCCAGTATAAACTTGTTGTCCAGAAGATGTCCAACATTCCAGCTGCCCAAAAAGGAGTAAATGGGCCCTCCGAGGGTGGTGGGTCCTCATGGAATCACACACTCTCAGTGATGGAAGCGGCCTCGAAGGCTACCTAGTCCCATTCACACCTGACCAAGACTCCAGCTTGTCTCTGAAGGACACTAATAAAAAGGAACCTATGGCTTCCCTCCCTGGTGGTCTCACACAGACAGGATGGCCCTGATGAGGTACATTAGAGAGAGAATTCTTGGTCAGCAGTATCTTGCCCTAGGTGGCCTCTGAGGTCTCTTCTTGCTCTGGGCTTCTGTGATTCTGTAAGAACCCCGGGAGGGGATTAGGGGAGCCCTCTACCATGAGGCTATGAGAGTATGAAGGTGGGCATGGATGGCCTAGCAGTCCATTCCTCCTCCAGCCTCTCCTGACACTGCCTCCGCCCTCCCCCCCCAGCCTACATTGGCAATGCTGACATGATCCAACCAGACCTGACCCCCCTGCAGCCCAGCCTGGACGACTTCATGGATATTTCAGGTGAGGGGGGCCAGGAGAGCTGGAGCCAGGCCCAAGGCCGGAGCCACAGAACCACTGTGGGGGAGGGGGATATTCTGAAGAATGACCATGGCTGCAGCAAAGGGCTCTCATTGGGGCGCTAAAGACGTCTGCATTTATCTCTCCTGAGCTGCCAGTGGCTCCATGGAAGGGAAGCCTCAGACCAATAGTGTCCTGGGAAAGAATAACAACTTAGTGTTGCTCATTGCAAAGAATGGGGATTTAATATTAATACTGGGGATGAAGGTTCAGCACTAGGGACAGTTCAGTATCAAGGTTGGAGTTTAGAGGCAGGGATGGGGGCTCTATGTCAGATGGGAGATTTCAGGGCTGGGCTAAGACTTCATTGTCAGATATGGGGTCTGAGTACTGGGTTCAGGGACCCAGTGCCAGCATTGAGGATGGGGTCTTAGTGCTCAGGATGACAGTTCAGGGCTGAGAACAGGGGCTCTGTGTCGGGGCTGGGGGCCCAGGGCTGGAGATACAGGCTCATTACAAGTGGTAGGGACCCAGTTTCAGACAGGGCAATGTAGTGCTGAGGGTGAGAGCTCAATGTTCAGTGCTGGGAGTAGGGGTTCAGTATCAAGAGTGGGAACTCAGTATCAGAAATAAAGGCTTAAGGCTGGGAATGGGGGTTCAATGTTAGGGGTAGGGCCTCAATGCCCTGGATGGGGTTTCAGTGCTCAAGACTGGGGCCCAGTACAAGGGAGTGTAGAGCTCAGACAGGAGAGCACAGTTTGGACACAAGAAGAATTAGTCTAAATCTAAGGTGGAAAAACCCTCTCAAGTCAGAGCCAAGGCTCCCTGGAGTCTCCAGCACAGGGGAAGGGGACTAGTTTGAGAGTTGAGACAAGGGTTGGTGCCCCCACTGCTCCCCCCCCAAAGGTTTCTTAGGTCTGCCAATCAAGAGACAGAAGCCAATAGGGACCTGGGAATGAGGAACCACCCACATGCCTCCATGCCTGCCTGACACAGCCATGGGGAGAGGGGAGGTGGCTGCCTCAGGCAGAAGTGGAGATGGCCGGGCTTGGGGAGCAGGCTGGCCCTGCTTGGGGACAACCCTGGCTGGGAATGGACACCCGAACATCAGGTAGGAAAAGGCAGCCTGTAAAGAGAGGCAGCCTAGACTTTCCCCAGGTCAGGCCAGGTAAGGCAAGAGAAGGGGAGACCACTCAACCCTGGGTAGCCATTAGAGAGGAGGCTGAGCAAGAAGAGTCTGAACTGAGGGTATGTGAAGTCATGCTCAGAGCAGCTTCCATATGGGCTTGGCCTTGGTCAAGTACCCAAAGCTGAGGGACCTGGCGGTATTGGGCTAGGGACGGTGTTAAGGACTTGGGTGGCCTGCACATTATCTCAACCCAAGGCAGTTTGCAGTTTCTGCCTTTGGAGTGGTAGATGAAATGATAGTCATTTGGGCTTTAGTGCAGAACAGGGGGGTTCATTGTTGGGGAAGGAACTTAATGAAAGAAATGAAGGTTCAGGGCCAGGGAGGACAGGTCAGTATCCAGGGATGGGGCTCAGGGTAGAGGGTGAGGTATCACAGACAGGGAGGATGGGTCACTGTCCAGGGCTCAGAGCAGAGAGTAAGGGCTCATGGACAGAGAGGACAGGTCACTATCCAGGGGTCCAGGGCAGAGAGTAAGGGCTCATGGACAGAGAGGACAGGTCACTGTCCAGGGGCCCAGGGCAGAGGATGAGGGCTCATGGACAGGGAGGATGGGTCACTGTCCAGGGGCTCAGGGCTGAGAGTAAGGGCTCATGGATAGGGAGGATAGATCACTCTCCAGGGGCTCAGAGCAGAGAGTAAGGACTCATGGACAGAGAGGACAGGTCACTGTCCAGGGGTCCAGGGCAGAGAGTAAGGGCTCATGGACAGAGAGGACAGGTCACTGTCCAGGGGCCCAGGGCAGAGGATGAGGGCTCATGGACAGGGAGGATGGGTCACTGTCCAGGAATGGGGCTCAGGGCAGAAGGTGAGGGATCACAGACAGGGAGGATGGGTCACTGTCCAGGGCCCAGGGCAGAGAGTAAGGGCTCATGGACAGGGAGGATGGGTCACTGTCCAGGGGCTCAGGGCAGAGGATGAGGGCTCATGGACAGGCAGGACTGGTTACTGTCCAGGGATAGGGCTCAAGGCAGAGGGTGAGGGATCACAGAGAGGGAGGATGGGTCACTGTCCAGGGGCTCAGGGTAGAGGGTGAGGGCTCACTGACAGGGAGGATGGGTCACTGTCCAAGGATGGGGCTCAGGGCAGAGGGTGACGGTTTACTGACAGAGGATGGGTCAGCGTCTGGAGACATTGAAGGCTCAATGCTTGAAATAGGGAGCCCAGGCTGGAGGACTGGGCTTGGTGTCAGGGTGGGGGGCTCAGTGCCAAAAAGGAGGCTTTGGTATCAAGGATTTCATTAAATGCCACAATCGTTTATTAAACCCTTTACTGTGTACCAAACACTGTACTAGGTACTGGGGATCCAGAGACAAAAAGGAATGATTCCCTGCCCTCAAGGAGCTCATATTGTCCTGGGTGGATAGTAAACCCCAGGTCATTTTGTTGAGGAGGATGGAGGAGCTGAGAGATCAGGAAAAGCCTCATGCAGGGAGAGTGAAGCCCCTAAGCTAAGATTTTAGGGGAATCAGGGTCCTAAGCAGGGCAGCAGGGAAGAGAGGGGATGAACAAATACAAAGGGCTCATACCTCTTCATGGGGAACAGCAGATCCACCCATTTAACCAGAATGGAGCATATGAGAAGCAAGAACATGTGAGCCTAACCCAGAAATTGAGGCTGGGGACATCATGCCTAGCAGAGGGAATCTGTATTTACTGGGAGCTTCCTGAGCAGGGGAAGGATGTGGTCTGATCTGTGCTTTAGGAAACCTCAAGCAGCCTCCTGGAGGCTGGATTAGAAGGAAAAGCCTTGAGGCAGGGAGACAGTAAGAGATTGCTGGGCTTAAGGCTGCACCATTAGCTGGGACCTCAAGGCTATATGTGTTGGGGAGAGTGCCCAGGATGAGGGTTCATTGTCATACCAAGACTGATGCTGGAGACAGACTTGACTGTCAGGGATGGGGGCTTATGATCGGGGCCAGTGATGAGGTCTCAGGGACAGGGACTTGGGGATTTGGGGGTTCATTGGGTATGGAATGCTCAAAAGAGGCACCCTAGGATTAGGGGTGAGGATTCCATTTCAGAATGTGGTTTAGTGCTGGGATGGAGAGAGAGGCTCAGCCCCAGGAGGAGTGACTCAGTGCTGGGGATCAGGGCATGCTGTCAGAGACGAGGCTCAGTGTTGAGGCATGGGAGCTCTCAATTCAGGATCAACAGCAGTAATGGGCGTTCAGGGCAGGATGGATTGCCGAGTGTCCAGGAAAAGTCCTTGAAGGCATAGGTATCCTGGCCTGTTCAGGCTTTGAGATCCTTATACCTAATCCTGGCCTGGAATGAGAGGTGAGGGCTGGTCTGACCTTGGGATACCAGAGCACCTTGGGGGAAGGATAGAGAAGGTACAAGACTGACCAGAAGTTCAAGTCATAGCCTCAGGAGCAGTTTGGAGCATGGTTCCTGGAAGCTTGGGAGGGGGGGATTGAAGTGCCATTTGTCTCTGCTTCCCTACTTTGGGGGCTTATTTACCTCTGGGTGAGGAGGTCAATGGGTCTGGGCCAGTTTCATCCCATTGTCTGCATGGAATCCTAATACATAAAGATGTAAGATGTACACATGCAACTGCCCCTTGTTATGGAGATGTGCCCAGACACACACCAGGAGACCCCATGGCCCCTACATCGCCAGTCACTCCATCCTTCTTGTTGGTGCCTCTCTGGAGGTGGGGAGGCTCCTCATACAAAGAGAAGGGGCCTAGCCCACTCCTACCTTGTCCTCCAGAGAGGACAGGGAGCATGAAGCTCCTTCCCTCTCTCTCCTCCTCAATCCTTCTCCAGGATTCCAGCCTCCCAACCTACAGAATACTGTAGGATTGGGCCAGGGTGGCAGTAGCAGGTTCAGGGCTGGAGAAAGGTGCCCGGCGCCGGGAAGAGGGTAGGCAGGCCATTGGCAGCAGGCTCTTCGGAAAGCCCTCGGGATGTGGTTAAGCCCCGGGCAGCTGCTTCCCAAAACCAGAATAGCCTCCAGCTTACACAACCAGTCCCCACATCGAAGCTGGGGCTGTGCCTGCCCCCTTCCTGGGTTCATTCCTCTCCCTCCACCCAGCAAGGACCTGCCCCTCCCTGTTGTTCTGGATCCTCACTGCCCAGTTCATGGCCTCCCTTCTGTGCCACCTCTCACTTCCCTTCCCTCTCCCAGCCAGAATGGGTGAACCCTGCCCAGCAACCGGGTCATGGACTGGGCAACAGGGCACCCCATGGGAGGGCCATTTCCTGGGGTCTCAGCCCTCTCCTTCTGGCCCACCCCACCCCAGGGCTGCTTCCCCCATGAGTGAGACAGAAACTCTCCTAGTTTCACAATCGCCTGTAAAAACACAGCCACCCACCCTCACACCAGAAACCTTCACCCTTTCTGGCTTATTGGGGGCAACAAGACCCTTTCTCCCACTCCAAGGCCTGCTAGCTTGGAGTGTGTCAGAGAGAGTGGCCAGGGAAAGAGAAGGGCCAAAGCGGGCCCCAGTTGTGAGGGAACGCAGGGTCATTTAGGCATGCCACATGCCCCCTGACCAGCCTGGCCTGCCTTTGACTTACAGATTTCTTCACCAACCACCGGCCCCCGTCAACACCTGTGAACTTCCCAGAGCCCCCCAGCTTTAGCCCCGTGACTGACCCTCTGTTCAGCGGTGGGTTCCTGACGCCAGAACCCCCGGCTACCACCCCAGGGGTGCCCCTGCTCCTAGGCAGCCGCCTGCAGGTGAGTGTCTGTTCTCACCTCCTCCCCAACCCGTTCCCCACATCTGTCTTTCATGCCTTGTCACTCTCTTATTCCTTCCGCTAAGTGACCCAGTGGGGTCAGGAAGACCTGAGTTCAAATATGGCCTCAGACACTTCCTGGTTATGTGAGCCTGTCTCAGTTTCCCCATCTGTAAAGTGGGGATAATAACAGAGTGGTGGTGAGAATCTAATGAGAGCCTAACTCTAAGGCACTTAGCACAGTGTGTAAATGTTTGCTTCTGTTATTATTTCTTATTATTATTCATGTAACCTATAAGCCCCATCCTTGGCTCCTCCCTGGGGGAGACAAGAGGAGCCACATGCTCTATCCCTGAGGAGCTCAGAAGACTCCCCCAAGTCACCAACTGAGTGAAACAATTAAATTAGATCTGCTGTTACCAGAACAGGCCCCAGGTCACCCCCATGGGCCAGATGGTGCTGGAAGAGGCCAAATCCAACCTGAAAGGCTTCCTGGAAGTGGTGGGGCTTGAGCTTGAAGGGAGGCATGAAATGGAAGGAGATATTTCAAGAGGGGAGGGTGTTCCAGGAAGTAGAAAAGGTGTGAGCAAAGCTATGAAGGCTGGAATAAACAAGACGTTTTTGGCTGGAATTGGAGAGTGCTGGTAATAAGGGAAAGTCACACTGATTTGCAGAGTGCTGGGCTGTTTACAAAGTACCCTGTTAAGTCAGTGGTTCTGAGATCACCGCTCCTGTGTTACAGATGAGGATACTGAGGTTTGAGGGAATCAGTGACTTACCCAGGGTCATAGAGCTAGAAACCACAGAACCAAAGTGGGGAAAAGGCAGCTTGTGAAGGATTCAGAATATCAGGCCACTGAAGCTTGGAGCACCGATGTGGGCAGCCACGCTCCATCTCCCATGGCCGTGCCTTTGCAGTGGCTGTCCCCTATGCCTGGAATGCCTTCCCTCTCCGAATCCTTAGCTTCCTTCAAGACTCACTCAGCTCAAGCAGCGCCTTCTGCCAGAGATCCTTCCTCCAGCTCCTCCATATGTATCCGACATAGACTTAAAGGTCTACGCGGCATCTCCCCCTTGTAAGCTTCTTGAGGGCAGGCACTGTCTGTACCTGTTTCTTTTTATCTCTGGCACTTAGCACTTAATAAATGCATGTTCCTCTCACCCCTTCCTTTGGACGCAAGAGACTGGCTAAGAAACCTCTTGGGGAGTCATTATGTCATAGGCAAGCGCAAGGGTGATGGCAGTGGTAATGGGGAACAGGGGACTCAGTCAATCAACAAGCATTTATTAATCACCTACTGTGTGTCAGGCAGGTGTGAGGTCCTAGGGGTGTGAAGACAAAAACAAACCATCCTCTGAGAGCTGACATCCTGTCAACTTGGGGCAGTGAAGTATAACAGAGAGCGTGCTGGCCTTAGAGGTTCAAATCTGGGCCATCACGGCAAACCACTCCATCTCCCTGAGCCTTGTCTTCTTCTTCTGTAAAGTGAAGGCATTGGGTCAGGTGGTTTCTGAGAGCCGTCCCATCTCTAACCCATGATCCTATGACCTCTGGCACTCCAGCCTCAGTTTACTCATCTGTAGAGCTCTAAAGCTAAGGCACTGTGACTGCCGACCACTGCTGCTCCCCTCCTGCCTGGCAGAGTCTCTTTGGGAAATGCTTGTTCATTCCTGACCCAGGTGCTTTCATGTCCCTTACTCTCTGGTCTGTGAAATCCCTTTTAAAAATCACCACCTCCAGGAAGTCTGTGACAATCAGGATATTCTGATTCTCTGCTCAGGGCCGGTGAAGCCACCTCCTTCCCACACTCTGTACTTTGCCCAGTCCTTTATCTAATTGGGCTCTTATTACCTATTTTATAAACCCATAGGTCCCGTCCTTCCCTACCCAAAGACTGCCGCTGTTTCCAGGGCCAGGAGCCTGTCCTCCCCATTAGTGACACCTCTGGGAAAGTCATTCATTAGCCTGGGGGTTTCCAAAGGGCTCTTTCCCCTCCTTGTGCCCAGCATAGAGCTCTCTGTGAAAGCTGCACATGAGTGGAAGGGGAGTGTGTGTGAGGGGGCTCACTTAACTACTAAGCTTTCTGTCCATCTTTCAGGCCCGAAGCAGCTGCTCTGGACCCTTGGACTCACCCGCTTTCCTGAGCCCTGACTTCCTCCTACCAGAAGACCCCAAGGCCAAACCCCCTCAGTCCCTCCTCCATTTCCCTACTCCCACCAAGGTGCTGGGCCTGGAGCCCTGTCCCTCTACACCCTTCTCCCCTCTGGCCCCTTCCCCTCTCCTGATGCAAGAGGACTCCCTGTACCCACCCAGGTTTCCCTTCCCTAATACAGCCCCCCCTTCAGCAGTCTCCCCACTCCCCACCCCTACCAACTTCCCACCCACCCACCCTAGAAGTGGCCCCTCCCCCTCCCCTTTCCCCCTGGAGCTCCTTCCTTCAGGATACC
This sequence comes from Pseudocheirus occidentalis, assembly GCA_028646575.1. NCBI lineage: Eukaryota > Metazoa > Chordata > Mammalia > Diprotodontia > Pseudocheiridae > Pseudocheirus > Pseudocheirus occidentalis. The sequence continues at coordinate 374,471,970 of CM053593.1, forward strand.
CAGAGCCCTGCTGTGGGCCCCAATTTGCCGTGCCACAGCTCAAAAGCAAGCCTCCCACACCAGCCCCTCGGGTTCAAAGGCCAAGCCCCCCAGCCTTGGCTGGGGGGTCCAATCCCTGTCTCACACAGCTGCTCACTGCTGGTAAGGGGGACTCTGGGGAGAGGGAAAACAGGACATGGAGGTGTTGGGGGCAAGAAGTAGAGTTAATAGAAAGCAAGTTGGCAAAGTAGAAGAGCTCAAAGGGGTAGGTCCCCTGCTTGGGAGCCCTGATTGAGCTGTTGAGGGGATGCAGAGGGAGGATCTGGGGGAGAGGGAGGGGAGAATTAGGAGCAGAAAGAAGAGAAAGTTACCCCAAGAGTTACTTTTGGCTGCGTGGGGCAGAGAAGATTGCCCTGAGCACAGCCTGGGGAATCCTGTGGAGAGAGTAAAGGCAGGCGAGGCAGGAGGCACTAAGGAGGCCCTGGACAAGGGCTGGCTGGGAGCTCTCTTATGCCTTGCTGCTCATTCTCCTCTTCAGCCAAACCAGAGCAAATGCTGGAAACACCACTCCCCTTGAGCACTGCTCTCAGGCCTTCTGGATCCCCGGTAAGAGAGATCGTGAGGGAGCCAGGCTACCCAGTCCTACAAAGGGGGAGGGTATGTGCATGGAGTGTATGGAGAGGTCCTCAGGGCAGGCCACCCCTCTGACCTCACCTCCAACCCTCTTCCCTTCTCCTCATCTGTCCTCCAGAAGCCAGGACCTCCTGACTTTCCCTGTGCGTTCTACTCCGCACCTGTGGCTCAGTCCCAGCCTCAGGCCACCCTGACCCCTGTTACCCTGGCTCCTCCTGGGCCCTTACTGGTACCCAAAGCAGAGAGGCTTTCACCTCCAGCACCCGGTGAGTGTGGGTAGAGGGGAGATGGATGTTGGTGCCAAGAGAGAAAACAAGGAATTCGTTATTGAATGAATGAATGCAAGTCAATGAATGAACAAAAAAGCATTTAGTAAGCATTTACTCTGTGTTAAGCCCTGTGCTAAGTGGTAGGGATCTGAATAGAAAAGACAAGGTAAGCCTGCCCTCAAGGGACTTACATTCTAAGAGGGAAATGACACATATAGGGAAAGGAGGCCAGGGAGGGTCAGGGAAATCACAGATACAGTAAGGAAATGATGGAGGAGAGGAGAATGGACAGGTGAAGCAGCAGCCAGAGTGGGAGCTGTAAGGGCAGGGAGAGGAGGGCCTAGATTCAGATGCTGCAACTTATGAGAATACTCTGAGCGTGACTGTCTTCTGTCTCCATGGTAGGGAATGAACGGCGTCTGTCTGGGGAGCTTCCTCCCATGCCTGGCCCAGGGGGGCTGGGCACACGGATCTCTCCCCCACAGCCCACTTTGTGCAGAGGACGCCCGGACAACAACAAGGTGGGGCCCCCTCCCCAGGTCCCTTCCCCTCCTTGCCCACTCCTCCCCCTCCCCAGGCTCCCTCCCTCTTTGCACCCTCCCATTAGCCCTGCCTGGCCCATCTCCTACAGACAGAGAACCGGCGCATCACTCATATCTCAGCGGAGCAGAAGCGACGTTTCAACATCAAGCTAGGATTTGACACTCTGCATGGGTTGGTGAGCACACTCAGTGCCCAGCCCAGCCTCAAGGTGAGTGGGATCCATGCAGTGGGTAGTGCCCAACCTGGACACCCCAAGGTGGAAATGACAACCTGGGGAAATGATCTGTTCAAGGTCATACAGGTAGTTAGTGTCAGAGGTGGCAAGATTAGAATCCAGGTCCTCTAACACCAGAAATAGGTCTCTTTTCACTATCTCATTTTGCCTCCAATCTGCCACCACACCGGACTGTTTCTCCCTCCAAAATACCTCTCACACCTGGCCTGTCCTTGGCATTGGTGCTGCCATGACCCTAATGGAAATCATTATCTCTAACCTGGCTTACTGGCCTCTTAGCTGTTCTCCCTGCCTCTGGTGCCTCCTATCTCCCATCCATCCTTCCTTCCATCCATTCATCTGTCCATTCATCCTTCTATCCTTCCATTCATCTATCTATCCATCCTTCTATCCTTCTTTCCTTCCTTCCATCCATCCATCCGTCCTTCTATCCTTCTCTCCTTCCTTCCATCCATCCTTTCTTCCTTCCATCCTTTCTTCCATCTTCCTTTCTATCATCCATTTCTTCCTCCATCCATTCTTCCTTCCTTCAGGCTGCAGGCATCTTTAATCTCTGCCATATACCTGTTGAATTTCTAATTGGAATCATAATTGTATACATGTCACCCCAGGGCAACAATTGAAAAATTCCATGAAGTCAGAGATGATCACCTCTAATTTTCATATGCCCAATGCCAGCATGGCACATTGCACACAAGCTGTGCTAAATCGATGTTTATGTTCTTGAGCCAAGGAGAGCTGGGTCTCATCCCCAGGGATTTCCCATGCTCCTAGGAGTTACCCTGAGGCCTATTCCTTTGCCCCACTCCCACCCCCTCAGGTGAGCAAGGCCACAACTCTGCAGAAGACAGCAGAATACATCATGATGCTGCAACAGGAGCGGGCAGCCATGCAGGAGGAGGCTCAGCACCTGCGGGACCAGATCGAGGAGCTCAACACAGCCATCAAGTAGGGAGACTGGCAGCTCATTGGCAGGGTGGGGGAGAGAAGCTGAGAAGGGTGGGGTGGGTCGTAGAGGTGCACAGCCAGATGCTCTGGGGTGCTGCCTTAACTCCCTCTCCCCCCTCGGGGTCTGCAGCCTCTGCCAACAGCAGCTGCCCGCCACGGGAGTGCCCATCACCCACCAGCGCTTCGACCAGATGAGGGACATGTTTGATGACTACGTCCGGGCTCGCACCCTACACAACTGGAAATTCTGGGTCGTATCCTTCTCCAAGCAGAAAGAACATTTTGTCCAGAGAGCTCTATGGAAATGGCCCAGAACCAGCCTCCAGAACTGGGAGGGGAGGAATGGCTGGTCATTATTGGTGCAAAGCAATGGCTTTATCCAAGGGCCTGTGGAGAAGGGTGTGGAGGGACATGGGGCTCTGGGACTCTGGGCAGCATTGACCCTGCAGCCTCCCCTGAAGCCTAACTCTGCCCCTAATCTATTCAGTTAATTAGTCATTGTTCCATTGCTTAGGACACTACCTGGCACCTATTAGGTCTCTACTAGATGTGTGCTGACTTGTTGACTCGAATACTTACTGTGCACTAGGTACTGGGAATAGTAATAGCTGACGTAGATATTGTGCTTTAAGGTTTATTAAGCATTTACCATACGGGATGACTCCAAAATCTTAATGCAGTTTAGCCTAAGACTATACTAGGACTTTTGGGTCACTCACTATGTGACCTCATTTGGTCCTCACAAAAACCCTGGGAGGTAGATACTATCATGTTACAGATGAGGAAATTGAAGCAAAGGTTAAATGACTTGCCCAGGGTCACACATCTAGTAAGTATCTGAGGCAGGATTTGAACTGATTTGAGGCAGGTCTTCCTGACTCCCAAGTGCAGCACCTTCTTCCCTATGCCCCCTAACTGCCTTTGATACAAAAAGAGATGTGGAACAGGGACACCCACGCCTTCCCGCCCAACACTGGGTCCCCAAGGATATGACAGAAACAGATTCCTTGGTTGGTTGGTTGGTGTCTCTTCCTCCTCCCTAGTTTTGCATTCTGATTTGAGGCCCTACCCTTCTCCATCTTCATTATTTCATATTGCATATGGCATTTTCATAAAAATGCCAAGTGTGTTTTGCAAACCTTAAAACATCATATAAATTTTATCTATTGTTAATATTATTATAAACCTTAAAGCACTGTAAAGTATGGGCCGTGATGAACATCTCTAAACTTAGCTGTAATTCAGTTCAACTGTGTAAGCATTTATTAAGCACCTACTGTGTGCGAGCCACTGTGGACAAAATGACCAATCCCTGTTCTCAGGAGCTTCCTGAATGCAGCCAAAGGGACTGTCTCTTCAGGGACAGTCCTTGGGGGAGCCTAGACTGGGGGTCATAATAATGGGAAAGGATCATGGGAGAGAGCTGGTGGACTGAGAGGCCTGGAGACAGGAAGATCCAAGGTTCTGGGTCCACTAGCTGACATCAGAGACTGGGCTTAGAGTGGGCTAGACAGGGAACAAATGGAGGGGGAGTCCTGCCTGGGATGCATCTTCCTTGACCCACTGGGCTGCCAGTTCAGCATCCTTATCCGGCCTTTGTTTGAGTCCTTCAACGGGATGGTGTCCACAGCAAGTCTACACAGCTTACGCCAGACTTCACTGGCCTGGCTGGACCAGTACTGTTCTCTGCCTGCCCTGCGCCCTAGTATGTCATTGCCCTCTAAGGCCACCAGCCATCCAGCCATCTTTCCCTCCTCCCCTCTGCTGTACCTCCACACTCTATCCCACCCACCACGCTCTCCTAGATAGCTCATAGCCCTCCATCCATCAAAGCCCTTTACTCCTTCACTGGGATAAGGGAGTATGGTAGAGGGTGGTATTTCCAGTCCACCCAGGACTCAAGGCCCTTGGTCTTAAGAAATTCCACCTGTTTATGACACAGACCAGTGGCCCAGAACCTCACATCCTTTCCTTCCCCCTACCCCCACGGGCAGGATGGGTACAAACAATCTGATGGGTGGCTTATTCCCTCTCTCATCAGCGGTCCTGAGCTCCCTCCGCCAGCTGAGCACCTCTACCTGCATCCTGACTGACCCTGCCCGTGTCCCTGAACAGGCTGCTCGAGCCGTCACAGAGAGCAACCTCAGTAACCCCTCCTAGGGGCCTAGAGACTAACCTGGCTTGACCTAAGCTGTAGACCTCCACCCTCAACAACTTGGGATTTCCCCCCACCCCATTCCAGTGCTCCTCACCTGGGTGTGGGATCCAGAATCCTTCTGTCACAGGGTGGGGGCAGGTATACCCAGGATTATAACATAATAGCTGCACCAGCCTTGACAGAGGGGAAGCAGACCCGAGGGAGAAATAGGGCTTTAGGGGATAGGAAGCACGGAGATCACCCAACTCCTTTTCTGGCCTCATGCCCTGTTCCCCCACCCAACATGGTAGGTATTGTATCCATGATATGATGACCACCAACCATGGAGAAATTACAAGTGGGGCATCCCGCCACGATGTCATTAAGTATATCCCATTGTCCTCCCCTTGATCTCCCCCTTTTTCCCAGCCCTCACCACCCCCATGCCTCATTTCAGCCCCCAGATGGGAATCATCCCAGGGAAAGAGGTGAAGGTTAATTTGTATTGGGGGGAGGGAGATGGGAAACCTGATATCATGAGCCTTTAACTGCCCCCAAGCAGCTGGGTGGTCCCTGCCCCCCTAGGCCAGAAAGCTGGAAGGAACCCTGGCCACCACAAACTACCATCTGCCTCTCCCTGTCTCTACTCCAGGTAGGGCCAATGGAAGAGTGAATGATGGCAAGGCAAAGGTTACCCCTCATTTTACCTGTGCCAGGGGAAAAACACAGGACTTCAAGTCAGGTGTCCTGGGTTCCATTACAGTTCTGCTATGAACTTGCTATGGGGACATGTTCTTGGCCCTCTCTGGGCCTCAATTTCTTCTGTAAAATGAGGGTGCTGGATTAGAAGACATCCCAAGTGCTGTTATCCAGGCTGGGAGCTGAGGGAGCAGAAAGAAGGGTGTGGACTTCCAAAAGGAGGAGTGAGGACTAGGTATCCAGAGTCCTCTATAGCACACACCCTCTTCCCCTGCCCTCCTACTCTAGCCCCAGGATGGACAAGGATTTCCTTCGTTCCTTGTTCCCTACCCTGTGGTTCCTCTGGTTCTTTAAATCTAAAGTGAGACAATCTGCGTGTCCAGGAGAGACCCCAGCTGATGTCACAGGGCCTCTCTTGCTGCCCACTCCCATTCTCTGCCCTAGCAGTCATCAGCTATGGACTCACTGATGGTCTGCTCCCTGGGGCCAGGGGCCAGGAGCCCAGTGGCAGGGGGATTGGGCTAGGAAGACAAAACCAGAAGTTGGCCCAAATGAGACTCCTGAGCAGTAGGCATAGCAGGCATCTTTCTGATGTGTGTGGATTTTCCAAAGAATTCTTGTCAAATAAAAAACAAGCTAATCTGCCAAGAAAGACCTCTCTCAGCCTCCTCTTGTTCAGTATTGTGTCAAGTGAGGGCTCTGATTCTCCAAGGCAGTTTAAGGCTGGCTGCACCCCAGCTTTCAGAAACCTTTGGCTTCCCACAAAATCAGGATTTTTTTTTTTTTTTAAGAATTTAAATCTGCCCTCTTGAGGCCTTCTGTGCTTACTTCCTAATTATTTCCACCTTCCCCCTTGTCTGCTCTCTGAAGCAAAGCAAGGTCAGGGCTGGCTTTGTAAGACTGCTGGGGACCCCAGTGGCTGCTGGTTTTCCTTTTAGGGAAGTTGGTATGACCTAGTAGGCAGATCAAGCCACCACTGACGCTGGAGTCAGGAAGAAATGGGTACAAATCCTGCTTTAGGCACTAGTTGGACAGTCAACACGTACCTTGAGCAATCACCTAATCTCACTGGGCCTCAGTTAACTCATCTGTAAAGTCAGAGAGTTGAACTAAATTACTTCTAAGGTCTCTCTTAGCCCTAGGTCAATGATCTTGTCTCCTGACCAAAAAAAAAAAAAAGCAAGCAAAAACATTGATCCAGTAACCACATCTGGCTATATAATAGCCTGTCCCAGGAATATCCCATCTCTCTACTCTGAAGGAGTGGGCATGTTTCATGATCAGTTCTAGGACTTTTACCACTTTTCTAATTATTCAGAGTTTAACTTTACAGAATCGGTTTTTTCCTCTTTGTCTGCGTACCATCACAGCTAATAATGGTACTAACCTGAAACAAGATCTGGCATGGATGGATGGATGGATGGATAGGAAGATGGACAGATGGATGATGGATGAATAGATAGAAAGGTGGCTATATAGTGTTTTTTTAAGGAAATAGTATGTACCAGGCACTGGGACATAGTCCCTGCCCTCAAAGACCTTACATTCTGATAGGAAAAGACACATAGCAGTGCTGGAAACAGACGGGCTAAGATGGGGCGGGGGGAGGGAAGGATGCAGGGAAGGGGGGGTCCTTTCTAAAATGGTGACCCCAGAGTGAGTCACCAGTAAGGAGAAGAAAACCCCAAGGCAAGTTTCCCATTGTGGGAAACAGGAGAGGTGCTGTAGGAGAGAAGGAGGTGGATTTCTAGGTAAGTCAAAGCTATAATAACAGGAAAGGTTCTGTCAAGCTGGAAAGGCTAAGATAAAGAATGGTTTCTGAAATGTCAAATGAATCTGGGAATACTGGGTTGGGGGGGGAGCAGAGGGGTGTGTATTCTGCTAGTTCCAAGGCTATGCTTATCACTGGGGAGTTTTCATCAGCCCCTTTCTGTTATCACATACCTTCAGTGGTTTCCTATTACTAAGCCTATTTCTGCTTTCCTGTATATTAGTCATTCACCACCCCCAGCCTTGGATGTGTAGGTTTTGTTATCTGCAAATTTGATAACCCCATGATTTATACCTGCATCCAAGCTGTCAGTAAAAATTGTTGAACAGAGCAGGACCATGGTCAGGTCCCATTAGTTACTACTCTGGGTCAGTAAATTCCAATCCCTTGTCCACATGAATGTCTTGTAAACTGCCAAATGCCTTACTGAAATGGAATACATGGTATCTATGCCATTCCCCTTCTCTATTTGTGTGGCCATTCCAATCCCCCAAAAAGCAAATGAAGTTCTACTGACAAACAAGTTGACCTGTCACAGTTGTCTCTTTTTCTTCCTATGTGCTCACTAATTCTCTCTTTAGTAAAAAAAAACAAAAACCAACAACTCTAGCATTTTACCAGGGAACAAAGTCTTACAGGCATGGAGTTTGAGGAATCCACCCTCTCCTTTTTAAAAATCTAGATGGTCACACATCTCCAGTTTTGCAGCACGTCTCGTATTTCCCACAATTTTTCATAGATCATAATAGCTGATGTGTATATAGGGCAACTGGGTGGCACAATGGATAGAGTGCCAGGCCTGGAGTGAAGAAGACTCATCTTCATGGTTCAAATCTGGCCTCACAAACTTACTAGCAGTTTGACCCTGGGCCAGTCACTTCATGCTGTCACCCTTGGTTCCTCTTCTGTAAAATGAGGTGGAGAAAGAAATGGCAAACTAATCCAGCATGTTTGATAAGAAAACTCCAAATGGGGTCATGAAGAGTTGGACAGAAAAGAACAAAAACACAATGTAGGTTTTAAAGTTTGAGATGCCCTTTGCATACAATATTTCATTGATATTCAAAAATAATCCTGCAGGTAGATGTTATTTTACCCACTTCATGGATGAGAAGACTGAGGCTGAGAGGCTGTAGCTTTCTCAGACACCAGTAAGTGATTAGGGTGGGATTTAAATTCAAGTCTTCCTGATTCTAAAGTCACTTCCCCACCCACTATGCCATGATGTCCAATGATCAGACCAGTTCAGCAATAACATATCTAAGGATTTTTTTTGGCACCCTAGGATATTGCTCTGGGTCAGGTTATTCCTTTTTTCATCCTCTCCCTTCATTTGGCTTTCAGTTACCTTTTCAACATCTAGACATCATTCTAGCCTTAAAGTGTCTGTTTAGAGGGGCCCTCATTTCCATTGCTACCAGCTTGGTACAGACTCCTATCACATCACACCTGTGCCATTGCAACAGCTTCCTAAGCAGCCTTCTCACCTTCAGTCCCTCCCTTTCCATCCCACCTGTCCACCCCTGCCAGAATAATTTTGGTGAAGCAATGATTTTATAATCACTGCTCCTTTGCCCAAAACCAATCAATGACTGTCTGCTGCCCCAGTCAAGATGCCTGTGGGTGAGGGAAATGCCAGCTTCCCTAGAAGGGTAAAGTAGAAGGAAGTGAAAGCTACCCTGCTTGATTTCAGGGTTCCTCCCTCAGAACTTGCTGTCTGTCTGTCTGTCCTTGAAAGGAGCCCTTCTGAAGGAAAGGAGTGACTCTGGTTGGTTGGTAAAGCCTGAGAGTGCTGGAGGAAGAAGATGGGAGTGGATATGATTCTATCTGGGAACCCTGACCTTATTCTCAGTGCCTGGTCTGCTGACTGCCAGGCCCTTGTGTAAGTTCCTAGTTCAGCTTCTGCCCCCACATCTCTACCAGAGATGTGGGATCAAGGCTGGCTCTGGAAGGGGACTAGCAACAGAGAATGAAAGTCTTTGTAAGTACAGCCAAAGGGTCTGAGGCAATCCTCTTCCTCCCAGCCAAGCCTTTGGGATCCCTGCTCTGCCACTTGATACCAGCATGACCTTGGGCAACTCATCTAACCTCTCTGGGCCTCAACTTTCTCTTTTGTGAATGAGAGGATGACATAAGACCTTTTATCTTCTAAGAATGATGCAGAGTAGTTAGCAGAACCAGGAAAATACTATACACGATGTAATGTGTACTTCAGCAACATAAACTCAGATATCAAAATCATCAAAACTGAAACTGCAATGGTCAAACTTGGCCCCAAGACAGAGCAAAGAGAATTCACATCTGCCCTTCTTTGTAGAGGTGGGAGGGAGGGGAGAGGGAAAGGAGCAAGAAGAGGAAAAGCACTTACTAGCACCTACTCTGCACCAGGCCTTATGCTAAGTGTTTTGTTTTGTCTTACAAATAGTATTTCATGGGGGGGGGGGGGCGGGGAGATAATGACTATAGAACACTGCATAAAACAAACTTGGACATAGGTCCCCTGAGTGGATATCCCAGTCTCAGGGAGGACAGGAGCTGGAACAGTGGGGAAATATCCTGAGAGCTGCTGTTGTCATCCACATGGTCATAGAACATGTTCCTGAACCCCGACTCCTGTGTATATTTTAAATTTCCTAGGCAGCAAGATCCAAGAATCTAGCCTTCTAGCAGAGAAGGAGAATTTCTTTAGCAGTACCAGCCTTGGAGTTGCCTTGAAATTTGCTGGGAATTCCAGAGTTCAAAAAACCAATCTTCAATGGAAAACAGAGAGTTTCTAGGCAATATTCCTTTTAGAGATCACCCAAAAGGTAGAGGAGCAGTAAGATACTTAAAGCCACTACATGAAGGTTCAGAAGACCTTTAATTTGCTTCCCACTATAACCATGGAAGACTTGGACAGCACAGGTTTCATGGTTCCTGTCCAGCAGCTTCAAAGTATATTTACCTTTTAAGAGGGAGTCCAACCACAGGTGAGCATTATAAGAAATCTGATAGGGCATATACAAGTTCCAGTGAAAAAGAAGAATTTTATTAGAATATCAGGCTATTGTTCTGTTGGCAACTCCAAATTCAGTTTTCCTCCAAGAAGAGCTACTATGATGGCTTTATGTATCCTCTGTATTTGTGCACTCCTGTGAGTCCTTTGAACTGTCTGCATTTTCTTTTAGGTAAATAAAGACTACCCCCATCAGATATGCATTTCTTACCTTGAATGCTTGTATACACAGTGGACTCCCCGTTACCCACATTTGTGGAAACCTAGACATAAGCTATACAATACAAGAAGACTTCCCAGAGAAAACTGTGAGGAAATAACAAGTCAAACCAAAGATGCCGACTTCAAGAGAGAGAACTCTGAGATCAGACATGGATATCATCATCATCACAGCACACACTATGTGCCAGGCACTCTGCTAAATACTTTATTATCTCATTTGAGTCTTACAACAACCCTGGAAGGCATATGCTAATATTATCTCTATTTTACAGTTAAGGAAGCTAAGGCAGAAGTTAAGCAACTTTCCCAGGGTCAAAAAGCTAGTGTCTGAAGCTGGATTTGAACTGAAGTCTTCTTGACCCAAAAAACAGCACTTTATCAACTGTACCATTCAAGCTACTTTGATCCTGGTGAACTCAGAACCTGAGGCATCCAGGTCCACTAGCTACACAAAGATAAAGGAGCTTAGGGTTTTTTTAAATGAAAAAGTAAAAGAAAAAAAGGATTTTTACACAAGAAGAAGCAACATTTCTAAAATTTAAAAAAAGGCTTAAGGGGAAATTCTTGCATTATATACATCAGTTAAAGATCTGACATTCAGAACCTATAAGGAAGCGATACCTATCTAGAATGATTATAAAACACATTCCTAAATGGAGCAAAGGGCAAAGGCCATGAACAGATGATTTATGAAAGAGTAAATGCAAAGTGGGAACAACTACATGAAACAATAGTGAAAATCCTTAATCATTACATAAATGCAAATCCAGCTAACCTTAAGATCCCATTTAATACCCACTAAAGATGGCAAAAATAAAATTCAATATTGGTGATAAAACTGAATCCAGAGGTGGCGGAATTCTGAGAGACCTACAAGCATATATAGAACAAAAGCATTTTTTAAATGTGCTTATTACTTTGGGGAATTCTATCTCATTAAGTGCTAAGAAGAATGCTATTCATTGTATTCACAGAGTTGGAGCTCCAGAGTTGGAAGGAACCTTAGAAGTCATCTGGTCCAGCCCCTCATTATATGGATTTTATTATTTTATTCATTTTGTGAAACTGAAGCAAAGTTAAGTGACTTGTCCAAATATACACAGGAACCTGGTGTTAAGACACAGGATCTGACTCCAGGCCCTCTGGTTCCAGAGCCAAGGCTCTCCAATATACCACCCTGCTGTATATTTGTTTTTATTGTCAGTTAAATTCTTAATGAGAGACAGCAGGCAGAGACAGACACACATATATACTGTCAGTAATCTGACAATTCTTATCCGTATGACTGTGGTCGGGTCATATAACCTCTTTGCAGCATGGTTTCCTCCCTTTTCCTCATCTGTATGACCCTGGGCAAGTCACTTGAGCCCTATTTGCCTCAATTCCTCATCTGTAAAATAGGAACAAACTGGAGAAGGGAATGGCAAACCACTCCAGTATCTTTGCCAAGAAAACCCCATGGACAAAGTTCATGGGGTCAAATAGAGTCAGATATGACTGACCAACAACTTTATACTTTATACACTTTCTTTACCTGCTCTTTCACAATGGATTTCACAGGGTTGTTGTGCGGAAAGCACCTTGTAAGACTTAAAAATTCTCTGACCAGGGACTCACTCACTCCTAAGCCCTTTGCAGCCTGGCTTCCAGCCGCATCACTCAACAGAAACAGCTCTCCCCAAAGTCACCTAATAATTGCCGCATCACCAGGTCTGTTGGTCTTTTCCTATCCTCCTTGATCTCTCAGGCAATATTTTACATTGCTGATGACCTTCTCCTCCCAGACTCTTTTCTGTGTTTTTATAATGCCATTGTTCTTTTAACTATTTGACCACTCCTTCTCAGGCTCATTTGTTGGGTTATCTTCTGTATCCCATGAACAAAAATCCTGGTCTCTTTTCTCTTCTCTCTGTTGGTAACTGTGCCTGCTCCCATAGGTCTAATGATGATAATCTTTTCATCCATGCAGCTGACTCCCAGGCCTATCTATCCCACCTAGTCTTTTACCTGAACTCTGGTTACATATCACTAGATGTCTATTAAACATTTTGAACATGATGACCCCTGAATCTCCAGTGGCTTTATAGATACATATGGGTGTGTATAATATATTTTTTCCAATTATATGTAAAAAAATGTAATGTTTACTTTTTGAAATTTTGAGTTTCAAATTCCTTCCTTCTCCTCCTCCCTCATTAAGAAGGCAAGCATTTTAATACAGGTTATACATGTGCAATCATACAAAACATATTTCCATATAAGTCATGTTATGAAGAAAAACAGACCAAAAAAAGCAAGTAAAAAGCAGCATTCTCTGATCTGCATTCAGATTCCATCATCTTTCTCTGGGGATGGATGGCATTTTTCATCAGGACTCCTTCAGAATTGTCTTAGATCATTGTATTGCTGACAACATCTAAGTCATTCACAGTTGATCATCATACAATGTTGCTGTTACTGTGTATGCTGTTCTAGTTCTGCTCACTTCACTTTGCATCAGTTCATATAAATCTTTCCAGGTTTTTCTGAAAGTATCCTTCCCTCCATTCCTTATAACACAATATTTCATTACAATCACATACCACAATTTGTTCAACTATTCCTCAACTGATAAGCATCCCCTTAAATTTCCAATTCTTTGCCGCCACAAAAATAATTGCTGTGTTTTTGCATGTGTACGTCCTTTTTTTTCAATCTCCAATTCTTTCCTTTGCCTTTTTGTCTTTCGTCTTTTAATATAAATGTGGTTAACCATTTTATTGCTGATTCATGTGTTTCATTACCCAAATGCAACAGAGAAAAACAATGAATAAAATGCCTGGGAGAAAGAGAAGTAGACTTTATAATTGCAATATATAGTCACCTTGGCAGTTTTCCTGGCTAGGGACTCAGAACTTTATAAAGAGAATTGTCGATTCCATTTACAACTTTTCAGAATAAAAAAGAAAACCACATACAGATATCTCTGGGTAAATGAGTCACTGGCTTTGGTGAGGAGGAGGCAGTGATGAACTGGGACTGGAATGAGGACAAGCTTTGGCCATTTTTTCTTCTCACTGTCTTCCCACAACTGGTGTTAAAGGAAAACAAATCCCCCAGAGGACTGGGCTGAGGCTACAAAGAAAGTTATACCTGAGTAGAAGAACCAGGCCTGACCCGTATATAAAACCAAGGAATTGTGAAGGAGTAACTAACCCCTTACCAGCCCACTACAGCACTATATTCACAGCACTGACCACTAGACTTATTTGTACACAGGTTGTTTCTGCCCCTAAGAATGTAACAAGGGTGTTATCAACCAAGGCCAGCACCAATTATCAGGTGATTTCTTAAAAGTAGAAAACCAAATTGCCAACATGAAAAATGAAAGAAAAAGAAATTTATTAGAATTGTTTATCCAATTATGTGCCAACAAAATAAGTGAAATGTATGAATATCTACAAAAAGTACAAAATATTCAGATTATTAGGATAGAGAATTTAAAAATAATATGGTATCAGAAAAAGAAACAAACTCCTATAAATGAATTCCCAAAGGAGAATAAAAGACAAGATTGCCTTGAGTGAATTCTATCATTGAAAGAATAACTTCTTCAATTTTACATAAATTATTTGCAAAAATAGGAAAATATGGAATCTTACCAAATTCTTTCTTTGAGATATAGTCCTGATACCTAAACCAGGAAGAACTAAGGGAAAAACCAATAGATTAATATCTCTAATGAATACCAATGCAAAAATATCGAATAAAACTTTTGTGAGGTTACAATAACATACTAAAAAGGTTACAGTGTGATCAGACAGTTCCAGAAATGCAGGGTTGCTTCAGTGTTAGAAAACCATAAACATAATAGATCACATAAATAATTTAAAACTAAAAATATTTTACTTTAATCATTGATTACATCAATAGGTGTGGAAAAAGATTTTGAGAAAATATTTTCCTTTTTTATGTAACCAACACTAAAAAGCATAGCAATAACTTTACCTTTCCTTAATATGATGAATAATATCTATCTCAAACCAAGAGCAACCATCATCTATAATGAAGAAACATTAGAGTCCATTCTAATAAGATCTGGATAAAATAAGGTTGTACATTGTCACATTATTCTATATAGTTTACTAGAGGCTATAGCAATAAGGCAAGAAATAAATAAATTAGGGAGAAAATATAAGCAAAGAATAAATAAAATTATTGCTTTTTCAAGGGATGTAAAGATTTTCTTAGAAAACTAACAATTCAACTTTTAGAAAACAGAAATATTTGACAACTTCAGTAAAGTAGCAAGAAAAAAATAAACTCACAAAAGCCTTTCTGTACACTATGAAGAAACTCAGCAGAAAAAGACAGAACCTAAAGATGTACCATCAACAAAACAAACTGAACAAATTGTGGTGTGTGAATGTGATAGAATACTAATATATTTTAAGAAATGACAAAAGTTTTGGGGAAACCTGGGAAGACTTATATGAACTGATGCAAAGTTAAGAGGGAGAACCATTTATGTAATTTTTCAGAGGCAGCTCCATGATGTGGAGAGATCTGGACTTGAAATCAGAAAGACAAGTCTTGCTTAAGAACCTACTAGTTGTGTGGCACTGGGCAAGTCCCTTAACCTCCAAACCTCAATTTCCTCTTCTGTAAAATAGAGAGAGCACCTACTTTACAGGACTGTGAATATTAAAGGAAATAATATCTAGAAAATGTTTTGTAACCCTTAAAGCACTATATAAATGCTAGCTACTACTAGAAACAACATCATAAAGACAATCTTGAAAGACTTAAGAATTCTGATCCATGTAATGACCAACCATGATTCCAGAGGACCCATAATAAACTCTGCTTGACTATGCATATTTGTTACTTTTCAAAGCTGGTAGTAGGAATTTAAAAAGTATGTTAATTGAAGAATTAAATTAAAAATTTTTAAATAGCAGAAACAAAAATTATAGGATTAAAAAAACTGCAGGAATAAAAGAAGAAATAATTGGAGAATTAATCGCTCATGGTCGGGTCATGCTAATATAATTAAAATGATAACACTGCTCAAATTAATTTATAGATTCATTGCTATACCAACTACAAAAGGATTCCTTTATAGAACTGGACAAAACAATAACAAAATTCATTTGGAGAAATAAAAGGTAAAGTATCTCAAAGGAAATAATGAAAAAAAGTGGGAAGCAAAGGGGCACAGCAGAACCAAATCTCCAAGTAGACTACAAAATATCACATGATCAAAATGGTCCTGGTTAAAAAACAGAAAAGTTGGTCAGTGGCACAGATTAGGTATACAAGATCTAGAAGTAACTGAATACAGTAGCATACTGTTCAATAAATCCAAGGACACAAATTACTAGGCTAATAAGGACTCTATTTGACAAAAGCTTCTGAGAAAATTGGAAAGCAATCTGGGAGAAATTAGACTTAGATCAACATCTCATACCACACACAAAAAACTTAATACAATTGGCAATTTCAGTAAAGTAGCAAGGTATAAAATAAACCCAGAGAAACAATCAGTCTTATTCTCTTTCCCTTCCCAAGATTGACTATGAAGCATGCTTCCCACAAGGAAGCATGCGTTTTCAAACACAATCATTACAACACAAATCTGTTTTAACTGTACTTCTGCTATGAGAGGACTTTTGACAGGGTGGGGTTGGGGTGGAGGGAGTTCAGGGAGAATTGAGGAGAAAATGGGAGGGGTAGTAATAGTGATGCAAAAAAAGGGAGAGAATGAACAATTTAAAAATACACAAAAGGAAGTTCAGAAAGAGACACAGACAAGCAGGGGAATGTTGACACTACCATGTTAAAGTGAACACAATGAGGAAGTGGACAAAGAGGGCCCATTCTTGGGAGCATGTGTAGGTGACTCATGTCATTATTTGATGAGCCCGCTTCTGAAAGGTCATGCTCTCTTGGAACAGAGAGGCTCTACTCATAATTTCAGTGTTTCCATACCATTTGCCATGTGGTGAATAGAAGTCCTTTAGATTGGTTTCTGGGCCAGAAAAGAGAGTATATAAGGCCTTAATGCAGAAACTTGCCATTTTTGTTTCGGGCACGCCATGAGGTTTAAGTAGGGCTTCAGAGGATCAGCGAAGATGGTTGGGGGTATCCTTGTCACCTTGGATCAGCCAGTGAAAGAATGGCTTCCCAGACTATACTATTGATAGATTTCTTATGAAGAAGACATGTCACATACAGCCCAAGGTATAAAAGAAACTGGCAAATCAGGTTAGACCTCACTAACAGACTTAGATTGGGTCCCCTCAGATCTGGTTCTCAATTCCGAAGCTTCAGGAATCCAGTTTCATTAGTTCTAGGGGGATAGCCAGGCAATGAGCAACTCTTTCACATTAATTATACCCATATGAGAATAATGAACCAATGGGCAATTTATAACATGAGATAGGTCAGACAAGTTATTAGGATCATAGATCCAGAGCTGGAATGACCATAAATCCTTTCATATGCATATAGAATCAACGATCTGGTGCTGAGAAAGAAACCTCAGAGGCTATCTAATTCAACCTCATTTTACAGAAAGGGAAACAGAGGCCCAGGAAGATGGTAATTTGTCCAAGGTCACAGTAATCATCTGTGTCAGATGATTCTGGTCCACTTAACCAATGCAAGTATCACAGATACCTTAAGAGTCTACCCATTATGGTGAACTTTTAATAAGCTTTGCTTTTCTTTCACCAAGAAAAGACTTGAGTCAAATTCATTAGGCAGGAACCGGTGTGTTTTTTTGGGGTCTCAAGCACCCCTAACCCTACACCTCAACATCTTATGGCAACCTTAGACCTCTATGTTTTATGTTTCCCTGACCTCCTGACCTGAACACTCTGACTTTTCCAGTTATGGTTCTGACACTTACTACATAATCTTGGCCAAGGTGCTTAGTTTCTGGGCCTTTCTTTAGCTATAAAATGAACAGACTTGACTATATGGACTCTAAAGGCCCTTCCAACTTTAAATCCTACAGCATTCAAGTGTGGATCTCGAAGGATACCAGTACAACTTTGATGACAATGTGCAAGTCACATAAACTCCAAGCCTCAGCTTATTTCTAAACTGGGGACAGTAATTATTTACATGTAACTGGGAAATAAGAAATACAGGCACAAGTGTATGGAGATCCATCTTGCCCTACCAGAAAGTCAGAGGGGGGATGAGAGAGGATATAGGAAAGAGCAGATTGGGGAAGGAGGTATTCCATGGGATCACTATTTTGGGGTGGTGGGTAGGGGAAAGATAGAAAATTTGTAACTCACAACCTTGTGGAAATGATGTAAACTAAAAATAAACACAAAAGCAAATTTATAAAATAAAATAAAATGGGGACAGTATATTGCCCATTTCTGAAGTCTATTATGAGGGGTCATTACAAACCTCAAAGTCCCACACAGACGAGGTGTGACGAGCATTTCTGGTAGTATTACAGACCCCAAGGTTTCTCTGCAAACATAAAAAAGTTAACACTGATATACCATTTGAAAGTTGTGTGCATTTTTAACAAGTTTTACATGTCATCTCACTGTCCTAGAACAATCATGAGATAATCTGCTCAGTCCTGTCTGACTCTTCATGACCCCATCTGAGGTTTTCTTGGCAGAGATACTGGACTGGTTTGCCATTTCCTTCTCCAGCTCATTTTACAGATGAAGTCACTGAGACAGACAGGGCAAAGTGACTTGCCCAGGGTCACCCACCTAGTGGGTGTCTGAGGCTACATCTAAACTCAGGTCATCCTGACTCTGGGCCAGGAGTTCTATCCACTATGGTGCCACCTAGCTGCACAGGGGATAATTACCAAGGACACAATTTCTCCATCCTTCAAATGAGGAAAGGGAAGCTCAGGAGGTGAAATGCATAGTCCACAGTGTCACAAGAAAAAGTGTCAAAAGCAAGATTTGAACTCAGTTCTTCTTGACCCCAGGCCCAAAGATTTTTCCACATTATCATGTAAAAAGAGTTGTATGGGGCAGTTAGTTGGCACAGTGAACATAGCACAGGGCCTGGAGTCTGGAAGGCCTAAATGTTCAAATATAACCTCAGATACTTACTAGCTGTGTGACCCTGAGCAAGTCACTTAACCCTGTCTGCCTCAGTTTCCTCATCTTTAAAATGAACTAGGGTACAAAATGGCAAACCACTCCAGTATCTCTGCCAAGAAAATCTCTGATACAGTCACAGAGTCAGACACAATGAAATGATTAAACAAAAGCCACCAGTTCTTAAGAGTGTCCTGGTCAATCACCATTCTCCACTTATGGGAAGAAGTGTCATGGCTCACTAGAATCAGAGCCTCCTGTCCCCTGGACTGTTAGATTGGAAAAAAAAAAAAAAGGGCAGATTCTTCCTCTAGACTGTATACGGTGGCCAGGGTCTTCTTAAACTAATCTGTAGTTTCCGGGATGAGCGCTTTCCTGTATCATTTCTCCCTCTAGATCCACGGCACCCACTCCGATGGATCCCAGGCTGCCTTCACTTGGGTATCCCATGCAGCAAAGCAGGTGTGAAGCCATCAGTGCCCCTGGCCAAGTATGCTTTCCTGGAAGGTGTGCCACAAACTCCTTGCCAAGATGCCAGTGGAGCACGTGACTGTCTGGCCACATAGCCAGCACACCTTTCTGGCTCATACACGTATTGGATGACATCCTTTACACCATTTCTCCCATGTAATTACCGACTTGCACTGTGTTGCAGCCTGCTCGTGCCCACTATGGCCCTCACCACTGTCCTTTGAATGATTCTCAAGTTCAGTAGTTAGCAACCTGTCTGGTTCTACGACTAGATATCACACCTCAGCAGAGTATTTATTTGGAAAGACAGGTCTCATAGGCGGAGGGAAATAAGCCTATTGAGGAAAACAACATACAGGATCACTGGGCAATGAAAACTGAAAGCCTCTCCCTCCCCCTCCAGAAAGAAACTGAGCACAGCCTAAGCTCCTAGTCATCAGCAGACTCAGGCCAGAGGAGAATCCGCCTTTCCGAAGCACGGGGAACCTGGGGTAGGCGGGGAGGCTTCATCTTTGGCACAAAACGTGGCTTGAAAGACTGGGGCGGGGGAGGGGGAGGTGAAGGCCACGTGAAGACAAGGAGGTCCAGAGGACTGTAAAGCTACAAATAATCGAACAAAAGGAGTTGTTACCGAGAAATACGTAATTAAAGGAGCTTTGCAGGTTCTCGGGGAGCTGCACTGACAGCAGCAGTTGCCGCCCCCACTGCCTGCTTGCAGCCAATTGGGGCAGGTGTAACCCCAGTCCCAAAGCCCATTGGACAGGACTGCCTCCTCATTGGTGAAAGGCATCCACCAATGAGGAGCGCTGGAGCCGCACAGGCACTCGGTGCCACGGTGCGGACTACGAGCAATCCTCCAGGTCCTTAGGTTTTTCCTGATTGACGGGGTTAGACAGGAGCAGCCAGGGGGTGCCAGGGGGCGCCAGGGTGCACAGAGTGCTGACCCAGAAGACTTCCTGGATTCAAATCCAGCTTCAGACACTAGCTGGGCGACCCTGGACAGGTCGCTTCACCCTGTTTACCTGTTTCCTCAACTGTAAAACGAGCTAGAGAAGGACATGGCAAACCGCTCCAGTGTGTGCCAGGAAAAATCCATGGGGTTCCCGGAGAGTGGGACCAGGTCACTCAGTAACACTAAGCACCTGCCACGTTTAGCTCCCCACCCGTGATCCCGAGACTGGACTGAATTAACCGGGGAGAGAGGGAAGGCTGCTGATCCTCCAGGTCTAGGGCTGGAGGGGGCCTCACCTGAGAAAAGGGTAAGGGGCTTCTCCAAGGGTCACCCAGGGATTCTGCGCCTGGCACACAACAGGCGATTAATAAATGTGTACTGCTCGACTGAAAGAGGGGCAACGACTGGACCAAGGTGACAATGGCCCCAAGGCTCGGGGACTTGGGTTTAGATCACGGTCGGACCCGCTTCCAGGCCTGTTCCTCCCTTGACACCCGGAGGAGAGCACTCGACGCCCCTCCTCCCGCAAGCAGACGTCCAGCCCACTCAGACCCCGACGCGGACCCGCGCCCGCGCCTGCGCGCTACTGCAGCCGACAAGCGCGGACCCGCGGCGGGCGTACTCGTGCCCGCGCCCGGCCCCGCCCCGGCCGAGGCACTTCCCCTCCCCCCCCCCATCGAGGTGGCAGCAGTAACAGAAAGATGGAGGTAACGGAGCTGCTGGTGGTGTTGCTGGTGTTCGCTTTGTTCGTCCTGCTGATAGTGGCGCTCACAGTACAGGGCTGGAAAGGCTGGAACAAGAAGTCCTACGACCACCAGGACGGTAAGCGCCGGAACTGCGAGGCGGTTTAACCGACAGCGCGGCCTAGGTGTTGCTGTCGAGGATCTCACGAGCTGTGCGCCGAGGCTACGGGTGCCGGGAGAGGCCATGGAGGGGGGGGCGGTAGTGACAGCTGAGCGAAGCTAAGGGTGCCGGAAAGGGAAAGAAGCTAGAAAAGGCTCTCAGGCTACGGGAGCCGGGAGGGGACAAGAATTCTCTGTGTGGGCGGGGCAGGGCCAATTACTGCCTAGGTGGGGAGGAGCTTGGAAAGACACGTGGCACCCTGTTCTGGCCGAGCAGATGGGGGTGGAGTCTACTGAACTTTCCCCTCCCCCTGGAAACGGACATTCCTGGAACCCTTCCTTGGGTAGGCGTACTTGACATTTAACTTCTCAGGCGTCTGTTTCCCTAGCTGTCGGAAAAGGTTACAAGATCGGGCAGCCATGCCACAGAGACGCCCTTCCCCAGCTCAGCGCTGGCTCTGGGGCCCGAAGCTGCCCCTGCCCTCAGGGGGATTACGTTCTAATTCTGTCCGGAGCTCAGAGGTGTTGAGCCTGCCACAGTAGGGACCCTTGGGAGAACAGAGAGATTCCAGGAGGCCCAGATGTAGCGCTAGTGGGCAGTGGCCGGGGCGGCTGGGCCTGACCCCGGCTGGCCGGACCACGTCTTGTTTTGTTTTAAAATAAAACTTTGTTCTTCTGTTTTTGCATCACGTAAGTTTCCTGCAGTGTTCCTCCCCACGCATTCACCCATTCACCGCAGCCCAAAGAGCCGTCTTTTAATAAGGAGTTTTCAAACAGGAAGAACAAAAAGACGCACAGAATTATCCAACAGACCAGACAGGGCTGATACCCCACACCCGGCTCCCCTGCCCCCAGGAAGTAGGGAAGGTTTCTTATGCCTCCTCTTAGTCCCTATGATTGGGCAGCATTTAGTTTCGGCGGCTTCTTGGCCGTTTTTTCCGTTGTTATGGTCCCTGTGTATAATGTTCTCCTGTTTCTGCTTCCTTCTCATTTGCATCAGTTCATGTAAGTCTTCATCCTCCTCTCCACAGAGCACAAGGGATTTGGGGCAGGGAGGAAAGTGGGGGTTTTGAGAAAAAAAGAGTATCCTACTGAAGGGGCTGCTTGAGTGTGGCTTTGAAAGACATTAGGGATTCTGAGAGGTAGAGAGAGGGTATTCCAGGCACTGGGGGACCAGGTAGGAGACAAGAATGTCACCCTGTTTAGCCCTGTTTGTTGTTCAGTGTTTTTTCAGTTGTCTTCAACTCTTAGTGATCCCATTTGGGGTTTTTTTGGCAAAGATGCTGGTGTGGTTTGCCATTTCTTTTTCTAGCTCCCTTTACAGATGAGGAAATTGAGGCAAACTGGGTGAAGTGACTTGCCCAGGGTCATACAACTAGTAGGAGTCTGAGGCAGGATTTGAACAGGTCTTCTTGACTCCAAGCCCAGAGCTCTAGCTACTGTACTACCTAGCTGTCCTAAGTCCTCTTTAGCTATACCATAAGGTCCAGGCCGGGGAGTACTTTCTAATAAGGCTGAAAACTTAAGTTAGAGCCAGGTTGCAAAAGGCTCCAGATGCCCCAAAGACAATTTTATATTTAATCATAGAGGTGACATGGAGCCACCAAGTTTAATGTGGGGGGTGGGGGCAACATAGCCATGAATGGGCACATGTGGGCCAAGAATGACACTAAGGTCAGAACCTGGGTCTTTGATTTGACAAACCAGAAGTGTCTCAGAAAGCTCCTGTGAGCTCGCAGGGTGTGCCCAACTCTGTGTTAGGGACCTGAGGGACTTCTCTCTTACAGATGAGAAAACCAACGGCGTTTTCTTCCATAAATGCCAAGCGCACAGGAAACAGAAGCAACGACACCATAAGGAAAAGCCTCACCAACACGTTTTTGTCCATTCTCTCTTGGCTGCCGTATTGAAGGTAATTCAGCTTCTTCTTCCCTGGGCTCAAGCATGTACATAGAGACATCTGCACCCCAGGACTTAGCATCTCTCAGGTGTCACAAGTAAACTCTCCCCCGCCTCCTTTCTCAAGCCCGAGTCAGTAAGAAAACCATATCCCCTTCCAATCTCAATGCCAGTAATTGGTGCTCTGCACTACTGGGTCTCAGGGGCCACAGATCCTGGAGGATGGGTGGTAGCAGGGCTCCCAGAGCTGCCTCAGGAATCTCCTGCCTAGTCCATGGTAAAACTACCCTTTTTTCTCCCCCAGAGCCACAGTGGGAATGTCACTAGCATGGACTTCAGCAACAATGGTAAGTATCTGGCAACCTGTGCCGATGACCGCACCATCCACATCTGGAGCACCAAGGATTTCTTGCAGCGGGAACATCGCAGTCTTCGCGTTAACGTGAAATTGGACCATGCCACCTTGGTGCGCTTCAGCCCTGACTGCAGGTGGGATGGGGTGGGGCCTCAAGCCTACACCAGCACAGCTCTTGGGGCCACATCCTTCTCGGGTTTACTCAGAGTGCCCCTCACTGCCCTTTGGTGCTTGGTAGAGAGGACAGGCAGCTAGCAGGGTGTTCTTAACACTGTACATCTCTGGAAGGAGGGATGTGCAGCAGTGTCCCTGTACATAGGATCTCCTTTGGGATTCCAGGGTCATCCCGAGGGTCTCCCTTTGAGAACAACAAGACCTTTGTGACTTTGGCGACTGACCAGGGGGGTCCATGAGTGTGGGAGAACCCAAGCCAATACCAGCCTCTGAGAAGGACCTGACCGGCAATGCCCCCAGGCAGAAATTGAGCAAAGTCTTTGTAACATAACTGTTACTTGCCTGTCCCCAGAGCCTTGATCACCTGGCTGGCTAATGGAGACACCATCCGTGTTTTCAAGATGAAAAAGAAAGAAGATGGTAACAGTACTTTCCATCCTATGGCAGATGACTTTCCTAAGAAGCACAAGGCACCAGTCATCAACATTGGCATTGCTGAGACAGGTGAGAGATTGCCAGGACAGAGCCTCAGCACATTCAGGCTGAGGTCTAGGAAAATACAGCAGTAAATGAAAAAGTTATAGAGCTGGAAGGGACCTCAGGCCACCTCCAGACCTCCCCTTTTAGAGATGAAGACACTGAGGCCTTGAGAAGTTAGGTGACTCTTCCCCAAGATCACACAAGTCATTGTTATCAGAGGCAAGATGGCAATCCAGTTACCCCAACTCCAGGACCAGTTCTCTTTCACTGTGTTGGGTGGCTCCCTTCTCGCTCTCTGTCTGTCTGTCTGTCTGTCTCTCTCTCTCTCTCTCACACACACACACACACACACACACACACTATAATTTCACAGGAACACTACTGTAGGGTTTTGTTTTAAGGAGTTTATTGTAAAATTCAGGTAGTCATATAATCTCATGCTAAAGAAACATTTTTGAAGGTTTCTGGGTCTATTGGGACTCAATAGGGAGAAAGGCACCTCAGGGTCTAAGTCTGACTTTCCAAGATTCCCTTGAACAAGGCATTGAGAGCTGCCTGGTCATAGTCACACTGGTAGAAAGGAAAGAACACAGATTTATGGGAGGAGGAGAGCGAGTGAGACCATGTCCAGCATAGGGAGGCAATAAGGAATCACTCTGTCTGCTGTCACCAGCATCTGCCTGCCTGTCTCTCAGGAAAGTTCATCATGTCTGTCTCCAGCGACACCACCATCATCATCTGGACCCTGAAGGGGGAGGTGCTGTCCATCATCAACACAAACCAGATGAACAACACCTATGCAGTCATCTCCCCTTGTAGCAGGTGACAATGCGGGAGGAGCGGAGTGGGGGAGGGCTAGACAGAACCCCAGGTCCAGGATCAAGCCTTAAACCAGCCTTGGCTCTCTGTTGCAGATTTGTGGGCTCGTGTGGCTTCACTCCAGATGCTAAAGTTTGGGAAGTTTGCTTTAGCAAAAGTGGGCAGTTCCGAGAGGTGACTCGTGCCTTTGAGCTGAAGGGCCACGCTGCGGGTATCCACTTCTTGGCTTTCTCCCGTGACTCCTGTCGGTGAGTATGCTCACTCATGGTCCCTTCCCAGGTTCTTCCCACTGCCCTTACCCTGATAGCCGCTGGCCAGTCTGGATGCCCTGGGCCTTGAATCCAGTAGGCTCCACCATGTGTGACCCCATCTGCACCCATCACCCCCTTAGCAGTGTGGTCAGTGCCATAGTTGGGGCCTCTTTTTCTGTGCTTTAGAATGGCAACTGTCTCCAAGGATGGGACATGGAAGTTCTGGGCCATAGATGTAGAGTACAAGCTGCAACAAGACCCCTACCTCCTGCTGACGGGGATGTGCAGTGAGGCAGCCTCCGTGCCTTGCCTCCTGGCGCTCTCTCCAGATGCCCAGGTCTTGGCTCTGGCCACAAGCAACAACATACGTCTGTATAACACAAAGCGTGGTGAGGAAGAAGAGAACTTTAACAAGGTCCATGGGGAGCAGGTGGCCGAAATGTCCTTTGACACCACGGGTCAGTTCCTGGCTTCCTGTGGAGACAGGGTGGTGAGGGTCTTCCATAACACCACTGGCCAGAGGGCCATAGTGGAAGAAATTAGGGGGCTTCTCAAACGGGCCCCCACTGAAACCACCCGACAGAGGCTGAATCAGCAGCTGATCCAAGCCCAGGCTACTCTCAAAAGGCTGGGGGCTGTGAAGGCCTGAGGAAGGAAAAGATGGATTTAGAAGGAAGTAATGAGAGAAGAGGGATCCTTGCTGCATTTCTTCCTGCTCCCCCCTCCCTTGGCCCAGGGCGGCCTTGAAGCAGGGGGCATCATACTAGGGTCTGTCTCTTGTTTTCCCCTTTTCCTTGCCCCCTCAACCCCTTCTGTCTCATTAGACATTTTTTGGGCTGCAGTCTAAAAATAGCTGCCCTTCCACCAGCTAAGGCCTTGTCCCTGAGTTTCTGGAAACATTCCATATTAGTATTCTGACACCTGGAAAAGAGAAACTATTAAGTCTTCTGATTTTGTGACTCCAGGCCATACTTTTTTTTTTCCTAAGGAAAGACCTCAGACCCATAAGCCCATTGTCTTGGCAGCTGCCTTTGGGCGTAGGTAGTAATTAATTGAGGTGCTTGTCCTTACTGTGGGTCCAAGGGACAGATTCCAGCCAGACCTAGACAGTGTTATAGGAGGAACCTGGGAGAGGGTGGAGTCAGAATGATCTTTTATCTTGTGGCAGCCCATTTATAAGTATGATTAGAGGTAGGCCAAAGCTGGTTTTAGATTAAGGACCAACTTTCATTGGAGGGTAGAATGGGCAGGTTTTTTATTTCCAAATAATGGAAGGAGGACCAAGAGATGTGAAAGTTGGGTCATTATTTACCCACGATTCTTGGCTCGGGAGTGACCCAGGCAGGCCACTAAATCTTCTGTTCTCCATTTCATAGTTTGTAAAAGGAGAGGAATGGTACCCACCTGTTAACCTACCTTACCAGGGGTGTTGTGAGGGCAGAGAAGAGTGTGTCATTTTCTTCCATTTTGGACAAAAGATGCTAAAGCTTTGAATACACTGTGTGTTGTCCTGTTTTCACTATGACCTGGTGGAAGCCAGCATTCACATGTACTGGTGAAATTAAACTAGGAACAATGGGTTCAGTGTGACGCTGGGGCAAGGGAAGGGAAAGCATGGCCCCTGCTCTCTGGGAGCTCCCACTGGGCTCAGAGAGGCAGAGATCTGCCACCTCCAATCCTCAGGACCTAGCACGGCAGGCCCTGCGAGCCTGGCTGCCTTGGCTTTGGTGTCTACCGTGCTGGTTCACATGCCTCTCAGCACCTTCTTCAATTGGCTTTTCTAAATTCCCTTAAGTGGTTGGAGTTTAAATGATGCCCTTTTCCACATCCACTCCATTCAGTCTCAAAAGCATTGATTGGGGGTTTGTTATGTGCTAGGCACTGCGCTAGCTTCTGGGTATGCAAAGAAGAATGAGTTGGTCTCTACCTGGACAGTAGGGACCATGAGAAAGAGAAAAAAATCTTTTTTCTGGGGGAGGCAGGAAGGGAGCACCAACAGCTGAGATGAGGAAAGTCTTTGTAGAGGAGCTGACATTGGGACTGACCCAAGAAAAGAGAGTATTCCAGGCAGGAAGAGTCAGCCAGAGTGCAAAGACACAAGTTGTTGTGCAGAAAAGTGCAAGTGAGATCCGGGTGTAAATTTAAAAGTGGATTTATTCAAGCTCCAAATTGAACAGCCCAGAGCAGGGGCAGAGCCAGAGTATTTAAAGACAAAAACCACAAAGTAATGGTCTGATCTATGCATAAGCCAGAACTTACAGAAGCTGAGAAAAGCAACTGCTTAATACTCAGTTTAGGGCCTTATATGGAATTTGGTTAAGTTTTGATTTCCTGTGCCTTGGGCAATTTTCCTAGAAATATGCCTCAGGTAGTTCTTTGTGGTGGACTTCACTTCCCTGAAGAGGGGAGCACAAAAAGGTGGGGACTGAGACAAGATGGAGGGTGACTCGAGGTTAGGTACAACAAAGTGAGAGGTGAATGCCAAGCACAGGGGGACAGCTGGCAGGTAGAATGGATGTATCACAATGTGAAGTCAGGTTGGAGCCCACCTGCCGGGCTGAGTACATGAAGAGAATCCAGTTTGGGCACATTCTCAACTAAGCCCCTACCTCACCCCCACCTCCACCCCCACTTCACTGCTGAGGCCCTAGTTATGAGGGCGGGGGCTGCAGCTGGGGAGGTCGGAGAACTGCAGGAGCCAATCAGAGGAAGCATGTTTACCTACCTCAGAATTGTCACATAGAGGCGTTCTTTTGTATATATTTCCCTGTTTTACACCTTGCTTGATAAAGAAGATGACAACCTGTTAATCTCTGCTCACATCTGTGATGGAATCTTTGTGATTTTACACATGCATGTGAAACAATGCAGTTGCAGGACACAGCCAGAAGCATTGTGTTCTACCTGGTCAGAAGCTTTTTAGTAATCCACAGACAACAGGATCATCTATTCTCTAAACCTCTCAGCATTACCCTTGTAAACATGTGGCCTGGTATAGAAATCTGATCAAGCACTTCTCTATTTCGTTCTCATATTTTCATCCAGGCTGCCCTTGGTCTGTACATAGACCATTCGAGGTTTATTAAGCTGCTACTATGCAAAAGGTGGTGTGCATGGGGGCGGCTAGGTGGCGCAGTCAAAGGAGCACTGGCCCTTGAGTCAGGAGGACCTGAGTTCAAATGTGGCCTCAGACACTTAACTCAGAAACTAGCCTTGTGACCTTGGGCAAGTCACTTAACCCCCAATTGCCCTCCAAAAAGCAAAAATTAAAAAAAAAAATTAAAATAAAAAAAGTGTGCTAGCACTAGCGATACAAAGACCCCATGAACTAATGCCTGCTCTCAAGGAGCTTACATCTTACTAGGGAGATAGAGGGATTAGAAGCAAAACACAAGGAAAAGGGTCAGCAGAGAATTCCACCTGGAAGATCAGAAAAGGTTTCAAAGGAGGAAGTGGTCCGAGGGAAGCCTCAAAGTACTGTAGAGCTTGAGCAGCAGAGATGAGAAAGGACTGTGGGGAACAGTTTGTGTGAATGCAGAGTCAGGAAATGATGTTTGAAATTTTGGGAATATTTAGTGGTCCTGTTTTGCTTAAGTCCTGCTATGACAGAGGATGTCTGTGCAGCATAGAAACGTGAGAGGCATTACTGATAAATGGGCAGGTTTGCCCAGCTACTCCTTTTTGTAGATGACATCGTACTGACCACACCAGTCTCCTTGATAAGACCATCCACAATGGAAGAACCAAGTGTGTGAACAAAAAATTTCATGTTGGCTGGGTAACTGATTGAATTCAGCCATCAGCACCATCTATCTTGATCAGATGGAGGGCTCTGAGAACTAAACAGGAGGAAAGCAGACTGGATTCCATCTAGAAACCAAAGAAGATTTTAGTGGTCACAAGACATTCACCACACAGAGGGGAGGGTGAGGCATTTAAAAAGTTGGAGAGACATAATTTCTAGATGTTTTAGTCATTTGATTAGTAATGCCAGCATTTTTAATAAAAGGCCTGTGACACTCTTCAATGCAAAAGGTACTTACAGCCAAGGACTCATGACTTATGTGCCCTTGGAAGAAGGGGGTTCCTAAGGGTGGCAATCAGCTCAGGTTAACAATTAATGTGAGAACAAATATTACTGTGAGGGGCCAAACCTATTCTAATGAACTTTGATGATGTCAATTACTTATAAGTTTCCCCCAGCCTTGGGCAATCTGTTCCAAGAATTTATCCCCCACCCTAGCCTGAGCAGAAGGCAGTTTAACCTTAGATTAGAAGTGTGACCTGGTTGGGTGGAGTAGCAACACCCAGAAAGAGGAGAATGTTAATCCTGTCTTCTATCAGCCTTGTCCTTGAGAGACTGGACAAGGAAATAAGAGAAAAAATTTTTAAATTTAAAATCTTAAATCCAGTTTTAATAACTGGGTATTAATATGAGAGAAAACTGATCATTTCTCTCCAGAGAAAGGGGAGAAGAAGGATCACTCAATATTGAGGAGCTACTGAAACAGCCAGGATGAGCTTCTTTCACAGGGAAATAACAAAGCTACAGGCCCAGTGGATGAGGTGCTGGCTCTGGGAGCCCCCTTGAGCTCTCTTTGAACCCTTGAGGTACAGGCCCTGGGCAGTCCCTTGAGTTCTGACTGAATCTTCCCACTTGATGAGGCATTTATTTGCCTAAGGTTATAAGCCTTTCATTACAGCTAGGCCCAAATTTCTTACTCTTACTGGCCTAGCCCTCCATTGTCCATCTGCTTCCCAGAGCCCATCAGAATATCATTCCACCCTTGAATTGGCCTAGCCCACCATTGTCTGTTGGTTCCAGGTAGCCTCCAGCAACTTCCCACCCTTAAATCACTCACTGACCTCCTTAACTCCTCCTGAAGACCCTCCCCAAACTCCTCCAGACCACCCCTAGATTTCCTCCCACAACCTCTCTGTATATAAGACTCCATCTTGTCTCCATGTGTGTGAGAGTACCATAGAATTTTCTAGAACAAACTTGCTCTGTGTCTAATACAGGTGAACTTTTAATAACGTTTGCTCTTCTTTGGCTGAGAGAAGACTTGAGTCAAATTCATTTGGCAGGACCTGGAGTGTTGGTATTTTGGGGTCTCAAGCACCCCTAACGCTAACCACTTCATCAGTCACCCTGGAAAGATCCCACTCGTGTAGAGTTATAAGGTGGGTTCTCTTGTCTGGGTCTGTACCTGCTCTCCTGGATGGACCTGAGCTGAGAATCCATGTAAATCTTCCCTTGACTTCCATCTTCCTACCCCTGGGAACACAAGCAGCTTTGGACTGGCTTACTTGTAAAGCCAGGAAACCAAAATTGTAGGCTGAATGGTCTCACTGAGCTTCTGGAGACCACAGCAACCCCAATTGGGCCTTTCAAACATTGTTACCAGTTTGTTGACAAAGTTTGTTTCATGCTAAGGAATAAAACGTTGAGTTGCTTGACTGAACTTGTGATGATTGGTCCCCAGCTCATTCTAACAAAGGGAGTCAGGGAATCCCCAGGAGGATTTCTCTCTATTGACCAAATGGACCATTTGAATGGTAAGAGCACAGCAGTAGAATGTAAATGGTAATCATTGTTACAAGTTCGGTCTGACCTGTCAGTAACAATCCTAACACAGATATAAAGACTATGGTTTGCCAAGAACTTTACAATCAGAACTACTTTGGAACTGGTTAAAAAGTGAAAATTAGATCAATGGAACAGGCTAAACAAGGGAGAATCCGAAAAAATTGAATTCAACCACCCATTGTTCAATAAATGGAAAATTAGAAATTATTTAGGATAAGATATGGGTTGTAAAATACTAAAAATAAAATTGCTGATAAGAACTTGCAGGAAAATCAGAAAGCAGTCTGTTGGAAAGCAGCCTGAGACCAACATCGTATGCTATGTTTTACAATAAGTGAATGCGAGACATGAATATTAAAGTTCATACCATTAAACAACTAGAAGAGAAACTCCTGATAGTAATAGCTAACATTTATGGGCAGCTGATGGCACAGAAGAGAGATAGAGCGCTGGATTTAGAATCAAGAAGATTCATCTTCTGGAGTTCAAATCTGTCCTCAGACATTTACTAGCTGTGTGACCCCGGGCAAGTCACTTTACCCTGTCTGCCTCAGTTTCTTCATCAGTAAAATAAGTTGGAGAAGGAAATGCCAAACCACACCAGTATCTTTGCCAAGAAAACTCCAAATGGGGCCATGGAGACATGACTAAACAACTCGGCAACAACAAAAGTTTAGCATTCATAGATGATGACAACAAAATATTATGTGGGGATGGCTGGGTGGCTCAGTGAATAGAGCACCAGCCTTGGAGTCAGGAGGACCTGAGTTCAAATCCAGCCTCAGACATTTAACAAAAACTAGCCGTGTGACCTTGGGCAAGTCACTTAACCCTAATTGCCCTACCTTCCCCCCTCTAAAAACAACAAAATACTATATAACAGGCACTGTGCTAAGCACTTTACAGTTATCATCTGATCCTCACAACAATCCCAGGAGGCAGGTGCTATTATAATGCCCATTTTATAGATGAGGAAACTGAGATAGAAGTTAAGTGACTTGCTCAGGGACACACAGCTAGTAAGTGGCTGAGGTTGGATTTAAAGTCAGGTCTTCTTGACTCCACTATTCCACATAACTGCCCTTTAAACACCCTCATCTCCAGGTTCATTCATCTCCAATTACCATGACTTCCTATGTCTGACACCCAGAGAGACATTCATATCTTTACCCATAACAGTTAAACCAAAGGTGTCCTGAGCTCTTAAAATTCCCTCTCTGGTCACAATCTGTCATTCCATCGGCTCCACAGCTTTATTGCTCCTAAACCTAGTCATCCTCACCTTGACCTCTGCCCTTTCTTGTTGTCCCAATCTGTTACCCTCTTTTGGTCTCCTTCTAACTCTTCTGTCTAAACCTTTTAGCTCATCGGTTTAACAAAAATTTTTTCCCCATTCTGGATCCCTTGTCCCTCTGTCCTCTGGTTTCTATTATTCTCCAGTTGCTCCTTTTTGTAGATGACATTGTACTGACGGCACCAAGCCTCCCTAATAAGACCATTTGATGGTATTTGGCCCTGTGGGTTACCTTCACCACCCACCTTTCCCCCTCTGTGTAGGTGAATGTAGGCAGAAGTTGACAAACTGGGTCCACTAAAACATCATGTTATCACATCTCAATGATGAATGGTGAACCTTTTATTTTTCCCTGACTGACACTCAACTAGACTCTCCCCTGAGTCAAACCTTTTCTTTTATCTAGGTTATTTCCCAACTCATATTTGCACTAGCAGGTTGGGTCCTTCAAACAGTGGCTGCTACCTTATATTCTAGGAGTAACTTTGTGGGTCTACACTTCTAAACTGTATTTCATGAGCCCCCACTGGTGTACTTTCCCTCAGATATTGTCAACTCTTAACAAAAGCTCAGACGGCATTTATAAGAGCAGTATCTATAAAGTATTCCTTCCCCATAAACCTGAGTCCTCTTTCATATAAATATACATATTATCCGTGCAAGGTGAGTGAGGTAGACACTTGGGGTATGATGTTAGTGAGGCACAGATAAAGAGAACCCATATGGCCAAGGCTACTCACTCCTCTGGGACTGTTGGGTCTCAAAGTCCTCTGCTGTGGAATAGTCATGTTCCACCCACCCCTAAATCCTTGAAGCTGCTTCTACCCCTCAAGTGACTGTCTATATCCAGATCTGTCTAGAAAATATGTCTCAGCTCTCTCAAATGAACCTTCAGCATTTTCAAACTGAGTTTCTAACCGATGGATGGGATGTCCCCTTATGACAGTTACTTCTACTGTTGGATGCTATGAACAATGGGGGTGGGAAGAAGGGGAGGGGAGAGGATAGGAAAGAGAGAAAATCTTTTTCCTCTTCCCCAAGAGGTGAAGAGCTGGGTTCTTCCCCAACTGATGGATCTATTTTGAACTGACTCAAATTCACAGCACTGTTGTCTTGGGCCCTCATCGGTCAATACCCCATTATATTAAGAATTGTTTTACAGATACACCATGCCTAGGACCCTTATCTCTGTCCTAAACTCTAGTCCCCCATCACCTCTAGGATATATCATATTAATATCCCACAGGCATCACAAATGCACATGTCTTTTGATTTCTCTTTGTTTTGTTGTTAGAAGTTTTTAATTATGGGAGCAACTAGGTGGCGCAATGAATAGAGTACCAGCCCTGGAGTCTGGAGGACATGAGTTCAAATACGGCCTCAGACACTCAACACTTAACTAGCCAGGTGACTTTGGGCAAGTCACTTAACCCCAATCGCCCTGCATTGCCACCTCCAAAAAAAAAAGCAAAAAAAAGTTTTTAAGTATGTCCCTCCTTCCCTCCCCACCCTGTACTAGAGAAGCAGATTTACCAATCTGTGTAAAATCATACTATGCATCCTTCTGTTTATCACTTCTTTCTCTGGAGGTGGACGGCATCTTCCTTCATGACCCTTTATAGTTGATTTGAACATTTATAATACTCAGAATTTTCTAACTTGGTTGTTCACAATTATTCTTCCAACAATACTGCTGATATTACATACAGTGTTCTCTTGGTTCTGTTCACTTCACTTTTCATTATTTCATGCAAGGTTTTCCATGTTATTCGAAAATCAGCCAGCTCACCATTTCTTATAACATAGTAGTATTCCGTCACAATCACATACCATAACTTGTTTTGCCATTCCTCAATGGATGGCTGTCCCCTCAATTTCCAGTTCTTTGCCACCACAAAAAGAGCTGCTACAAAAATTTTAGAGCATATAGTTCTTTTCCTTTTTCCTTAATCAACTTGGGAAACAGACCGAATAGTGGTATTGCTAGGACAAAGGGTTCGCACAGTTCTATAATTCTTTGGGCACAATTCCAGCTTCTTCTCCAAAATGGTTGGTCAGTTCACAGTTCTACTAACAACGTATTAGGGTCCCAGTTTTTCCAGATCCCCTCCAACATTTGTCATTTTGACCTTCTATCATTTTAGCCAGTCTGATAGGTATGAGATAATATCTCAACATTTTTGTTTGTTTGTTTTTTGGCGGGCAGCTGGGGTTAAGTGACTTGCCCAAGGTCACACGGCTAGGTTTTTGTGTGTGTGTTAAATGTCTGAGGTCAGATTTGAACTCAGGTACTCCTGACTCCAGGGCCGGTGCTCTATTCACTGCGCCACCTAGCCGCCCCTCAAAATTGTTTTAATTTGCAATTCTCTAATAAATGATGATTAAGAGCATTTTGTATGACTCTGTAAAACACATATCCTTTGACCATTTATCAATTGGGGAATAACTCATATTCTTATAAATCTGACAACGTTCTTTATAAATGAGATATGAGACCTTTACTTGAGAAATTTTTTTCCCAACTTTCTGCTTTCCTTCCAATCTTGGCTACATTGGTTTTATTTGTACAAAAGCTTTTAAATTTAATGTAATCAAAATTATGCATTTTTTACATCCCACAATGCTCTCTATGTCTTGTTTATTCATCAATTCTTCAATGAGTCTAATAGGTAATGTGTTCCCTTTTCTTTTAGTTGTCTTATGATATCTCCCTTTACATCTAACTCATGCATTCGTTTTGACCACATCTTGTTAAATGGTGTAAGATATCGGTCTGTACCCAATTTCTGTCAGACTGCTTTCCAGTTTTCCCAGTAATTTTTAACAAATACTATATTCTTATCCCAAAAGTTTAAATCTTTACTCAAATGCAGTATATCCAAAAGAAAACTCTTTCACCCCAAATCCTCTTCCCAACATTCCTATGACAGTGGAGGGCATGATCAGACAGTCACCCCCAGTGCCTTCACTCTTCAAATGTGCTCATCTAAGAGCTGGTTTTCGCCTTTCTCTATACCACACACCACAATATCTGGCACACATCAGCTCTTAAGAACCATTTGTTGATGTGATCCCACAGAATCCCAACTGCTGTTAGATCTTGTCTCTTTACCCTTAAAGCATCTTCTTTCCATTCACACACCCACCACCACAGGTCCTGATCATACCTCCAGCTTGCAATATTGGAACAGTCTTCTAAGTGGTCTCTCCCCCTCTCCAATCCATCTTCCAGGGAGCTGGAGAACTGATTTTCCAGAAACTCGGGTGTGACCATGAAATCCCCCTGTTCACCAAACTTAAATAGCTCCCTTATTACCCCCAGGATCAATATTCAGCCCTCTGCTTGGCATTTACAGTGCTTCACAGCCTGTCTCCTTCATGTCTAGCCAGTCTTCCTCCCTTCCTCAAACTCTTTGACCTGATGACACTGGCCTTGTTTTGCTGTTTCTTGCACTTAACACTCTGTCTCTAGACCCTAGATGTTTCCACTGGCTCTCCCCCATGCCTACACGCTCTCTCTCCTCACCTCTGATGCCAGTTTCCCCAGCTTCCTGTAAGACCCAGTTCTAATCTCCACCTTCCTCAGGAGGTCTCTCCTTCCCCTTCCCCCCACCAAAACTTGATGTTTTCTTCTGAGATTTTGCCTTCCACTTACACTAATGGTGCCTATAAGCTCTTAGGATTCTTATCCCAATCTCACAGACAAATCTCAGGTTGCAGAGAAAAGCTACATTCCACCATCACCCCCTTCAAATGTCTAGAGGAACTGTGAGAGGTAATGGGGGTGACTTTCTAGTGCTGTTGTCTTGAACTCTGCCAGTCTGCTTCTCCCCCACCCCAAGATTATCGGTTGAGAATGGTGTTTATTCAGCCCATCTGAAGCTATTTTTTAAAGGGTTATTCACTAAGGTGGTACGATGAGAAAAATGAATAGTTGGTACAAACCCCTCCCCCCCCACGAAATTCTGTGACACACTCTCCCATAAGTACATACAAAGTCCTAGGCAGAGTGGGCTCAAACTTAGGGAGCACATATACCAGTTCTTGGCTGCTGGAAGTTCTTTCCTCCCTTTCACAGGGAGCTCAGTCCCCTTTAAGCATGGCATGGTTTCTTTGCTGGGCTCCTCAAGGCCCCTGAATCCATCCACATTCAGTCTGGCTTGGCTCCCAACACAGATACTATTGTAACTGACTGGGAAAAAGGGGAGACCAAAATCTTCCCTTGAAGCTCACCATTTTTCCTAATTTTTCCACAGAGTGGAGAGGAAAGAGGAGACCTAGACCCAAGCCAATGGCTAAGTTTTCTCCTCAGGAATGTGTTGGAGCCTTCTCTCTCATGGATCACCACTTAATGGAACTGCCTGCTTCCTGGCTAACTCTGGGCTTTTATACAGGATCCGGAGGGCAAGATGAAATCCCTCAGCCAATTGGAATGGACTGCCTGTCTAGAATCATTTTACTCCTCCAGTGACTTTCCAGGATTTTTCACATTTAGGTTTCTCAAACTATGGTCTGGGGACCCTTGGGAGTTCTCAGACCCTTTCAGGGGGTCAGGAGGTCAAAACTATTTTCATAATAATACTAAGACATTTACATCTTTAACATAGTACTTATTGATGGATATAAGTAGTTTATATTTAAACAAAAACACATGGCGGGGTCCTCTATAATTTTTAAGAGAGTAAAGGGATCCCGGAAACAAAAGTTAGAGAAAAGTTGGTTTAAAGCCTGTAACTGACATTGGGGATCTTATCACTTACTTTAAGTGGAGTTACTTGAGTATAAATAACCAATTCCCATCCTTAAATTCTGGGTGGTTTTTTTAAACCTTGTACATACTCAGTTATTTGCATGTGAGCTCCTGGAAAACAGACTGGGTTTTTGCTTTTCTTTGTATCAACAAGGCTTAACACAGAGCCCGGCATGTAGTACGTGACTACTAAATGCTACTTGAGTTACAAGACAAATTCCAGTTACAAGACAGTTTCCAATGATGGAAAGAGATGTCCACAACATCCAGAGAAGGAACTACAGAGTTTGGATGCAGATTGAAGCAAACTACTGGCTCTCTTTCTTTTTCTTGTTATGTTCTATTTCCTCTTTCCCATTGTTCATTCCATCAGTTATAATCCTTCTTTACAACCTGACTAATATTTAATGTGAAGGTATTTGCAGATCCTATATTTGATTGCATACCACCATGGGAGGAGGAGTGGAGGAAGGAGAGGGAGGAGGAGAACATTTGAAACTCAAGGGATTGTGGAACTGAATGTTGTAAACTAAAAGTAAATAAATCAATTAATATTAAAAAAATAAATGTTACTTGACTATATTTTTCAAAGATCAGCTGGGTGGAGCCACAGTGCACAGAACTCCAGGCCCAGAGTCAGGAAGACTCTCTTCCTGAGTTCAAATCCAGCCTCAGATACTTTACTAGCTGGGTGTCCCTAGGTAAGTCACTTAACCCTGTTTGCCTCGATTTCCTAATCAATAAAATGAGCTGGAGAAGGAAATGGCAAACTACTCCAGTATCTCTGCCAAGAAAATCCCAAACAGGGTCACAAAGAATCTGAAATGACCACGTATATGTTTTTCAAATTTCGTTGCGATTATTATTTTTAAATCAAATCTGTGATTACACTGGTATAAGGAACAGCCAGAGAGGACAATCCCTCTGCTAATGCAAATTAGTATCTAACTTTGGAGACCTGAAATTATTTCACCCAGGGAATCATGGCTCATCTATGATGCCTGCTGACAGTGTGACCCTGGGGGAGCCACTTAACCTCAAGCCTTCCTGACCTTGAGGCCAGCTTTCAGTCTTTTCATTATTAGTATTTACATGTTTAAAACTACGGGAAAAAATAATGTAAACTATGTCACAAGTGATAAAAGTGATAGCTAAAGGGCTTATAAAGCACCTAGCAGGCCCTGTGCCAGGCTGTGAGGATGCAAAGAAGGCAAAAAGACAGGTCCTGGCCCCAAGTACTGAAGGAGGGGAGAAGGTACCTGCTACCACTGGGGCCCATTGTCCAAGGGATGGCTCCTCCCTGAGCCTCCACTTAAGAGGGGCGCCCAACACAGAGGCTTTCCTCAGGGCTTCGAAGTTAGCAGAACCAGCCAAAACAACACAGACCACAGCAACAATCTGAATGGAAAGAAAAGAAGTAACTTTGCTGAACACAGTGTAATTAGAATGGCCAGGCTTGCCCCAGAAGAAGAGGTGTAAGAACGTGCCTCCCTCCCCCCCTTGCAGAGGTGCCTGTGGACAGACTGCCAGGCCCGACTGACTCAGTTCTGTTTCAATTCACGAAGTCAGGGACATAGACCTAGAACAGCCCTCAAAGTCCTATTAGTTCACCTGAGTCAGGTGAAGTAACTTGTCCAAAGTTACACAGGTAACAAGCCATGGAAGTGGAATTCCAACCCAAGTCCTCTGTCTCCAAATCCAGCTGTTGGTTAATTTTGCTGAATTGTTTCTTCCCTTGCCTTTAAAAAAAAGTCCTTGGGGTAAGGCCTGGTTCCCTGGGAGGAGGAGGAAGAGGAGGAGGAGGAGGAGGAGGAGGAGGAAGGAGTGATAAACAGTTCACTGAAAGTTACACAGAAACAGAAGGTGCTTTGTCTTTGTCTCCCTGACAATGAGCACAGTGCCTTGTATCCATCAGACACTTAATATGTGCTTCTTGATTGATGGGTGTGTGTTTTTACAATTTAGATGTATGCTGGATATAAAGAGGCATCTATATCTTGTCCAAGATGAGTAAAGTGGCACAAAATACAGGGTGCCCCCAATGTCTTACTAGTGTGATTGTAAATTATTAAAAACCTAATAGTTTGGGGACACCCAGTATTTCATCCACTGACAGGAAGAGGCCCAGTGATGTCACAATGGGGCAGGCTAATTGGCTCATCAATAACCAAGCATGTTAAAAGACCCAGAGGAGGATCCCTCCCTCCAGGACCTCAGGGAAATTCTCTGAAGAAGGTTTATGGGAGGCTAGAGACCGTCATCCCTCGAGACCAGAAGGTACAGTCACCCTGAGATCTACCCAACTGGAGGGAGCACTCCCATCCCTGAGATCAGGGACCTGTGAAGTACAGAAAACTTGAAGAAGGGTGATTCACAGTCCCAGGAGGCACCGAGTTATTAATAAATTAATAAATAAATAAATTTTTTATTAATAAATATACATTTTATTTATTTTGGTAAATAAAATACCAAAGCAGTATTGAGGATTTCCCACACAAGCATAGGCCCAACAGCCTCCTCTCCCACCATTCAGTGGAACCCGCAGCTGGAGGGAGGGAGGAGAAAGGCATGAAAAAAAGGTCAAGGGAAGAAGTATGCTGGGCTGCCTGCACTTGTGAATGCATCGATTCTTCCTCTGTTTTAGTCTCAAGTTCAAAACACTTCCCATATCTGAAGATACTCACTGTTTATAAGTTTGCCCCTAAAAAACAATCATATGTCTTTATGCAGAACACACTGGTCAAAGACCCTTCCCCCCCAAAAAAAAATTTTTTTATAATTAGAAATGTTTTTGTTATTTATTTATTTTATTTTATCTTGTTTTTTATAATTATTTGGCTTTTTATTTTTATAGAATTTCGGGGGGGGTTAATCAGAAAATTTTCTTGATCTTCTTTGCAGAGGTGAGGGACTATGGGTGTGGAGTACTGCATAGACTATCAGATGGTGATGTCATGCCTTTTAAGTCAATTGTTTTTAAGTGAGGCAGGGCTGCACAAGGTCACCAGC
This sequence comes from Pseudocheirus occidentalis, assembly GCA_028646575.1. NCBI lineage: Eukaryota > Metazoa > Chordata > Mammalia > Diprotodontia > Pseudocheiridae > Pseudocheirus > Pseudocheirus occidentalis. The sequence continues at coordinate 374,511,356 of CM053593.1, forward strand.
CTCACTATTTCCTCCAGAGTCATTTAGAACCAGTGGCAAGATATAGATCAGGGGGACTAGATATGGCCCAGGGTGCAGTGGGGGACCTTGGCCTTTTTAAGCTAAGGTCTTTCCAGGTCTCAGTTTGACTGAGGCAATGCCCATTCATTGATTACAGCTAGGTAAGAAATTAGGGAGGGAATGACCTTTTTTACCAAAATAAAACAAAACCAAACAAAACAATATAAAATAAAACAAAATCACTCTGGAAGGGGAAGACCCCCAGGATTTCTGGCCAAAACAGAAATATAATTGCTATCTTCCCTCCCTCTTAGCCGTCATAGCCCAAACAATGACCAAGTGAGGTCTGGGCTACGACCCCAACATATCTCCAGATCTATCCGGCTAGGAAATGAAGAAGGGATAATATCTGGAAGTTAAAATGATATAAAGACAAAAAGATATAAATATTAATCTTAAAGAAAATTCTCATTTTTTTAAAAAAGTATGAGATTTCACAGCATTTGCTGCCTTCTCATGTGTGAGCATATTATATCCTAGGGCCAAAATGAGTTTCCAGAGGAACACATTCCCATTCTACAATGGAAGTCAATGGTAAAATGTCATATTTTGCCAAAATTCTCTTTACAGTTTTTTTTTTCCAGAAACAAATCTATTCCACAAATTTAGTTTGTTACCCTCACTCCTCCCCCAAGGAGCACTTTAAGAAGCAGCTGGATTAGACCCTGTGAAGCATCCTCTTACCCTTTGCCCCAACACAAAAAGAGGCTTGGGTCTATCTACTGGAAGGGGAACTCCTGAAAGTTATTAATACCTGGGAATAACAGAGCCAGCCTGTCCTGAAAGGGGAAGAGGTTTAAACAGCCTTAAGGCTCAGCTAAGGAACCACCTTTTGTGTCCCTGAGAAGTCATATTGTATCTCTCCTGCAAATACTTACGCTTCCCCCCAAAAGCAGGTAAGGCCCTGGAGGGCAGGCATCATCTCCCTTTACCTTGGTATGCCCAATTCTGAGCCCTGAGCCTGGAGAAGAGTTGGCACTTTAGTGAGTTCTTATTATAGCTGAGTATACACTCTGCCTCCCTCTTCCAGAGCCAAGCAGGCTATATCCTCCCTGCCCAACGTTCTAAGGTATCCTAAAGCACCCTCCTCACCTTTCAGAGCCCACAAAGTCAGAGACTCGACTGCCTTCCCCCTAAAAGAGAAAAGAGCAAACTCAGAGGCAAAGAACCAGGGGCCCTTGACCTTAGAGGGAAGAAGACCCTAAGGCCTGAACCCTTGACACATTCTCTGTCCCCCCACAGCAGGAACAAAAGAGTCACCGTTCATGGGCAATCATCTTTTTTATTGTCTTATGCTATAGAAATGCTAGTTTCATTCCATAAATTAAAAGTAAAATAATTTTTTTTAAAAGAGAGAGAAGAATCCCAGTGTCCCCAAGGGCACAACTGAAAGGTGGAGGGCCCACAGGGGGACCCCCTGCAGCCAGCCAAATCCTGTCCTTCACTGACTGCCAGAGCCAGTTAGTGAAGAGCCTACATGTCTTACTTCCAAAGTCTCTCCAGGATACTTCTATGACATGCTGTCACAACTCTTGGGGCTAATTGCATAGCAGAAAAGAACCCTGATTTCAGAGTCTACCTCAATACTTACATCCCGCGTGTAAGACTGGTCATGACCTTCTGGGGCTCAGGGTCCACATGTATAAAACAAAAGGGTTGGACTAGATGTCCCCAGTCCTCTTCCAGCTCTGGATGGTGTTGGGCCTGGAATCAGTGAGACCTTGTAATGGTAATTAATTTGTTTGATCAGATGTTAAGTAGATCCTAGTAACCTAGTGTTAAGTATAGAACTCTGTCCATTGGTGAGAAGGTGTGAATTTCCCTGTGACATGGAAGAATGCTATTGGCTGAGATACTCCCCTGAACCATGTTGACTTGGGAGAAGGCCA
>CM053593.1:374513804-374619787 GCA_028646575.1 Pseudocheirus occidentalis
AACTGTTGAAACTGTGAACATTGTACTGAATAAAGATTTGTAATGGAATAAACAGAGTGTTCACTAATACTGTGTAATCCGAATCTTAAAAGCTCCTCACAGTAGCATTCTCTCAGAAATCTACTGCTGATTGGCTTTACAGACCTGAGTTCAAATCCACTTTTAGAAACAGACTAACTGTGTGACCCTGGGAAAATCTCTTCATTTTTGCCTGTTTCCTCATCTGTAAAAACAGTACCTCCCTTGAAAGGTTGTTGTAAGAATCAGATGAGAATAACTGTAAAGTTCTTGGCACACCACCTGGCTCTATATAAATGCTAACTATTATTATAATCACCATTATTAACAATCTCGTGCCACTTCTGTGGATGTAGAGCCCTCGGAAAGTTTCATGAGACCTCCTCTTCTATAGAAGCAGGATCCTACGTAATAATCAGAAAGGCTTTAAAGTTGGCAAAACCTGTTCTATTCACTGTCTCATCTATACCTTGTCTGAGACTTGTGAGGTGGTTGAATTGTCTCCATTATACAGACAAGGAAACTGAGGCCAACAGAAGGGAAGGGCTTGTTCATGGCTGCAAAATATCAGAGCCAGATTCGAACCCAGGTCTCCCTGACACCAAGCCCAGGCCTCTTCCCACTACATATTTCCTTCCTTCCTTCCTTCCCTTTTTTTTCTTTTTTTACATAGATATATGTAAGGTGCCTAATATTCAGTGTCTGGTAGGCACTGAGTTACGCTTGTTCACATATACCCCACCCTGCCTGTTGAAAACATATGTTTTTCATATGTGTGAATATTTATATGTGTATATATGCACATACACATATGCATACATACGTCACACTAGAGCTAATATTAAGAAATATTGACTTTAAAAGGCATAAATAAATTTGGACCTTTAAAAGGTTCAACTATAGAGATTCACTTCCTTTTCACCCCCACCCCAGCGCCTCCATTCCTGGGGAATTATTAAAGACATTAGGTTTCTGGTGGGGTATTAGGTCCATAAATGATTACAGCGCCTCCATCCATTAGTTCAGTGTGTGCCTACATCTTCACACATGTATGTTCTCATGTATATGCACATGCGTATACATGTACAAATATATACATGCGTTATGTGTGCATGTATTGTTCAGTCATTTCAATCATGTCCAACTCTCCATGCCCCCATGAAGGGTTTTCTTGGCAGAGATACTGCAGTGGTTTACCATTTCCTTCTCCAACTATAACGCCATGCACAAGCAGCTTCCCAAAAGAATGCTACTGTGAACAGCTTTTAAGGTTCTGATTACACAATATAGTGAACACTCTGTTTATTCCATAACAAATCAAGGCAAATATTCACAACAAATCACAATATAATATTCTCAACATTACATCTTATCACAGAAAATCACAATATAGTGTTCACAACAGCTTAACATTAGAATGGCCACATAGTTTTCACCAAAGTAGTCAGAGTATTTAGAACAAAGAACAAAAGAATAATCATCTGATCTCCCTAAGGAGGTTTGCCTACTCACTGGGTCATTCAGTCATCTCACAATACAAGAGTCAATCTTCTACTCAATGGGGCAATCTTGGGTTAACTTAATCAGTCACTTATCTAGCAATCAGTCACTAAGTATGTTACTCACTAAATACAATCATTAGAAAATTACACAAACCCTCCACCCCTTGGTGTCTAGTAAACTTCAATTTCATCACAAATTCAATATCCAAGGAGAGGCCTTTTCTTCAGATTGACTCAGGGTGGTCTCTCAGATTCCCTGGAATCCCTTCCATGGTCCCAGCTCCTACCTGAATCCACCAAACAGTCACCTGGATTCAGAGGCACACAGCTCCCAGGTTCTTGTCTAGTCCTCTGGGCAGTTCTTGCTACACACTGAAGTTCACAGGGTCCAGCACATCTCAAAACCTTCACCCCTTCTGTTGCCGAGAACTCAAGGATCAACCAAGCCACAAACAAAGGCTTAGCATCCTGGCCATGGGTCTTCAGTCCTCCAGTAGTTCAGCTGACCTTATGACCCAAAAGAAACCTTAGCCTTTCAGGTGGCCAAATTAATTACCATTACACCAACTCATTTTACAGATAAGGAAACTGAGGCAAACAGGGTGAAGTGACTTGCCCAGGGTCACACAGCTAGTAAGTGTCTGATGCCAGATTTGAACTAAAAAAGATGGGTCTTCCTAACTCCAAGCCCAGTGCTCTATTTACTGAACTACCTAGCTGCCTGCATATACATATATGTGAATTTTATTTATCAGGTATGTATATATGTGTGTACATATAGATATTGAAATAGATCCTCTGTGTCTATGTATGTGTGCGTGCGTGTGTGTGTGTAACCAAGGCTACCCACGAGGCAAGGCTTGGCCTCCAGGCCCTCAGTCTCCACATGCAGTTATCTATATTTTCCCAGTACCGCAAAGTATGTAAAGCTCCCCTTTTTCTTAGCAGTTCACACTCCATCTGTCTTTCATGAATTTCTCCAAAGGCGTCTTGAACCAATGGATGTCTCCAGCCTACACAGCCTCTGTGGGAGTCAGCTAAGCTCCAGGGGTTTAGTCACCGTGGAAAGAAGGTACACAGAGTTCTAGCATATTTTTTTCACAGGATGTTTTTTTCCACTCCCCAGCACTGAAAGAATTGTGTTTGTCACCAGAGGGGAAGAGGAGACTACTTTATTCCTCCCAGAAAGAGAAGAAACTTCTCCAGATCAAGCAGCAAGAGGGCATCGAGGGAGATGAGTTTAGTGGCCAAACCTGTTACTTGAGATCTTGTGGCCATCAGGGTAGGAGATCAAAATTTGGGCTCTGAGGGTTAGAGCCAGAGAGACCCTGAGAGCTCTCTTTGACATTTCAAAGAGCAAGAGAAGCCCATGCTAGTAACATTTCAGCTATTGGCCAGACAGTGTGATAATAGGAAATGGTGGGAGCACTTTTAACAATGAAAACCATAGAGCCAGAGCTGGAAGAGAGCTCAAGGGCTAGCTTGTCCAGACCCCTCATTTTACAGTTAAGGAAGCCAAGGCACAAAGAACTGAGATGGCTTGCTCAAAGTCACATAGATGCTAAGTGCCACGTGTGGAATCTGAACTCTTGCTTTTTCTGACTCCAGAACCAACACGGTATCCATGAGCACTGCCTCCTGTTTGTCGGGTAGAGGAATAGACAGGATGTTATTTGTGTGTTTCCACCTTATTTAGTATCTTTCTCAGGACATAAACTCAGAAAACCTGAACATAACAGAATGCTCTGTAAGGTCCTTGAGGGTGTCAGCTGAGGCTAGAATGAGGATATCTTGGCTTTAAAAATGTGGGAGGGTTAGGACACCTCCTAGTGATTATACTTAAGGGAATGTCAGAGACAGAGTTCAGACAGTCTATCCCCTGGGTATAGGGAAGTTTACAAGGCTCCAGATAGTTTAAAAAAAAAAAGATAAGTATTTACCAGACCTCTGAATTAATCTCTACACCATTCCCCCAGGGAAATCCAAGACTTTCCAACCTTTGACCCTCAAGCTCCTGAGCTTGGGTTCTTGGTCCTCAGGATAGGACTGAGGGGTATTAAAAGATGAGAGTTCCAAAAGATGAGTGTACAGGAATCTATTCTCGCATCTGGTAGCACGCCAGACTCATCAAAGGCACATGAAAGCAGCTGGCCATACAACACCAAGGGAAAAGCGGAGTTCGGGGACCTGATGCCTTGATACTCCCTGCTGTTCCTGCATCCTAATGCACACCTATGCCCCAGCTTTCCCATGTGGAAAGTAGTTTTGTATTCTTCCCACTGTTCACTTTCATAGGCTCCTAGGATTAAGCCCCTCCTCCTTTTTCTAAACTCCTGTCCATCACTGTACTCAAAGACATCAAAATACACACTGATGTTTCCTCAAATAGGGCAGAAACAGGGAGCCCCTTCTCTAGAGATCAAAGAGAAGGAGAGTGGTGAGGGCAATGGTGGTGGAAAGTTTAAAAGAAGGGAGTTCAAGTTGGACGACCTCAATCTTGTTTGTGAAACATGATGCTGGGTTTCTCTAAGTGTGGGTGGTAGTGGTATTGCAATTGGAGACAGAGAGGAGAGAGAGAGAGAGGGAAGGAGAGAGGGAGAGAGAGAGACAGAGACAGAGACAGAGAGAGAGAGGGAGGGAGACAGACAGACAGAGGGAGAGACAGAGAGAGAGAGAGAGAGAGAGAGAGAGAGAAGAATCATCATTGTGTTGAAGACAATAGAGTGATAGAGTGGGAGTCTATATGTCTAAGCTATGGAAAAGACCCAGACCCAGCTGATATTACCCATCATAAATTTGTAATAGGTGAAATCAGTTTCATTTCTGTCATTTGGTTCACTCACTTGATGAGCATTTATTAAGTGCCTACTGCCTTCCAGGCACTGTGTGTATACATACATAGTGTGTGTATATATATATACTAGGTATTAGGATTACAAAAACAAAAATGAAACAATTTGTGCCCTCAGAGAGCTTATGCTTTATTGGGAGAAGGCAAAACAATACACAATAAATATAAAATATTTATGATACATTTCCAAGAGGGAAAGCACTAAGAATTTGGGGAAGGGGGGAATGAGACTAGGTCTCATGTAAAAGGTGGGGCCTGACTTGAACCTTGAAAGAAGTCTAAAGAATTCTAAGAGGGTGCCATACCAATCAATGTACCAAAAAATTACTTTATAGAGCTAGAAAAAATGGTAACAAAATTCATTTGGAAGAACAAAAGGTCCAGAATATCAAGGGAAGTAATGAAAAGAAATGCTAGGGAAGGTGGCCTAGCCGTACCAGATTTTAATCTGTATTATAAAGCATCAGTCATCAAAACTGCTTGGTTCTGGCTGAGGAATAGAGTAGTGGATCAATGGAATAGACTGGGTACACAAGACTCAGCAGCCAATGACTATAACAATATACTGCTTGATAAACCAGAAACTGGGCATAGACCAATATCTAACACCATTTACTAAAATCGAGTCTAAATGGGTGCATGATCTAGATATAAAGGCTGATACTGTAAGCAATCTGGGGAAGCAAGGAATAGTCTACCTGTCAGATTTATGGAGAAGAGAAGACTTTATGACCAAACAAGCATTAGAGGGCATTATAAAATGCAAAATGGATCATTTTGATTACATTAAACTGAAAAGTTTCTATACAAACAAAGCCAATGTAACCAAGATTAAGAGGGAAGTGGGAAATTGGGAAAGAATTTTTACAACCAGTGTCTCTGATAAAGGCCTCATTTCTAAGATATACAGAGAACTGAGTTAAATCTATAAGAATACAAGTCATTCCCCAATTGATAAATGGTCAAAAAATATGAACAGGCAGTTTTCAGAGGCAGAAATTAAAGATATCTATAAGCATATGAAAAAATGATCTAAATCACTGTTGATTAGAGAAACGCAAATCAAAACAACCCTGAGGTACCACATCTCACTGGTCAGATTGGCTAAGATGACAAAACAGGAAAATGACAAATGCTGAAGAGGATGTGGAAAAAATTAGAACACTAATGCATTGCTGGTGGAGCTGTGAACTGATACAACCATTCTGGAGAGCAATATGGAACTATGCCCATTGGGATATAAATAATTGCATACCCTTTGACCTAATAATAGCACTTCTGGGGCTGTATCCCAAAGAGATCATAGAAGAGGGAGGAAGATTCGTATATACAAAAATATTTATAGCAGCTCTTTTTGTGATGACAAAGAACTGGAAATTAAGGGGATGCCCATCAACTGGGGAATCGCTAAACAAGTTGTGGTATATGAATGTAATGGAACACTATTGTGCTATAAGAAATGAGGAGCAGACGGACTTCATATTTACCTGGGGAGACTTATATAAACTGATGCTGAGCGAGAAGAGCAGAACCAGAAGAAATTTGTACACAATTACAGACACAACATATGTGTGACGACCAACTTTGATAGACTGGAATGCAACACAAGGTTATAAGACAACTCCAAAAGACTCATGATGGAAAGAGATGTCTACATTCAGAGAAAGAACTAGAAAGAACAGAGTTTGAATGCAGATTGAAGCAAACTACCTGCTCTCTTTCTTTTTCTTGTTTAGTTTTGTTTTCTCTTCCCATTGTTCATTCCATCTGCTACAGTCCTTTACAACCTAACTAATGTCTAATGTGAAAGTATTTGCAGATCCTATACTTGATTGCATGCTGTGATGGGGAAGGTGGTGGGGAGGAGAAAAAGGGAGAGAAAATTTAAAATTCAAGAGATTGTGGAACTGAATCTTGTAAACTAAAAGTAAGCAAACAATTTTATAAAGAATTTTACCGGGGCGGCTAGGTGGCGCAGTGAATAGAGCACCGGCCCTGGAGTCAGGAGTACCTGAGTTCAAATCCGGCCTCAGACACTTAACACAAAAAACTAGCTGTGTGACCTTGGGCAAGTTACTTAACCCCAACTGCCCTACAAAAAGCAAAAAAAAAAAAAAAAAAAAAAAAAAAAAAAGAATTTTACCAATCCCCCCCAAAAAAAAAAGAATTGTAAGAGGAAAACATGAGGAGGTAACATAGTCCAGGTAGGGGAACCACAAAGACAGAAGACAGAATATCATGTACAACCCTGTTTGCTAGAACACATAGTCCATGGACAATAGTAGCATATGGTACACCTGAAGAGACAGGCTGGAGCCAAACTGCAAAAGGCTTTTCAAGTCTGTATTTTTTCCTAGAGACAATGAGGAGCCAATGGACCTCTGTGAGCAGGGCAGTAACAGGGTCAGATCTGGGTCTTAGGAAGCTCAACTTGACATCTGGGCAGAGACAGAAGGCTTTGCAAGGGGTGGTCCTGTTAACTGGGGTGGTGGATGTGTGAGTAAAGGGAAGGGGACTTATCCTAGAAATACTGTGAAAGGGGAATGAGCAAGATGGGACAGCCCATTGGATGGAAGGGGTGAGTGAGAGTGAGGACTCTAGGGTAATAATCATGGGGTACTTGGGTGCCTGTGCTTGTATCTCATTTAGTAAAATCACAGTTCTTATTAGCCTCAAATTTCCCCAGCCTCAGAGCATTATCTCTGCCCCTTCCCCCCTGCCAGTACTTTGTCTAGCAATCATCTAAGATCAAGCTTCAGACAAATGTCTGTCTCCCCGTGGTACAATGAATCCTTCACTAGATTATCTATGAGTAACTCCCTGTATCAGTAAGCACCCTGGCACACCCAGGGCAGCTGCCAGCACAGGTTCTTAGATCTGCTTTTCTAAAGAAAAGCAACTCAAAGAGGGTTAGCAATGTTACTTTAATCAATCAAACATATATCATTTACCTAGTTGAGGGGGAAAAGTCAGCACCCTGAACTTCAGACAATGCAAACAGAAGTTACCAACCCAAGTTACAAGCAGACAGAGAAACAGATCAGCAGACCCGCTTCCAGCCGTCTGACCATTACATTCATACCTATTCAGTTACCAGAGAGGGAAGCACCAACATGTGGGTTTTTCAAAGCTGGGGGCTCAACGGCTTCCCAGAGTGTTGTCTGGCCAACTCTTTCCAAAGTGAGCCCCAAAGCAAAACCTCACATCAGCAGCATTTTTGCCTTCTCCTGAATCAGAGACTATCACAGCCCTCTTGACCCACTGCACAATCACAAAAGAATAAGGCGTGGGCATTCCTGAAGAACAAGCCACCCACCACAAGCTCCATGTGACCACATTCAACTTATTAGGGGGCAGAGTGTACTTTCAAATCAGGGAAGGTTCTCAGAGCTGCTTAGGCCTATCAAAAGGCCTAGGGGCAGGGAAGATCTTCAGATTCCCATAACACTCCCTAGCCCACTATATACACCCTGAAGCCCTTGTTAGCTTGGGACATATATATACTCCCAATATACATCTTCTCCAACATGACATTGATGGGTGGCAAACTGGATACTTCTCAGTCAACCCTGACCACTAGCTTAGTGACATTTCAAGCCTAAAACCACACCTCCATGCAGCTCCCCCTTGGGCTATTTCTCAGTGAATTCTGGGCAATATGCCTGAGCAGTAGATATTAACAGTGCATGTTCCTTTAAGAACTGACCACTCCTTAAGTGATCCCTAATCCTGCCCTGACTCATCTAGTTAGCATATTTGGCACAGGTTTTTTCTATAGTTATCCTACAAAAACTTTAACTGTACTCCTTTAAAGTTGCAGGTTCCCTAAGAACTCTTGCCAGCTGTAAAGCATAACAATAAGTCTTTGCCACCTTGACTTAGAGAAGGCTTGAGTCTGGAATTCATTCCAGATTGTTTCCCAGGGATGCTGGCTATTGGAGTTCCTGAAACATGCCCCCACACCTCTTCCCAATAACAAGGCTTCAGGGGGCTGCCTGGAAGATGGTACTCTCCCTGATATTAGGGAAAAGATAATGAACTTCCATTTCAACTTGTTAAGTTTAAGATACATATGAGAATGGTTCCTCTTTCTTGGTTTGAAAGAACCCCTGGGGGGGTAGTCTTTGATGGTGCTTTACATAGTAAATAGTAAAGGATATTATGAGTAACAAAATTTTTGCTGTTTTTGAAAGAGGTTTATATAACAAAAAAAAATTGGGGAACCATTGTAAAAATTGGATATTCAGGTAAAAATGCCCCATAGATAGTTGGTGATGTTACTCTGAATTTAAGCAGTGAGATTGAAGCTGAATGTTGAGATTGGGGAAGTATCTGTGTAAAGAGGAGAACTGGATCCGTGAGACAGAGACAGCATCGAGAGGAAAGGAGAAGAAAGAACGTATAGGACAGAGCCTTGGGGTATGGCACTTACCTACAAAAAAATGATTATTAACAACCTATGATTTGGGGACATCCAGAGTTCTCCCTTTCTTCTAAAGTCCTGATTTTTAAAAGCTCATGATGAGGTGCAGGCTCTGGTGACCCCCTTGAGCTCTCCTTGAATCTTTGAGGTACACACTCTGGGAAACCTCTTGAACTCTGACTGAATCTTCCCACTTGATGAGGCATTTGCAGAGGCCATAAGCTTTTCTTTTTCTGCCCCAGACCTCTGTTAAGAGCCTAGCTCTCCATTGTCCATCTGCTTCTCACCCTGGAGCCTATCAAAATATCAATCCACCCTTGAACTGGCCTAGCCCACCATTGTCTGTTGGTTCCAGGTAGCATCCAGCAACTTCCCACCCTTAAATCACTCACTGACCTCATTGACTCCTCCTGAAGACCCTCCCCAAACTCCTCCTCCAGACCACCCCTAGATTCCTCCCACAACTTTCTTGTATATAAGATCCCTTCTTGCCCCCATGTATGTGAGAGCACTATAGAATGACCTAGCACAAACTTACTCAGAGAACTTTTAATAAACTTTACTTTTCTTTGGCTAAGACTTAAGTCGAATTCATTCAGCTGGACCCAGGGTGTTGGTGTTTTGGGGTCTCCAGAGCACCCTAATCCTAACCACATCAGATCAGTCTCTTGAAGGACATTGCAGATAATGAGACTGGATTAACTTTCCTTTTTTTGGCTTTTTATTTTAGAGGGAAGAAGACAAGGCAATTGGGGTTAAGTGACTTGCCAAGGTCACACAGGGCTAGTAAGTGTTAAGGATCTATATGAAGCTGCATTTGAATTCAGGTTCTCCAGTTTCCAGAGCCAGTGCTCTATTCACTGCACCACCTAGCCACCCCTGGACTGACTTTCTTGTTAAGACCCCATCCCGGTGGAATAGCCATTGTGTTCTGCTCAGGTTTGGGTGGGGATGAATTCTTTGAATAGATTTCCCAAGACTGGGCATGGTCTGGGTATAGAGATAAGTCTCTGTCCAAGAGTGATGTGATGAAATTCTCGGCCCCTCATTGAACACCAATTCTTCAAAGGGCATATAAACTGTGAGCCCACTGCCATGATTGTCTGGTCTAAGAGAATTGGCCACACGACCATACTTTTATTAATAATATGTTGGTCTTATGAATAAAATTATTAAATTACCCAGAAATGATGTCTCTCAAACCTTCTTAATCGTCACACATAGGAACTGGGCCATCAATGAGGATTCAGCAAAGATGACTGAGAGGGAGAGACCCAAGTAGTAGGAGGAGCACCAGGAGAAAGCAGTAGTCTGAAAATGCAAGAAAAAAAGTCTCCAGGAGAAAGGGATCTTCATCAGTTTCAAAAGCTTCAAGGAGATCAAGAAGGATGAGAATTTAGAAAAGGCTGTTGGATTTGACCATTAAGAGATCATCAGTAACCATAGAGAGAACAATTTGACATTTAACAGTCCTGGAACAAGATTAAAGAAATGAGAGAGTGGGAGTTACCCTGGGATGTTTTACGAGTATAACAAGGTTATCAGATTATATCATACTCAACCTGGTGTGTGACTCATTTCAATATTTAATGTTATCACTTTGAGCTCTAGGGTAATCCAGGGATATATTTGCGTATTTCTTCATTAATTAATACAATTTCAACATATCTCTCAATCAACTAAGCTCATAGCTCCCACCCTAGATAATTAATTAGAATTTATTTAATAAAATGGAGAAACCTCCTTTTCCAACAGTGATTCCTTATCTCTCTCTTTTTCCCTCTGTCTCTCTCTGTCTCCCTCCCTCTGTCTCTCTGTCTCTCTCTCTCAATATACACATATTTATACATGTGCATATATTTAACTTATACCACATTTACTGGCTATACAATTTATTGCATAATCAATTATAACATTATAAGAGGGGATATTATGGTATCTTGTTCTGCTCCCACAGAAGTTACTGGGAGAAAATTAACACTCCCAAGCTGTAGGGGAAACTTGCTTATCTTATTTTACTATGACAATGGTCATCCTGGAGCCAGGGGGAATCAGAAAGGTTGAGATAGGACAACCAGTTCAAACCTGATAGGTCACGCTCTGGCCACCAGGGTCCTCACTACAGCACCAGCTCAACTAACCTCATTAATATTAACTTACAAGCCCAAAGGGTGCAGATTCCACCATTTTCTAATCATGGGCGATATGATCTGGAAGGAGAAACATGTAATGAAGGCATGTAGTGGGAATGTAAGGAAGAGTTAATTGTAACCTTGAGGAATCTGGACCAATATAGACTCTGAGGAGTCAGAATACCCTAATGATATTTAAGCTTGTTCTTCCTTCTGTATGGGTTGTGGGTGTCCTTCCTAGTGTACACTGTATCTGGTTCTGAATTGTAATAAACTCCTTCCTCTGCCCACTCTTTTTCTGAGTTCTTTCAGTGAAAATGGGTCTATCACATGCATCTCCCTACCTGGGAAGTCCTGTCATACCCACAATTGTGTTTTTCACAACAGAAAGACATGAATAACTACTTATGATATTTTAGCTATCAGGGTAATCAAAACCAGAGTCACTTTTAACTACCATTGTAATTGCAGATGATTTCTTACTGCTGGAAACACAGTTCCATCATTCTGTTCACTCAGAAATATGAAATAAAGCCTTTTCTTGAGAATTTTTGTTCATCTTCGTTGCAAGATAAAAGTTTTAAAAGTTCGGTCATAAAAAAGCCTGCTTCCTTTTCTTCAGCTTCTCTCTGACTATGAGAGGAAAACAGTCTCTTAAATTCTCTCAATTTCAAAGGTCTCTTCAGACTGAGGGTTCCAACAACCATTCCCACAGTATTCCGTTTGACTCTTAGAGACGTAGTAACAACATCTTAGTATCTGTAGTAGATACTACAGTGAAATAGATGATATACACATACACAGTGGCAGAAGGGAATGGCCTTTAGATTCTAGGGTAGTAGCTAGTGAGATATTTATTAAAGTGGCAGATGATAGAGACAAGATTGAGTATGTAGGCAAATGAAGAGAAAGTAAGAAAGATGGATCAGGAGAATAAGGATGGGACAAATGACAAAAGGGCAGCCAGGGGGCGCCATATTGCATAGAGCACTGGGCTTGGAATCAGGAAGACTCATCTTCACGAGTTCAACTGTGGTCTCAAAGACTAGCTGTATGACCCTGGGCAAGTCATTTAATCCTGTTTGCCTCAGTTTCCCCATCTGTTAAACAAGCTGGAGAAGGAAATGGCAAAGCACATGAAAACCCCAAATTGAGTTGCAAAGATTTTGACATGACTTAAAAAAACAACTGAACACCAACAAAAAGTGACCGAAGTTCCAAAGGGTCAAAAGTAGGTTCAGTGTAGAGTGAGAGAATGGGAAAAAGAGAAGGCTGTGGTTGGTAAATGGATTTGTTCAGGATTTTGGAAGCAGTTTAGATCCAAGAGATGGAAAGATTTAAGATCTGAACGAACTCGGACAGAATTGAAATAAGGCAGAGGAGCAGTGGTAGACATCAAGATACTGCGTGTTAGGCTTGTTAGGGGAGTCTTCATAACTGTTTTTTTCCAAGATTCTTCTTTTTTACTGATGTCTTTTTTTTTCCCAAATAGTTCCCTCCCCCATCACCTACTCAATGAACCATCCCTCATAAGAAATATTAAAAAGAGAAAAAAAATTATTTCAGCAAAACTGAATATACCACGTCCTATTGCCTATTCAATGTCCCCCACCCATAGTTCCCATCTCTGCAGAGAAGGAAGGGAGATATTTTCTCTAACTTTTCTCCAGGGAAAAGCTTGCTCATTGTCATTAAAAATAATTCTATTTCTTTGCTTTTATGGGAGGAAGGTCTCTTTCTGTTTACATGGCTGTCATCATTGTGTATTATAATAAACTCCTTCCTCTGCCCACTCTTTTTCTGAGTTCTTTCAGTGACAATGGGCCTATCTCGTGGATCTCCCTACCTGGGAAATCCTGTGATACCCACAATCATGTTTCTCACAACAGAAAGACATGAATAATTGTGAAATTAATAAATAATGAAAACATTGTTTTCATGGGTTACGCTTATATTATCTTCATCAGTTCATAGACACATCTCTAAATTCCTCTTATTTGTCATTTTTCCCAATGCAGTAACATTCTGTTTTTTCTTGTTTTTAGCAGGGGGGAAGGCAGGGCAATTGGGGTTAAGTGACTTACCCAAGGTCACACGGCTAGTATATGTGTCAAGTGTCTGAGGCTGAATTTGAACTCAGGTCCTCCCAACTCCAGGGCCGGTGCTCTACTACTCACTAAGCCACCCAGCCACCCCTATGCAGTAACATTCTGATACATTTGTGTATCACAATTTGTTTGTACATTCCTCAATTAAAGTGGTTTCCACTTCTTTGCTGCTCTTAAAAAGTGCTGATAAGAATATCGGGGTGTGGATGAGACTCTGGGTTCTAGTTTTGGCTTCCCCGGGATATGTAATGTTCAGTTGTTAATCGGCTGAAAAAATGGGTGGTTGTGTCTATTCAAGGTAGCATTGCGGACACAGGAGAAGCTGCCAGAGAGCCAAGCTAGTGACAGACCCCTCCAAAAATACATAAATGAACAAACAAACAAACAACACAGCGGATATCAGACTAGTCTGAGGCAAAAAGTCTTGGGTCGGAGTTCTGACTTGTATATACATGGACAATGTGATCCTGGGCATATGACCCTTAACCTATAGGCTACCTAACCTCCAAGCAACAGCCCAAGTCTGGAAGTTTAAGAGAGCACAGACACCCATTAGTGGAAGGAATTTCCTTACAAAGGAACTCCATGAACCCATGAAATCACAGGCGCAGTAAAAAAAACAAGAAACTCTAAAGAGACAAAACCAGCTTGAACACACACACACACACACACACACACACTCACACATACACACACACTCACACACACACACACACACATGCACACAAACACACACACTTTGTAACAATTGTCCAAACAAAAGTCAAGAAGAATGCCCCAAAACGAGGAAGCTACTGAGTCAATGCCAAAGGACAAAGACACAACATAGGAGAGAAAGTCCTGAGAAATATCCTCAAGTGGCTGGAAAAGGCAAGACTTGGGAAGTGTGGGGAGGGACCTGGATTGAAATCTTCTCTCTGACATGAGCTAGTCATGTGACCTGGGGTGAGCCCCTTCACTTCAGAACATCCCTTCAGAACATCCCTGGAAGATTCTGTAAGACCACAGTTGCTCAGAGGCAGCAAGGTGGCTGCAGCAGCTGGTAATGCAACAGACAGAATGCTGGCTCTGAAGCCTGGAAGACTGTCTACCTGAGCTCAACTCTGTCCTCAGCCTCTTACTAGCTGCATCTCTCTGGAAAAGTCATTCCACTCTATTTGCCTCAGTTTCTTCATCTGTCAAATGAGCTGGAGAAGGACATGGCAAACCCCTGTAGTATCCTGGCCAAGAAAACCCCAAATGGCGTCACAGAGAGTCAGACATGACTGGAAACCGCTGAACAATGACAAAAATGAGAGGCTGATCTGTTTGTCAGCCTGGACCTGATGAAATCATCCATCAGATTAGATGTGGAAAGAGAGCGTTGAGGCAGAGACAGAGAGAGACACTGAGACAGAGAGAAATGCAGAGAGGAAATAATTATCATCAATTTAAAAAATCACAAGAACAAATAAAAGAGCTTATAGACTTTTTTTAATTATGGGGAAAATCAATACTAAATTATGAAAAATGCTTGTTAAAATGATGAATGTGAAGAATATAATTAGAAAATTTGATAGGATTAAGAGAAGCCACTAACTACAGAGTTACATGTGGTGGGAAATAAAATAGAAATCAGGGTAAAGGGCAGGGAGGCAGCTTAGAAGATAACAGCTCCTGAGGATTGGAAACCATATTGATGCAAATGGTAAAGCTAAGGCTTAGGTCAAAACCCAGTCCAACCCTCAAACTTACTGACAGACTGGAAAATCGATAAAAAGAGACTGGTTCACTTAGCTTCTGATAATTAGCAGGGGTGGACACAGAAAGGCCAAAAGGTCAAGGCATTCCAGCATAGAAGACTACTACTGTGTAGATATGACTGCAGGGGTCAAGGCTTTGAAAGGAGGCCACAATAGGCCAACATGGGAATGGACCGGGTCTATGTTAGCATGAAAGACAGGCTTAAGGGGAGTGAGAGAGAAGGAGAGATGAAATAGGAGAGAGAGAATTTCAGAGCTTAGGTTCAAGGAGGTGGAACCTCTTTGGATGATGGTGAGGTTTTGAGTGCCAGAAGTGGGGGGGGAGATTTTGCTCATGGATAGTTAGTGAACTGGTTGGCCAGAATGTTCCTGAAGTCAGCAGGATGAATATTGAAGTCCCCATACAGGAGGGCAGAGAGTGGTATGAAGAAAAAGATGCTGAGTCTGATATCAAATTCCTTAAGGAAGGAGGCAAAATTCCAGAGTTCAATAGCTGACTCCACAAAGGATTTGGATAAGGGGTTGAAATGGATGGCATAGACCCCAAAGAAGAAGAGGCGGCAGAATCAGGGCGGTAGAGGAAAGGTGTGGGAGTTTAGTGGTGAGCAATGCTCCCTCCTCTTCCTTATTCAGACTAGCACTGGGGGGAGAAGCAAAAAAGATGGAGGAGAGGAGCCTCTAGTGCTGGAGACAGTAGGAACAGATGAGGAATCTGCTGGAGAAGCTGGGTTTCTAAGAGGGCCTCATAGACTTGCTGCTGGAAGGAGTCTCTGAGGTCCTCTAGTCCAGATCTTTCATTTTACAGAAAAGGAAACTGAGACAGAAAGGTTGTGTTTAGCCCAGCCGAGATTTGAACTCAGGTCTTCTGGTTCCAAATCCAGCACTCTTTCTACCATACTGCCCCCTGGCCAGTAGCTGTCATATCTCTATTTTCCCTTTAATGACAATCTTCTGGGAAAAGTGTTCTCTACCTAATGTTTCTACTGTCTCACTATCTACTCTCTCCAGTTCCACCCACCACTCCAAGTTACCAATGACCTCCTAATCATCAAGTCTAATGATATTTTTTCTGTCATAATCCTTGATCAGCTTTTCCAAAGGAGGGCAGTCCATCAACCCTTCACATTGGTCTGGGGCTGACACTTCAAAGCTACTCATCTAAGGCTCACAGCGGGACAAAGACTAATACCTTCAAGGGAGACTGGGCAGTGTTACAACCAGGGATTTCATAGGGGAGCCCGGCATGGTAATCGTTAGGTCATGGAAGGTCAAACAGAAATGATGACAATGATGATAGCTAGCACATATGTGGTGAGGGCTTTCCCCCCACATGTAGCATGTGAAGGTCATTGTGTGGCTCAACAGAAGGTAGAGTAGGCATCTCTAACCTTTTCTGTCTGCCCTTCTTTAAGGGGAACCTTAATTCCTTCTAGGAGGGGAAGCAAGAGTCCAGGACCATAAAGTTGGTCACTACTCTCTCAGAGAGAAGGAGTACCAGGTTAGAATAACATCTATCTGCTCCCTTAAAATATAAGTGTAGAGGATGTGGTCGTCAAGCTAACATCTGATCATTATTTCATTCATGGAGGAAACAGGAGGCTTAACCCCTTTCCCGCCAAATACCAGTTCCACAATGAACACATATATAAATTCTTAAGGAAATCCATTAGCCAAGGTGGATAACAAAAGAGAAAAAAAAGCGATCAGAAACAAGAGAAAGTATACATGGGAGAATATATACCTGACAATACAGATTGAAGGAGCTCTCCCATTGGGAGTAAGGTGACACAACCAAGTTCAACCGAGAGTCCTAGAGCTAACCCAAAGGGAAATTCCCCAAAGTCTCTAGTGTAGTAAGCTGGGGATGGGGACATGATGGAGACTGCTGGCTCCTCTCATATAGGTGTCTTGTCCTTCAGCAACCTGAAGCGAGGTTGGCATCAGCCATCTTCTCTCTGGAACTGGAAGCCAGAAACACCCAAAGCTGGAGTAGACTCTCCAAGTGATTCCCAGAGCCAACAGGCCTGAAGAAATTTGAAGAGATGCTTGAGTATGAAGAGAGGGAACCTCTCTCCCTCACTCAACAACTCTACCCTGACTCTCACACAGGTGCAGGGCACTGATCTCTACCAATGAGGAAACAGTCCCATTCCAATGGGTCTTGGGTCTTAGGTTAATTTCATGGAGAGCTTTTAGACTTACAAACTGCTTTACAAACATTATCCCATTGGAGCCTCACCGCTCTGGGACATAGGTCTAGTATTATACCTGCTTTACAGAAGAAGAAACTGAAGACTTATTCAGGGTCACATGGCTAGAAAGAGTCTGAGGGCACATTTGAACTCAGGTCTTCCTGACTCCAAAGTCAGACAGTTCGTGACAGTCTAGGATTCATGCATCAATCCTTCACGGCAGCTGACTCAACTCTAAGAAGCTGAGATGTTTTGGGATGAGAGGAAGGGTCCTTTTCATGTGGTTCTGATTCTTTTCCCATCAATCAGCCCAGGAAACTGGAAACCTCTGTGCTGGAAGGTTCCAAACATGGAAGGTTCCAGGGAATAGGCAGGGCAGAAGGTAGGACAGGACCAACAAGATCCCAGAGGCTTTGAAAAGACTGCCACACCTCCTAACAGGTTGCTCCACTCCCCTGCTCTAATCCAACCTTTGCACCAATGTTAGGGAATCATTGTTACTCAAAGACCTGGTCTAGTCATTGCTCTACCCAAACACCAAGCAGGAATGCTTTCATGCTCCCTGAGATGACCAAGGCCTTTTAACAGAGTGGCCACATGACCTTTCCTGCCTCCTCTCACATTATTCCCTCCATGTCCTCTCATCAATTTTCCTGGCCTATTTCCTGCTCGTCAAACACACTCTGAACTCTCCTGCCTCAGTGCATTTGCTCAAGCTATTTCTTCTGCCTAGAATACCTTCCCTTTCCTTTTGAAACCTCACAGCTTCCACAGAAGCAAACCACATAGAGAAGGAAAGGATTTCAAAGATGGTCCTGTGAAAAGCCTCCATCCTGGCTTTGGCTTACATAGCTACAATTTTCTCCTCACCGTCCCCAATCAGAGTGAGATCAGACAGGGTTAGAGCTGGAAGGGGCCTTTGAGGCCAGCACATTCAA
Source organism: Pseudocheirus occidentalis (assembly GCA_028646575.1). Lineage (NCBI taxonomy): Eukaryota > Metazoa > Chordata > Mammalia > Diprotodontia > Pseudocheiridae > Pseudocheirus > Pseudocheirus occidentalis. Next base: position 374,531,711 of record CM053593.1, read on the forward strand.
TTCCTTCATTTTACAGAGCCTGAAATGGTGTCAAAGAGGCAGAAAGTGATCAGAGATTATAGCTCTGAAGCCAGAAGGGACTTTGCAGGTCATCAACTCAATAGCCTTACTTTACAAAGAAGGGCCTAGAAAACCAGAAAGAGTTGTGATGTGAATGGGAACTTTTAAATCTGTAACCTCGTAGTCCTTAGGACCTGGAACTAGTATATGCAGTCTGCTGTGGGTGGAGTGCCACTATACTTGGACCTAGGAAGGCCTGAGTTCACATTTGGCCTCAGACACTTACTAATTGTATGACCCTGGGCAAGTCATTGAACCTTTATTTGTCTCTGTTTCCTCATCTCTAAAATTTCGTGTCTGGATCAGAATAGCAGCTCCCTCTCAAGAGTGATGAAATGAGACCATTGTAAAGTACTTAGCACACAGTCCTTGCCCCATAGTAGGTGCTCTATATAAATGTTAGCCATTATCATTTTATTATTTTTGTAGTCCTAGCACAGTGAGGCTTTAATTAATGTTTGCTGATTGATTGATCAAGGTCACACAGTTCATGATAAAGCTGGGATTTGAATATAAGTACTGAATCCAAATCCCACCTATGCTTATTCCATCGTACCCCAGAGACAGCTAGGGGTTATCTCTTCCATCTAGGCAACGTGCAGACCTCTCTTTCTCCTCAGTCTAAGCCAGTCTCAACGAGAGGGACCTGACATTTCCAAAACGGAGGATGTGGGCCTAAATCACACCTATACTAGGATAGCCTCCACACTTGGACAACCTACCAATGCAGCAGCAAAACCGAAATGGTTCATGGGTTATATAGGGTTTCATTCAAAGATGCCTCTGATGTCACAGGAAGGGAGGGGCTGGGTAATGGCCAAGGGATGACTCCTGAGCCTACAGCAGGGGGTTGGGAGTTTAAAGCACAGATTCAATTCCAGATATGGAGTGTTCTGGAAACTGGGCAGGCCAAGGTGCCAGCTAGCAGGAGGGTGTGTGTTTACAGCAGGCAGCCTTTTTCAAGAAAGACTAGTATTATTCATTCCTCAGGTCCCAATTCAAATGCCCCATCCTATAAAAAATCCTTCACTGATTCTCCCTTCTAACCTCACCCCCACTCCCAAGCTTTCTCCTAGGATCTCATATTGTGATTATTTTGAATTGTTTCATACACTTTCCATATATAGACACCTGTGCTGGTATCTTAAGCAGTCAGAAACAAATTTATTAAGCACTATTACATGCCAGACACTAGAAACACTAAAATAAGTGTGAAGAACCCTTTTCTCAAGGACCTTAACATTCTACACATCTTATCCCCTTTTAGACTGTGCAGAGGGGACATCAACAGGCCTTGGCAATTGTTTGGACACGGGAATTTGAGATCTCGAGGGATCCAGAATGATTCCTAGGGTGGGAGCCTGAGGGTCTGGGAGGAAGGTGAAGGTAGGGGGGAGGACACAGAGTTTGGAGACAAGTTTTAGATACGTTGAGTTCAGGGTGTTTACTGGACATCTAGTTCGAGATGTCTGAAAAGCAGATGGAGATTCAAGATTGGAGGTCAGCAGAGAGATTGCAGCAGGAAAGGTAGATTTAAGAATCATTATCATAGAGATGGTAAGCCTCAGCAGATCAGCTACATAGGTAAGGGGAACTGACAGGTCCCAAACCTGTGGATGACTTAGGGGGTGCCTACCCCAAGCATGAGAAGACTTCCCAGCAGAAATGGTGGAAGAGAACGACATGTTCTAACACTCAAGATGCCTGCTCATCCACCACCTCCTGGACCATCTCCAGGGGCCTTGGCTTCTGTCCTGTCCCTGGACTTCCATGAAGAGAGGCTGGTGACTTCTTGTAGCTCTGTTTCCCTTAACACCAGTTCACATGAGAGTCAAGACATCATTCACAAGGGGAAAATGAAAGACAATCACAAGAAGCTTCATGAGGGTAGGGATGTCTAACGTAAACCTTGTATTTTCTCAGTTCCTAGCAAAACAGATGCTTTAAAATGCTTGTTGAATAAATGAATGACTGCTGTTGAATGGGAAATATCAGTCAGTCAGTCAACCAGCATTTATTAAGGACCTACTACGTACCAGATACTGTGTTCAAAGGTAGGGACGCAAAGAAATTTAGGACAGTGGCAGCTAGGAGGACGTGAGTTCAAATCCTGCCTCAGACACTTACTAGCTGTGTGATCCTGGGCAAGTCACTTTACCCTGTTTGCCTCAGTTTTCTCATCTGGAAGAGGAAATGGCAAACCACTCCAGCATCTCTGCCAAGAAAACCCCCTTGTTTGTCCCTTTGCAAGAAGCCTTTCCTGGTCCTCCTTGATCTCAGTCCTTTCCCTCAGAGACTACCCCCCCCCCCCATTTCTCCTGTGTCTGCCTTATTCATAGTTATTTCCCATGTTCTCCTTCATTATACTAACTAGAAGATCCAGGAGGGATGGGATGGGTGCGGATGCTTTGTTGTTGGCTTTGTCTTCTCACCGGTGTCTGACACTACATCTTTGTTGCCTGACTGACTGGTACAGGAGAAAGATCGCTTGGCTTGGTTGGAGTCTCAGTTCCGTTATTTGCCAGTTATCTGATCTTGGGTAAATCACAACTTTCTAGTTTGGTTTGGTCATTTGTAGAAAGAGATTAATACTTGCAAAGGACCGTTGTTAGGAGTGTAGTTTTTTTTTGTTAGCCTTATACCTTGTAGCTATATAACATTTTAATATTTTCTTTAGGCAGGGTACTCCCAGTATGAAACTACCTTCCATCAAAGCAATCTGCCAACTCCTCTGTAATTTAGTCTTAAAAACACTCCAGGTGTGGAAACTTCCTACCAATGCAGATAGGTAATTTCTTCATAATTCAAAGTATGGAGAGTTGCCTGGGGGTACAGAGAGACTGAATGCTTGGTCTGGGGTCATACAGCTATTCTGCGTTAGAGGCCGAAGACTGGCGTCCTACCCATTGCTACTTGGTTGCATTATGACAATATACTGTATACAATATGATCGCCACGTTATTCCCTAGACTATGGGTTTGTAGTTTCTTGAACTGAATACGTATTTGCAAAATGGTTGGAAGCAGGCAGACCAGATCATTAAACAAATGCATAAATGAATGACTGTGTAATCTTTAAAATATATAATGAAATACATTTTACCGTATAATTAGATTTTATATATTTGTAAATCTATGTGTATATTTACATAGATACATTCTTCCACTACTCTAATGCCTCGAGGCATGGAGATTGAATCCCCGGCTCCCGAAGACTGTGCCGGCACAACCTGATCTTCAGCAGACCCGCCCTACTTGAACCCTGGACCAGGTAGGGAGAATTTCCTTTGAGGAAGAACTGAGTCTGGAGAAGGGCATCCATGGGAAGGGCCCGCGGGGGATGAACTGAGTAGTTGTCCGCGGTTTCTTCACCTGCGGCTCTTGGAAACGCAGGGGTCCGTGCACAGATGTGGGGAGGGGCGTCTGTCAACTTTTAAAAACTATTTTGATAGCCGTATTTAAACCTTCGCAATCGTACACATTCGACGTATTTTTTTTGCAAAAAGTATGATGGTGGGGGTTCCTTTGGGTTCCAGTAGCTCAGGGAGGTTCTCAGGCATGGGCCGTCCCGGGTGACGGGTACCCCCTGCAAGACTCACAGAACCAGATGAGGACCTCCCCCCATCCAGGGGTTCGGAACGGGGGGGGGGGGGGGGGGGGGAGATGGGCGGAGAGCAGCGGAAGCTACAGGGCTGGCCACAGGCAGCCTCCCAGCAGGTGGGGCCTCGTGCTTCTTTCCCCGCCCCCTTCAGAGACACGTGCCGGCCGGGCGACACGTGCACAGGCCCCTCCCCTCTTCCTCTTCCCCGGGGCCTCTGTGCTCAGCGGGAAGGACCCGAGGAGAGCAGGTGGGGGGCGGGGTTTCCCGGGAGGGCCGCGCAGGCGCGCTGGGCCGAGCGCGAGCCCCGCGGGGCGCGCGCAGGAGGAGGGCGCGGAGGCGGAGGCGGAGGCAGAGGGAGGCGGGGAGAGCGGGGGCGGCGCCGGTGACGCGGCTGAGGCGGCGGCAGCGGCGGGCGGGTGGTGGTGGCGCGTGTGGCGCGCGTTTCTCCGTGTCCTGGGAGCGGAGCCCCGGCCCCCGCCGCTCCCGCCGCCGCCATGTCGGGCCGGTCGGTCCGGGCCGAGACCCGCAGCCGGGCCAAAGACGACATCAAAAAGGTGATGGCCGCCATCGAGAAAGTGCGGAAATGGTGAGGAGCTGCCGGGGGGAGAGGGGGTGATGAGTGCTGGGTGAGGGGGGTGGGCGCGGGAGCCACTGCCGAACCGGAGCGGGGCAGGCTTTGGAGTGGGAGCCGGCCGGCCGGCGCCGGAGGCGGGGGGCGGGGGGAACGAGGAGGAAGGCGGAGCCATCTGCTGCTGCGCTTACGCCGAGGAAAAGGACGCGCCGGCCTCAGCCAATCGGCGCGCTGCCGGCGTCCCGAGCCGCCCTCGCACGTGACGCTGGGCCCGCCCTCCCGGAGCCGGTGATTATTCTGACTGGGGCTGCCTGGGAAGCAGGTGCATGCTGCCGAGGCCCCGGCCCTGTTCTCTCCCTGGGGTTGTGAGCCCCGGAGGGGACCACGGCCGGAACCGGCAGCCCGGGGTTCAGGGGCCCGCTCTGGCCTCCGGGGTGCCTTGGTCTCGGGGCGACTTTTCCTAACTCCTCTTATCTAAGGCTTTCAGCCCGTATGAAGTTAGGCCACGTTAGCGCTCCCTTGGAGCTGCGTCCCATCTCCGCAGGATGTCCTCCGTAACCCTTGGAGACTCAGTCATGAGTCTTTTCTCCAACGGCCTTTCCTGATTACCCCCCTTCTACCCAGGAACTAGTCTCCCCCCTGTTACTTTGTATCAGTTCGTACAAGTGCTTCCCATTGGAATGTAACTTACGTGAGAGCAGGAGTATCATAAAATCTTTGTATCCCCAGGGCTTAGTATTGCCCGGCTTAATTTTTATTTCTAGCAAGGCATAAAATGTTTACAGCCTGCTAGATATTGTCTTAAGCAGTGAAAAGACAAAAAGAAAAAAGTCCCTGCCTTCGAGTTCGCATTCTTTTGAAGGGAACATCTAAATACAAAGTTAAATACAAAATACAAAGTGACTTTTCAAGGGAGGGTGTTAGCAACTGATATAAATGATACACAAAGGACCTTTGTCTTGGCACGACCAGCTGAATGAGTCGTACGTTATGGCTTCTGAGGTACGTTCCTGCTTTGGTTCTAGCATCCTTAGAATGGCTTTCTGTAGGAGGTGTCGCTTAAGTAAAGATTTGAAGTTTTTTTCATTTTAAACATGTGGAAGCCTAGACTCAGGCAAACAGGATGCAACAGTGGAAAGAGGAGTCAGAGGACTAGTTCAAGGCCTGTCATTACCACTGTTGAGCTGTGTGACTTTGGCTGAGTAGAGGAAATGCCTGGATTTTGGTTTCCTCATCAGTAAAAGGGATTGGATTTACCGACCTGGAAAGCCCTTTCCAGCTCTAGATTTGTGAGGGAGCAACCCCTGGTAGCACCTAAGCAGGGCCCTGACCAGGCTCTAACCCTGTTGTCCAGTGATTCTAAGCCATGTGCATGTTCTACTGTGACATGTTGCTTCTTTGTATTTGTTATGTATCTCCTCCCAAACTCCTTCTTTCACCTCTTTGTCTAGTGAAGTTAACATCTGTTGAACCCAGTTCTTTGTGTATATCTTGACTTGGGAAATTTCTGAGAATAATCAGTCTCTCCTTTTATTTCTTGTTCCTGTTGAGAGATCTTGGACAGAGACTTAAATCATCTTATTACTGCTGAGAATCAATAAGATTTTATTTTTTCTATTCATTTCTGCAGTATCTCTTATTGTGAAGTTGAGGGAAGTAACAGGTTAGCAAAAGGAAACTTTCTGTTACCTTCAGCCATCATCTCCTAACTTGTATATACTAAAACATGTGTCAGAGTTGCTGGTGTTTGGAGCTACAAGAGAGCCTCCATTTGGTTTAACTTGATCTTGTTGGAGAACCTGGGAGTCTTGAGACTTAATTATTTTCCTCACCTTACTAAGTACTTTATGAGTGACCAGGGGCAGGTCATTTCATCTCATTGTTTCCCTGTTTTCTGATTTCCTTCCCTACCGACTCTCTTTTTCCTTTTTAAGAATGAGTTAACTAATGAGATGCGTGTGACTCTTTGGACTCTTTGAGGTCAAGAAGCTATAAATAGTCATAATTTTCAAGTTAACTTATCCATCTTGACTTCATCCTAAAAGGGCCGGAACCCAGTCCATCCAGCTACTGTTGCCATGGTTTTCCTTTTCTCTCCCTCTTTTTGAACTCCAAGACATTTCTCCCACACGTGAGACATATAAATCAAATGTTGGCATTTGTTTCTTCTGTCCTGGACAGTGAGTTTTCCTGTTTCTTGTTATATAATTGGGCACAAAAAGGGAAGAGCTCTATGGATCTTAGCTTCTAGAACAAGAATTCTCCAACTAACTGAAAAACTCTTTCAAAATTTGAGATGAACATAGGGGATCATAGCTCTAGAGTTGGAAGGGACAGTATTGGCTGTTTAGGTCAAGCCTTTAGTTTTACAGATGATTGTAGCACCAATATAATATTTATAGCTCCCATGATCACAATAAAGACCATAACTATAGGCTGTTATTATTCCCATTTTACAGCTGAAAAAACTGAGGCAGGTTAAATGTAAGTAAGAGTCTGGAGCCAGATTTGAGTTCAGGTGTCCTTAACTTCAATGCCAGTACTCCGGGCATTGTGGTGCCCCCAGACTGCCACCTTAGGCACCCCACTCCTGCATAGCCTGAACTGTTAAGAGGTTTCCTTGATATCAAGCTCACATCTGCTAGTTGCACCCTTTGTTCTTAGTCTTTTGTCCTCGGGACAGTCCTCCAGAGACTTGGAGAGAGATGCCATGTCCAAGAAGGCTTCTCTAAGCTCAGCATCCCCAGCCCCTCTGACCTGGGGCCTCCTGGTCTAAGTACTCTCCAGCTCACCAGCGTACTTAACCTGTGGTTCCTGGTGAAGTCTGGGGAGGGTGGTGGGGCCTCCCTGTTCCTTGTTCTTTCTCAGTGCCCCTGCCACTCCCCCAGATCCTTTCCAGAATGGCTACCTGCCCCCACCCCAGTGAAGAAATTTCCTTCGTTTAGATGAGTCATCATCATAATTCACATGCATAGAACACTAGGGTTTACAAAATACTTTTCTCATAACAACTCTCCATTGAGGTGAAAAGCATCTCTGTTGATCACCTAGAAACAGAGTGGGAGTATTTCCTTCATTTTACAGAACAGGCAATAAGTCAGGGTGACCTAACTGTGGTCACATAGCCAGTCATTTTGTAAAGCACTTTGGGAAGCAAGAAAGGCTGGGGAAGATTTGGGAATCACCAGTCCTTCCTTCCCTCCTGCCGTCCTCACCACGCAGAGGCTGGGAGTGTTTTCAGTTACTCATCTCCAGGTACTGAGCATTCCTTCTTCCCAGAGACTTTGCCTGTCTCTCCCCTCCCCCCCCCCAGATGTGTGGAGAAAAAAAAAAGAAGGAAGGTCCTGGTTCTCGGAGTCTTCATTAGAATATAAATGTACACTTGTGGAGAAGGAGGGACTGTCCAAGAGCAGTTTGTTGTTGTTTTTTTCCCCCAGCAACTGCATAAGAAAATGAAAGAGAAGAAAAGAATCTGTACAAATTGTATTCAGTAGAAACAGCCAAATGTTGGGAACGTGGCCAGAAGTAGTTAGACATAGAACTCTTCCAAGGTGAGGAGACTTTTGAGCAATATTTGTTTAGAAGAGTAGCACTCCTAGCAGAGGGAGCCTGGTAAGAAGCTCTGAGGCGAGAAAGAGGGAATTCTATAACCTCCTTGATCAGCTCTAACCAGTGCCTTCCTTTTAGGGAGAAGAAGTGGGTAACTGTGGGGGACACATCCCTTAGGATATTTAAATGGGTGCCAGTAGCCGACAGCAAAGAGGTGAGTGAGTGGGAGGGTTACAACCAGTTCGATTTTCCTGCCTTCTGGCTTCTGTGTTGAGATTACTCTTTACCCTAACCAGTTCTGTGGAACACTTCAGGGTAGGCTAATGTTCTTGTTAATGAGGACGTTTCTTCCTGTTGGTCTCCCACACAGGTGACCTCTCTCCTGCTTAGGGCTGGGATGGGCATGGGCAGGAACCTGGGGAATGACCTTTCTAGAAGTAGAGCTGGGAGAGAGCAGTGTGAGGTTCCTGGGGTTTGGCCGTTGCACATCCTTCCTGCCCTTTGACTGGGGCTGAGCTGGTGTCCCTAGGTCAGGGGAAGGTCACACAGCCTTCCACCTCTCCACCTGGGCCTGGTAGAAGGACTTGTTGATTATCTGTACCTCCTCTCTCACAGTCATTAGATTGTGACTCCTGGAGAGCAGGTTCCGTGTTTTGTCTTTCCTTGTGTCCCTGGGACTTAGTATATACTTCCTGGCACATAGTAGGTGTTCGCTTATCGACTGAGGAGAGAACTCAGGCAGAATGGGAAAGTAACAGCATAACAACATTAACATTGTTCTGCTGTTGCCGCTCTTCATTCAGGCCCTCAGCTCCTCCCCAGAAAGGCTCATGCCCCGTGGCCTGTGCCCCCAGAGTTCTTCCACGTGATAGCAACAAACTTTGTGAACCTCACAGTTAACACTTCCTCCTGCCCAACTTTGACCCCTTGGTGTTTTTTTTCCAGAAGGAGAAATCCAAATCGAATAATTCAGCGGCCCGAGAACCTAATGGGTTTCCCTCTGATGCCTCTGCCAACTCCTCTCTCCTCCTTGAATTTCAAGGTAAGTTCTAGTTGCCTTTAGTGAAGGCCCATGTTCTGCACTTGGCTTTTTAGTACAGAGTGACCAAAGCCAGGGCTTTGTCATGGTGTTTGTTCCCTTGTGCTCAGGGGACAGAATTTGGGTCTTGACCTTATAGGAACTGTTTAGTGGGGAAAACAGGAGAAGGACAAGAAAGGCTCGTGCAGGTCTCTTTGGCTATGGATTTTGTATGCTCTAGGCCTCCTCTGGTCTCCTCCACAAACTTCATGCTGGAAGGATGAGCAGCTGCAGGGCCTGGTCATTGGTCAGTGTGATTTCAGCCACAGCTGAAGGACCTGAGCGTGCTTGGCCTGGGGGGAGGGGTAAAGGTTAAAAAGAGCAGAAACAGAAGGATTTTAGCTCCATGTGAATGTGGAATCTTCTCTGCTCCTTTCCACATTGGCTCAAATCCCCCCTTTATCAGGAGACCCTTCCACTCTCAGATTAATTTCTGTCTGCTTTGCTAGTGTCTCATGACATCCTAGTTACATGGAGCTGACTTCTCCTTGCTTTGTAGGCCAGTCCTTACCACAGTGCCCACCTGCTGAGTCCTCCTTAATGGTTATTGACTGATTGACCATTAGAAGTCCACTACACCAAGGCTTCTCTTAATAGTCAAAGTTCTTTGTTGATGCAATAGCTGAATCTTGCTTGGATTGTTTTATTCTCCCTGGAATTAAGGACCTGCTCAAGTTAGGGAATGTGCCTGATTCCCCCAAATTGGGAGAATGTGGTCATTAGATTGGAGGTCTTTGTTCACCATCCTCCAGGGGAGATGTCACTTTGGTTTGCTGTTAAGCAAACCTGGAGGGGAAGCTTCCTTAGTTTGGGGGAGGTAGTTCTTTTCCTAGGATGTCTGCCAGGCTGGAGCTTCAGTCTTTCTTCATTTAGTAATTGTACAGCCTTTTGTGCTTTGGGGTTTGGTAAAGGTCATCTTTTGTTTTGTGATTACCATAAAATTTAAGTTGAAAATTGCTTGAGAATGAGGCCTTTTTCATTTGACTGGAGGAAATCTGGTAGTGACAAACCTTTCTCCAATTTAGTGGTTGTACACATTCACCAAAATGCCCAGTGTAGATTGTTTTAACCCCCAAGAAAGGACTTTATAAAAACCCAGGCTCTTCTGTAGTGGAATAGGCTACTTGATGAGACACACAGATTCAGGGTCTGATACCTTAGAGGTCATTCCTGCCTGAGGTAGGAGATTGGGTTCCATCGTCTGTGAAGTCCTTTAAGAATCTGTGCTTGGGTGACATTTTATAAAAATAGCAGGTTCACAACCAAGAGGGAGGCTGAGATAGACATCCTCATTCTGACAGTGACCTTCCTCCTAAAGCATAAATAGCTCACAGATATAAAGATTACACATCCATCCAGCGTCTATACTGGCACCAAAGTAAAACGTGTTTGTGTTAGCAAACCGACAAACCTGATCACACCCTGCAGGACTTGGGGCGTCATTAGTACCCAGGAAAGGTCAGGTCCCCATGGCCCCCTCCAGTGACCAGGGTGAAGCTGAGCCATTGGGCCTGACATAGAGCTGCTCCCATGTGCCTCACCTCCTTCCCTCTAGCTTGTCCCTTATGCTCCTTCCTTGATTGAACTTGGCTTTCAGATGAGAACAGCAACCAGAGCTCCATGTCTGACGTCTATCAGCTCAAGGTCGACAGTAGTACCAACTCAAGCCCCAGCCCCCAGCAGAGTGAGTCACTGAGCCCAGCACACACCTCTGATTTCCGAACAGATGATTCCCAGCCACCCACATTAGGCCAGGAGATCCTGGAGGGTAAGTGCTGGGACCTCACTGTGCTGCTGCCCAAAGGGGACCACCCAGCATGCATTGGGAAGAAGAGGTGGGGGGGGTGGGATGGCCACAGTATTGAAGACGCCATGAATGGGCTGCCTGGCTAGCATTTTGACTCTCCTTGGGCAGCGGTCCAGCTGATGGACAGAGAGGGAGACAGTGAACATGGGAGTCCTTGATTCTAACATGTAGTGAATTTGCAGTCAGGTCACAGTTAACAGTAACACATTTAAGTATGAGTATAAATATGAACACGAAATAGAAAAGAGGACAAAGGCAGCCCTGGGTGAGGAGAGGGGACTAGGGAACGTGTCAGGGAGGAGATGGCATCGAAGGATTAGAAGGAGTTGGAGTAGAAGAGCCTGGAAGGGACCACTGAGGCCAGCAAAGTTACGCGCCTTGTCCAGGGTTACACAGGTAGGGTCTGAGACAAGATTTTGTCCACTCTTCCTGTCTCCAAGCATTGTAGCCTGTCCACTGTCCCATGCTGCCTGAAGGGTAGGCTGTGCCAGGCAGACAAGGTCCTGGGGGTCTTGGCTTGGAAGTCAGAAACAACCAGATGTATTTGAAGACAGCAGGTCATTGTTTCCCTGGAGCTCAGGGGTCCTAGAGGGGAATATTGGGAGGTGAGGTTGGAAAGCCCATGATTTGGAGAGGTCGGCCTCCTCAGCAAGGTCCTGTGGTTAGGGTCACTTTGTTCCCTTTTCAGAACCATCCCTTCCTGCTTCTGAAGTGGCTGATGAACCTCCCACCCTCACCAAGGAAGAACCAGTTCCACTGGAGACACAGGTAATGAAAGTCATGGGATTTTCTAGAGCCCAAGAAACCCTCTAAAAGACAGTTGCTTTTTGGGATGGGAAATGTCCGTGCTGAGGGTGGGGTGAAGAAAGCTTGTGGAGGAGGTGCCAGCAAGAACTGGTGACTGGGCTGTATGCTAGAAGGGAAGGATGAGGTGAGGCCTCCCTGAAGGCTGACATTCCAGAGTGGCCCCTCTAACTGGCCTCTCTGGCTTCTCCCTAGGCTGCGGAGGACGAGGGGGACTCAAGCGCCCCACCACTGAAGCGCTTCTGTGTGGAACAGTCTGCTGTGCTGCAGACAGCATCAGAAAGCTAGCGCCACCTGGCCTTCCTGCCTGCTTGGCCCCTAGCCTCTATTTATTGAATTCTGGTCCTGGCCGTGCTGTGTTGCTGGGGTGAAGGCAAGCATTGGGGTAAAGAGACTGCAGGTCTCAATCCCCTGGGCTGAAAGGCTGCAGTGGTAAGGTGGCCAGAGGACTTGGGGTCATGGCGTCATCTTTCTGTCCCTGGTACCTGTTTGCTTGCTCCTAGGAAGAGGGTTGCTTCTCCCCCAATGCTTTCCTTAGGGGACTCAAGCTACAAGTGGGTGGCCCCAGGGTTCCCCAAGCTCTGGGCTCTTGAAGTTCTCCAAGGCACACAGGCTTCCAGGTGTGTGTCAGGCCCTACCCCTGCTTTTTTGGGAGCCAAGCCTGGATCATCAGCCATCATCTCTGCTCCTTGGGCTGAGCTGCTGCTAGGCCAGTGAGTGTAGTGCAGAGACGGATGACTACCCTGGAGAGAGAGAAAGCGCATAGGGATCTCAGTGACCCTTGTTGGAAGCTGTAGGCTCTCAGGCAGCCTCAGGCAGAAATGTGGCTAGGGCTGGCACTGGAGAGGAGGGGCAAGATTGGGTGCCATGGTCTAATCTAGGCTTCTGGGGAAAGGAGGGGCTTCATCACCTGGTTGAGCTTAGAGGCAGATCACATGGATCTCCATTTACCTGGGTCCCTGGCCTCTTCCTCAATTGTCTGTTTCCCATTAGGCTCTCACTGGCTGCTACTCTTCCCTGCCTCCCTCCCTTCTGGTGTGGCCCCTGCCCCCAGTACTGGGTCAGCACTGCTGCTATGGCTTTTGTCCCAGCGAGAGTGTGAGGTTCTGGGACCACCAAGCTCAGTTCCTCTTCAGCTCAGACTTTCTGGAAAGTTTCCTTTTCTTTGAAATCTGCATGTTGAATCGAATTTTGTGATATTATTTTTTGTTTCAAAAAAAGAGTTTAAGAAAATTTAAATGGACGACTATGAGTGAAGACATATTTTAGCACTGAATAGAATATTTTTAAAATTAAACTATTTGAAATACACTTTGTTGTGATATGAGTCCTTTGCTTCTCTTCCCTGTTTCTCTGATGAAGCCCTGGTGCTCCCAGAAAAGGTGGCTAAAAGAGTCTTCACAGAAGCATAGATTTGAAAGGAAGGGACCTCAGAAGCCACCTAGTGTAACTTCCCCCTTGGTAAATGAGGAAATGGAGCCCCCAGAGATCACACAGGCATTGAGGCAGCTGGGAGATTTGAACCTAGGCCCTTTCAACTACATCACATCGAGAGACATAAGGTACTTGTTAAGTGCCAATTAGTGGGTTCTGGAGGGACTAAATAGTGAGAGGTCTCTTGGTCCACCTGCACTGAACACAAGGGAGGCCAGCTTTCTGGCTCTGAAGCCATGGGATTGGAGAGCTACCAGAGCTGGGCCATGCATCTTACTGCCATGGCTTAAGCCTTTTTGTCAAACCTTTAATGTTTTCCACCTGGAGACAATGAGGCTAAGCTTAGCATATCTGGGAGTAAGTAAAATAAAAGAATTGGGAGCTAAGAGGGCCTTGGACATAGCTTATTCAGCCCCTCCTTATTTTGTAGATGAAGAACCCGGTTCAGAGTGGAGGCTTATGGCTCTACCCAAGGTCAGATGAACTTCCCTGACACAGATGAGACAGGACTTTGAACCTGGGTCTTTTTGACTCTAAATCCAAACATTTTTTGCCCTTGATGCTATCTGAATCCTTCCTCACCCACTGCCCAACTTCCTTCACACTAGTTCATCTGTTTCTTTATAAATGTCTGTTAGCATCATCTTAAAACTAAAGTTACTTTTGATAAACATTTTCCTGCTTTGCATCTTTTTTGGGAAGAGAATAAGAATTCCTGCTTCCGAAGAGGCAACTGGCCTCCCGGGGGCCACACTTCACTTGGATGACTCTTTAGAAAGCCTAGCTTGGACCACTGCTCAGACCACCAAAAAAGCCACAGGACTATTGAAGAATGATAGAGCACTGATTAAGTGCTGACTGTGTGCAAATCATTGAGCTGAGTCCTAGGGAGGAGGAGGCTGCTGGCCAAGCTCTCAGGGAGCTCGAATTTTGAGGGGGTGGACAATACTTAAGTTGCAGATCAGATGGAGAGGTGCCATGGCCCTTAGGGTGGACATTTAATGTTTTGATAAAATATTCATTTCTGCTACAGAACTATTGACTACCCCCATGCAAGTACTTGTATCCTGCATTCTCAGGAGCTGGAACAGAGTGCTTGCTAGAGTCTTTGCCAGATGGCATCTGGGTAGAAGAAAGTTGCTTACCCACACGTGGCCCTGGGGGGTTGGGCTGGAATCGGGATTTGTATTCTTGGGGAGGTGCTGCCCCTGCCAAGGCTTCTTCAGCTGACCTGCCTGTCCATGGCAGTTGGTGGGTATAGAGGATGGGCCCCTTCTCGGTAGTGGTTCCTTCCCTGCAGAATAGCTATGTAGGGCAGGTAAGAAGCAGGCCGGTGTTTCTGGCAGCCCCTACTATTGCCAGGGCTCTAGGCTCTCCCTTGGGTTCAGAGAGCAAGTGGAGGTAGTAGGGGGTAAACTTGCCTGGCACAAGCTGTGTCCTATCTCAAGGCATCTGTCAGATTCTAAGAGGCTGGCTTGTCTGACCCCAGAATAGAAAAGGAAATTTTATTTTGTTTTTGGAGGGGGGAGGGCAGGGCAATTAGGGTTAAGTGACTTGCCCAAGGTCAGACGGCTAGTGTTAAGTGTCTGAGGTCAAATTTGAACTCAGGTTCTCCTGACTCCAGGGCCAGTGCTCTATTCACTGTACCACCTAGCAGCCCCTGGGAAAAGAAAATGTTGAGGCCTCACAGTGCAGTCATTGTGGTGAAGGAATAACCTCCACCTTCGAAAAAGTCCCTAGACTGATCCTTGCCTTAGGACATCCCAAGAGGCCCTGCAAATGCCAAAGGAAGTAAGAAGCAGCTTTGAGAGCTGGATCAGTACTGAGCTGTGAGCTAGCAAGGGAATACTCTGTAGCCGAGCTGCTCTCCTGTGTTTTTCAGTCAGGTCCAACTCTCTATGACCCCATTTGAAGTTTTCTTGGCAGAGATCCTGGAGCACTTTGCCATTGCCTTCTCCAGCGCATTTTGCAGATGCAGAACTTAGGTAAACAGGGTCAAGTGACTTGCCCAGCGTCAGGCTGCTAAGTGTCTAAGGCTAGATTTGAACTCAAGAAGAGGAGTCTTCCCTACTCCAGTCCTGGGGCTCAATCTACTGAAGCGCCACCTAGCGGCCCCACTTAGAACTGGAAGGGGTCTTAACCACCTACCTTAACTGACAGGTGAGGCCCAGAGGGACTGCTCAGAGGCGGTCATGATTTCCTGCTTTGGGCCTTGTTGCCACTATGTTATAGACTTACTTATACAATATTGCATAATATAGTTGCATAAGATTAATAATGATAGCAATTGACACCCCTATAGGACATAACTGAAGGTATTCTCGTTTTCCAAATGAGGGAAACAAGGTTTGGAGGGGTTGAAGGACTCAGCAAAGGCAGGCTCTAAACCTGGTTCTTTTCTGCTTTCTTGTTCAGGGCTCTTTCATCTATACTATACTACTGTATTACCCTAATAAAATGCCAATAATATTCTGAAGTTGTGGCATACTTTCCTCTTCTGTACTCTGCACAAAGTAAAGCTTAACAAACACCTGTAGAGTAAAACATCCATTAGTAAGCATGCTGAGGACCACGGCAGGACTGTGAGGCCTTGAATGTTCTGCCAGTGGGAGTTCAGAAGCCAGCGCCTCTTACTCATCAGGAACAGCTTCAAGACTGACCCACTGATAACTGAATGTCTGCTGGGAGAGGGCCAGCTTCTCTGAATTCTGAGCATTGTAGAGGTCAGCTGAAGATAAGTCAGTGAGGGACTGGACCTGCTCACCCATGAAATTGTGTATCCTTGACATTCTTAGCAAGGCAGTGACATGGGCTTTGGGGCCATCCACAAGCCTCTTTCCCATCTGGATGCACCCCTTTTGGACCGTTGTCTTCACCATGCTCTCAGCATTGGGAAATCTCATCATCCTGTGAGAACCAATCAGCTTTAGTTCTCATGCTTCATCAGAACCCTCCAGCCCTGGAGTTGGAGGACTGCAGAAACACTCCACTGAAGGAGGGGGACACAGGGGACACATCTCATTTTCAACCTGAGCTACATTTCTTTTGTGCTTCTCCATCATTACCCTTGCCTTCCTTCCCTCTTTTTATCTTTGGTATTTTGTCTTCCTCCATTAGAATGTAAGCTCCTTGAGGGCAGGGACTGTGTGTATTTTAACTCTTCATGCCTGGCACATAGTAGGCATTCTGTTCAGTTCTTAAAGGGTCCATCTGTTCTCAGTCTCATCCTATACCTCTGTCCTTCATGTTTTCCCTGCCTAGAATACCCTTCTACCTTCTCTTTGGTGAAATCAGAATGGTTCGATGACTGGCATGCCTATGGTTCAAGGCAGGATTTAAACTCAGATCTACTTGACTGTAAACCCAGTAATCCAGACTATGACAGGCCATCTCTCGAAGCACTATGCACTAGAGGCAAAAAATGCCCAAGTGACAGATGGGCACAATCAAGGATCTGCTTATTCCTGTGGATAAGCTGGCACCAGGTGACTTGGTCAAAGAGCCCTCTGCCTCAGCTCAGTTGAGTGCCAGGAATAACATGGTCACTCTTCATCCCAGTTCTGCAGAATGATTCATTTACTCTTGCATTAGTCAGCATTTATTAGGGGTTCATGCTGTTCAGCCCTAGGCTGGGTCATGTTCCTGAGGCAAAGAAGCCAGAGACATAGTCCTGCCCGTTAACAACTCCACACTCAGAGAAGACACAGCTAGCACCCAAGCAACTATGCTGAACTGGAGAAGGCCGAATAATGGCGGGGGCATATGCATGCTTAAGTGTTCAGCTACACTGGCCTATACGTACTTGGCTGTGCTTCACAAAATGAGTCGACCTCCCAACTCGGTGCCTTTGGACTGGCTTTTCCCCCAAGTGAGTCACAGACCATCACCTCCAAAGGGGTGGACAGAAGGGGGCTCATGAAGGACTAGACTTTGAGGAGACAGACTTGAAAAGTAGAGGGAAGGGCCTACTCGGCCTTTCCTGCTTCCTCTTAAATTGCTGTGCCTCCCCTCTCTGGATTCTCTCTGGTGTATCCCATATGTATCCAGTTATTTTCAAGTTGTCCTTGACTGGCACTCCTTGAAAGGCACCTAACGCGGTGCCTGGCCCAGCACATGCTTACTGACTGACTGCTAGGGGTGGGCATAATTAGTTCAGATGCTCCAGACTGGAAGGAGCCTGGTGATCCACTAGATACATTGAGTAAGTAGGGTCAGATTCTGGAAAGCTAGGAAGGAAGACTAGGTCACTCTCCCCTATGGCCGCCCCTCGAGGCTAAGGTGAGCTGACAGGAAATTTCAGAGTAGCCTAGGGACAGGATGCTATTCCCATTTAATGGGTCGATTCAACATCCACTGATTTTAAACACCTACTGCCTACCAGGAAAAGTACTAGCTATAGGGAACACTGGCAGAGACCAAAAAGACGTCCAAAGTTGCTTGAATTCTATGGGAAACTCAACAGGAAATCACCTCCTCTGTACCCCAGCCCCTGGGGCCCTTCTCTTGGACAGAGAGGGGAGAGCTGGAGAGCTTCTTCCAGGACCTCTATTTGTGGAGGACACCTGGGCCAACAGTCTCTTCTTTGCCCACCAGACTGCACTCCTCAAGATTTAGCAATCTAGTCCTCACTCCCACCCCCTTTGGAGCTTCCTTTTATGTAAAGTTGTCTCCATTGGACAGTGAGCTCCTTGATGGCTAGGGACTGTCTTTTTCCTTTTTTTATTCCTAACTCTTTGCACAGAGCTGGGCACACCCTAGAGATAAGGAAATGAAATAAGAATGGAGTAAGGATTTATATAGCAATTACCCTCACTACTATCAGAAGTTATGTCCCTTTTAGAGATGGGGAACCAGAGGGCAACAAGGGTAGTGTCACAGGCTAAATTTAAACTCAGGTCTTCCTGAGTCCATGACCAAGCCACCAAGATGCCTTTGTAGCTTAATAAATACCAGTTGACTGACTGGTCACGTTGTTAATTGGCTTTGTCATCCAGGAGAGGTCCAGAGAGATGGAATGTGCACCCATCAAATTAAGGACAAAATTATTTTTGAAAAATCAAGAAACTTTATTGTTTCAAGAATACAAAAAATGACAGCATCCAAAATGGTGCCCTGCCCTGTCATTAACACCCTCTTAGAAGTCAACAAAATAAAGTTGTGTGACTTCAGTATCAGAAAACAGGAAAGCTTTGCTTCCCCCCAAAGTACACCCTCCTCTTGGCCCAGAAATCGGCCTTAAAGCAGTTCCCTGCCCACTATGAAGAAAATGAAAGACAGAAAAGGCAAAGGAAGTGGGACTAGAGACCTGGAGAGCCTTGTTATTAGGTCTTGCTGCCATCTCTGTGGGGGCACAGCCCCAAACTCACATTGCTGAGTCTGGATGGAGTCAAAAGACCTTGGGCTCAGGTCCTGGCTCTGCATTGACCGCTTTCTTGACCTGGGACAAGGACTCCGGACTAAAAAGGAGGATATTGGATCAGGTGGTCTCAGAGGACCCTTCTATGATTGGTGGATAAAGTCCTGATCGATCAGCAAAGTCACTCACTGGGAAGAAACTGATCTTTTTATCATCTTTCATCAAATAAACAAAACAGACTAAAGCAACTTCGAAAACCCCAAATCGGTTCCTTGCCTCAAGTCTCTTCCCACCTTCAGTCTGGTCATTTCTCTAAACTCAGGTCTGATAAACTTGAGTGACCATCCTTTCGGCTCAGTCTTTAATGGCTATTACCATCAGAGTCAAATATACCGTTTGGCTTTTCAAGTACGTTTACACTTAACTCCTCTTCACACAATCTACAATCCAGGTACTCAGGCCCACTGGTTCCTTCAGATAACTGTGCTTCCAGGCTTTGTCCCTTTGCACTGACTGTCTCCCGGGCTTGGAATGTTTTCTCCCTCTTCACCTCTGCCTCCTGGCTTCCTTCAAGACTCATCTCAAATCCCACCTTCTTCAGCTTGCTTTTCCTGGTTCCCCCAGATACCTTCCCCTAGAAATTACCTTCTGTTTATCCATATATCTTGTAGGTACGAACTTATTTCCTGGTTTTCTCCCTGCACCTCCCCATTATAGCAAGTCTGTCCTTTGGGAACAGGAATCCCAGTTTTGGTCTTTCTTTGATATCCCTCAGTTTAGATCAATGCCAGACACTAAGTAAACTTAATAAATGACTTGATGACTGACCAGCTGACCTTTAACACCTGTGTAAATCAGCTATTGTTGTAAGCATTTAGCATCATAAAGCTCTTTTAAAAAGCTAAAATTGAGATTGGTCACCCTTAGGTTCTCTTTTCATTCATCCCCCAGGCTAGTAATTTGGATTTTGTTTTGCTTTTGAGATGCCCCAAGTAAGGACTGCCAGAGATTTGCCAGCCCTCCTGATGGCACTAGGAATTTTAGTCTGGGGAAAAGAAGACTCAGAATTCAAACTCTTTGGGTCTTTAAGGAGATTACATTCTAAGTAACCTTAGAATTTAAAAGGCTGTCCTAGGGAAGGAAACTGGGTTTCTTAAGCTTGACTCTAAAAAGTAGGATGTGGAGCAGCCTAGTCAAACAGACAGATGGAGATTTGGAGTAAGGAAATGCCCTAAACTAAGATTCCAGTTCCTGGGTAGGCTGGGCTGCTTAGAGAGGGCCTTGGTTAGCAAGGGCCCCAGGGGCCAGGGGATGGGGCTGTGGTGGAGGACATTCTGGCTTAGCTGTGTGGTAGGCTCAGAGGGGTTCCTTCCTTCCGGGTCGGAGACACAGTATTTAGATATTGTCCCCGGGCAGATTCCTGGTGCTAGTGGTTCTGGCTGCCTACAAACATTAGCTCTTCTTTACCCAGTTTCTTACCTACAATCAAACATTTAATAAGACTCTACTCTATACCAGGCACTGTGCTATGGAATGGAAACACAGACAAAACCAAAATGGTGTCGCGACCCCACCAGGAGGTCACCTTGTATCAGGGCCTATACAAGCCTCATTTTATCAAGAGGAGCCGGGATGGAACGACCGCGTCCAAGCTGGGAGTTTGCGCACACACCGCGCACTCGGCAGGAATGGCAATGCCAGGCTGTTCTAGCAGTCTTGGGCTTTCTGTGAAGTTGGGCCACCTTTGGTCACTTCTTCCTTACCATATCCCCCTTCCTCAGGTATAGGCGTACTTAAACATCGCAGATAATCGAGTGGGGGACCTTAAAAAACAGTAAACAAACGTTTGGTAGGGCAGCTAGGGGCGCAGGGGCTAGAGAGCTGGGCCTCGAGACGGGAACTGGCGTTTTAAATTGCTTTAAGACATTCACTGAAGTGTGTGACCCTGGCACACTTTGCCTCAGTTTCCTCATCTGTAAGATGGGAAAAACAGCACCTGGGTCACAGGATTATGAGAATAAAACATCGTTTAAAAAAGCCTTAGGACAGACGGTGCTCAATGCATAGCAAGTCCGCATAAGCACTCCCCGCACGGAAGCTGAGAAGCCCGCCCAGATACCGGGGGACCAGCAAGCCCAAGTCTCCCCAGGCCGGAGTCCGGCTCCTCTCCTGGTCAGCTCTTGAACTCCAGCTGAAAGCACGGGGCAGTTCGGAGCTTGGACGGCGAACTTGAACCCAAGCCCCTCGGAGGCTTCACTGTAACAGACCCACACATCACTGGGTTAACCCCGCGAGTCACAGAACAGCCTTGGTTGGGGGAGGGGGGGAGCCGAGGGGAAAGTGCTTCCGGGCAACTACTCCACGGGGTCTGGACCAGGGAGAGGGGCCGGCGCTGCCCATCCCCCAACACCCAGCCGCTCTGGGTCCGCGATGCTCGGGGTCCCAGCGGGACCCAGAAGTCATGGAAGCGGGGGCCGGGGCAGGAGGCTAGCCGGGGGACACCCCCCCCCCGCCCAGGGCCACTTTCTTCTTTTGGGGGGCCTCCTCCGGTCCCCCACGCCGCGGTCTGGCCTTTCGCAGACGCACTGAGCCTTCTATAGGAGCCCCAGCCACCGGGCTGTGTCCGCAGGGCGTTTTGGGGGGCCAAGCAGCCCAGAGTGCGGCCAAGGGGATACCCTGGGGGGGGTCTTCTATAACAAAGCGGGGCTCCCCGGGCTCTGAAGATGCCGAGGACGAGCTTTGTTCCCTTAACGCCTGATCGCCCAACTGGCCCCGACTGAGAGACTGCAAATGGCCCGGCGAGCCCGAGGGTGCAGTGCCCCTCCTGGGCCTCGGACTTAGCCTTGGGCACCCTCCTGGGGTGTGGCCCCGTGCAGCCCGCCGCCGACCGCCCCTTTAAGATGGGGGCGGGGCCCAGGAGGAAAGACAAAGCCCCCGGACGCGCGCGCTCCGCCCCCCTCCCCGCCGGCTCACGGACCGCAGTGCCCGGATGTTGGTGTCGCCGTCGGTGACAGATGGCGCAGTGTCCGTAACGAGGGACTTCTCCGACTTGACCCTTCCGCTGACCCTCTCCCCCTCACTTAGCCCCCGATTCCGCTGGTGACCCACTGCTTCCCACCTAAACTGGCCCCTTCCGTCTCCCCCGAAAACCGAGAGCCAACGGTCGGCGCTTACATAACTTGACCTTTCACCTCTTCACACTGCCCTCTATTGCGCCGCAGCCCAACTACCCGGCAGGAGCCGAGGAGGGGCGGGGCCATGGGGGGGGGTTGAGCGACGGCCGGCGTGAGCCAATCGGGCTTGAGCGCCGGCTGGCTCTCCGCCTATTGCGGCCGCCGCCAGAGGCGCCACGGGGGAGCAAGCTAGTGTGAGCGCCGGACGGGCGGGGGGAGGAGGGCAATCTCCCGCCATTTTTCAATAATTTCCTCCGGGGCTACCGAGGAGTCGCTACGAACGCTGGATTTCGGGGCTTTGGGCCGTGCTCCACGGGAGGCCGGCAGACCCAAGGGAAGTGCGGCGGCGCTGGTGGCGGCGGCGTGGGGCAGAGCCTCTCGTTCCCCGCGCGAGGGCCCTTCCCGTCGCGGCCTCCGCGCCGGCGGGGCTAGAGCGAGGAGAGTCGGGGCTCACGCCTCCCCCCGCCCCGGAGGGAGGGAGTGAGAGCGAGCGAGCGCGCGCAGGAGAGCGCGCGAGAGCCGCCTGCGCCGGGCCCAGAGCTAGGCCCCGCGTCGCGCGCCGGCCGGGCCTGCCGAGCAGCCGCCCCCCTCCCGCGCCCGGCGCGCTTCTCTCTCCCCCTCAATCCCCTCAGGCGCGAGCTCGGGCCAGGCCCGGCTCCTGCCGCCGCGATGGCGCCGCTGCTGGGCCGCAAGCCGTTCCCGCTGGTGAAGCCGCTGCCCGGAGAGGAGCCGCTCTTCGTCATCCCGCACACGCAGGAGGCCTTCCGGACCCGGGAGTATCCTTTGGGGCTGGACCGGAGGGCGGCTGTCAGCGGGGACGGGCGGGCGGGAGCCCCAGGCAGTTCTGGCGGGGGCGCGGCCTCGCGGGGCCTGGGGTCCGGTTCGCTGCGCCCGGGGCCGGGAGGACCACGCGGCGGCCTCGCAGCCGCCTCCTCTCCTCGTCTGGGTCGTCTCTTGCCCATTGTTGTCCGAGCCCCCGGCCCCGAGTTGGGAAGTGGCCGCGGCCTGCGGGTCCGCTCCAAGTTAGGCGTCCCCGCGCCCCCGAACAAAAGGCGGGGTCGCGGCGCCTCCTTCTCGGGCGGGTACCGCGCACGGAGAGTTTCCCGTGGCCGGGGGGCAGGAGCGCTTCTCGAGTCTAGGCTGGCGGGGGCGACCTCCTAACAAAAGGTCCCACGGGCCGTGCAGGGGCTTTCCGGGGCTCGTTGGAGAGGCGAGGCTGGCCGGCGCTGGGCCGAGGCCCGGGGGTTGCGGCGCTGCCTAACTTCGGGGCCCCGGGCTGTCATCCCGAGGCCACTCCTCGGGTCGCCCTCCTCTCCCGTTTGGTGTTCGTGCGGTACAAGTGAGCAGGCCCCCAGCCCGGCAGCCTTTCTGTGCCCTTGACCCCCAGCAGCGCGCGAGGTGTCGGGGCCCGGAGCCCGTGCGAGGTGAGACAGGCTGGGGAACCCCGTCTTTTGTGCCGGCCCCGTTCTCCCCTGCCGCCTTCGCCCCGCAAAGCCGGACCCTTTAACGCGGGTTCCTCGGGGAGGTGGTGGCGAAGCGCCTCGGAGCCCGCTGCCCACTGTGTGCCAGGGCGCCACGAAGACCCGGGAAGCGGCCTTCGCCGGGAGGATGCGTCCTGTTGGGTGTCGGTGATGAAACAGTTTGGAGAGAGCCAAGCTGTGGTCTGCAAAAGAGGCGTTTGTTTAGTGGGACGTGTGCTGGAGGCTACGGCGGCTTCTTGCTTAACGTTATGGCTCCTCCAGTTATTCTTAAGAAGCCTTTTGACGTGAGGGTTTTAATTGGCTTTTATTTTATGGATGAAAAATTGCTCTCTTGTGAATTGCTACGAATGGAAACTCTTCCAGGGTTTTAAACAGTTGTACAGTGTGAGTGTGGTTGGCGTAGTTGTGTCCCGGAAGTGAATAAGTCCTTGGGTTGGCTAACAGTTACAGTACATCTATTTCCAGTTCCACATTCAGTTTATTACTTAAAATTATGATTTTGATACGATTTGCTACTTTAGTTTTCTTTTTTAGTTCCTTTGCCTTTTGATACGTGCCGCGTAGGAAATGTTCCAAAATATTTTATTTAAAGCTGTTGGTGATATGTTGTTAAAATATAAAGATGTAGAGCTTTCGTCTTCATTAAAACTCAAAAGATAGTTGTGAGTAGTGCTTGTTTGTTATATAGTTGACTTTATATGTCAGTAATGTTGATGTATATGAAATCTAACTCAATTGCGTAGGTTTGGGATTGGGAACTGTTAAAAACCCTGTCAAAATCGATCCTGAAATTGAGTATAATGGATTGGGATTTGAGGATACCTTGAACGTTGTCTATAAGTTTAGTTTTTCAGGAAGGCTGTATTTTAAATAAGCCTGTCAGATTAATTTTCTGGATTTTGGGTTTTTTTATATAGTTTCAGTGGTTCTTTTTCTCTATGTTAAGCATTCAAGTATAAACTCTTTTGCAAACTTTCTAACTGTGTGGGAGCTATAGGAAACACAAGAACCAAGGACTGTTTGAATGTTAATATGTAGTTGTTGTACTGGGCAAGAATGTTACCCAGGGTTTGTCTTGATGAAAGCTGGGCAGCTGTAGATGGAGTTAAGTTGCAGTTACAAGACAGAATTGCACTGGACAGATGGAATGCTGAGCTGTTATGCCTCCTGACTTTAGTATTTTAATTTAAGTATAAGATTATGGGAGAGCAGAGTTAGTTTTTACACGCTTTAATGGTTAACGGCTTAGTGAGAACACAGAAGAATAAAAAAACCAAATTGGAGATTCTTTTGCTTTTCTCACCATTAATAATGTAGCAGTTTGTTTTTCCTGCCTTTTCTGGTGCTGTAGGAAATGTCAGTTTCAGCTGTTCTGACTGAGGATAAGGGGCTCTACTTGCCTTTCTCCTTCATACACACCCCCATTCCTTCCCATCAACTGTTCTTCTGGAAGAAGCTTAGAGTCACAATTACTAGGCTAAGGAGAACAAAGGCCCCAAAGGCTGGTTGGCAGGAAGGACTTCCCTTTTCTCAGCATAGATGTACTTTAAAATCTTACTGTATTTAAATATGTTTCTCATTTGTAATTATCAAAGGCCTGGGGCATTGCTGTGAGACTTTGTTACTACCAGTGGAAGAATCTCTGAAACTTGGGAACTTCAAATTATGGTTGCTGTGAGTGGTTTTGGGAAAGGTACATTTATTTTGGGAAACCTGAAATCTGAAATAGGTTTTGGAAACAGCCACTTCATTTCCCTTCAGATGAACATATTTTCTTTCACTTTCCTTCCAATTTCCATCACATTGTTGAAAGTGATACCTAAACTCAAAAGTTAGAAGTAACCTCTCTGTGTTGAGACAGGTTGTAGCTGGGCTTTTTTCCCCTGTTCCAAACTTGTGGAATAATGATAATTGTTTTGATTTTTTTTTTTTTTAATTTAACAGTGAATTGATTTAAGCTACCAAATAGTGCTTGGACCAGCTGGCTTCCATAGCCCTCTGGCCTCCCTTTCCAGTTTTGTTGCTAGTTACTGCCTTTCAGTCACACTGGCCCAGTTGCCCTTTGCCCTGGAGCTCAATTCTATCTATCACCTTTCTTTAGGTCTTTGCTCTGGCTACTCCCCACTCACCTCCTTCTAGAATTGCTGGCTTTCTTCTAGACTCAGGAGCTCCACTTCCCACAGAAAGAGTGCAATTTTCCTAAGACTTGCAATTGTTTCTTTTTCTTTTTTTCTTCACCAGGCACTTGAAGATATTCATTATTTTGTTGTCTAACTCTTTGTGACCCCATGGACCATAGCATGCCAGATCGTTTTGTCTGATAATATACAGTTCTGTATAGCAATTATTAGACTAGGGTTAGTTCCATTCTGGTTATTGAGGGGTATTTCATGGGAAGACATGATTGTTTTCTGACAATCTGCAAAAGATCTACAGATCTTTTTTTTTAAAACCAAAAAAAGTCCTTTACAAAGGGAATTGTCACCTGTAAATGTGTAAATTTTAAAAACTGGTTACATTTTTAGCCTTTTGAAAATACTGATTTATTGTATTGTGTGAAGAGGGAAACTTTGACAAAATGTACTTCAAGAAGGACCTCCTCATTTCAGTGTTTCAGTATCTGTATCCACACTTCATCCAGTCCCTCAGAGGCTTTTAATTTTTCTGGACTTGGGAAAGCTATTTTTTGTTCCTTTACCACCCCACACTCCTTTCAGTTTTGTTGTCTTCCTTAAGTTATAATCAGAATTGCCCACCCTATACCCCTCTGGTGCTTATTTTGGTTTTGGTCTTGGCTTTTTTTCTTTTCTTCTTTTTTTTTTTTTTTTTTTTTTTTTTTTTTTTTTTTTTGGAGGGGGAAAGGCAAGGCAATTAGGGTTAAGTGACTTGCCCAAGGTCACAGGACGAGTAAGTGTTAAGTGTCTGAAGTCTGATTTGAACTCAGGTCCTCCTGACTCCAGGATCAATGCTCTCTCTATTCATTGCCCCACCTACCGGCCTCTGCTTATTTTGTTTCTAATGTTTGTTTCTCCCCCCCCCCCCCCAACCTTTTTTAGGGAGTGTATTATAAGGATTTTTAGATTCTTTTAATGATCCTAAAAAAAGAAAAGTTAGATTTTAAAATTTTGATTCTGACCTGTAATTTCATTGGTATAAGGGATTCCCAGTGAAGAAATTTCTACCAGCACAGATCAGTAAGTGTTCCCTAAATTATCACCCCTATACTTTGGAGTGCTTGGGGTACTGAGTCATTAGGTCATTTAATATAAGACCTTATGGGTCAGAGATAGAACCAGAACCCAGGTATTTCTTACTCTGAGCCATGCTGTTTCTCATGGTAGGGATTATTCTTTGCTAAATGGATTACCCTGTATACCTGCCCCAATTACCCACCCACCCCCTTCTGCCAGAAGGCATGATCTTACCTGTTTACTTGGCAGTTTCACTACCTGGAGAAACTTGATGTCATGTGGAGATTTCACTGTCCATAGTATTTGTTAAAGATGCTTTCTTGTTCCTTTCTTATAACTGGCCCTTTGCCATCCAACATACAACTTCTTTCAGCTCCTTTAAAGTGTTAAGAATGGCTAGCCCCCCTCTAGGAGATACTGTTATGCTTTTGATTTCTTATTTTGATAACCCTTTTATTTTTTGTTAGTGAGGTAGTACTTCCTTTGGTATTTTAGGGTAATTCAGTGGATTGTTTGGTTTTGCTGCTGTTGTTTTTTTTTAATAGCAGTAGATGGTAAATTCTACAAAGGTTTTTTTTCCCATAGTTTTATTTTTCATGTGGGTTATTTCTAGAAATATTTTCCTATGCACACAACAAATGAACCCTTCTTGTAACCTAGAAAAATAGGTGAGGTTTTTTACAGTTTATTTATTTTAGTTTTCAACATTTACTTCCATAAGATTCACATTTTTTCCCCTCCCTCCCTAAGATGGCATGCAGTCCAAGAAAAATAGTTTGAAAACAAACACCCAATATAGTAGTGTCTAACAGGTAAATACAGGCCTCTACCTTGCAATTCCCCTGTGACAGTTTTAAAAATTATTTGCAGAACTCCATACATATATTCTCCTTTGTCTCCCAGCACCTTGTATAGCTGTTCACTGATGAATAATAACGTTACATTTGCTCAGCACTTTAAGGCTTTTGTCCCTATAACCCCATGATGAGGTAGGTAGTATGAGCATTATTATTCTGAAGAAGCCAAGGCTGAGAGTTTAGTGTCTTGTCCTCTGTCACATAGAGCCTAGCTTCGGCCTAGGTCTCCTGACTCCAGGTCATTTCAAATCTCTTACTCAGTATGGAAGTGAGGCCTATGGCTCATAGTGCTTCTATCCCTGTTTCTGTTCTTTTTTCTAACTACCTTTTAGATGGTTTACTATTTTTCTGTCCCAACATTAAAGGGTGATAGGAAAATAAGAATATTACTAATTATTTAGAAAGATAAGGGAATAGAAACTGTTGATGCATCAGAAGTTTTAGATTCTGTTGGTAGTTTTGTTTTGTCCGTGTTGTTCTAGATTCTCTTGATTATAAACCTGGATAATCAAGTGAAGTGATGACTGGAAGGAAATATTTACATTCTGGTAGGAGCACAGAGAGGTTTTCAGAGTTTTCATTCTGCAGTTATTAAAGCAGCCGCTTGGAAGATACTGAAGTTGGAAGAGGACTGGGACTGATGTCACTTTATGTTGCTGGAACTTCTAAGTATATTAGTTAACCACCATGGACAACTCATGGTTTGCAACTGCCTAATGACAACAAATTACAATTGGGGTAGAATAGAAAGAGTTTTTAAAAAGATGGTGTGGAACCATTAGACTGATCTGTTTTTTAATCCCGTTGCTTCTAAACAGTGACTGCTAAAGTGGTCTTGTGAATATTATTTCATTGAAGAGAGTAAAAAGGATGAGGAGCCACATTGTTATGAATGGGCTTTCTGAAGGTTACCTAACCTGCTCTCTGAAGAGAGTTTAGTTTAAGATTCTCTGGATTCTTCTCCCGACAGAAGGCTGCCAGTGAAGTCATTGGATCATATTAACTCATTCTACTGCAAGTTTCCCATTTAAATGTATCTCACATTTCAAATAATCCCTTTTTTCCCCTTTTAGTCAGTTCAGAGTAGAGGCCTGAACTCTCCCTCAGTTTACTGTTGAGGAATTGAGGTCCAAGGAAATGAAATTATTTCCCCAAAGTCAGCTGAGTTACAATTGATTACAGATTTAGAATAGAAGGGTTCTCAGAGGCTTCTCATCTTACAGAGAAACAAACTGAGTCACCCAAGGATTCAAACTCTTTTTCCTGTTCCTCTTCCCCTGCCTTCAGATCCATCCTCCTTTCTACTGTACTGTTGCCTTGACATAAGGAACTATGGCCTGATTTTTCTTAGGCCCTTCTTTTCCTCTCCTGGCTGACTCCTCTTCTTAAACCAGAGTTGCTCAGGTGGTCCTCTGGTCCCCATTGGGTTCCTCCCCCTCACCCCCTTCTCCCTAAGGCTCAACTTTGGCCTGCCACCAGAGTCACCAGCCAGGCTGGCAAGCATCCTCCATACCATGCTGGTCTTGGAGCTCTGATGGGTGGTTCCAGATGTTCCCCTGAAGGTGTCTGGGGTGGGGTGGGGTGGGGTGAGGTGAGGTGACTGGACAGTCTGTATTTTTCATTTGGGGTCTTGAATGACTTCTACCTTGCATGAGGTAGATGGATTTTTCTAGACCAGAACTCTCTTCTTGAGGCAGCTCCTACCAATCCAGGTAGACATTTACTCTGCAGCTTGGAGTCGCTCAGGGCATTAACTTAAAGTTCCCTTCCCAGAGCACATTGTCAGTATGTGCCAAGGTTAGGATCTGAACGGAGGCCTTCCCAGACACAGCAGCTTGATTCTATGTGCCCTTCCATGATTGGTTTAGTAAGGTTAAAAAGGTCCTGCACTCAGAAGCTTATTACTTGGCTTATGGATTAGGGCCTGTGTGATTTAATTGGGATTTTGTGCCTTTATTCCTTCAAGGCCCTGGGGCCGTGCTTGAGTCTGGATTTTCTAGACTCTCTTGAGTCTTTGTAATTATGGCAAGTGTCATTGGGTTGGGGCATTTTTTCCCTCCATCATTTGAATGTAATTTTCCTGAACCCTGGCCACCACAGAGAGTATGAGGCCCGCCTGGAAAGGTACAGTGAACGCATCTGGACATGTAAGAGCACCGGGAGCAGCCAACTGACCCACAAGGAGGCCTGGGAGGAAGAACAGGAAGTGGCTGAGCTGTAAGTATCACTGGGGGGAGGGGTTCCAAACTAAACTCACAAATACTTTTTGATATTGAAAGTTGGGGAGATTATGGACCCTGGTGAGGCTTGGGCTGCTCCTTTCCAGGTGTGAGGTAAGCAAAACCTGCTTGTTCTCCATATTTACAGTGACCTGGACCACCTAGGCAAATGTGGCCATGCCTGGGGGCAGGGGTGGTACTTAAATTGGTCTATGTACATTAGAGAGCAGGACCTCTCTGAGTCCTTAGCTGGCTGGTGAAGCCTATGGACTTAGAATACCGGTCTTTTGGCTACCTTTGTGATCAAAGGAAATGCGTGTCATACACTTCTTTTAGAGCAGTGGTTCTCAACCTTCCTAAAGCCACAACCCTTTAATACTCCTATGTAGGGGTTATCTGCATGTGGGTGAACCCACCTGGAGACAATCAGAGGAACGGTGTCTCAGGTCCTAAGACCATTGGAAGTATGTGTTTTCCAATGGTCTTACGTGAGCCGCAGAGGGGTTGCAACCCACAGGTTGAGAACCACTGTTTTAGAGAATGGTGAAAATAAAGATGTCCGTTGTTTTTTTCCCTGTCCAAGGTCAAAGATTTCCCTGCCATCGACGTGTGTGCGTGTGTGTGTGTGCGCGCGCGTGTGTGTGCAGGTTAAGAGCTCTTGGGTGAGAGTTAGGAGGAATCTTGTGTCTTGGTACCCTTTAATTGTAATAGTGCTTTCAATCTTGGTGCTGTAGAAAGACTACAGGGATTGGCCGGAGACCTCAATTTGATCCGTGTGCACAGCTCCGGACAGGTTGACTGTTGCTTTGCACATGGGCCGTGCTTTTTCTCCACACTTGGCTTGTGTTAAAACGTTGGGATCACTTTAGTGTTGTTTTTTTTCCGCATAAAAGAGAAATACGCCGCCCCAGCTGGGTGCT
Organism: Pseudocheirus occidentalis; assembly: GCA_028646575.1. Lineage (NCBI taxonomy): Eukaryota > Metazoa > Chordata > Mammalia > Diprotodontia > Pseudocheiridae > Pseudocheirus > Pseudocheirus occidentalis. The sequence continues at coordinate 374,561,811 of CM053593.1, forward strand.
CAGGAAGGTGCTGCTGTAGATCAGATGTTTGGAAACAGTGTTACACATGACTGCATTTTGGCTGTATTGTGTTAACAATATTTTAAGGGTTAGCCTAGGAACTTAGCCATCATTTGTAATATTTATTTCTATAGGAAATACATAGCAAAATGGGAAAGTAGGGAGAATTCACTGCTAGATTTTTCAGGCTGTGTGTGGGCAGCCCTTTCTGTCTTGATACAGCAAAGTTCAGTCATTTATTGCTTTGGAAGTGTTCATAAGTCAGGAATTCAGAAGTTTGGGAGGAGAGTACTTGAACTTAATTTTCTTTAACAATCTCACTTTTAGGAATGTGAGCTCCACGTAAGGCAGTACAGTGTCTTACTTTTCTGGCCTTCTCTTTTCTTACAGTAAGGGAGGGGGATGGTCATTTGGCATTATTAGGACTTTATGGTTTTACAAACTACTTATTGCCTCCAGACACTTTGATGAAGTGGAGTTAGTGAGGAAATGACTTGGAGTAGCCAGCTTGACACATCCAGCTAGGAGGTAGCCTAGCTGAAGGAGGGGCCCTTGACAGAGAGTTGGTGTTTGTTCCATTGTCCAGGAATCTGCTTTAGTACAAAACAAATGCAAAGAGGTCATAAAGTCAGCTGATGTGGAACATAATCATTGGAATACAAACTGAAGCCTGACTGCAGTAATCATTGAGCTGTTCTGTTCCTCTTACATCACCTTCATTTCCTGACATTCTTCCTCACTCTCATCTCAAAGCCATCCCTTATAACAGAATAAGAGAGGAAGAAGGTTCAGTAGAACGGATCGGCAAATTGATCATGTCTGACAGCGGCATCCTGGCTGGCAGCATTATTTCCACACCCATATTTCCCTCAACTCTGCAAATAAGGGAGAGATTGGGCCCTTTTTCAGTAGTCTTTGGGTCAGGCCTTGGTCATTACACTGGCATAATACCTGTCTTACCCTGCTTTCCTGGCTCTGCATACTTCACTTTATACTTGTTCATATAAACTTCCCATGCTTTTTGGCATTTATCATAGAAAACAGCATGCAGTGTTTTCCTTTGTTTTGGAGGGGACAGTCTTACAGTTTAATCTTACTTGCCTGGGGCAGGTGCTGATGGCTGCTGTTCTTTGCTTGTGGCCAGGCTTGACCCTCACTCACTGACTGCCCACTGTACCACACTGACTGCAGGAAAATCACAGCCAGCGTGCCCAGAAAAGAGAGTGTAGATTTTGTGTTTTTCTCATAAAATGAGTTAGGTGAAATAGGCCCTCAGGTCCTTTCCAGTTCAGAAATTCTGTGATTACCTTTTCCAGGAAGATGCTTGGAACCTGAAGGTAGAAGCAGAAGGAAGATGATGAAGGGAAGTTACACCCTCAGAATGACAGTGTCTCAGACAATGGGGGGTGGAAGGGAAATTGTTCTACTTGCAGTCTTCTCCTTACTCCTCTTTTTTGGTCTTTGGACAGAGTGTCTGCAAGCTAAAATGGAGTCCCTTTTCCCTGGCTTAAGTCAGTGGTCTAGGGTTTCTATAATATCTCCTAATTGAAGGAGTCAGGTAACTGGGTTCTAGACTTGGCTTCATTGCAACTAATTAGTCCTTTATGTGAACCAAGTCACTTATCTTTGGAGTGGGAGATAGAAGAGATTGTTGGGTCAGATAAAGTGATAGCTGTGGTTATATTATTTTTATATATGGAGATACTATTCCTGAAAGAATATTTCTCTCAATCTTTTGGTTTAGTTTTGACGGTCTTTGCTGGACAAAACCTTTTTTCCCCCCTTTTTAGAGGGGGGAAGGCAGGGGGCAATTGGGGTTAAGAGATTTGCCCAAGGTCACATGTAGCTAGCATGTGTGTCAAGTGTCTGAGGTCGGATTTGAAGTCAGGTCCTTCTAACTCCAGTGCTTTATTCACTTGGCCAGCTAGCTGCCTCAAAACCTTTTTTTTTGAGGGGTAGAAGGAGGGACATCTACTACAGGAATTGGTTTTTCGTTTGTTCAGATGCTGTACTTAACTATTGAGTTGGGCAGTAAGGTGTGATTTTTATTTCTTTATAGAAATTATACTTCCCCCCAAATATATTATGCTTATACTTAGAGCACCATTTGTTTTCAGACTTTCCTTGGACTCAGGGGAGTTGCATTGACCTACCATGCTGCAGACTGGCATTTGTAATAAATGACAGGGTTGTTCATTTTGGTCAGTAGTTCTAGCTTTACCGTAAAATGGTTGTATTTTTAAACTTTTTCTCATACGTATACATACACACACACTATATATATATATATATATAATGTACATATATACACATATTTTATATGTCTATATTCTTATATGTATATTATATATTATCATATGTATGTATTATTTTACTGCATATACATATTATATATATTTATATATATATATAAAATTTGGTTTTTATGTTCAGTTTGTCTGAGTTCAAACTGTCATTTGAACAATAAATGACAGTGAATATTAATTCTTTATGACAGAAATGTGCTCTTAAAATGTCTGGTTAAAATTTTAAAATATGCCTTAATATTAGGGTGGACTAGAAGGGGACCTTTCAGCAACTAAATCTTTCTTTTCAAAGGGTTATAGATAATCAGAGTAAAGAGTTGGAAGGAACTTTGTAGATTGCTTATTTCGCTTCTTTTCATCAGGTGAGCAAATGACTTAGTTAAGGTTATGTAGGTCACTGGTACTAAGTGAATGGGAAGATTCAGGGCCCAGTGCTTCTGCCTCTGTCTCCAAATGTGGTCATCTTCCTTCTCTGTCACCTGGAGAAGCAGCGCCATCAGCAGATCTAGATGCTTTGGGTTGACTCTGGTTTCTGTGCCAAAACACAACTGTTGACAGTTTCCATATTGTTGGGCTGCCTTGTTGACTGTTGGTAAGAAGTATTGACATTTTTCTTATGTGTGATTATTACTATCTGAATAGCTGGAATGAGATGGGTAAATATTTTTGTAAACGTAGTTATCTAACTTGAGGGGTAAAAACTGAGTCACATTGAAAAATGTCAAAGATATTTCTGTGGACTGTAGTATATTATGCTCATCTTTTGGACCTTGAGCCATATGTACCTTTGTCAATAGTTTATAAGTATAATTTAGAAACAAAAACCACCTTTGAGTGATTTGGGTTTTTCCCCCAAATATCTTTTCCATATTTTTCTGAGCTTTAATATTTCTAAATATGCCAAGTACTACAATTTTAGGAATAAAATGACTTCATTTTAACATTGTATGTATTACAATTTTTCCTGTTTTCCTTGTCTTAGAGATTTTCTTCAGCGGCCTTAATTTTTTGAAGTTTATTATCTGTATCACATAATATCATTCAGCTGTATCTCAGAGGCCCAAATAACCTGAATATGAATCCCTTCTCTCATATCCCTAGCCTTGAAAGTTGGAATGGGGGGGAGGGGAACCTGGGAGTTCTCCACTCCTGGATAGGATCATTTACTTCGAACTGGAAGGTCTTGGAGGGCATGTGTGTAGTCCAGTCCCTCATTTTACAGAGGAGGAAACTGGTCCACAAGACAGGAAGAAAAGCGACTGATCAGTTATCCAAGTGATTCTTTTAAGTGTTAGAACCAGGATCAGGAGCACAGTTTGCTTTTTGGCCCCTCTTAATCATTACTAATTCTAGCCTCTGGAGCCATAGAGAATGAGTCTTCAGCATGATAGCCCTCCAAATTTCAGGGTAGTTACTCTGGTCTCCCATGAGCCGTCTTTAGGCTTCCTCCTAGAGAAACAACACTTCTTCTTTCAGTTGATAACTCATGAGTGAAGTGAGGCTTTCTGCTGTTCTTAGCTGTCTTCATGGACATTTTCCAGTTAGCACTAGCCTTCCTAAAATGTGACATCAAGAAGAGCCATAAGCGAAATACGTTCTGACCAGGACAGTGGGACTGTCAGCTCTTGATCTTGTGCCTCTTTTACTGTAGTCCAAAAGACAGTGTTCACTTTCTTTGCTACCTTGTTATACTTAATATTATCGAGCTGGAAGTTCATTACAACTCTTAAGACCTTGTTTTAACTGTTTTTGTTGCTGTATTCTGTTCATCTACCGTTATCTAGTTTTCTTCCCCCTCCTTGAGAGCCATCTCATAACAAATAATATTTTTTTAAGAGAAGGAAAATAAGCACAACTGATCAGAGTGCCAAAATGCAATGTGTGACCGCTGTGGACCCTCCCGCTTCCAAGAAGAGATGGCGTGAAGGTATCATTTCGTCTCTTCATTTGAGTCCTGTTTGATCTTTAGAATTTTGTTATATTTACTTTTTACTTTTTCTGTGCGTGGTTCTTTCCAGTTGCATTGTTGTAGTCATATGTAGATCTTTCTGTGCTTCTCTTTATCACAGGAATTGTTTCATATAATACAGTGGTTTTCCATTTGATTCACATATTGCAGTTTGTGGATCCATTTCTCAAATCTATGGGCATCTGCTTTGTTTCCAGTTCTTTGCCACTATAAACATTTTGATATATGTTGGAGTTTTTTTTGACAGCTCTTGTGGTTTGAGACTAGCAGTCTTAGTGTGAACATTTTAATCATTTACTTAATGTAATTCCAAATCAGTTTCCAGGATGGCTGGACCAATTCAAAGTCCCACCAACATGTTGTATTGGTATGTCCTTCTTTCTGTAGTAGGACTCCCACCATTTGTCTTCATTGATCATTTCCTAGACGAGGTGTTGTTTTGATTGGCATTAGTTGTTTGAGGTAGTTATTGATAGTTTTTCTTTTGAGAAATGTGTCTCTTGATCACTTATTCATTGGGGAATATCTTTTCTTGCTCTCATCTTTGTTAGTTTGCTATCCCTTAGCAAAAATATTTGCAAAGATATTCTCAACTGCTTCCATTTTTATCCTAGTTGTATTGATTTTTTTTTTTATCTTTTTTATTTCATGTGTGATCAAGATAATTTATTTTACTCTTTATGTGATTGTGTTTCAGTGAAAGAGCGCCTTCCTCTTCTCACCCTTATCCCTCCCTTCCTGTGAAAGGCGCCTGATCTGATTTATGGCAATATCTTTTCTGTTCAAGTCATATGTGCTTCATGTTGTGTATGATGGGGGGTCTGATTAAACCTATCTATAACATTATGCTCTCCAGTTTTCCCAGCAGTTCTTGTCAAATGAGAAATTCTCTATCATTTGAGTATATCTTAATTATGACATTCTGCCTTCTTATTGTTTCTTTTGAATAAGGAAGGCATTCTCTTAATTGGCATCATTTTGCCAAGTCTTAAGCTGTACCTATGAGGTCAGATTTACTACCTTATTCTTTGTTATTTGTTAGCTAATATACTCTCTAAGTCTGTGTAGACAGTTGAAACCATGGGTTTTATTACTGATACATTTCTTGGATTTTTGCTTCCTCCTTTGGTGAAATATATACACGCTTTTCTTCTTCCACAATCCACAAGTTTTAAAGGCCTCTTGATTAGATTTGCCAGACTCTGGGCAGACACAGTCTTTCCATCTCATGTCATATTTACATATTTACAGAAGACTGTCCCTCTTGTATTTTATTCTGCAGCCCCAAAATTCAAATCCTGTTCTTAGATTATCTTTTTTTAAACTAGTAGTTTACTTCCAGGGTGTTGTGACACCCTTGTCTTTGATGAACTGTAGCGATGTAGGGATGTACCATTTATACAACCAAGATCTTAATTTTCTTGCCCCAAATTTCAAAACCTTTATCAATACTTTCTAAGTTTCTCCTGGCAGCGTCTTTTATGTTTGGGTATCCCAAACAAGTAGGTCATAATTACCTGGTTTAGACCATTTGGGGGACTATTCCATTATTATGAGAACAAGGAATAGCTATTTTAGTATGACTTTAGTATGACTTTGTGGCGTGACCAGTCTCTACTTCTCCAGAATTCTTCTGATCCTCTCTGGATTGATCATCTCTGATCTGATAGACCCTAAGAGTTTACATAATTTTTCCTTATCAAGAAGGACCTCATTTATTTCTTAGCCCTAAGATTCTTCTTCCCGTTCTAGCATCATGATCAGGATTCTCCTCTGCCTCTTTTGACCTTTTTTTTTTTAATTAAAGCCTCCTTATATTTCAACTTTTGTCATTGTTGATGCCTCTGGGTTTTACACAATCTGCATGAATTACTCTTTGAATTAAAAAGTCAAAGAAAAAAAGTCCACCAGAGCAAATCAACATATCAGAAATATCACTTAAAGTATGAAGGTGTTGTTTGTTTGTTTTTTTAAGAAAAACTTCATTCTCCTTGATAATGTGGAGTATAAAGAATTGTTCTTTGAGTTTCTTTGACTTTTCTGATCAGTGAGCATTTCTAAAGAAGTACCTACTGTGTGTCAGACACTGTTCAACCCTAAAAGGATGCTAGCTTTCAGGCTGAGCTTGTCCCTTGTTTTCTTTAATTGCTGGAAGGTGCCCCCCAATCCTTGTTTTTCCTAGTCCATCCTTGGTAGCTACTATTGCAAACTGCTTTGAGGAAATCTTTGGTTCCTAGAGCTGTCACTAGCTTTAAAGCTCTGTAAAGAAGTATCTTGAAAGTCATTCCTACCTCCTTTTCCCTCTCTCCTTAGCCTCCATCTTTGTCTTGCCAAAAATCTTGTCTTTTGGTACTTACCCTACTTGATTCTTGGCCTTGAGCTTCTCTCATGATCACTTGCTGGCATTCAGATTTCTTGTCTTTTGGCTCAAGTCCTTCTCTTCATCATACTGCAGAACCTTCTTCCGTACAAGCCAAGAGAGCTTGAATCACGTCTGGTAAAACCATAAGGTACCAGAATCTCTTAAATTTTTTCTAGATAGCTTGGATACATAACCTTTTAAATGCCAGAACTTCTAATTTTTAGCCACTGACTCATTTCTTTTCCTAGAAAGATTTCTATTTTTCTGCATTAGTATATATCTTGTTCTTTTCCCTTTGTAAGTAGCTTTGATTGCATATGGAGTATTCCATAAACTGAAGAAGCCATAAATTAGACATTTATTTTTACTCAAACATAATTTTTGCCTTTTTAAATGGCTAAAGTTCACAGTTTTTAGCATCTATTGTTTAAAGGCTTCTTCCTGGCCTTAGCTTGGTGGCTTACATAGGGTTTAGACTGTTCAGCATTAGATCTCTCTCCCCATCCTAGGCTGAAAACTTAACTTTTACAGACTCTAGAGAAGTCAGCCCATTCACATGGTAGAGATGGGGTGTATGGTGGATCTTAGGTTTTCCCAGACCCGGAGAGGTAATAAAACTTGAATACAGTAGGATTCGACATTCCAAAAAAGGACCTTTTTGGCTTACTGTTGTTAGACCATCCACTCATTGTCTTCAGATTGTTGTGCTTTTGGAGTACTTCTATCTTTCTATAATTTTTGTATCTCTTCCCTTATTGTCATTTTCTGTTGCTATTATGTTCCTTTTTCCAACTTATCCTTCTAATAATTTTGCACAATTGCTTGCTAAGAATTTCATAGTTAATAAGTGCTGGAGATAAGATTTCTTTCACATGGCTGTGTAGAATAATGTGTGTCCTTTCATGTGTCTCTGTAGAGTAAGACTTTGGATTGTTAACTTCTGGCTGGGGATTAGTTTTAGACCAGTGACTTTCAACCCGTGGGTTGCAACCCTGTTGGGGGGTTGAACAGGGTCACCTAAGACCATAAAAAAACACATATTTTCGATGGTCTTAGGAACTGAGCTCCACTATTCGTCTCCAGATGGGTCCGTCCACATGCAGACATGCTCACATACCAAGTATTAAAGGGTTGAGATGTTAGGAAGGTTGAGAACCACTGTTTTAGACCATAGGGCTCACTTGGTGAGTGCTTGCCAACATCATTATCTTGACCAAATGGCTGAACTTGCCAGTTGTTTTGAATTTTCCTTCTTACTAATTATGACATCTGTGCTTAGCTTAAAGGAAGAATTCCCTGCTTGGTATGAGAAACTTGTGCTGGAGATGGTCCACCACAACACAATCTCCTTAGAGAAGTTGGTTGATACTGCATGGCTTGAGATCATGACCAAGTATGCTGTGGGAGAAGAGTGTGACTTTGAGGTGAGTGCCTCCTTGGGTCTGGAGCTGCTTGATTTACCTCCTAGTATTCAGGTAGGAGGAATCTTGAAATGGGTTCAGAGTGCATCTTTGTGGGGAAAAAGCTGCTAGGGGTTTAAGCAAAAGGTATTATCCCCTAGGAGAATGGAAGAGAGATAATTTTGACCCCATTTATATTATTAAAATCAAAGGTGTTGACTAGCTTCAGATGCTGTGACTTAATGAAGTAACAAGCTCTGTCTGTCTTACTTACTAAACCCATCTTGTTTCTTGTTTTGTGTTTTCTTTTCATAGGTTGGGAAGGAAAAAATGCTGAAGGTAAAGATTGTGAAAATTCATCCTTTGGAGAAAGTAGATGAGGAAACCTCTGAGAAGAAATCTGATGGTGCCTGTGATTCTCCATCAAGTGACAAAGAGAACTCTAGTCAAGTTGCCCAGGATCATCAGAAGAAGGATCCAGTCATAAAAGAGGATGAAGGCAGGAGAGATAGTATTAGTATGTATAGTGTTAGTTTTAATCAAGGGTTTGTAATCAAAAGCCAATTCATTTTGTGCTGCTCAGGAATCTTTTTTGTATAACTCAGATGTTAATCTCACTGTTCTGTCATCTTACCTTTGTGATGAGTTTATAAAACAATAAGGAACAAACACTAAAACCTTCCCATGTCAGTTAGACAAGGAGGCAGCCCTGAATTACATGCATACTTTTTAGGTGGCCATTTCTCCTGGTTTTTTTGTTTTTGTTTTTGTTTTTTTTGGATGGTTATGAGAAGATTCTCAATTACTAAAAAGCTCTGAAGAACACTAAAGAATAATGTGGCAGATTTTTTATAAATTTAATTAAATATTTTTTAGTTATATAAAAATTTTAACTTTTTTTTTTTTTCTTTTTGGAGGGTAGTTAGGGTTAAGTGACTTACCCAAGGTCACATGGCTAGTGTTAAGTGTCTGAGGCAGGATTTGAACTCAGGTCCTACTAACTTCAGAGCTGGTGCTGTATTCACTGCTCCACCTAGCTGCCCCTTACCATTCATTTTTTAAAAATTGTAAGTTTCAAATTCTCTTTCTCCTGCCCTTTCCCTTCTTTTCCTTTTCCCTGAGAAAGCAAGTGGTATGATATTGATTATACATGTGAAGTCATGCAAAATTTCCATATTAGCCATGTTGTAAAAACAACCACATAAAAACAAATTTTTAAAAAGTTTTGAAAATTATGCTTCAGTCTGTACTTAAAATTCATTAGTTCTCTTTCTGGAAGTAGATGTATTGATCAGAATAACTAAGTCATTCACAGTTGATCACCATAACAGTATTGTGGCTTACTATGTAGAACCTCCTGGTTCTACTAACTTCACTTTGCATCATGTAATTTCATGTAAGTCTTCCCAGATTTTTCTGAAACCATCATGCTCATCATTTCCTCTAGCACAGTAGTAGTTCGTTACAAACATATACCACAGTCTGTTCAGTTATACTCCACTTGATGGGCATCCCCTCAATTTCCAGTTCTTTGCCACTATAAAAAGAGTTGCTAGAAATGTTTTTGTACAAAAGATCCTTTTCACTTTTCTTTGATGTCTTTAGTATATAAACCTAGTAGTGGTATTTCAGTGGCAGAAGTTTTGATGGACTGGTGAAAACTTGACCTGCTACATAGTTTAATAGGATGAAGTAGCAATGAAAATAATGTTATGGTTGGTGGTCACCACAACATGAGGAACTGTATTAAAGGGTCATGGCATTAGGAAGGTTGAGAAGTACTGCACTATAAGAACAGTAATTTACCACTTGTATGAGAGTTTATATTCAGGTGTAATATTTAACACTACTTTTAATTTTTCAACTCCTGGAAAAGTGTTTTTTAAAATAGGTTTGGAATTTAGAAGTAGTCTTTGCTTGAAAAGAATGACACCACAAAACATATTTCAGATACTGAGTTTTAAAATTCTTTTTTAAATAATATACACATAATGGCATAAACTTGGGTTTCTCTGTTCCATGGGCAACTCAAGATCTTTTTTTTGTCCCTTTTACCATTTTTTAAAAATAAATTTTCATTTAGGCTTTATTCTTCTTTTTTAATTGACAAAAAAAAATAAAAGTAAAACGCTACCAAACTTAATAAGTAAAATGACCTCTTTGGCATGGTGACTTGAATAGTTAATCAGTCATCACCAGCTACCCTCTTTTGATCTGTTTGGTCCTTTTTATGTGGGATCTTTCAGAATATTAAAAATGCTAATAATGTCCTAAAGTTTAGGGAGTTAGGATTCATAGTTTTTAGGGTTTTTTCCTCCCATGAGTTTTTGAGTATAGGCTTTATTTTAAGTTGTTAATTCAACTTTTTTGTTACCATTTTCATTTAAGCATTAACAACTATTAATGTGCCCTCAGATTCTGTTATTTCTTATGAAATTAAATAACAGTTATGTCTTAAAAGTGGATGATAACATGTGAAGCATATTATAGTAGTGGTATTTATTAAATGATGTAGGTTTTATGTAGCTTTGGTTCTCTCTAAGCTTTGACAAATTAAAAAGACAATGTTTTGCCTTAAATTTTAAGAGCCCTTTGGAAGTATTTTTACCATGTGAATAGAGATCAAAAGAATAAATACTTTAAAATCCCTTGAATTCTTTAGAAGGAAAATAGTATCATAGACTAGTAGGTCAGGTTCAGCTGGGCAGTATCATCTTCAGACCTGAGATTTGTTGTTCTGTTACATCTTTTCCTAACTCAGTTTTCTTTTTCCAGGTGACAGGGCGCGCAGGTCTCCCCGAAAACTCCCCACCTCCCTAAAGAAAGGGGAAAAGAAATGGGCCCCTCCAAAATTTCTGCCTCACAAATATGATGTGAAACTGCAGAATGAAGAGAAGGTATGTTGGCACTTCATCTTCCTTCCCAGAAGTATCAGGGAAAATAAAAAGGTAAAGAAGTCCAATTATTTAGTATGTGAATGGTTAACGAAGTCCTTTCATTTGACTCCATCGTAGGTCTGAGAAAGGCTGAGGTGTCATGTTAAACCTAGATTTCAATAAATACAGTTTTTAGCTGCATGATCCAGAGACTCCCTATCCTTCCAGTTCCCCTAGACCTGTCAGAGAGGAAGATTTCTTTAATTCCAAGCCACTAGTGGTGGTCCTCAGAGCTTGAGGTGATGCTAATGATGTTGTGTGTTGTTGGGGTGAGGGAGGCAGCTGGGTTGCTGTGTGGATGTCCATGTCAAGGTGAGATCGCTGGTGTGTCTGGAAACTGAGTATGAATTTGATTTGCAGCACCTTTTCTTTGGAGGGTGGGCGCCAGGAATTGTTCTGTTTGCTTCCTTTTCCATTTTTTCCCCCATTACTTCTCCTCAGGGTTTGTCTCTTTTCTTAGAGAGGGCATTGTGGAATGCAATCCACTTTTTCTTTTCTTTTTCTTTTGAGTGCCCCTGAAGCAATAAAACAGCCTTTTCCAGATTTTAAAATGGTTTTTAATTAGTAAATGTCATACCCCAATCTAACAGGACATTGAGGATAGGAAAGTATAGCATCCCTGCCTTCAGGAATCCGATCTGGGTTGGAATGCCAGTTTTGCCACTTAGTACCATATATGACTTTGGGGGAGAGGGGTCCCATTTGAGCTGAGAATCATAATGGTAATGATAATAACTAACACTTTATAGTGCTGTGCTCAGAGCTTTATACACATCATCTCATTTGCTCTTCCCAATAAACTTGGGGAGCTAGATTCTGTTATCCCATTTTTACAGATAAGGAAATTGAGGAAAGCTGAGGTGAAGTGACTTGTCCAGAGTCACACAGCTAGTAAGTTTCAGAGGCTGAATTTGAGCTCAGGTTCTATCTCAGAATGGGTAGAAGCTCAGTGAAGACAAATGGAGGAAGAAGGCATATTCCAAGCACAGGGGCCAATGTGAGCAAATACAAGGAGGAGAGGGGGGGGGGTAGGATTCAGGGAACAGCAGTTAATCAGGGAGGGACATAATGACAGCTGTTTGTCAAGGTGGCTTCTTGATCACTTATGATCCTTAACATCACTTGAGCCTTATGAGTATATTGGAGGAGGGAAGAGACTGGCACATGAGAGGCTAATTACTAGAACTCTGCTGAATTCGTCCAAGGTCTGCTACCTTTCAGAGGAATTCTGAGACGTGCTGAGTATCTTGGAATTTTGCCATTGTAGCAGACAAGGTCTCAGTGGTAGAAGGGTGTAAGGGAGCAGGGGAAGGCCAGGAGTGGTCTGGATAAAGGACATAGTTTGTCTTTTCCATTAAAGTAAAAAATTAAAAGCTAAATTGGGAGTAGGAATGGATTACATGTGACAACAGCAGGTTTTATAGTAGTAGAAAGTGAGAGGAAAAGACCTGGTAAAGGGATCCAACTGCAAGGTAGGGAGACAGGCAGCTGGAGGACATGGGTTTCTATTTCATTCTAAGACATTAAGGAATTAATTAAGGAATTAAGGAATTGACTATAAGTAGAAATTAGTAACATCCCTCTATTTGTAACAAAATTATTCTAGTCAGCATGTACTTTAAAATATTTTTTTATCAAATATCTTTTTTCCTCCCCTAAATTTATCAGTGTATTCCATTTCCTTCCAGAGAGCCTTTAATTATAACAAAGAACATTTGAAAAAGAGAAAAAAAAAAGTTCAGTAAAATTTAATCACATTGACAGTTCCTCAGTGTACTCAGGAAATTAACAAAAAATCTAATTGAAACATTTAATAGCATCACCAGTATAGCAGAGTACAAAATAAATCCACAAAAAAACATAGGGCATTTTTTATATTGCAATACAAAATTAAGGAAGGAATAAAACAAGTGTCTTGTTTATGATAATGGTCAAATGCCTACATCTACCAAAGGTACTCAGTAGTTCTGTAGTTATAAAACACTTCTTAAAACAATAAAACAACTGAAATTACCGAATGATATTCACTATTCATGCCCGGATCATGACAGCACTAGCAAAATTAATATTCAAATTTAATGCTGTATTAGCCAGACTACCAAGAAAGTAGTCTGGCTACTAGTTCTGGATTTGGTAGTGCTGGTTTAGAAAATTAAAAAGTAGATCTATCATTATAGTAGATTCCAAAACGGGCCTAGTGTTGTGAAAAGACTTACTGCAGAGTTGGCTGAGACCATTCCTCAGAGCAGCTGGCAGTATGCAGAGAAGGGAGTTACAATTCCATTGTTGGGCACATATTTAAAAGAAGGAAATAACACAGGCTCCAGGTACCTGTGTCAGGCAGTGACTGTAAAGGGTCTACTATGTTTCACATAGGTATAAAGAGTCAGGTTCTACTTGATTGGTAGCTTTTCTAGTAGTGTCACTACTGGATAGTGATACAAGCCCATCAGTTGGTGATGGAGTAACTGTTGTAAAGTAAGCAGAAACAGGAAAAAAAAATCTTGTACACATGGGCACATGTGCACGCGCACACACACAACTACTACTATGACTACTACTTCAAATTATTTTTGTATTACTAGGACATATTTTTTTTTTCTTTTGGAGGCAATAAGGTTTAAGTAATGTGGCCAGGGTCACACAGCTAGTAATTTGTTGGAGGTCAGATTTGAACACGGCTCCTGACTCCAGGGCCAGTGCTGTATCTGTTGCACCACCTTACTGCCCCAGCAGATATTTTCCCATCGTGGCTCTCTCTATGGTGGAAGAGAAATCACTTCTGAACTTCAACACTAAAGAGTTCTTTGGCAATCTTGAAAGAACAATCCTTAATTAAAATGGGGCAAGTCAAAATAGAAGATAACTTGTACAGAGGCAAAGGTGAGCTGAAGGAGCCATTTCCTGGCTTGCTTAGCTCGGCATAATAAATGTTAGAAGTGAAAAGAATCTAACAAGTCCTTTGGTCCAGTCCTACTTCAAGGTTGATAACATTTTTTTCCAGTCCTGCTGCTGGAAGCTTACCTTTGGACCATGTTGCATCAGGACAGTCATTGTCCTAAAACACTTGAGAAGCGGAAGGATGGGAACCTTATATAGCATAGCCTTCATCAGATTACAGATTTTTATTATATTACAGATATTCTATCACCCTACTTAGATTTTCTCAGAACTGCAGAGAATAAAATGGGACTGATATTTGAGCTCTAGAAATCTTCTGCACTTGTGAAGTATACAGGCCTTATAGTAAACAGGCCATTTTCTTAACTTGAAAGAATTCCTTTGAAGGTGACATTTTATCTTTAAACTTGATTTGTTCATGTCAGTTGATAGCATTGTTCTACAGATGGCATTAAGATCGATTTGGAGAGTAACAAATTGTAGGTGTAATAGGGATATGGGTGCTGTTTGCACATAATTGAAAGATTTTCATGGAAAGATTATTTATTTTTGCCTGGTTGCAGAGAGTAGATAAAATAGTATTACAGGTGAGAAGTTATAGGGAAGCGGACCTAGAATTCAGTATAAGGAAATATTTCCTAATATTCTGAATTGCTTGGACCTGAAATAGACTTTCCCCTTAGCTAGTGAGTCATCTGTTCACACAGACATTTGACAACCACTTGTCAGGATTGTGAAAGATTGTCCAAGTTTAGGGTAAAGGTGAGACTAGATAGTGTCTGAGACCCTTTCTATGGTTGAGATCTTTTGAGAAGTACTTGGGAACAACCTACATCTCAGAAACCTAAAATAGTCCTTTTTCTTAAAATGCCATGTTGCTCTTACTCTACTTAATAACCTTGTTTGTGCCCTAGTAATTAATTTTGTTTGACTTCTTAGATCATCAGCAACGTCCCTGCAGACAGCTTGATTCGTACCGAGCGACCCCCAAACAAAGAAATTCTGCGGTATTTTATCCGCCATAATGCTCTTCGGGCCGGCACAGGTGAAAATGCGCCCTGGGTGGTAGAGGATGAGTTGGTGAAGAAGCATGCCCTGCCGAGCAAGTTCAATGACTTTTTACTTGATCCATACAAGGTAAGGACTCTTGATTGTAGAATACAAAACAATAGGTCGAGTTCTAAGGGGGGCTGGAGGGGCCAACAGGAGCAGTACTGCAGTAAGGGAATTTGTATTTGGTACTCTAGGGCTAAGGGTAGAAGGTTGTTTTTTCCTCCCCAAAGAAACTTCATTAATTGCAGAAAAACACTTGTTCAGTAGGATTGTATTTTGTACAGGTGCCAGCATGTGGGAATATTTGCTGAAACAAAAAAATTTAAAGCATATATTATATTTATATTGAATTGACTCAATGACTATGCCTTAATATTTTTGTAATAAGTTGTTCAGTCTTCTCTGGAGTCTTCATTGAAGTTTTTTTTTTTTTTTTAAGGCTTTCTTATATGTAAAAACTGAATTTGTACATTGTAGTGATTTGTAAATGAATGGGTAAAACATTCATTCATTGAAGACCCTTAGCAAACATTTACTGTATGGCTTCTGTCTTCAAGTTGTTGTGCTTCCTGGTTTTAATATACTGATTTCTGTGAATCAAATACAATTCCTTCTTAGTAGTCCTTACACAAGAGGGGGTGGGTATTTATGATACACTAGTAGAAAATTTAATGTTTTCTAGAGTTTGAAGTTCCATCACAGGGCACGTCATTTAATTCTTAACAAATTCTGTAGAGTAAATTGTAGTCACATGACAAGCAGGAAAATAGGCATAAAAAAGATATTACAGCTTGTGATCACAGGTAGACGAGTAGTGAATCTCCAGTCCAAAGTCTTTCCACTGTATGGTGGTGATTTATTTTATCATTTGTCCCTCTTAACTTTATCAGATGAGCTCAACTTTAAAAAGCAAAAACAAAAACCTGGACTCTTACCATTTTCATAATAGCGTTTTCTTTTTAAAAAAAAATTTTTTTTTTAACTAATAAAGATACACTTTATCTTCCCAGTTGAGAAAGAAAGAGAAACAAAATTGATGGTACAAGCATTTTAGTCAAAGAAAGCAAATTCCCACATTGGATAGGTCCAAAAACACACCTTAAGTCCGTTACTTTTTGATCTGTAGTCTAGTAGCTTGGTTTTTATCCTGAGTCCTCTAGAAATGATAAGTGGTCATTACTTGGATCAGTCTTTTATCTTACAATGCTGTTGTGTAAATAATTTTCCTTGTTTCTTCTTACTTTACTTTGCATCAGTTTGTACACGTCTCCTCAGGTTTCTCTGGAGCCATCTCATCTCCTTCCTTCATTATCTTCATCCTTTCTTTTAGCACGGTCTTTCCATCACTTCGTTCAACTATTCCTCAGTAAATGGGTGGCCTCTCCGTTTCTAGTTCTTTGCCACAAGAGAAAGAGATGCTACAAACATTTGTACACCCTTAGAATTGATCCCTACCTTACTGTGCCTTCCCTCTTATTCCTCCGTTGTCTTGCTCCTCTATTTCCCCGTTGAATACTTGTTGCTGCTAAATCATATGTGATCATCCTCACTGTGGCTCCTCGGTACTTGAATTTGTTGTTTCTATCAGCAGTACTTTTTTTTTTAACCTGGAAGTTCTGGATTTTAGCCATAATGTTGCTGAGAATTTTCATTTTTAGTTTCTTTCCGAAGGTGACTGACAGATTCATTCTATTTCTGCTTTTGTGCTCTGGATTTAAGAGATGGACAGCTTTTTAGTTTGCTTGATTAGGCTTTTTTTTAAGGTATTGTGATGATTTTTAAATTTTTTTCTCCTTGATCTGTTTTAGGTAACTTGACTGTGCTATGAAGCACCTTAGATTTTCTTTTACTTTTTTCATTCTTTTGACTTAGCTTCTATATGGTCCATTCCAATTTTCAGAGTTAGGTGCTTGGGCAGTATTTTGTATCTCATTTACCCAGCTGTTAATTCTCATTCCAGTTCTTCCATAGCTTTTGTTTCTTTTCCATTTTTTCCGCTCTGTCATTTCATTATTAAAAACATTTTAAAATTTCATCTCTTCCAGGATTTTTAGTTCTATTTATGTCGGAGTTACTTTTTTTCTTTGAAACTTTGCTTGTAGAGAGATTGAATTTCAAAGCCTAACGCCACATGCTTTCATTCCTGCTTTATAAATACTGGATCCTTAACATCTCACTCCATAACTCTTCTTGAATCCTGAACTGGTGTGGACTTATAGACTCCCCTTTGACCTTTGTGGTCAGCATGGAAGTTCTGACTCTTTCTCTTTGACCCAAACCTCATTGATGAGGCTTTTGGAATCACTTTTTCCACTGATGGCAGTGTTATTTAAAAGCATTTTGTGGTGGCAGTGTAGAAGACAGTCATTCCTTGTTTGACTAGCACAGATCTCTTAAAAGCTGAATGATTTTGTAGTCTTTTTTCTCACTTGAATAAAGCTCAGTCAGTTCAGACCCTTATCACTTTACCTGTCATCATCTCAAACACCATTTGTTTATTCACCAAAATAATATTTCTAATGTATATAGAGGAACCCATTCCTCTCCTATCCAGGGGGTCAGTGGTTCTTATTTACCTTTAGGGAGCTTGTCTTCCTTCTACCCTCTCTGGCCTTTCTTGCATGGTGCTTTATAAGGACTCTGCTGTACGTGGCTTCTGGTTACCATCCTGTTGCTCTCCTATGCTCTCCAGTCCTGAATACATTCCTTCCTTATATCTGTCTTTCAGAGTCTTTTCTTTAGGACCTAGCTTTAGGCTTGGCTGTTCAGTGGTGCCTTTCCAGACCATCTACCCCAGGGATCATCACATTGCCCAGAAGGTTGGAGCTCCCTTTGTCCCTGTCACTTAGCTCATACTAGGCAGCTCTCTTGCCAGTTTTGGAGGGAATTGTGTGAGGGGATGTGAATTTCTCAAAGTTAAAAGTGTCCTGGTTTTCATAGTTGCGTCCGAGGACTTTCTTATGACTTCTAAGGAGAAGCTGTAGAAGACATGGCATTGGCCAGAAGTGTAGCAATCAGAATGACTGGTGTTCTGTCTGATTTTTCGACTGGCCTGAGAGATGATGGACGGATCAGTTAGTGACTAAACCTTTGTGTCTGTCTAGATCATCAGCTACCCTCTGCAGGAGCCACGCCTTAATTCCATTAGGAACTGCTGTTGTTCAGTGCTTTGTGGACAGTGGGTAGCCACTTAATTAGATTTGGAAACAGATCCCCCTCTAGTTTGTTCCTTTGGGTCAAGTGCTGGGAAAATATGAAACTTGAGTATCTTGACCTTTATGGCACCATTCTGAGTTTATTCTAGCAACTGTCCTTTCTTAATGGTGTGTCCTTGGATGGAATCGTTGGTGGAGAAACAACAGCACTGTTAAGTTATTTAGATGTGAATTATATACCCCATCACATAATTTATACTGGCTTAACATCATCATTTAACAGATAAAGATGTTTTTCTTCTGCCAATAACATTGCTAGATTAGGGAGACCTAGAGACAAGAAAACAACAATTACATACCTTAGCCTGGAATTTTTCTTTTAGTAAAATATTTTGTCTCTTGAACTTTTGTGTTAGAGACCAGGGCAAAAGGCACTTATACAATTAATTATTGTAATTCCAACTTCCCTTCCAGTGAATTTATTTCTGATGCCCTTTTTCTACTATTTTTTTTTCAGTAACTTGATTCATTCTTGAAACATTCCAATAAAGTAAAAAGGACTCTATAACTTAATTGAGCAAATTAAGTAACATGTAACATGCCTGCCATAGGAGCAAGAGTGTCCCAAGGGAAGCTGAGAATTGTGGCAAGATCTTTGTGCCCTCACAGCATCCCTGTGAGGAGAAGATCTCGTTGCACCTTTTTTATAGATTAGAAAAAGAAGCAGATCCCAGTGCTAATTACTGAGGCAGGTTTGAACCTAGAATACCAAAGGTGGTTCATGTATGCTCTTGAGTCTGATTTGAGCGTATGGTCACTAACCAATAAATTACATTTTACATATGAGTCTAGTACTGCTAGTATTTTTATTGATAGAAATCATTTATTGACGACACACATATCAGTCTGGAGCTAATGGTGGTGATAGTAATAGTCTATTCTTATTGTTAGTGTTACCCAGGTTGCTAAAACATGTCTCTAATTACCCATCAAGGAAGACTTTTGTTTAAGTGATTATTACTAATGAATCATCAAGTATTTATTAAATACCTGCTGTCTTATCATGCATGGGTATATAAGTTGTAAATCAGGGACTGGGCCTACAAAGAAAAAGAACAAGCCAGTCCCTATTCTCAGGGAGCTTTCCTCCTAATGATATAAGCACTACATAAATATGGAGAATTAAGAGACCCCAGAAAAGAGTCGACTACAAGGTAGTTTATGAGACTTTAGGAAAGAAGAGGGGGCTCTGTGAGGTAGAGTGGAGGAGAAAGGAAGGGCCTTCCACATACTGGGGGTAGGCAGAGCAAACGCAGGGAGAGCAATGTTGGATGTGAGGAATAGAAAGAAGGCCAGGTAAACTGGTTGACTGTACATTGCGTTTGGAAAGATAATTGGGACAAGGTTGCAAAGGGTTTTAAAAGTTAAATAAAATAGCTTGTGTTTGCTAGATTTGGTAGAGAAGCCATGTGACTTTCAGGAGGGAAATGATGTGGCCTCATCGGAAGGAGACCAGGTAGTGAATGGTTGCAGTAATCTGGGCAAGACAGGATGGGGACCTGAACTAAGGTCGTGGGCCCTATGATTGGAGAGGAGTTGGATGTGAATGGTATTATGAGTGTTAGAAATAACAGGATTCAGTAACCAGTCATTTCCATGCCATGCATGAGTGAGATGTCAAAAATCCTGCCGCAATCCCAAACCTGGGAGACTGGAAGAATGGTGGCACCTTTGATAGATGGAGGACCGTAGAAGAGGGAAAGGCTTTGGGGGGAAATAGGACATCCAGCTGAAAATGTACCATTAGGCAATTGGTGATAAGAGTCATCTGTGGAGAGTGAGAATTAAATCCATGGGAACTGAAGAGAGAATCTAGAGAGCCCAGACCAGAGATGTGGTGAACAACATTAAGGCTCCTGAAACGAAGAGCCACCAAAGGAATCCAAGAGGCGTCAGAAAGGCAAGAAGGATGTCATGTAAAACCAGAATGGAGAGAAAGTATCCAGGAAGGGAAGGGTGATCAGGAAGGATACAGACTGAGAAAAGGCCAGCCAGCAACCACTTAAGATTTAAGACTATGTTTATGCTTTATAGTAACCCCCCCCCCCAAAAAAAAAAAACCCACAACAACCCAAAAGTCTGCTTTAAAGGAGCCTGCATTCTGATTGGGGGGATTGTGTAAATAACTGATTTCATACAAGATCCAGCTAAAAGCTAGATGGAAGTAGCGCTGCTAGCTGGCGGGATCAGGAAAAGCTTCCTGGAGAAGGTGGGATTTGAGTTAAGTCTTGAAGGAAGCCAGAGGGGAGAGATCATTCTGGGCATGGGGGAACATTCAAAGGCCCAGAATGGGAGATGAGACTCTGGTGTACAAGAAACCTCAAGTAAGCCGTAATTGCTGGGTCGTAGAGTTCGAGAAGGAAACGTAAAGTGGAGGTGCTGAGATTGGAAATAGCTTTAAATGCCAGACAAAAGAGTTTATATTTGTTCCTGGAGGTATTAAGGAGCAATGGAAGTTAGAGTAGGGGGATGGTGTCGTCATTCCTGTGGCATCTTCATTCTTTTGGGAAAATTACCTTAGCAGCTGAGCAGAGGATGACTTGGGAAAGGGAAGAAGCTTGAGGCAAGGAGGCCATGAGAATCTCAGCATTCCAGGTGAGAGTTGATCAGGGTTTTTGAACTAGGGTGGTGACAGTGTGAACAGAGAGAAGGGTCATTATACAAGAGATACTGGCAATTGAGAGATTAGTTACTTTGGAGAGCAGTCTCAGTTCAGTGAGGTCGAAATCTGGATTGCAAAGGCCTGAGGAGTGATGAGAGGAAGTAGAGCTAGAGATTAGCAGAGAAAGGAAGGAAAGATTGAGGGTGATGACTTGAGGGGATGGCAGGATCTAATAAAGGTGGGTTTTTCATTTATTAGATTTTTATTTAAAGTTTTGAGTTCCAAATTCTATCCCTCCCTTCCCCCTTGAGATGGTAAGCAGTCAGATATAGGGTTATACATGTGCAATTATGTATATAACATTTCCATATTCATCATTTTGTACAAGAAGACTCAAAAGAAAAAAAATGAAAGTGAAAAATAGCATGCTGCAGTCTGTATTCAAACAGTATCAGTTGTTTCTCTGGAGGCAGATAATATGCTTCATTATTAATTCTTTGGGATTATTTTAAATCCTTGTATTGCTGGGAATACCTAAGTCATTCACAGTTCTTCATTATATGATATTGCTGTTACTGTGTACAGCGTTCTCCTGATTCTGTTCACTTTGTTATGTATCAGTTCATTTAAGTCTTCCCAGGTTTTTCTGAAATGATTTTGTTTATTTTTAAGAAAGGCAGAAAATTAGTTATGTTGGAAGATAATAGTGAAGGATCCATTAAGAAAAGGCTGTAAATTAGAGGGAATGGTTGAGGTTTTAGTCTGCTGGTGAAGACTAGAGGGGTTAGGATCTAAGGGCATGTGTAAAATGAACGACCTTTTCAAGAGACAATGTAAGCAAAAGGAGGAGAGAGTGGGACTTGCTTTTGTCTTTTAAGGTGAAGAGAAAAAGGAGGTAGTTCAATCAGTTGGCTTTAATTTTCTTATTGAAGAGAAGTCTTTGGCTGAGAGAGAGTAGAGTGGTGGAGGTGTAGGAGGCTTGAAGATTGGTTTGGCTAGAGTATTTACCCTGGGGAGTGAGATGGGCAATCAGTTAGCAATTCCCTTCCCCCACCTCTCCCAAAGAGTTGATTATGCTAAGTGGAGGGTGGTTTTATACTTTTTCAGATACCCCTGAGTCCAGCCATGCCGGCTCCCACTCGGCTGTGACTGCCCAGCATGCCCCATGCTGAAATGATCCAGCTGCTGAAGGACTGCTCACCCAGGGAGCCGGCCATTTGGGAGGGGGTTGGGTGAGTCCATTTCTTTGCTTTTTAAAAGTGTATGGTGTGACTTTAAAAAAAATCACACCTTCTAAATAAAAGGGGTTACTGGACAATCTTGCTCACCCTCAAAGCCTGAACTGTTCCAGTAGCTCTGATATCCTTGGAGCAAACTCCGAAGGATTTTATTTAGGCTTGGCTGGAATGGAAAACTGGACTTTGGAGAACCTGATACCAATGCTGAGAAATTTATCAGCAATGTTAGGGGAGGGGCAGAGGAGGCTTCTTTTTTTCTTGAACATTTTAATATTTCTTTAACATAAAGAAATTTTGAGTTCATAGGCTCTCCCTCCCCCACCCACTGAGAAACCAAGCAGTAGATCAATTATATGATGTGAAATCATGTGAAACCTTTTCATGTGAGACACCTCACACAAAAAAATAAATCGAAAAAATTATACTTGACCGCGTATTTAGAGTTCATTAGTTCTCTCTCGGGAAGCATGTTCTGATCATAAGGCCTTTGGGATTGTTTGGTATCAATGTATTAGAGTAGCCACGTCTTTTGCAGTTGATCATCATCACAGCATTGCTGTTACTGTGCACAAGGATCCCCTTGTTTTTCTCACTTCCCTTTGTATCATCAATTCATGTAAGCCTTCCCAGGTTTTTCTGAAAGCATCCTGACCCTTGTTTACTATAGCACAGTAGTATTCTGTCACCATCATATTCATAGCTTGTTCACCACAAAGAAGAGTTGCTATAAATATTTATACATATAGGTCCTTTTCCTTTTCTTTGATCTCTTTGTGGTATAGACCTAGTGGTGGTATTACTGGGTCAAAAGGTATGTACAAGTTTATAACCTTTTAGGCATAGTTCTAGATTGTTTTCCAGAATGGTTGGACCACTTCACTACTCCACCAACAGTTGCCTAATTGTCGCTGTTTTCCCTCATCCTCTACAAGCATTTGTTCTTTCTGATACGTATGAAGTGGTATTTCAGAGCTGTATTTTCCTTTCTCTAATCAGTGGTGATTTAGAGCATATTTTCCCCCCACATGACTAGATAGCTTTGATTTCTTCTGAAAGCTAGCTGTTGTTTCTCATTTTGCCACTTGTCATTGGGTACTGGCTCTTATTTTTATAAATTTGACTCAGTTCCTTATATATATTTGACAAATGAAGCCTTTATCAACGAAACTTGCTGTAAAATTCTTTGATATTCTTCATTTTTTATGGTGCCTTTAAGCAAAATGTACTTTTCCCTGATTATCTCTTTTGATTAGGTCCATTTTTGCTTTCATTTTCTCTGAAATTATGATTACTTACACCTACTTTTAAAATTTATTTCATCTGAAGCATAATAGATTCTGCTCTGACCCATTATTCTAACTCTGTGTGTGTTTTTCTGTTTGAAGTGTGTCTCTTGTACACACTTGAACACCCTGTTTGGATTCTGGTTCCCAATCCATTGTGCTATCTGCTTCCATTTTATGGGTTAGCTCAACCCATTCACATTCACAGATATGATCCCTAACTGTGCATTTCCTCTCTATCCTGTTTTCTTCTGTCTGTCCTTTCTCTTTTTATCTTGTCCCTCCTCAAAAATCTGTTTTCCTTCAGACCACTGCTTCCCCTTAACCAATCTTTCCCCACACCTTTAATCTTATTCCCTTCCCCTTTTATTTTCCTGTTGGGTTAGAGATTTTTTTTACCTGAAAGAGAGAGAGAGAGAGAGTAAAAATTATAATATATGATTGATTATATATTACATTTACACATTGGTTATTATTAAAACATAATATATGGTATTATATAATTATAACATATAATATATTATTCTCTCTTTAAACCAATTCCAATAAATAAGGTATAAACGTTGCCCACCCCCCAACCTGACCCCCATTTTCCTCTCCACTAAAAAAGTTCTTCCTTGTGCACCTATTTTATGCGAGAAAATTTTCCCCATTCTACCTCTTCCTTCCCCCTTCTCCCCATGCATCCCTCTTTTTCACTCTTATATTCTTTTTTTGTAGTTCACTTACATGCTCTCTGTCTCCAGTAGGCGCTTTCTAACTGCTCCAATAATGATAAAGTATTTAGGAGTTACATGTATCACTCCATATAGGAATGTAAACAGTTTAACTTTTGAGTCTCTTCTGATTATTCTTTTATGTTTACCTTTATGTTTTTCTTCAGTCTTCTGTTTGAATGTCAACTTTTCAGCTCTGGACTTTTATTTGGGAATGCTGGGAAGTCCTCTATTTCATTAAATATCTGTTTTTTCCCCCTGAAAGATTATACTCACTTTTGGGGGGTAGATGATTCTTAGTTGTAATCCTAGCTCCTTTGCCCTCTGCG
Organism: Pseudocheirus occidentalis; assembly: GCA_028646575.1. Classification (NCBI taxonomy): domain Eukaryota; kingdom Metazoa; phylum Chordata; class Mammalia; order Diprotodontia; family Pseudocheiridae; genus Pseudocheirus; species Pseudocheirus occidentalis. The sequence continues at coordinate 374,586,121 of CM053593.1, forward strand.
ATATCATACTCCAAGCCCTCTGATCCTTAAATTTTGCCGTTGTTGTTCAGTCATGTCCTGCTCTTCATGACTCCATTTGGGGTTTTCTTGTCAGAGAGGGGTTTGCCATTTCCTCCTCCAGCTCATTTTACAGATGAGGAAACTGAGGCCATCAGGGTTAAGTGACTTGCTCAGAGTCACACAGCTAGTAAGTTTCTGAGGGCAGATTTGAAATCAGGAAGATAAGTCTTCCTGACTCCGGGCCAGGGACACTATCCACTGCACCATGTAGTATTTAGGGTAAATTATTGTTGAAGATAGTGGCTCATTTTCCTAAAATAGTGCAGAGAACAGAGCTCCGGTTTTTTCTTCAAGCTTCCCAGTATGGAAGTGATTGTTGCCTCTGCTGGATCATTCTTTGATATCCTGCCTAGAGAAGTGGCCTGTCCTAGCAACTTGAGTGCTCGAGTTCCTACCAGGAAGAGACAGGTTCAAGTCCTGCCTCTGATTACTTTTATCTCTGTAACCATAGGCATGCCCTTTCACTATTGGTAACTTAGTTTTTTAAAACAAAAACAAATAATACTGACATTATTTCATCCTAGTGGGGTTATCATGCAGCCCGAGTGAGCTCTAGGTAAAGCACTTTTCTACCTTATTTTTCCTAAAATGTGTTTTGATATTTTTGTACTTTCCCCACCTGTATTTTCCCTGTTTATCCTTTTCTTTCTAAGTAAGCCATACTTCTTATAGGTTTTGATTTTGACTTTTCCCATTAGAAATCTGAAACATTCTTTCATTCTTTTGAGAATGGTTCATATCTTTTTACCACTTAGCTGTTTGGAAATGGATTTTGGTCTTATTTCTATAAGCCGTCTATATGTGTTATGTGCCAAAAACTTACCCAAGAAATTTGCTACAAGGAATTTTTTCCCTCCTTGCAAAACTCTCTTCCTTTTTATCCTAATTGTTCTAATTTTGGTTGTGCAATAATTTTTTGATCTCCTACAATCAAAATGAGTTGTTTTGTCTTTTGTAATTTTCTCTCTCCCTTGTTTAATAATATATATAATGTGTATATATAATATGAACCTTTTCTGGTTTTGTTTTTAATTAGTATGATCTTTAATACTGTTTGGGTTGAAAAAAATACCCATTATCCTTAAGTTAGTTAGAAAAGTAAACACAGAGATGCCTTAGATAAGAAAAGGACTTTATTCCCTTTCTCCGGGAGAAAGGGGGCTATCTGCCCCATGAGTGATTTCTTACCGATGTTGACCCATGAGGCAGGCAGCCGAGAGAGAGCATTTCAAAGATCAGGTCCAGGATTTTAAGGACCTAATTAGGACGTCCTCTCTCCGGGCCAGCTGCCTCCTCTCATTGGTGGAAGAGTCCAGCCCACCAATCCCTTTCCTACTGAGACTGCAAGGGGAGGGAGATGGGATGAGCCTCACCAAGGCGGGAAAACAGACAAAGGAAGGTAAAAGTAATTGACAGGAGAAGGGGGAGGGTACAAGCACTCAGGGGAATGTTACATTCCAGACTGAGAAGTTTTTCACTAGTTCCATGGCACACACAATACTGAGGTCATACCCACTTTGAATTTCAATTTCCTGTTAACCATTTTGTTCTTTCCCAAATAAAGATCAGTTTTCTTGGAGAAAATGAAGGCAGAGCTGGAGTTATCATTGTGCCTTCTCATCCCATTCATATTTTCACGTCTCTAATTTGTTCCATTCTGCTAGTATTGGAAAAACTGGAAAGCAAGTTGGCAGAAATTAAACTTAGACCAGCATCTTATACCATGTTCCATAATGAGCTCAAAATTGTTACATGATCTGAATAGCAAGATAATACAGTCTTTTATAAATTAGAAGAAAAGCTCTTTGCTAGCTTTAAAGCCCCTATTAGTGCTAGATATCATAGTACAAATTTATGTGAGCCTGGAAGAAAAAAATATTCACAAAGTTATTCTAGGAAAGGGGGTTTGCATGTACAAAGGCATGGAGGGAAGTACATAATAGTAGGATTCAACACAGTGAAACATTTGCAGACTCCATTTTACTCATTATCTTGGCAAGTTGTTGTGGCTGGAGCTTCTTAGTGGTAAGTATTTGTGGAAGAGGGTGATGGAGTCAATGCCAGGACTATTTTTTTTTATCCTGTGGGTCATTTGAGCCCAAGGAAGGTTCTTGCTTAAAGGAATACTGCCCTAAGATTGATTTGGCAATAGTTTTACAGGATGGACTAGAAGGGAGATAAAGAGACTAGAGGCAGGGGACCTCTGAGGAGCTGGACGCATAATCATTCAGGCTTGAAGCAGAGCATGTTTGGATTAGGTTACTGAAAATTGAAAGGAGAGGCATTGATCTAAGACATTTGTTGAATCTGTAGAACTAAAGAGGAAACTAGGTTTTGAGTTTGGATGACTCAGGGAATCATGGCGCCATTAGTAGCAGGGAACTTTGAAGATGGGCAGGTAGATGATGTGCCTTAAATGCTGTGTCCTTATAGGTTCACGTTGCAGGCCTTCCAGAGGATTTTCCCGTTTTCTGGGTTGCTTCTTGATAGGAGATGAGTTGTTTTACCCACTCATTCTGTATTTTACTTACTGTGATTCTTAAAATTCCTTTTAGTGCTCACATCTGTGGATTGAGAATTGAGTTCTCAGTAAGCATTGTGTTCTTAACTAAATTGGAAGGGGTGGTCTTTCCAATGCCTTAGCTTTTTGTTCGATTGTTTGCTTTTCTCAAAGTCTTAGTGATTTACAACATTTTTCCTGTATTGTAAGTTAGTAGTTGCTTTGTTTCTCTTGAACTATTTGTTCATATCCTTTGTTTTTAGTGTTTTTCATTTAAATTTTATTTTCTGTTCCATTCTTTCTCACTCCACTCTGTCCCTCACCCAATTAAGAAAGCAAGAAATATGAATACTATACCTATTATACATACATAGTCATGTGTTCCCCTGAAAACCCCCCCCCCCCCTTGTCTTGGAGGTCTGTAGCGAGTTATATCAGAATTCTTTTGGAGCTGGGGGCGGGTCATTGTTTTGGTCAGAGTTGGTATTGTCTATTGGCTTCTGCTGTTTACTTTGCATTGGCTTTATAGAGATCTTGCCATGTTTTTCCAAAACCATTCCCTTGTCATTTCTTATGTAGCACAGTAGTATTCCATCAGAAACATATAACATAACTGGTAAGCAGTTAATTTCTTGATGCTAATAGGAGCAATGATATTATCTTCAAGAGACAGAGCAGATACATGATATGGTAATTGAGGTTTAAGCACATTATCCTTAACTGATTTGTAGAAAAGACAGGAGCTTACAGGAAAATCACATGTGAGTGCCAAGTAATAGTGACAAGACCTTCTCCTCCATCCTTCAACAAGCATTTTAAAGACAATATCCAGTTACTTTGATGAGATTTTACTCTGGTGGTTTGTTGCTTCAATCTTTATAGCTGTTGGATTTTAAATAAATCAAACCAGGCAGCTATTTCTCAGCTGCATTTCTGAGATTTTCTTTTTTATATTAAGGATTTTAGTTTGTGCGACAGTGTCTTTTTCTGCTGTCTTGTTTGGAGTGCTTTTTTTTCTTTTTCAGAATAGTACCCTTGAAAACCTTGATCACAAATATTTACTGGTAGATTACAGTTTTAATTGTCGTTGTAAATGTATGGGAACCTTTATTGTAAACAGTGGGAATGTGCTATATGGACTTAGCAGTCATGGTTTTTTACTAATGAACCTACCTTTGAAGCATTTTTAATGATTTCTTCAAATATGAGTCAGGTAGAGATTATTGACTATTTCTGTATATTTAGTGTATTCCTAGAATCTTAACACTAGAAGAGACATAAGGTGATCTAGCCAGGGGTGGCAGGCCCACAGCCTCAAGGCTACATGGGGGTCTCTAGGACCTCAAACAGCCCTTTGACTGAATCCAGACTTCACAGAACGAAGGTGCCCCACCCCTGATTCTGCTCTCACATAGTTGAGAAATCTTACAATATCATATACCTGTCTAATTTGAACTTCACAAGCCATCTAGTTTCTTCCTTGTTGGATAGCCAAGTGTTAGAATTGTGCTCTGCCTTAAAATTAGAAAGGATATAGAAAACTTAAGATCTCTCTAAGTTAAATCTAAATTCTATACTTAGCTTTCTAATAATGATGTTTTGTCCTAGATTGCATATAAATTCAGTCTTCATTTGTATTCTTTGTGGGGGACAAGACACTTGATTTAACTTGAACCACATCAGTATAAAATTAGGATGTTATTTACTGTTTGGTTTATAAGCCTCTTGTAAGGTAAATAAGGTGCCAACAAAAAGAAGATAATATTAATGTTATTTAGAGGTGAATTAAATAGTAAGAATAAACTTGCAGCTTTTTTCAAAAGTAGAAAAACCTTTTGTAAAGTGCTACTGCATTGTGTGCAACTCAAGGAGGAGTTACACAGTATGTGGAATGAAGAAAAATAGGCTTTTCAGCTCTCCCCTCCTTGGGGGACTTAGAGTAAGATTTCACTATTTTATGTGGAGTACAATGAATTTCTGTAGGGTCAGGCTCACCCTTCATTAATTACAAGTAAAACCACCCATCAGAAGACAGTGTTATTTAGCTGACCTATTCCTAATTACTGAACCTCCCATTCTCTGCCATCATGAATTAACAAGTTGATTTTGACCACCAGGGCTAATTTTGTAGGGAGCACTCTTGATAACTGGGCCCATGTGCTCTGGCTTTCTGTCACGTCAAGAATCAAAGGGAAGGCAGATTAGTGGAAAACATTCAAGTATAGTCCCAAATTGTGAATTGCATGCCCAGATATACTGTAACTCTGCTAGGAAAAGATCTTTATTGCCACCTTTGTTTCGCCCAAAAAAAAAAAAAAAAAAAAAAAAGAATCTTGAATTTTTTTTAATACTATTGATGTCTTTGGTTTCTCCCTGAAGCCCTTCTTCTTTCCTGGAAGCCTTCCTGTATGACAAACAATATTTTTGAAAAAGGAAAAATTAGTAAAACCTCAGCCAACAAAAAAGTCTGGAAACATAATGTTCTATACCTGCGGACCTCCCACCTATGCATAGGAAGGGGTAGAAGTGTCTTCTTGCAGCCCTTCTTTGGAAGAGGTTAGAGGAAGGGAATAAGCATCTATTAAGTGCCTACTATGTGCCAGGTAGCATGCTAAGAGCTAAGTTAAATTAGAAAGTTAATTTCAGGCATAGATTTAGAATATCTGGAAATAATGATAAAGTACAGAATAAAGGGGGGGATAGTGCTGCCAGGCCTCAGACTGTACTGTATTATAAAGCAGGAATTATCAAAGCCATTTGGTACCAGATTAAAAAATTTAAAAAATAGATGAATGGAACAGAATAGACAAGGGAGTATCAGCAGTTATGTAATTCGGTAACCTGGTGTCATATCCAAAGATGGATTACTTAGGAAGGAGCTTTCTATTTGCTAAGAACTGTTGAAAAACAGAGAGTGGCGGAAATTAGGCTTAGACCAACTCTTTACACTAGGGCAGTGGTTCTCGACCTTCCTAATGCCTTGACCCTTTAATACACAAATGTGGGCATATCTGCATGTGGGCAGACCTGCCTGGAGTGGATAGAGGAGTGGTGTCTAGGTTCCTAAGACCATCGGAAATATGTGTTTTCCGATGGTCTTAGATGTGGAAAGGTCATTCATCCCCCAAAGGGGTCGCAACCCACGGCTTAAGGACCACTGTACTAGGGAGTCTTTAACTTTGCGTCTTGGAATTTTTTTTTAATATTAATTTTTCAGAGTAATTTTTTAAATGTATAAAATAAAATACATAGAATTACCAAAAAAAAAATAGGGATGGGGATGTAATTTTTTTCCCCCATGCAAGTCAACAGACATCTCAGATCTATTCATGGACCCCAGGTTAAGAACCCTGTCTTATACCATGTTCTATAGTAAATGCAGAATGAATATGTGATTGTTAAAGATCATGAATATCATGAAAGAAATAAAATTGATTTAGGCCATGTTTTTCACAAGTAAAAGTTCAAGATGAATTCTTCATCAAATAAGGGATAAAATTAAAAGGGAGTTATAGAAGATTTTATGCAATTCTGATTGTATGAAATGCAAACAAAATTAATGTATCTAGGAGAAGAAAGGAAGTGGTGATTAGAGAAAAACTTTTGTTTCTAAAATAAAACCAGTTAACAAATGTGTTGATCAGAAGCCAATTATTTCACATTATATAGGTAGTCAGAGGATTTGATTATGTAAACACTTCTTCAAAAAAGCAAATACATTAACCAACATGAATATTATTTATTAGAAGGAAAGAAACAAGCATTTATTAAGCGGCTACTACATGTTGGGCGCTGTGCTGAGTTCTTTACAAATGTTTCATCTAAGCCACGCTGCAGCCCCGGGAGGCAGAGTTGAACAGATTGCTTTCCGGGTCACATGGCCCGTATGTGTCTGAGGCCTGGTTGTGTTCCTCGTTTATTCATTGAATTTCTTAGCAACTTCTAGGAAATCCCCAGAAGACAGTGTAGGCCAACATAGGGAACTCCTTACCCAGAGATACTGTTTGGATCACAGATAAAAATGGGTATGAGGATAATTTGTGATTGTGATTCCAAAGACTATTATTTTTTAAAGTTTAAAAGTCCCCCAAAAGTGTGAAGCATGTTTTATATGAATCCTCTAGAATCATAGTTGGTCATGGTTTTGATTAGAGTTCTTAAAACTAAGTTGTTTGTCTTCACATTGTTGTTGTATGAATTGTTCTGGTTCTGCTTGCTTCACAGTGCATCAGTTCATACAAGTTTTCCCAAGTTTCTATGAAACCATTCCCTTCTTCATTTTTTATAGTACAATATTTCATTGAGTTCATATTTCATAATTTGTTTAACAAGTCCCCAAATGATAGATATTCTTTTAGTTTCCAGTTCTTTGCTACTGTAAAAGTGCTGATTCAAATAGAAGTATAAAGAGCTTGGATTTCTTCCAGTGAATAGCTTCCCATTTTTATATCCTTTGGCCATTTACCAATTGGGGAATGGGACTTGTTTTTATAAATTAAAAATATTTTAAAATAAATTTGAATTGGTTAGTTCTTTCTTGAAAATGAACTTAATCAGAGAAACTTGTTCCTCCCCCACCCCAAAACAAAACACCACCAAAACCAAAAACTGCTTGTCTTCTAATTTAGCTGTATTGATCCTGCTTGTGAAAAACCTTTTAAATTTAAATTTCACATAATCAAAGCTATCCATTAAACTTCTGTTCCCAATAGGATTATTAAAGTAGATTTAGTGATATCCAGTAAATTTTGGCATTATGTTGATCCTGATCCATGAGATGTTCCTTCTCTTTTTGGTTCTGTGAAATCTTTTCTTTATCAGATAGGGCTTAAAGCATAATTTTCAAAATGTATTCATTCTTAAATTTCTTCAGTGTACACGTGTCAGATATATTGATGGAAACAATCTCTAGAGCCTGACATCATATTTTGAAAGTCTGATTGCATCTCTTAAATTAGAACAAATATTTCAGGAACATAAAGATTATGTAAACTAAGCTGAAAAGTGAACCCCCACTACCCCAACCTGGGCAGAGCAAAGATAAATATCCAGGTCCCTTCACTCATGGTGAAGGTCACTGGGCTGCTTCAGTGGAATGCGATCCTTGCCTGTGTTGGATGTGTATGGGCAGGGAAGGAAAATTTAGATTATCTTTAGTATTTGGTAATACCACTGAGATAATTTTTAGATACTCTGTGGGAGCAAATAAGAAATTATACCATGGGATTTTAGAGTATGAAAAATAGAGGTTATTAACTCCACTCCCCTCGTTGTGCAGATGAAGAGACAGAGCCTGGGGAAGGCTGTTCCACTGTGAACCAAGAGCAGCCTCCTGCCTGATCTCACCCCCAGCACTGTACCACCTCTCAAGCTAGTGATGTTCCATTTCATCCTTCAGTATTGGTGGAAGAGAGTATAATAATGGAATAGGCAGCATTTACATAACACTCTGAGGTTTTTGAAGCACTTAATAAACATTTTCTCATTTAAGCCTCATAACAGCTAGGGGGAAGGTTGCTGCTGAGGCAGATGGATTAAGTGAATTACCCAAGGTCACTTACCTAGAGAGTGTCTGAGGCCTGATTTGGCCTTGATTTGGTCCTGACTCCAGGACCAGTCCTCTCAGTGGTCCACCTCTTTGCTTATAACTGACCACTGCCTTGGTTGTACCACTTATCTGACCTGTGTAGCGTTTATATGCTTGTTTATTGTTTAACAGCTTCATGTGGTAGAAATGCAATTGGCACCCATTAGATATAGTGCAGGTGTTCCAGCAGTCTATATGGGACAACTCAGCAGTAGTTAAGAGAATGGTATGGGTCTGCTTGGTATTTTTATCTTGTTTCGGATTCAGGAAGGAATTTAAGGTAAAAGGGCTTAAAATTTTTTTTTAATGGGTTTAGTTGAGGTAATGTGGTATTTTCTGGGGTTCCACTCCCAGACAGCATCATAAACACATTTGGATGCAGATTCATAATTTAGCATGTAAAATGAAAAGAACTGGAAAAGAAGAGAGAAAACAAATTGAACACAGACAGCCCTGTGGGGTGTCTCACTTCTTACTGATCGGGGCAGGAGGACCTGGGCACTTTTGGCTCTCTCCCCAGCTGTCTGTGCGCTGTCTTTGAGGTGCAGATAGCAATGGTACTGTCTCTTACATCCCCCTCCCTCTTCATCACTTCCATTTTTAATATTGCTGATAACTGTCTGACAGATGTCTATTTGCTTTTTCTAGCATCTCATGGCCTTCCAAGCACGTATTCTAACTATCAGTAATTGTTGATCATTGCTACTCACATCACTTTCTATATTAACTACTGAGAATCCAACTTTTACCCTAGCATGTGTAAAGAAGGGCAAGGCCCTCTCCAGGCCTGAGAAAGATGAGTGTAAACTACACAGGCCTTAAGAGTAGTATAGATGGACCTTCTTGCGTTCGTCAATGCCAGGTCCTGTTTCCTACGTATTTGTACACAATTAAGTTGCACGGAAAGCTTGGTAACCATCAAGAGTAGTCTCTCTTGCTTGCCTATTCCATAAGGTATGGAAGGACCATGCATAGGATCTGACTTGACTGTTACTCCTAGGGCTGACCTTATGGCTAGCTAACTGAACATGGTGAAAATAATCAGTGGCAGAAACTGTTGGAACACTGGCACTTGTGCTTTTACTTTATCAGGGATTTGTTGACTCTGAAGTTGAAATAGTTTGACCACACCTGTATAGTTAATGAACAGGATACATTGAATAGTCATCATTGCTTTTCTTTGAATTGATTTCATTTCTCTTCTCTAATTCTAGTACATGACTCTCAATCCTTCTACAAAGAGGAAAAATATTACATCTCCTGATAGGAAATCCTCTAAGAAGCTGAAGACTGAGAGCTCTTCAGTGAACCAGGTGCTGAATCCCACATTATGGTGCCATGTTCACCTAAAGAAATCCTTGAATGGCTCCCCCCTAAAAGTAAAGAACTCAAAGAATTCCAAATCCCCCGAGGAACAGTTGGAGGAGATGATGAAGTTGATGTCTCCTGGCAAGTTAAATACCACATTTCACATTCCTAAAAAGGGCCCCATCTCCAAAAAGTTAGGGAAGAATGGGGACAAACCCTTGAAAACAAAGGGTAGGAGCAAAGGCATTTTGAATGGACAGAAATCTCCAGGAAAATCTAAATCCCCCAAAAAGGGCTTGAAGACACCTAAAACCAAAATGAAACAGATGACCCTACTGGACATGGCCAAGGGTACCCAAAAAATGACTCGAACTCCTCGGAGCTCAGGGGGCACGCCTAGGTCTTCCAACAAGCCTCACAAGCACCTCCCTCCTGCTGCCCTCCACCTTATTGCCTACTACAAGGAGAACAAAGACCGGGAGGACAAGAAGAGTGCTCTGTCCTGCGTCATCTCCAAAACAGCCCGTCTGCTTTCCAATGAAGATCGCGCCCGCCTTCCTGAAGAGCTCCGGGTCTTAGTTCAAAAGCGCTATGAGCTTCTGGAGCACAAGAAGAAATGGGCCTCGATGTCTGAAGAGCAGCGCAAGGAGTACTTGAAAAAGAAACGGGAGGAGTTGAAGGAGAAGCTGAAAGAGAAAGCCAAGGAACGTAAAGAGAAAGAAATGTTGGAGAGACTGGAGAAGCAGAGGCGGTATGAGGACCAAGAACTGACAGGCAAGAGCCTGCCCTCTTTCCGGCTGGTGGATACCCCTGAAGGACTTCCCAACACCCTCTTTGGGGACGTTGCTATGGTGGTTGAGTTCTTGAGCTGTTACTCTGGACTGCTCCTGCCTGATGCCCAGTACCCCATCACTGCAGTGTCCCTCATGGAGGCCTTGAGTGCCGACAAGGGAGGTTTCTTGTACCTGAACAGAGTGCTGGTCATCCTCCTCCAAACCCTGTTACAGGATGAGATTGCTGAGGACTATGGGGAGCTGGGGATGAAGCTCTCTGAGATCCCTCTGACGCTGCACTCTGTGTCTGAGCTTGTCCGTCTCTGTTTGCGCAAAACGGACGTGCCCGAGGAGAGTGAGGGCTCGGACACAGTTGACGAAAACAAAGACACGGCTGCCTTTGAGGACAATGAGGTCCAGGATGAATTTTTGGAAAAGCTAGAGACTTCTGAGTTCTTTGAGCTGACATCCGAGGAAAAACTACAGATCCTTGCTGCCCTCTGTCACCGCATCCTCATGACCTACTCTGTGCAGGACCACATGGAGGCCAAGCAGCAGATGTCAGCAGAGCTGTGGAAGGAGCGCCTCGCTGTTTTGAAGGAGGAGAACGACAAGAGGCGCGCTGAGAAGCAGAAGCGAAAAGAGATGGAAGCCAAAAACAGAGAGAATGGGAAGGAGGAGAATGGCCTGGCCAAGCCCGACAAAAAAAAAGAGGTGGCCAAGACGGAGCCCCCAGTAGAAGTGGAGGCGGAAGACATGATCAGTGCTGTGAAGAGCAGGCGGCTGCTGGCCATCCAGGCCAAGAAGGAACGCGAGATCCAGGAGCGCCAGCTGAGAGGTAACCTGTGGCTGTGCTCAGGCCCGCTGTGCTCCCTTGGCCACCTTTCCTCATTTATTAAAATGTTGAATCAGCTTCTGGTCACGATTTGAGGCCTTGAGTAGCATTGGAAACAACTAGGTCCTACTCTGATACAAAGGAATATTTTACACATTGCAGATAATTTCAAGGCCTGAGTCAGAGAAGGATAGGCACTTAGTTATTCCTCCCATGTTCTATAATAGTGGTTCTCAACCTTCCTAATGCTGCAACCCTTTAATACTCGTGTGGGGGGGTATCTGCATGTGGGTGGACCCGCCTGGAGACAGAGGAGCGGTGTCTTGGTTCCTAAGACCATTGGAAATACGTATTTTCCGATTGTCTTAGGTGACCCCTGTGACAGGGTCATTTGACCTCCAAAAGGGTCATGACCCACAGGTTGAGAACTACTGGTCTATAGGGACAGTAAGTCACAAATGTGTAGTGCTTTACTTGTTTTATCTTACCAGTGCTGTGTCTTTGAAAATAAGTAGCTTCCATTCATTGTGCTAAGTAAGGAGCTGATATAGTTCCTAGAAAAATGAACCCAGGGCAAGAAAAACAGTCAAATTATCTAATGCTCCTATTGGAACAGATATAGAAAACATACACCAGCAAGGAAATGGCTAAAGTTTTTACTTTGCCAGTAACTAAGTATTTTGTTTTCTACTTAAACTACTGAAGTAGCTTTCCTCTGCAGTTTTTCCTTTTTGTTCCTGCCTGAAGTCAGAGTTCTCTGCTCTGAGAAATCTTGGTGTTAAAAGAATAGAGGTATCACTAATTTAGCATCTGAACCTCCCTGCAGAGACAAGAAGGGAATGAACTTTAAGCATTTTTCCTAAACACTAATCTGAGAATTGGCAAATAATGAAATTGGGAAAACCTAAAACATAGAACTGATAGGGTTCTTGATGCACATGAAAATTAATACAAAACCAGAATTAGAATCCAGGTTGTCTAGTGCAAAACAGGATGTTTTATCTTGTCCTTTTGTCCTGACCCATTGTTGAAGTCAGCTCTGAGATGTTGCTGGTGCCACCTGCCTCCCCTCAAGTTGAGTCATGTTTTAGCTGCCCACCCATCTGGGCTTTGCTCAAATGATTGCAAATGTAGCCTTTGCTTCAGGACACTCACCACAATGGTCTTGGTGGGGTTTGTTTTGTTTTCTATTTTAACAGAAGAGATTTGCCTTCAGTTATTTTTGAGACATGCTTTGGAGGCCACTTAGTTTTACTGTCTTCTGCTCTGTAGTAAAATGTAGTTTTGCACCAGAGGTCAATGTATTGGCTATTATCAATATATTGCATTTCTGCATTTTTAAAGTTTAAAGGTTACAGAAAAGATTTAAAATAAATAGGTGATTGTTTTGTTTTATGGAAATGAGTAGCTCTTGTCCTTAATTTCCTGATCTTAATAGATATTTCTTCATATTTCTCCTCAGGCACAAAACAAAAGTAATGCAGTAACAGTTTTAATTTTCAGTTTAACTTTCAGAATAGCTGTTTGTCTTTTGCTTCCCTTGCCCTTTACTAACAGCTAAACAAGCTTCCCCAAGACATGTTGCCCCAGTACCTCAATTCTGGTGCTCAGGGACAGTGAACTCAGTTTGCTTCTAGTCAAAAAAGTTAATGAAGTTTTCACAGTATCGAGAGACTGTTTAATTTGACATGGGGCTTCTTCAGTCTGATCTTTGGGAGATTCCTGCTGCCCCCATAGAGAGAGGAATCTTAGTTTTGATGATATTCTTAGTTTGGGAATGTTCTTTTAGGAATATCCCTTAACTCTGGTTATAAATTTTTGGTGTGAGGGAATTCAGCATAGATTTGTTTTGGCAAGTGTTACAAAACTTTTTGTACTACAGGCTAGGATTAATTTCCAAACATTATATCTGAAAAAAAGCTAGATCATCCTTTTTTTTAACCTCTTAATAGTAAAATTAGAGCGAGAAGCTGAGGAGGAGAGAATCCGGAAGCACAAAGCAGCTGCTGAAAAGACTTTCCAGGAGGGAATTGCCAAGGCCAAACTGGTCATGCGCAGGACTCCCATTGGCACAGACCGGAACCACAACAGGTGGGCTGGCATGGATGCCTTCATGGAACTTAGGAGTGCTGAAGTGGATTTTGTTTCTTTTTTGAGATAAGTCTGCTTGTTGAAGAGAGGGTCAGTGGAAGTGTGGGGCCTTGACTCTTCTACTTTGATTAGAAATGAGAGTATTTTAAGAAAATTCTGATACCCACAATATATTTCTGGTAATCTTGATCAAGTAGCCCAACCCTAGGGGTTTTGGTGGGGAATGGATGGGAGCTCCTGGGGGTCCCTTTTGTCGCTCTCTTGAGGAGCATTTTTCTGGAGCTCTGAGTGAGGAGCAAGTACTTTACCAGTGAGGAGGGGATGAAGTTCCATTGGTGTTTGGTGAAACCTTTCCACACCATCTATAAATATTTCCTCTGTTTTTTACCTTCTTGGTATGCTTGATTTTCAGGTACTGGCTATTTTCAGATGAAGTTCCTGGATTATTCATCGAGAAGGGCTGGGTACATGATAGCATAGACTACCGATTCACTCCACCTCGGAAAGAACGGACAGACTGTTCTGATGAAGATTGCAATCCCCGAAGTAAGTGTGCACCTCAGATTCTCTGCTTTACCTCTGGGTTAGGTTAGGTAATGGCAAGGGACCCTTCTAACATAACTGTTATACATTCATCGAATTTCCCTCTTTCCCTCCTTTGTCTAAATCTTGCTATCTGCTGAGTGTTCTTTGATCTGTTGGAAGGCTTTTGGATGCAGATCCATTTGTTACACCATTCATGTTAATAACAAGTGGTTCTTCAACACTGTCTTTTGATTTTGCTGACGGTTGAGTGGACTGGGTAGGCCAGAAGTGCGTTATCGTCATGTGTGATCAAAGATTTGGCCTTGATGTAGTCTCTGTCTCCTGTACCTAAACCAGAATTAGGACATGATTTGCCTAACGTCATATAATCTTGTCATCAGAGCTAGACCTTGAACCCAGCTCTTGTGACTCCTAATGCAGCGTTCTTTTGTTTCGGTTTTGTAGCCTCCTGTTACCCGTGTGACAGTGGGAAAATCATGTAACTTTGTGGACTCTGTCATTGCCATTTTGTCTCTAAAATAAGGGAATTTGAATTAGCTAGCCTCAAAAGTGGCTCCTCCATTCTTTTATTCAGAATGAGAGGATTTTTCAGTCATGTTATGGGAGAAACGGTGAACTGAAGGAAGGATTTCCTTCTTTCTCTGCATGATTGATCACTGGAATTACATAGTTTCCAAAATGCTGAATTGTCAGGGTGTTTCCAAGTTGAAATAAGTCATGCTATATGGAGGCAAAACTCATTTCTTTTAAAAATATTTTGAAAGTTCCTGAGGGGATGATAAGTCACATTTTATGAGAGGTGAAAATGTCAAGGTAGAATCATGAGGCTTGTGGACTTTTTTGTTTGAAAATGAAGGAGAGGGGGGGTGGCTAGGTGGCGCAGTGAATAGAGCACCGGCCCTGGAGTCAGGAGTACCTGAGTTCAAATCCAGCCTCAGACACTTAACACACACACAAAAAACTAGCCGTGTGACCTTGGGCAAGTCACTTAACCCCAACTGCCCTCCAAAAAAAAAGAAAAGAAAAGAAAATGAAGGAGAGAGTGATCCCAAATTGTTTTGAACATCAGAAAGGAAAAGTGAGCCACTTTGGGACCAGAGTTCTCTAGAGATTTAACTCTGGCTCTGGAGAATGCTTTCTTCACCAGAAATGTTCAATTTGGTTGAGGAGGGGGGCGGTTTCTTGGTTCCCTGGATGTTATAACAATGAGAAAGTAGAAGTTTGTATTAGGGCTCATTTTGGTGCACCGTAGCATAGTGCAACTCAAATCTTTCCTGTTGTCTTTCACCTGAACCCCTGAATAAGAAGCTGAGAAATTCTCATTCTCAAGAGATCTGAATTAGCTGGACAGTTTCTTTACTTTTTTTTCCTTTTCAAACTCGAGTGTAGAGTGATTAGCTTCTGTGGTTTGGGGCTACTTACAGACATCCCCATTCCAGCTCCCCATCCCCTTCTTACCCTTGGCCACATGAGCAAAAGCCAATTCCAGTTCCACACTGGTCCAAATACAAGTGTTCCGTAGTCTCTCAGTTCAGGGCTATGAACTCTAGCTGTGAAGAACCACTCAGTCACATCCAGGGCTTCCCTGTGGGCAAAGCACTTTTCATAATGGGCAGGACGGTACAAGGATTATGGCCCCTGTGCTGAAGATGAGGAAATGCTTAGAAGGGGCCGAGTTGTGCCATGACACTCTGTGGTTTTCTTTTCTTAAAATCCCATGTTTTTTCCATCTTGTCACTTGGTGCACGGGCCTGGGCATAGAAATATTCTTCAGTATTAGAGTATGTTTCTGGTTGGGGAAGCTTGACTTTGCTCTCTGCATTGTAGAAAAGAACAGTATGAGGACGGTTAACTTTATTTTATCCAACACATATACATTTTTCTTAGGTAAAAAAACAAGCCTAGGGAAGAGTGCAGGTGTGACCACCCACCCCGGCTGTGTAGCAGAAGGCTCTGTGGAGAGCACTGTGCCCAAGCAAGGACAGAACTTATGGTAAGATGGTGGTCCATGGTGGCTACCACTCCTTTTCATGGTTCCTTTCTTTTTTTAAAATTTTGTTTATTTTTAGTTTACATCATTCATTTCCACGAGATTTTGAGTTACAAATTTTCTCCCTGTCTTTCCTTTACCCACTACCCCAAAACAGCGATCCCACTGTATATTCCCTCCCCTAATCTGCTTTCTCCTATATCCTCCCCCATCACTCCTTTGACTTGACAGTAGGGCAAGATGGATCTCCCTACCGCAGTGCATGTATATCTTATTTCCCAGTTGTGTGTTAATAATAATAATAATAATACACATATATATATGTGTGTGTGTATGTATATATGTGTGTGTATATATATATATTTTTAACATTTGATTTTAGAACTTTAAATTCTAGATTCTTTCCCTTCCTCCCTCGTCACCCACCCCCACTGGAAAGACAAGCAATTCAGTACAGGCTGTATATGTGTAGTTACGCAGAACATCTCCACAAATGGACGTATTCTGAAAGACTATGTTTCCTCCATCCTATCCTGCCCTCCACTTGTTCTGTTCTCTACTTTGTCCTTGTCCCTTTACAGAAGTGTGTGCTTCTAACAACCATCCCCCCCCAACCTGTCCTCCCCTCCATCATCCTCCCTATCATCCCCTTGCCCCCTACTCTCCTGTAGAGCAAGATACCCAGTAGAGTTTATGTCATTCCTTCCCTAAGCCAAATTCAATGAGAGTAACGTTGACCCTTTCCCTTTCACCTTCCTGTTCTGCCCCTCCATTATATCAGTTATCCCTTGCCTCTTCTATATGGGATGATTAACCTCATTTTGTCTTTCCCTGTCTCCTCTCATTCTATTCCTCTCCTATCTCTTAATTTCACCTTTTAAAATATCATCCCTTTGGGGCGGCTAGGTGGCACAGTGAGTAGAGCACTGGCCCTGGAGTCAGGAGGACCTGAGTTCAAATCCAGCCTCAGACCTTGGGCAAGTCACTTAACCCCAGTTGCCCTCCAAAAAGAAAAAAAAAAATCATCCCTTCCTATTCAATTGATCCTGTGCCTTCTGTCTATGTATACATATGTACACACACTCACATATGTATTCATATGCATATTAACCCTCCTATATAGACGTATATATACATTTATGTTCCCTTCAACTATCCTTATACTGAGAAAAGTTTAAGTTACAGTTACCGTTTTTCCATGTTGGCATGTGAATAGTTCAACTTTGATAAGTTCCTTATGAATTCTTTTCCCTGTTTACCTTCTCATGCTTCTTGTATCTTGAGTGTCAAATTTTTATTCAGTTCTTGAATTTTCATTCATTTCAAGAATGCTTGAAAGTGGGGTGGCTAGGTGGCGCAGTGAATAGAGCACCATCCCTAGGGGCGGGAGAACATGAGTTCAAATGTGGCCTCAGACACTTAACACAAAAACTAGCCCTGTGACCTTGGGCAAGTCACTTAACCCCAGTTGCCCTCCAGAAAGCAAAAAAAAAAAAAAAAAAAAAAAAAAAGGAGTTCTTGAAAGGCCTCCACCTCATTGAATGGCCATATTTTCCCCTGAAACATTATACTCAGTTTTGCTGGGTAGGTGATTCTTGGTTTTAATCCTAGCTCCTTTGATTTCTGGAATATCATATTCCAGGCCCTTCTGTCCCTTAATGTAGAAGCTGCTAGATCCTGGGTTATCCTGATTGTGTTTCCACAGTATTCAAATTGTTTCTTCTTGGGAGCCTGTAGTATTTTCTCCTTGATCTAGGAACTCTGGAACCTAGCTATAAAATTCCTAGAAGTTTTCTTTTTGGGATCTTTTTCAAGAGGTGATCGATGAATTCTTTTGGTTTCTGTTTTGCTCTGGTTCTAAAATATCAGGGCAATTTTCCTTGAATTTCTTGAAGGATGATTTCTAAGTTCTTTTTTTGATCATGGCTTTCAGGTAGTCCAAGAATTTTTAAATTGTCTCTCCTGGATCTGTTTTCCAGGTCTGTGGTTTTTTCAGTGAGATATTTCACATTGCCTTCAATTTTTTTTTTTCATTTATTTGTATCTGTTTAATAGTATCTTGATTTCTCATAAAGTCATTTGCTTCCATTTTCTCCACTCTAATTCTTAAGGAATTATTCTCTTCAGTGAGCTTTTGAGATTCTTTTTCTGTCTGGCAAATTTGACTTTTTAAGGCATTCTTCTCATTGGCTTCTTGGGCCTCTTTTGCCATTTTAGTTAATTTTTTTTAAGGTGTTATTTTCTTCAGTCAGGTTGTTGACTACCTTTTCATGATTTTCTTGCATCATTGTCATTTCTCTTCCTAATTTTTCCTCCACTTCTTCTGTTTGGTTTTCAAAATCCTTCTTAAGCTCCTCTGTGGCCTGTAAGCAGTTTACATTTTCCTTGGAAGCTTTTGGTGTGGGAGTTCTGACTGTGTTGTCTTCTTCCTGTTCCATGCTTTGATCCTTTTTGTCCCCCCCAAAATAGAATATAAAGTTGGATTGCTGACCTTGGTTTGCTTCCTTTGCCTGCTTATGTTGCTAGTCAATTACTTGACTTTTGGACTCAGTAGAACTCTGCTTTGGGAGGGTAGAGCTTTGTCCCAAATTGCTGGAGTTTTTGCAGCTGCCACAGGTATTAGGAGGCTGCCGTCTCTGCAGCCCCCACTGGCTCACCACTCACACACCTCAGGACTACCACCCAAGACCACGATCTTGATCCAGGCAGGTTAAGGCAAGGGCACTTAGCTTCTAAATGGTCGCTTGGCCCCCCTGCACTCTGCAGGCCAGGAGCTCTGAAGCAGCCACATGGAGGTGGTTGCAGGGTGCTGCTTCCACTGCTTCTGGCTCTGGGGGCAAATGGCCAGGCCCATTCCTTCATCTTCCCCATATTTAGCTGAGTTCCACTGACCTTTCACTTTGTCTTTGGCATTTATGGGTTAATAATTCTGGAAACCACCACAGCTGCTGGTGATCCACTCTCCAGAATGCTCCAGCCGTGGCTTGTCCTGACCACCCTGGGGCTACATGGGTTCATGGGGGGCTGGTCTTGGCTGCTGCAATGAACCCTTCCTGTCTACCTGCCGGGCTGCCCTTACCGGGAGATTTGTTTCTCTGTCACTTTGTTGTTTCTGGAGCTCTAAAATTTGTTTTGAGTCATATTTTATAGGTATTTGAGATGGTTATGGGGGGTAGCCTTGCACTTTTCCTATTTCTATGCCGCCATCTTGACTCTGGAAGTCCTTTGGTTTCTTTCTTAATGAAAAATGCAATAATTGATGGCAGTGTCAGCCAAGCCCCTCTGGGAATTATAATTTCTAGATAGCCTAAAGAGGCAGCATGCTCTGGAGAGAAAGGAATGCTCATCCAGTCTTCAGAGTTAGCCAGGCCATCACATCCCAGTATTGTTATAGCAGCAGTGTCTTTGCTTTAAAAAGCCCAGGAGCAAGAGTATGGGCGTGGGGTTTTCCCATTGTCCCTAGAGCTGGTCAGCGAGACCAGGATGGAGACTTGGACTTGGGGGGCCACAGCTCAGGGGCTGCCTCTAGGTTTGTGGTTCTCGTCACTCTCAAGTCCCTCTTCTTTGCCAACACTCAGGTCTTTTCTGTCCTGCAGGTTTTTATGTGATAGCCAAAAGGAACTGGATGAATTGCTGAACTGCCTCCACCCTCAGGGAATAAGGGAAAGCCAGCTGAAGGAGAGACTGCAGAAGAGGTAAAGACAGGCGGCTCATCTGAGGGCTTGCCCCTCTGCTGGGGGCCTCTGTCCACATGCACAAACACGATGCCAAGAAATCTTTCCAGCATTTAATATAGCTCCTTGGCCATTCATCTTCCAGAGCTGTTCTTAGCATGTCTTAGATTTGTATAAGTGTGTGTTAAGCCCTGTGTTCAGCACCCTCAGAGCACCATCATACCTATCAAGGTGCCCTGACAGGGTGTTCATTCAGAAATTGTTTTTGCTGTAGGAAATTTTGGTCTGCCAACACAATGAGCAATGATGTCCCTCATTTTTTCTTAGGTCTCCTCTCATCTAACTATGGGAAGGTTTTTCTGTAGAGCACAGGTATCTTTTTGGGATATAGAAACATTCTTTGCTACTTCAGGCTTTTCATCCACATCCATGTATGTGTATATAATGTATATTACATGTGCGCGTATGTAATCTGTGGGAAGCCCTGCCCCTGAGGTTCTGGATGCATGTTTATTTTCACGAGTAGACTGAGGTTGGATCCAGGGCACAGCAGAGCTGCTGCTCCATCCCTTCCCTTCCCTCAGGCCATGTTTCAAGGCTTTTGATAGGACTGATCTACACACCCCCTGCAATAGTGCCTACTTTGCTGGCTGGAGATTATATGACAGCTGGATGCACCACGGAGACTTTCTCTTTCTCTAATGCAGAGAAATCCAGGCTTCGCAAGAATGGGGAAAATAGGCAGCATGTGGCATCATCAGAAAGGGCTTCATGTGTAAATAATCACCAGGCTCTCTGTTTTCATAATTTCTTACCTGAACCGTTGCTTAGCGTGTGGCAGGCAACACTTGCTGTTCTCGTCCTCTCAGGTTTTGCCGTGGTTTGTTTTTTTTCCCCGTTTTTCCAGATACCAGGATATCACTCATTCAATCCATCTGGCCCGGAAACAGAACCTGGGCCTGAAATCCTGCGATGGCAATCAGGAGCTCCTCAACTTCCTCCGCAGCGACCTCATCGAGGTGGCGACTCGATTGCAAAAAGGGGGCCTCGGCTATGTCGAGGAGACGTCAGAGTTTGAAGCCAGGGTGAGAGCCTGCAGGAAATGATTCCCCCTGGAATTCCAGGCAGCCGCCCCTCTGAAAAACTGGGCTTGGAATTTTTGGGGGGGGGGGGTTCCTCAGCTTTTTCAAAGGCGGCAGTGAGAGTCCTTATCCATGTGTGTAGATGTGCAAGAAAAAACTAATGTGGGACCAGCCTTTTGTTGGGAATGTCTCTGAATGTTTTCTGTCTGAAAGGCCTGGCCTTTGTGAGGCTTCCTTTCTTAGCAGTTTTTATTTGGCTGCGGATTTTCTGTTTAGATGTCCTCACTGCCCACTGTCACCACACTTTCAGTTTCCCATTTACTGGTTGCCGTGGGGTATCCTGCTCTTTTCGCATAGCCAGCCGTCAGGGAAGTTGTGTAGGAATGAACTTTGTTTTCATACTTGAATTTTGGTGAACTGTTACTTTGATTCAGTTCTGAGGTGAAATTGAAATAACTGCCCCGGAGGCCAGAAGTGACAGGTAAAACTCATGGAATCCTAGAGACTCAATTCTTGTAAAGTTGAGTTTGTGAACTATTGGCTTCATATTCCCTAACTTGTTAGACTTTAGCTTCACTGAGAGAGGACTCCTTGGGAACTGCCCAATGGAGAAGGAAGAAAGGGGGATTGCTGCGTGTATCTGGAGTGTATCTGGAGCTGGTCGGCATCAGGAAGACCTGGGTCGTTGGTCCACCTATTCATGAGACTTCAGCAGGTGGACTAGAATAGACCAGGGCTTGTAGTCTTTCCCTTCCGGCAGAAACTAAGTTGTTACAAATGGGAGATTTTGTAACAATACTGAGATTCCTGTTTCAAGACAAGCTAAAAATGTGCTTTATCTGAATCCCTCTGGATTTCATATGAGTTGGGGGATTTCTACTTTGTGAATAAATTGTGGGTAAATTAAATATGGTGTCAGCACTAGTCAGCTCTCATGTTTCCAATGTGGGGGCACAACCTTCCTAGGAAACTGATCTTCCATGGGAGCGTACATTATGTGGGCCTCAGCTGGGAATCGTGTACCTTCTCTCTCGCATTCATCTTGGCTTTCTGTGGTTCTCTACAGGTTTTCTCCCTGAAAAGCCTAAAGGATTTTGGGGAGTGCGTGATTTCCCTTCAGGCCAGTGTCATCAAGAAATTTCTCCAAGGTTTCATGGCTCCAAAACAAAAGAGGAGGAAACACCAAGAAGATTTCTTAGCAAAGACTGAAGAAGTGGATGAAGAAAAGAAAATGGCTGAAGAAGCAAAGGTATCAGCCCTTGGGCAGCTTCTGCTTTGACTGCACAAGAGCCGTTTGGATTTGGATTTCACCCTTGACATTTTAGGTCCCTCATGTTTTGTCATCATGCTCTGGTCTAGAGCTGTCCCCTGAGCCCCCCTTTGTGGTTACCCTTATCTTGTTCCTTTTTGTCCTTTGCCTTGGCTTGGCTGTCCTGCTATCATTCCTTCCCAGTGTTCTTCCCTCCTCCTTCTCCCCTTTCTAGCATCAGCTGACCCAACGGGGTCGGTTATTGCATGAAAGATGTCTTGGTGGGACGGAGCATACCTGCCTTCACACAGTGTGGAAACCCTATTGTTGTATTGTGCTATCAACTTTATTTTATTTTGTATGGGGTTTTTTTGTTTGTTTTGTTTTTTTGTTTTTTGCTTTTTGGAGGGCAATTGGGGTTAAGTGGCTTGCCCAGAGTCACACAGCTAGTAAGTGTGTCAAGGGTCTGAGGCTGGATTTGAACTCGAAGGCCAGTGCTCTATTGGCTTGCCATCTAGCCACCCCCGCCAAGTTTATGTCAGAGAAGGCACAAAGTTAATGCGGTGTCAGATGGAATGTAGAGTAGCAAAATCTCTCTTTCCACCTCAGATTATTTCCACTTAACACTTTATGTCACTAGGAGGTGCAGGAGAGCTGTGAAGGTGGCTTCATGCACCAGAATCTTGATTATTCAGATGCGAAGCCCATGACTCTCCCTCTGGCCTTCTGGCCTTTTCAGAGCCTCCTTCAGGAGGTTTCAGAGGGCAGCCTTGCTTGCAATGGAGAAGGCCTAGATTTGGGACATTTTCAAGATGGAATCAACAGGACATGTCAACTCAACAAGGGAGCAGGGTGAAGAAGGTCCCATCAGCCCAGAGGGAGCTAGCTGCGTGGTGTGAAGAGGAAGGGTCTAGTTTTAGAGAATGGTGGGAATCCCAGTAAGAGCTTCCAGCAGGCAGGTTGAAATAGGGAATAGCAGCTCAGAGATTTGGGCTGGACAGGATTTCGATAGGAGAGCTCCATGTGTGCCAGAGGAGTAGGCATGTCAGAGTGCTAACAATTCATCAAGTTGTCTGGATCCTGTGTCTCTGATAAAAATGCACAAGGGCCCTTGAAAAAGGCAGAGGCAAGTGACATTTAGTATTGTATGATCTTCTCATAGCTTGATACTTTATTAACAGCCAGTATGCTGGGTGGCACCACCCAGGACAAAGAGTAGAGTCTGGGGGTGGGGGGTGGTGAATGAGAACCTGGCGGGGGTGGTTAGACTCCTTAGACTTTGGTCTCCTTCACATTTTCATAACTGACTTTGTAAAATGCCCAGTCCCTGTCGCCCTTCTGCATTTGAGAAGAAGCAGAGCAGTGTGGAGAGGCCTGGCCTTTAAAGACTAGGATTTTTATCTGCCTTGGAGTGTTTGGGCCTCAGTTTTCTGGGCTTTATGATGGAACTAATTAGTAACCACTCTCTTCAGTGGTGAGGCTGTTTCTAAATGTAATTATGCTAATAACAGTCTCTATGGCTGGTGATTTTACCCTCATTGAGCAAGAGATTTTTCCTCAGCCCCCGGGGCATGTGTTGGATCCTTTTTTAGGAGAACCTCAGAAGCTGTCAGGGCTTTCAGAGGACATTCCTGCTAATGCTGAGTTTCCAGAATTTTTTTCTCAATTCAGTTTCATACAGAAGAGACTCAGCTAGGCAGGAGCCTAGCTAGTGTGAAAGCCCCAAGTCCTTGCTCTTCTAGCCTTCCTTGAGCACTGCCCTGGAGCAGGTCTCTTTCTTTCCTGCATGTGAGGGCAGAGCAATTCCTGGAGAATTCTCTGTCTTACAGGACTTGGTGCCTGCATTTGGTCACAGGGAAAGATGGGGGCTGGGGGGGGGGGGAGAGATCCTTCCAGGCTTAGTCATCAGGGCCAGAATACACAGCACATTAACAAGACAGTTTTCTTGGAAAACTAAAAGTGTTGTCTCCAAAGTGCCTCCAGCAGCATTCTGCATTAAAATCCCTGCTCTTCTCTGCAGCTCCCCACCAGAAACAACTTGGACACCTCTTTTTTTTTTCCCCCTCCCTGTTGGCTTCTGCTTGGCAGCAGAAGACCATTTGCAAAATCCATGCTTTCTAAACCCTGGGCAGCAGCCAGGGCTTGTACCTGCTCCTGGGATAGGGGGGCGGGGGAGATTGCTGGGGCAGTCCATCCCAGTCCGACCTGGTCCACCCCGATGTCTCTCTGCTTCTGGGCCGGACAGCCTGCCTCTTCCCATTATCTACATTGTTCTTGTCAGAGCATTGGAGCATTGTCAGGGAAGAGGCTCAAGTGTGTGTGATTCTATGTGTCATCTTCTAGCCTTTCTCTGTATTTCTTGTTTAATCTATTTTTGAAAGAAACTCCATTAGTTTCCACCCTGGAATAACTTGTATTTTACATGAATTTACTGTATTAAGATTTCTAGTAATGGCTAATGGCAGGCCAGTTTCCAATGCCAGAGTCTTCCCTTGTGGTCCTCTTTTTGATTTTATCCGTGCTGACATGAGTGTGTTGTCAGTGAAAGGTAGGAGTACTTGCATTGTTTCTGAAGAGGGCGATGCTGGTTATTTTGATTCAAAGTGTGGTTATTTGCCTTGTTGATTATAGATCGAAGAATAGGACCATAGGTTTCTATCATTGTCCGGTTCATGTAGATAATTTAGGGCAGTGCTGTCAAATCCCTCATATCGATTCTGAAAGCCTCAGACTGATACTGTCTGTGTTGCATTTTTATTTTGCTAAACACTTTCCAATTGCATTTTAATCTCATTTAGGCCAACATGCAGGTTGACCAAACCTGATTTAGGACAATGAAGACCATGGGAAGAGTCCAGACCCTGCTGAATTCCAGCACTGACTCCCTCACTTGGTATAGCCTTGAGCAAATGATTCATCCCCTCTCCCCGTTCCCCCGCCCAGGTGCCCCTGAAAGCAAAAGAAAGGGCCCTCTTCATCTTCCTGCCCAGCTGGAGCATTTCACAGATTGTAAGTGAGGCGAGGGTCCTGGCTTCATTCCTTGGTAACATAGAGCAAAGGAGACAAGTCAGAGTTGTTGCCACTTTGCCTCAGTACCGCACTGTTGGTGAGACATGCCACAGTGGATGAGTCTAAGCATAGACTGGGGAAAGTTTAAAGCTGCCCATTAGGACAAATGAGAAGAAAACCATGGATGCAGTACTTGCCTATATCCGCTGGAGGGCACTGCTGGCCATCTGAGTCTCAGGTTTTTCCTGAGGTGACTTTGGGTTTGCCCCATATGGAGCCAGCCCTGCTGGGCTAGCACTCAATGCCCCCTCCTGAGTTCTGTGGGGTGGGGACCTTGTCACAGAGAGCCATGTGTGAGGTTATTCTAAACTTCAGGAGGTTCCTGGCTGTAGATCGTGTCTGTAATTCAGTTGTGGGGGCCATTTCAGAGCCAGCCCCATGGCCTGATTTGTAGCTACCTTTTTGTAGGTACAGCTTGGTCTCTCCTTCAGTGTGGGCCCCCATGCATGTACACGTGTGTGCACACACATCCCATGGCTCTTGGCATCCAGGGCTAGAGCTCTGTGACCCGCCCCAGCCACTGACAGCTCTATTTTAAGGCTGCAGTCCAGCAGAATAATTGACTTCTAGTGTGTCTTCAATGAGGGGGAGGACAGGACCACTTAAAATAGACCTGTCTTTGCTCAGGGTTAGTCAGTGACGTCCAGTTTCAGTGCCACAGATCTGTCTTCTCCTTTTCCACATGTATATGTATATTCCCAGTTCTGCTTGCTTTACTCAGAATTAGTTCATGCAGATCTTCCCTCATTGTTCTGAGGGCCTCAACTCACTCGCTCCTTCCCCCATTAGGGTTTGTGAATAGGCATCTACTTTTTTTTTCTGCTGGGAGTATTTTAGCATCTAAGGAACCTTTTTTCCTTTTCCAAGAAACATTTGTATAAGGGTATACGGTATGGTTTTTCAGAGTGCCTAAAATGTGCCAGACACTGTGCTGAGTTAGTTAGCTCTGGGGATGTAGAAGTGAAACATTCCCTGTCCCCAAGGAGCTTATGTACAAGGTCTACACATGGTAATTAAGGCAGTGTGGTGTGGGCTGTGGAGAGCCTTAAAATGGAGGAGGGGGAGTGGGGAGTAAAGGGGCAGAAGGTTTTAACTCCGAAAGAACAATCCTTCAAATTTTGGAGAGGAATGCCTTAATGCTTTGGCAGCGGGGCAGCAGAAAGACAAAGAGGCTTGTTCCTGCTCTCCTTGCTGTCCTGGTGGACTTGTCCAGTAGGTACTTTGAAGAGGGATGGGACAGACTCCTTCCCTTGGACCTTAAAAGCAGCTGGAGAGGAGGAGGTGGTCCATTCCAACCATCATTTGCAAAAGCCCAGAGATGGGAGATGGACCACAGCGCCAACTGTTGGGTTCAGTCTTAAATCTGTACAGATAAAAATATTGAGGTAAAAATTTTACATGTTTCTTTAGCTAGGACTGAGCTAGTGGGAAAAATGAAAGTGGGTGCTCTCTGTATGGAATAGCCCTGACCTCTTTCTGGTCCCCTAGAAGTTTGCTCCTCCCTCTGCAAATGGAGTCTGTGCTCCCTTGCCCTTAGATGGCAGATCTTGGTGCTCTGCTAAAGCTGTTGCTTTTCTTCTATGCCTGGTGTTGTAGTGGTGTTTGTTTAAAGCATCCTGGGAAGGTGAATGGCCTCCGTGATTTGTTTCCCCTCCTGCTTTTCTGCTTCATTTCTGTAGAGATTGGTCACTAATTACACCATGGAAAGATTTCCAAGTAAGGCTCCCATCTTCTAGTCCTCAGGCCACTTTGTTTTTTCTGTAGGTTGCTTCAGCCTTGGAAAAATGGAAGATAGCAATCCGAGAGGCCCAGACCTTCTCTCGGATGCACGTGCTTCTTGGAATGCTTGATGCCTGCATCAAATGGGACATGTCTGCAGAGAATGCCAGGTGCAAAGTGTGTCGGAAGAAAGGTATGACAGCAGGCCACATTGAGGCTAGTACTGCCATGCATAGAGAGCATAGGAATTGTGCAGCTTTTCATTGCTAAGTCTTTCTGTATCATCCCAGGGTTTCTATACTCATAGTATGCATCTCTACCAAATTTAGTAACCAGTGGTAGTGGTAGTGGTAGTAGTAGTAGTACTCAGATCCTTTTCTTGAGATAGACATTCTCTTTCTCTCTCTTACACGTGGACACAACACACCTACTCTTTACAGATGAGGAAGATCTGAGGCCCATTACTTGCCCTTGGGTCACATAGGCAGTACATTCAAACTGCCAGAGGTTGTGATTCTGGGTCCTGTAGTTTAAAATCCTCTTTCTACTTAAAATGACAGGGCTACATGTGGTTTGATGCCAGCATTGTTTTACTTAGTTGAGAACCTGTTTGTGTTTGGAGGAGAAAAAACCCAAAATATTTAGTCACATGAATTATTGAATCTCCAGTACGTGCCTGAAATCATATTCCTATAGGGGAGTCTTTGTGGTCTTTGCCTGATTTAGCTGTTCCTGCCAGAGGCAGTCTTGTCCAAATCAGGTCTAGTTTCTGCCCCTCTGCCCCCAGAAGTACTTAGAAAGGCACTTGGGGAGATATACCCCCAGAGGCATGAGATCAGTGATCCTGGCACCTGCACAGTGCAGGAGGTTCCTGCAGACAGGCAGGTAGTAAGTAGCATCTGGTAGTGGGACAGAGCTTACAGAATTTGGAGAGAAAAGCCCAGGGGCAAAGCTTGGTTGCTTAGGGCAACCCTTTTCTGAGTTGTCAGTCGTCCCTGCTTGCCTGTATCCAGTGTAGCCTTCTCAGGGGTGGTTTAAGTGTGATCACCTGTCTGCTACCCAGTCCTGAGCTTAGTTCAGGGCCACTTGAGGCCAGTTCATTTTCTCTGTTTGGGCCCATCTCTTTTCATTTCCCCATTTACAAAATGGGAAGATTAGTACCTGGTTCATTCATCTTTCTTAAAAGTTCTGTGGCGGGGATTCATATATGGGTGAAAAATTTACCACGGGCTTGAGCTGAAATCAGTAATAAACTGGCTTAAAATGAGTCTCACTTGAGTCCTTCAGTATGCCCGGGGGAGGGGGGGGTGTAAAGATTATTTTAGCTTTAAGTCTGTGACTTTGTAAGTTACAAAAATAAGAGGAATTTGCCATATCGTAGACTCAGCCGAGTTACAGGGCACTTGCCTGGGCCAGCCCTGCCCTGCCCTTGCCTGCTCAACCAGTAGACTGTTCTGGCCCCAGTGAGTCTCCCCCAGGAGCTCCGTAGGAGCCCCTCCTGGAGACTGAATGTCTGTTGCTGTGCTACCAGACAACATGACTCTGGGGTGGTTTGTTTTTTGTTTTGGGGTCGGGCTTTTGCAGGTGAAGATGACAAGCTGATCCTATGTGATGAGTGCAATAAAGCCTTCCACCTGTTTTGTCTGAGGCCCGTACTGTATGAGATTCCAGATGGAGAGTGGCAATGCCCAGCCTGCCAGCCTGCTACTTCCCGACGAAGCTGTAGGGGCAGGTAAGTGAGCCTGAGCTTAGTGCTCAGTGTGAACAGAGGGAGTCTCATTTTACTTCTGGGCCTGGCACATTGACCCTTGCACCCACAACTCTCCATTTTGGTGATTCTTGGCTCAGCTTGGATTTGATGTTACCCTTTATTAGCCTTACCAAGAGGGAGAGGAGGTCAAGGGTAGAGCTTGTGTGATCCTTGTCCATCTGTCCCTGTCAAGTTGTATCCTTCTCCATCTCTGATACAGTTAGAGAATAAAAGGAAGAGCCACCCTGTTCCCCAGAGGTTAGGCCTGTAGCCAGCTGGTGTGGGTGGAATTGTACTTGCTTTGATGTCTTGGTCACCTGCAAGCTGTCTCACCTGCTGGAATGGAGCCATCAGCTGAACTGACACCTGTCAACTTGCTGTTGTCCTCCTAGCATGCACCCTTCCAGTGCTGGCTGGCCATGGATAGGGGATGTGTCGCCATTTTGTTTGTGTCACACCTGGCCTTCCTGGGTCAAAGTCAGTTCTCACTGGTGACTGTTGGGACAAACATGTAATATGTGGACACATGCTGCTATGTCCTGTGCCCTCTTTGGGGACTCATTTAAGATCCTAGTCAGTATCCCTTTATCCCCTTCTCCCCCAAATAGAAATTACACTGAAGATTCAGATGATGAGGATGACGGAGAAGAGGGCGATTCGGAGGAAGAAGAAGAGGAGGAGGAAGAGGAGGAGGAGGAAGATTATGAAGTGGCTGGAGTTCGATGTGAGTTTTCGAGTGCATGACTGAACTTGGACTTGTTTTGTCTAATGTAAACTTCTCATAGCCCACAGCCAAAGACCACCATGAATCTTCTTCTCCAGGGAGCCTGTCACTCTGATTAGACTTGTGCTCTCTTGCTTCCTACTTCCCTGCGTCACAGGTGACATCCCATCCAGCTCCCTTAGACATCATGTTGTGTAGTCAGGGATGGGCTGTCAGATTTGGGGGGGGGGGGGGTTCCTGACCAGAGCCCCTGAACAGGAGCATGAAGGTTCTCCACTTTGGGATGGAAGTTAAGGAATGTTTCATCATAGCCCTCAAACAGTTGCTTTGGCCTTTTTTGGACAGACAGTGCTGAGCTTTCATTTACTGTGGGCCTTTTGTCTGGATGCAGTGAGAAACCTTCCTTGGAAGGCAGTTTGGCTGGTTTATCATGGACTTTTTTCTTTATGGCTAAGAATAAGGGTGCTCAAGGTAAAAAAAATTGCCCCTATATTGGTTTGTCCAGATTTAAAACCCCCAACCCGCCATGTTCACTCTGGTTTGTCCAGTACTCTTTCCCCACAAATTTCGAGGGTGGCCTTCTTGAAAGGAGGGTGGACAGTGAGAGCTTACCCTCAGAATGGTAAGTAAAAAAGCCTAGTGTTTCATGTATTATCTCTGTAACAGAATCACTAGCCCCAGAAATGTTTTTCCCTTCACCAAGAGAATGTCAAAAATCCTCGTAGCTCTTGGTGTGGGCAGTGAATTCTGAAGGTTCTCACATATGAGATCAGTATTCTGCTTGTTTTGGCCATTGGTGTCAAAGTTCTATGGAATTGTTCTCATCTCTACCCCCATGACTACCCTCCACCCCACAGTCAGTTGAACATGGTACCAGGGTCCACTGTCAAGAAGTGCTTCTTCTGTTGAAATTGGGGGACCAGTTCCTAGCTCTTCAAAACCCATAGCCCCACCATGGCCTTTAGGAGCACCAATGTCCGGAAACAGCTAATGAAGCTAATTCAGATGATCCCCACGTCAGCCTGGTGTCATCCTTTGGGCTTTGAATTTACAAAGATGCTGGGATAGTTTTGGATGGATCCCTAAGGACCTGGTGGACCAGCTGATGGCATCCCACAGGGTGCTCACCTCATTTGGCTCTTACTGGCCTCCCAGGCTCTGCTTTGGGCGGGGATTCTTGCCCTCTCAGAGTAGCCAGGCCCCAAGCCAAGTGCTCTGACAATAGTAAAAGAAGAGCTGCTGTGGTCTAAAAATACAATATGAAATGTTGTCAGTCCAGTCTTGGCCTCAGCTCCCCAACCCTGCCCAGAATTTCAGCTGCTGAGTGTCCAGGATGGGAGCCTGGAAAAATCCTTGGTTTAATGGAGAAGGCCTGAGCTTAGATCTTGGTAGAGCATTTGTTTCTGAGGCCATTCTCGACAGTGTTGGCTTGGGGGGCATCACCAGACATGTTAAGAGCAGTGGCCTTGATGTGAAACTGAGCAGGTGACTTAGGGGCCAGGCTGGCTACTGTCCATTCAAGGGCTATAGCCCATGCTTGTGGCTTCATTGTGTGGTATAGTCCAGCAGCAAGGGGATAACCACAGAGATAAATACCTCCTGGGCTGACCAAAGTGAGGGCAAAGCTCAGACAAGACCAGCCCTGTGGCCCTCTGTTCTAGTCTCTGAGTAGAAAACACCTGTCTGGACACCTTGTTGGCTTATATTTCTTTGCAAGGAAATTGTGTTGAATTCTGGATCTATTGGCACCTGCCCAAGGATCCTCAGGACAGCTCTTTGCTTTCCAAAAGGATTGTGAGATTGTGAGTGAATTAGATTTCCCGAAGTCTCCCACTGGCTGCTCAAACTGGTTAAGTAACTTGGGGGGGGGGGGGGGGATGAGCAGTGGGAGGTCTTTGGCAGCTTCTGAAAGGCAGTATTCCTTTCTCCTCTGCTTTTTTCTTTGGCTTGTTTTGTACCTGAAAACCTCCCTTCTAGAGCAAAGGAAGCCTGAACATCCCATCTGGAAGGTGGGGGGCTGGGGCTGGGCATCTGTTGGGACCCTGCCAGGATTAGGATTCTAAAGTTGTCTTTGCCACTGCCTTCTCTGAAGGTCTAAAGCCATGGTTTTTATTTGTTTTTTTTTAAAGTACGACCCCGAAAGCCGGCCCGGGGCAAGCATGGTAGCATCTCCTCTACCTCGAGGCCAGGCCGTAGTGCAGGCAAGAAGTTACATCCTTCCAGGAGACCCCGGCAGAGGGCCCTGACAGTGGAGGAGGCCGAAGTTGATGAACTGGTAAGCTGGAATTGCTTTCAGGAGACAGGTGGGGATGCTCCTCCCCTCCCTTCCCCCACCTCCACTTAATTGGGGGAGGGGGGGTCTTAGAGCCGGACCCAAGCCAGCTGGGCCTTCAGGCCCTCCAAGGACCCAGCTATGCCCGGCATCCTTCTGCATTCATTTTCACACTTTGTCTGCAGCTTGTTTTTAAATAGTATCCTTCTGTCTCTGGAGGGGGTCGGAGGGGCCAACGGGTTCCTGGGTGTGAGAATGCCAGCAATGCCAGAAGCTTGCTTGCTGTGTTGGGTCCTTTTTCTGACAGTTGTTGGGGGAGACCCTCCTGGCCTTCAGACTGTCAGTTTTGTGCTGCCCAGTGGTTTAGGTGGGAGGAAATGCAGACACGGCTCCTGTCCTTGGTCAGAATGTCCAATGGTTCTTGGGGTATGGCAGAGCCTGGGCCCTGCTGTGGCCCCCACCTGCCCAAAGCCCTTCTGGTGAATCTGGGTCACCTAGCACAGCCCAGAGGAGCGTTTGAGGGCTTCTGGGCCTTGCTTGGCCCTTCTTATCTTCTCACCCTCTTCACCCCCAAATCTGGAGCTGGACAGTTCTGGTTTTCCCCATATTTCTCTCCATGACAGCAGAGTCCCAGGGGCCATCAGCTGTTGCTGGTCATGGCTTTAAATCTCACATTGAGGCCTCCTAAAAGCTGGTTCTGACCCTGGCACAGCTACTTGGGGAAAGGCAAATGGGGCTGGAGCCAGGCAGGCTGGTGCTTCTGGGCTGGGCATGCTCTCCTTTGTCCCTGCTTGAGCATTCTGCCCATAAACTCCCAGAAGACAACGAGGCGCTCTCTGCCCTCACTCCAAGTTTGACTTTATAAAGGGATCATCGTTCCTATTGATGCCACAAAAGCCCTTGCTGGCCTTTGTTATTGTAAAAGGAAGGAGAAGAGAATATTCATCCTGTTTTCTTCTAGGACATGCACACACTGTCTTCCCTGCTCTTCCTGCCCAGTGACACACACATGCACGCTCTTGCACACATGCATACACATGCCAGCGTGGACCTGCCTCTGTCCAGTTTTCAGCCCTACCTCATTCCCTTCCTGTACTGCTGGGGGGGGGGGGGGGTTCACTAATGCTGCTTTCTTTCCTCTGCTTGGAAACAGGTGCTTCAGACAAAGAGAGGCTCTCGAAGGCAGACATTGGAGCTACAGAAGTGTGAAGAGATCCTCACTAAGCTCATTAAGTTCCGATTCAGCTGGCCTTTCAGGTCAGCATCCCAGCCTGCCCCAGCCCCGGTGCCCGCAACCAGCCATAGCTCCCCTATGCCCAGACTGAGGGGGGCTCTCACAGGAGTGGTCCGTGGGCAGAGCCCTCATGCTCCTTTCTGGGACTGATCTTCCCTGGACTCAGTCGTTGGGCTGACAGAGGGACAAGGCGGGGTAGGCTCGGTGCTGCCCTTGTTGGCAGTGGATATGTCCCTGGGCCTCTGTTGCTGACTTCTTCTTTCTTCCCCCCCACTTCCCCCAGGGAGCCTGTGACCACGGAGGAGGCAGAAGATTATTTCGAGGTCATCAGCCACCCCATGGACTTCCAGACGATGAAGAATAAATGCTCGTGTGGCGCTTACCGATCGGTGCAGGAATTCCTGTCTGACATGAAGCAGGTGTTTGCCAATGCGGAGCATTATAACTGCCACGGCAGCCACGTGCTGACCTGCCTGGCGAAGACGGAACAGTGCCTCGTGGCCTTGGTGCATAAGCACCTGCCAGGTCACTCGTACATCCGCAGGAAGCACAAGAAGCTCCCAGACCAGTCCCTGGAGGGGGAGGTGGGGGACAGTGACCCAGAGCCACCGGGACATTCCAGGGGACGGAAGAGGAAGAAATAAAAGGAGGCCAGGAATGGTGTCCAGGGCGGTGGTGGCAGTAGGGGGCGAAGACTGAGTGGGCCTTCCAGGGAATGGTTCAGAGGGAGTGCGAGAGTGACCCTTTTCTGAGGCCTCACCTCGCCACCGCCACAGCTGTTGCCACCACCACCGCCACTACAGAGAGAACTGAGCACCTGCTTCGGATATAATAAATGTTGGTAGGCAATGTTGGTACTAGGTTGGCTTCTGTGCCCAGAGTGGTCTCAAAAGGGATGGAACGGGGATGGGGGCGGGCACTCTTGCTGCCATGTTGAAATTGTTAGGAAGTCAGTGAAATGCCAAGGTGTTCCCTGGGAATCCTGTCCCCCACTTGCTCAGAGTTCTCTCCTCCTTTCCAGCCCCTGGGGGGCTACCATAGAGGGCTTTGGTGCCTTCTGCTGGCTGCCTGCAGAATTGAGCCCTTGCTCTTAGTGCAGGGGAGTGATTGCTTTGCTACACAGGACCAAGAGTAACCAGGCCAGTGGGCTGTTGATTTTTAAAAATATATATATATACACACACATACATATATATATATATAT
>CM053593.1:374620287-374634610 GCA_028646575.1 Pseudocheirus occidentalis
CCAGAGAGAGAGAGACAGAGATAGAGACAGAGACAGAGAGACAGAGAGAGAACCAGAGAGAGAGAGAGACAGAGATAGAGACAGAGACAGAGAGACAGAGAGAGAACCAGAGAGAGAGAGACAGAGACAGAGAGAGACAGAAAGAGACAGAGAGAGACAGAGAGACAGAGATAGAGACAGAGACAGAGAGAGAACCAGAGAGAGACAGAGAGAGACAGAGAGAGACAGAGACAGAGAGAGACAGAGAGACAGAGACAGAGATAGAGACAGAGACAGAGAGAGACAGAGAGACAGAGACAGAGACAGAGAGAGACAGAGAGACAGACAGAGAGAGACAGAGAGAGAGAGACAGAGATAGAGATAGAGACAGAGACAGAGAGACAGAGAGAGAACCAGAGAGAGACAGAGACAGAGAGAGACAGAGATAGAGACAGAGACAGAGAGACAGAGAGAACCAGAGAGAGAGAGAGACAGAGAGAGAACCAGAGAGAGAGAGAGAGACAGAGACAGAGACAGAGAGAGACAGAGAGAGAACCAGAGAGAGAGACAGAGATAGAGACAGAGACAGAGAGAGAACCAGAGAGAGAGAGAGAGACAGAGATAGAGACAGAGAAAGAGAGACAGAGAGAGAACCAGAGAGAGAGACAGAGACAGAGAGAGAACCAGAGAGAGACAGAGAGAGAACCAGAGAGAGACAGAGACAGAGAGAGAGACAGAGACAGAGAGACAGAGAGAGAACCAGAGAGAGAGAGACAGAGACAGAGAGAGACTGAGAGAGACAGAGATAGAGACAGAGACAGAGAGAACTAGAGAGAGACAGAGACAGAGAGAGACAGAGATAGAGACAGAGACAGAGAGAGAACCAGAGAGAGAGAGAGAGAGAGACAGAGACAGAGATAGAGACAGAGACAGAGAGACAGAGAGAGAACCAGAGAGAGAGAGAGAGAGAGAGACAGAGACAGAGAGAGAACCAGAGAGAGAGAGACAGAGAGAGACAGAGAGAGACAGAGACAGAGATAGAGACAGAGACAGAGAGACAGAGAGAGAACCAGAGAGAGACAGAGACAGAGAGAGACTGAGAGAGACAGAGAGACAGAGACAGAGATGGAGGGGCCTAAGGCAGCATCTAGTACAGGGGTTCTTAGCTTGCAGTACACGGACACTCCACAGAAGGGACCGACACATAGATTTCAGTGGGGTCCATCAACCTATCTCTTTAATATTTTGGTAACCTCTTCAACCTAACTGGTTTGTTTTATTAACCTTCGTATCTTATTTTATGCATTTAAGCACATGACTCTGAGCAAGGGTCCGGGGCTTCCCCAGACAGCCTGACTGTCCCTGACACAAACAGGGTGAAGAATTCCTGATTTCTTCTCCAATTTCATCATTTTACAAATGAGAAACTGCCTGAGGCAGAACTCGAACTCAAGTCCTTCTGATTTTCTGTGTGTTCTTTGATCTGTGACCTCTCACCACTCCCTTCATTCTGCTCCATGGAGTTGGCCATGGGTGTTAGAGAAGGGTTTTCTCTGTCTGAACCCATCATTCTGAGGATTTTATTCAGGACTGATGGGAGTGTGCTGGCCTGAAGTTCCCCCATGACCCTTGGCCAGGTCCCTCAGGTTCCCCAGATCTTAGTATGGGGGTCCTGTCCACATTGGCCATCAACAAACATTTGCTAATGGACAGTAGTAATTTGTAGTGAGAGGCAGCCTGTCAAGGTAGAGGAAAGGCCAACACTCAGGGTCAGGAGGACACGGGTTAAAGTCACCTCTGACTTGAACTGCCTGTATGGTCCGGAGGGCTTCCAGGCATCCCCACCCCTGGATGAATTTTACTCAATAACTTTGTATGGAGTTTTCACAAGAGAAGGTGCCTACTCTGAGAAAAACTTCATAGTCTACATCCTAGGACCACGGTGGGTCCAGTTTGCTGGGAGAGACCTTGGAGTCTACTGTGTTCAGCCCCCTCATTTTACTACAGAGCAGGGCTCCAAAAGATGTGTCCAAGTCAGTATTTGAACCCAAAGCTTCTTACTTCACATTTTGGGTTCACACATCTGGCACTGGAGCCAGGACTGTGGAGAATCTCCTGCTGCTGTTCAGTCATTCTGTTGGACTCTTTGGGGTTTTCTTGGCAAAGACACTAACATAGATGAGGAAAATGAGGCAAGCAGGGTGAAGTGACTGGTTCAGGGTCACACAGCTAGTAAGTATCTGAGGTCAGATTTGAACTCAGGAAGATGCTCTTCTTGCCTCTGGAGCTCTGTGCGCTATAGCACCCCTGGCTGCACCCCTAGTGTTCTGACTGCGAGGAAAATGCTTTCTCTGGTATGTATGGCTCCCTTCCCAGTGTCCTCCACTCCATGAGGAAACCTGGTCTCTGGCCCAATCCCACTGACGTCAGAGCACGTCGTTTGCTCTGTTGGGGAGAGATGTCCCTTCGTGAGCGGTCAGTTCTTCCTCTGTGGCCTCCCAGGGGCTTGTGTGGGGGGACCAAAGACCTACAGATCAGCCTTGGAGTGTGGGGAGGTGTGTGTGTGTGTGTGTGTGTGTGTGTGTGTGTGTGTGTGTGTGTGTGTCCCTACCTGGAACAGCTCACTGGGGGGAAGCACTGGAATACATGGGGAAAAAATGGCTCGGGGTCAAATCCCACCCCTCCTACTATCCCTGTGACCTTGGACAAGGAGTTCCTTCACCTCTGAGCCTCTGTAAAATGATGCGGTTGGAGCAGATGGCATCTAAGCCCCAGCTGGTGATCCTGGGAATGCTCTCATGGGGACAGGGTTGGTATCAAGATAGACTAGGGGGATGACTGGATGAATGGGCATAGGAACCCTGATTGGATCAGCAGGACAAGTTGAGAGAGAGGGACCCTCTGGCCTGAGGCTCTAGTGTCCAGTCTGGACCTTGCTCAAGATTCAGCAGGAAGAGGGAGCTCTTGGTTGGGTGGGAGCCCACCCCAAAGCCAGCCTCCGTGCTCCCCCCCCACCAGCATCCCTAGCCAAGGGCTGGGGGCTGAGGCTCCTGCACCTCCTGAAAGTCGCTTTGTGGATGCTGGGCCAGGAGCTCCTGTTTCGTTGACTTTGGAACCTGCCATTCATTTATCCAGCTCAAAGGAAAATTCAGCAGCAGTGGAGAGAAAACAAAATAACTCAGCTGGCCACAAGGAGAAGGGAGCAAGCCCCAGGACCCCTACCCCACCCCACCACACACTCCCCACAGGGAGGCCCTGCTCCCTCCCTGCATTCAGGGATTCTCCGTTATCAGGCATGGGGGCTGAGTGGGGATGGCCTGCACCGGTTCATCCACACTCTACCCCAGCCCTGCTCGAGACAGAGGATGTACTCAGAAGCAGCTGGCCAGCCCCTGGGGGAAGGGGGGCATCCTGTGGCTAGGGTTAGAGGTCAATCTGTGACTGCCATTAAAAATTTTAGAGGTCGATCTATGCCCCAGATTAGAGGTCCGGCAATGGCCAGGGCGAGAAGGCAGGTTCCTCTTCCTAGAACATGCTGTGGTCTGCTCTGACCTTGCCCTGGTCAGCCTGGATCTTGCTGGACCTGACCTTACAGGGCAGTGAGCTCAGCCCTAAACCCCAAATCTTGACAAACTAAGGGGCCTGGCCCCAAGTTCTTGGCTGGTCTAAGCCCCCCAACATGAGGCCTGGCCTGCCCTCTCCCTTCCCCCAACCCAGCTCCCACGGGGGTTGGAGTCTAGAGCAGAAGCCAAAGTTGGGCTGGGATTGAATTTCACTTTCAGATGTCACCCTGTTACTCTTGGCTGCCCCTGGGCAGCCCCCAACATTTGGGGTCTCGTTAGCAGAGGCCAAGAGGGCCTGAGGGGAGGGGAGGATTTCTTCCCTGCCTGCCCACCCCTCCCCCAGCCTCAGGGCAGCCTTGGTGAGGTCCTCAGTCTCATGTTGTCCTTCCCAGGCCCTCTGGACTGACCAAGGGAGAAGGAGGAAGAAGGGGAGAAGGAGCCCTCCTCCCTACTCCAGGCCTGGCCTCTGCCTCCAGGCATCGGCCCTCCAACTCTCCCTAGGGAAATCTTTCTCACCCTTCAAGGCTGCCTTCTCCAGCAAGTCCCCTTCAGGTCCCCTAGCCAGCCATGCTCTTCCTGCCCCTTTGTCCTCAGCCCCTCAGCCTGGTTTCAGGCTTATTTAGGTGGATTAGCCCTTCTTCAGCCACTCCCTGCAAAATTGCCGGGCCTCTAGGCAAGTCTGAGACTTAGCATCTCATGTTTGGAAGCCCAGCAGTCAGCATGAGGGAGTCAGGAAGCCTGCCTGAGACACTCACTCCTTGTATGGCTCTGGGCAAGTCACCTCAGCCTCCATCTGCATCAGTTTGCACATCTGTGAAATGGAGAAGATGACAGCAGTTCCCAGGGCAGTTGTGCGGACCCAGCCATGTCACACAGGTGATGTGTGCATACCTTCAAGTGCTCCAGGAACCTTCCTTCCCCTCCTTCCCCTCCTTCCCCTCCTTCCCCTCCTTCCCCTCCTCCTTTCCCTCCTCCCCCTTCCCCCTCTTCCTTCTTTCTCCAG
This sequence comes from Pseudocheirus occidentalis, assembly GCA_028646575.1. Taxonomy (NCBI): domain Eukaryota; kingdom Metazoa; phylum Chordata; class Mammalia; order Diprotodontia; family Pseudocheiridae; genus Pseudocheirus; species Pseudocheirus occidentalis. The sequence goes on from CM053593.1 coordinate 374,624,833, forward strand.
GCTCCTTGAGGGCAGAATCTATGTGTATCACTCCCAATATACTATCCCCAGCTGGTCATTTGCTCCAGAGAGTCATGGCACCTGGACACACTCCTTTGTCTGAAACCCAGCGCTCTGACTACACTATCACACATGAATGCTTCAGGATTTACACACCCTGGGACATCATGGGTAACTCCCCAAAGATGCAGAGCATGACTCCTCTATGACTTAGAAGGCTTTCACGAAATTTTGTGGCAAAAAACTCCACCGCTCTGAAACCCATTTCCAAAGACGGAGTTTTGTTCTCTGCTGATTGACTGTCCAGTCTGTGCTCAAAGCTCATTGAATCTGGTAGGACCTCAGTTGTATAGTCCATGGTTGGCTTGATAACTTTAGCAGCAAGTCTACCTTACATCCAGCAGGCGCTTAATCAATGTTGGTGGAGCACCAACCCTTGTGCTCCTAGCCCTTAGCACCCGCTGCTTTGTAATGATTTGTTTCTTGGGTGACTCACTCTATGAAGCAAACAATCAGGAAGCATTTATTAAGCACCTACTATCTGTAAGTCACTCTGTCAGGTGCTGGGGATGTAGACAGAAGCCAAACAATCTTTGCCTTCAAAGACCTTATATTTAATGTGGGAGAATACATCAATCTATCTATCATCAGTCAATAAGCATTTATTAAGTGCCTACTGTGTGCCAGTCAGTTTCCTAGGCACTGAGGATAAAAAGGCAGAAGTGGAACAGTTCCTGCCCTCAAAGGGCTTACATTCTCTCAGAGGAGATAACTCATAAATACATAAATATTTGAAATACAGGATTAGGAATAGAGACTGCACTTGAGATTTCACTGGTCATCTGACCATATATGGCATCCTCCTGAAGCTGAGACTAGCCCTGGGCAGATGCTTTCAGATACTTCAAACCCATGAACCACTGGGTCCATTCTATCAGCACTTATAAGGGGTCTGTGAATTCTGTTGTCCCTGAATGACTTCTCCTGGGTAGAAACAGGACCAGCTGATTCCCAGGGCTGGGAAGGAGACTGGCCCCAAGGGCAATGCATTCTTAGAGTGTGATTCTGTCTGATCCATCTTCCAAGCATTTGGGCTTAGGTCAGTTGACTGGTTGGCTGAAATCAATCCATTGTATTGATTTTTGACCAGGGCTGAGTAGAGAAGGACAATTGATGTCTCTCTCTGGAAAAGACACTTCTTTGAGTGAAACCATCATAGTAATGACTCACATTGGGCTTGCAGAAAGGATTTTATGGCATCTCTTCTACTTCTAAAACCCATGGTTCTATGTTTCCATGTGGAACAGAAACAGGCCCAGCAAAGAATGCTGAAACATTTCAATAAAAACTTCCATCCAGATCAACAGTCATCCATTCATCACTACTCATTGGATCTGGTCAGACAATGACTTCTCACATCCCCAAACCATATTAGTATCCAAGTCACATCTCTTCATTTTGTCTATTAGCATGAGAGACTTGGTTAAATGCCTTGGTGAAATCAAGATATACTTCTATCTATGGCATTTCCCTAATCTGCTCCTCAAGTACTGCTATCAAAAGAGGTAATGAGCTTAATCTGGCATGATTTATTCTTGGTGAACCCTGTGTGCTCTTAGTACTCACCTATTTTCTTTCTAAATGCTTCCAAGCTGTCCCTTGAATATTAGGCATCAATGTCAGTTTTCCTATTCCATAGTAAAAAACAGCAGTACTCAACCTGTGGATTATGTTCAATTTGTAACAATAAAAATACATCCTGCATATCAGATATTTACATTATGATTCATAACAGTAGCAAAATTACAGTTATGAAGCAGCAACGAAAATCATTTTATGATTGGGGGTCACAGCAACATGAGGAACTGTATGAAAGGGCCGCGGCATTAGGAAGGTTGAGAACCACCGATCTAAAGTAACTAACCTTGCTTTCCTGAAATTGAGATATATGACCACTTTCAGTTCTGTATCTCCTCTGACACTAGTTGAGTGACTGTGGGCAAGTCATTTAAACATCCCTCACCCCCAGGGCTGAAAACAACAATGATGATGATGATGATGATGATGATGATGACCATTTATATGGTGCTTTAGATGACATTTGCAAAGAGCACAAATATTATTTCACAGCACCCCTGGAAGGTAGGTGCTATTATTATCCCTGTGTTTTACAGATAAGGAAACTAAAGCAATCAAGGATAAGTGACTTGTTCAAGTTCACTCACACACTTAATAAGTATCTGAGGCTGGGCTTGAGCACAGGTCTTCCTTTCTCCAAGTCCAGAGCTCTAACCACTGTGCAACCTGCCTCCTTTAGACAGTCTTCAAGGTCACTTATCCATTCCAACAATCATGGGCAGGGGATTAGTGATTTCATGTGACTTTCAGTACTTTGTGATGTCATCCATCCAGGCCTGTGGACTTTGATTCATTTTTTTCTTTTTTCTTTTTGGAGGACAATTGGGTTTAAGTGACTCGCCCAAAGTCACACGGCTCGTAAGTGTGTCAAGCATCTGAGCCTGGATTTGAACTCAGGTCCTCCTGACTCCAGGGCTGGTGTTTTAGTCACTGTGCCACCTAGCTGCCCCTGGACTTTGATTCATTAAGAAGAGCTAGAGGCTCTCACTAGCATCTCACTTTTTCTTTTTAGGTCGTCTTTATTTTTTTCATTTCATTTATTTACTTATTTTTTTAAGATTTTAATTCCATCTTAACCGTTTTGTTCTTTCCCCCTTAAAGATGCTTTTCTCCTCTACTCTGCTGTCTCCCAGCCCTGTTTTTCGTCCTCACCACAAGTCTGTCCTTCTCTGTTCTTCTAGTATGTCACTGCTGCTTGGCTCTCACTTTTTTCCCTTCCAAGTCTTGATCCTAGAGCAAACTAGCTCATGTCGACACCATCAATTTCCTGCCCCTTTTCCTTTCTGCCATTGGCACATTGCCAAACCCAAACTCTGGCTCATCCCCATCACTCACCTTCCTCGTGGGTGCTTGGTCACATGCTGCCGGACGCCATTAGAGGACATCACACAACTACGCCATCTGAATTCATCCCAAGTTTGTTATCTAATCTCAGCTGGGCTCTGGAGGAGTGCAGCCTAGCACCCTCCTCAAATGGAGGTTCTGGGAAGAACCATCCAAAAGGAGGGAGGGGACCGATGGGGAGGGTACCTCTGAGATGAGATTTCTAGGGCTGATGTGATAAAGGTCACAAGATGAGGAGGCTGCTGGGGCATGATGGTGAAGTCTGATGGAGGAGTGGGTAGCTCAGTGAGAAGTGACAAAATGGTGGGCCTGAGCAGGTCAAAACTCCTGTGCCGATCAAAGCGGGAATGGCCCACCAGTGGATGCTGTACTTCCAGTCCGGGCAAGATAGGGAGACCTAGTCTTTAGAAAAATACAAAAAGACAACCAAGGGTCAAAATTTAAATTCATGTCCTAAGATTGAAATTCAGTATTCTCCCTATTGCACCAATTGGTTTGGCTGGAGCCTCTGCTGAGGATTCCACTTCCTAGCCAACTCAAGCTGATGTCTTCCCCCATTAGAATAGGACTGTCTTTATTTATGCTTATATTTTTACCTCCAATGCTTGGTACAGAGCAAATGCTTAATAAATGCTTTCTCTATCTACATTCCCTCCTTTCCTCCCTTCTCTCTCCCTTCCTTTCTCCCCCTTCTATCCCTCCCCCTTTTTCTCTCTCCCTCCCCTTACCACCCCTCTCCCTTTTTTCTCTCTCCCTCCAATCCTCCATCCCTCCTTTGCAGAAGCTGGAGACTCTGGGTGGGATATATTGCATATCCTGTCAGACATGGCTGATGATACATTGGTTGGTCTTGTTACCCTACGGATTTGTTCCCTCTCTCTTTTTTTTTTCATCTTATTTTCAAAAGATGACTTATTGGGGAAAGGATGGAGGTAGGGTTCTATTGAGAAATAAAGGTTTTGGGACCCTAAGAAGTATCAATAAAAATGTAATAAGGAAAAGGAAGAAAAGGGGAAAAAAGGAGAAAGCTGGGGCGGGATTGGCTTGTTGGGCTGAGATAAGCCAGTTTGCCCCTGACCTCTGTCAGGGTGATGCTTTCAGCAGCCCACAGATCCCTCTTATGAAGGGAATGCTGGAAACATCTCACAGATTCCTCTTATGAAGGTCCCAGACACTGTGGTGCCATTAATTCTGCTGATAGAGTGCCAGAGGTGCAGCAGGAGGGGTGAGATTCTCCTTTGACTCGGAGGGAAGACGTCACTGTGGTCAGGGGAGTGTCCTTGCCATCTGGCACCTAACTTCACCCTTGTCCTCATAGACTAAAATTCTAATGACACAGAAGACATGATTCCTTTGAGGAAAAGGGGGAGTTGTCTAAAGGGACCAATGTGGATTAACTTAGATTTAACTCACACACACCTACACACACACATTCAAGATCACAGAGCAATTTCTGGACCTGACTTTACAGGGCACTGAGCTCAACCTTCAGCTGTTTTTTATACAGAAGAGGGAACTTCATAGAGGGGAAGTGACTTGCCCTCTGAGGTAGAATTTGAACTTAAGTCTTTCTGCCTCCAAGATCAGTGTTCTATTTATTACTCCATGTTCCCTCATTCAGAAGACAGGCACAAGGACCAATGAGAGTATGAATTAATACAAAAGAATGCTGGTGAAACTTACTGTGAGAATCCAGTTAGGGGCACCAATGCCCAGAAGGAGCAGAAGCTGACCATGAATGATAAAGACCACAAGAAAACTTTTTCTGGTTATGTTGTGGGCAAGAGGCAGGTCAGAAGGACAATGCTATTGTTTAAGGTGGATGGGCTGTTTTTTGTCCTTCATTCTCAAAGAGGACCAGAACATCAGGGAGGTGATGCCATGATTTGCAAATGAACTGGATTTAAGTGAGGCAGGGCTATGCAAGGTCACCAGCCTCGCTTTCTCCTTCCAAGCCATCTGGGTCCAGTGGCCAGATATAGATCAGGACAACTGAAGATGGCCCCACAAGAAGAGGGACAGAAATAATGGAGGAAGAGAAGATGCCCGCAAGGGTGGAAGGACATGGTCATTGAGTGGATTCTTTTTGCTTGATTGTGCAGATGTGTTACAAGGGATGTTTTTTTTTCTGTTTTTAATTTGGGGGTGGGCATGGGGAGAGACAGAAGGAAGGGATGATGATGTCTTCATCCTCACTCCCCTCTCCCCCAAAAAAGAAGAAAAAAAGAGGAGGATCACTGAAATACTTTTTTAAAAGTTCACAAAACCCATAAAAAAAAGCCCAATCAGGATGGTTTTGAAAGTAACGCTACATGTCTTTGTTACATGTCTTTAAAAAAGAGAAGCAGCATGGAATCCTGTTTTAGAGTTACAAGTACAATCTGACTTTCATGCTCTATTTTGTAGATAGAGAGAGTTGGTGGCTTGATTTTTTTTTAGGTGTTTAAGTTGAGAATGAAAAGGGGGCTGAGAAAAAGAAGCCAGAGCTTCTCACTGCTTACTTTTCTTCCTTTTTTCCTCTTCCAAGGAGGACCTTTGTGTTGGGAAAGACAGAATAAAAATGGTAACTGGTAAGTTAAAACCCAAGCTACACCACCCTAATTCTGTTCAGATGACCAACGTGAGATATTCTTATAAGCCCTCAGGGGCTTAATTATGGGACTGTGGAGTTGTTATTGGTGATCTCTGAAAAATTACGGCGTTTAAGAGACTCTGAAGCCTGGACAAGGTCAGATATCCCAGTTTTCAAAAGAAAAAGGAGAAAGGCTAGAGTCTGTACAACTCTAAACCCAGTGACCTTGACTTTGGTTTGGGGCAAAGTGACGGAGGATCTGAGTCAAGGGATGGCTTGTGAGCATTTATAAGGGAAGAACCGACATGGGCTTCATCAAGAAGAGGTCAGGTCACATCAACTCTTGATAACGTCCCCATGCTATTCTTGTAGAAAAGATGGAACAAAATTCATCCGGAGGAACGAAGGTCAGGAATCTCAAGGGAAATGATGAAAAAAGGTGGAGAGGAAAGGGGCCTCACAGTACCAGATCTCAAACTCTATGACAAAACAGGAATCAGCAAAACAATTTGCTACTGGTGGAGAAAGACAAAGGGTAGCTAGCTGGTGCAGTGGACAGAGCACCAGGTCTGAGGTCCGGAAGACTTGAGTTCCAATCTGACCTCATTCACTTACTAGCTGTGTGACCCTACACAAGTCACTTTACTCTGTTTGCTGTCTCAGTTTCCTTATCTGTAAAACTAGCTGGAGAAGGAAATGGCAAACCACTCGAGTATCTTTGCCAAGAGAGCCCCAAATGGGGTCTCAAAGAGTTAAACATGACTGAAAATGATGAAACAAAGGAAATACAAAGGTCAGATGAGTGGAACATGTTAGATACATCGCATACAGAAGCAGATGAGCTCAGGAGCCTAGAGCTGGATAAACCCAAAGACCCCAAATTTGAAAGGAGTCTACTGTAGACTAAGTTAGATCAATATCTTATACCATAAACCAAAAATAGTCTCCAAATGGGTACATGACTTAGATGTAAATGGTTAAAATATGGAAATGTTTTATGTAAATTTATATATAATTTGTAATTTATTAAAAATACCTAAATCTTTATTAAATAAATATTAAATATAAATATATATACATAAATTTAAAAATTAGAGGAGCTATGGAAGGAATTACCTGTAATATCTCTGAAGAAGGAAGAGTTCACGACCAACACTAGAGAGGATCACAGAAGATAAAATGAACAATTTTGATAACACAAAATCCAAATTTTTTTTGCACACATACACACACATAAACAGTGAAGCTAAGATCAGAAGGGAAATGGGTGTAGGGGGGAAAATCCTTTGCAGCAAGATTTTCTAATAAAGATTTCAGTTCCAAAATATAAAAGGAATTGATTCTGATTTTTAAGAATAAGATCCATTTCTCAGTTGATAAATGACAAATTTTCAAAGGAGAAAGTCGAAACTATCCATAGCTATATGAAAAGATGTTCTTAACCACTAATAATTAGAGAAGTATAAATGTAAATTAAAGGAACTTCTACTTCATACCTGTTAGACTGGCAAAGTTGGCTAAAAAAAAAGGAAAATGACAATGCTGGGGAAGCTGTGGGAAAACAGGCATACTGATGTACTATTGGTGGAGCCATTCTGCGAAGCAATCGGAACTATGCCTACACTATGAATACCCTTTGACCACTACTAGAACTGTGCTTCAAATAAGTCAAAGAAAGAGGAAAAGCACCCACATATATATTTATACTAGGTCCTTTGGTAGTAGCAGAAAGTTGGAAAGTGAGGGGGTACCTATCAGTGGGGGAACGACTCAATAAATCATGGCATATAAATGTATTGGAATACTGCAAATGACAACAGGGATATTTTCAGAGAAATATAGGAAGATCTTTATGAACTGATGTAGACTGAAGTGAGCAGAACCAGTAGGACGATTTAATTGTTGAGATAACTAAATTAACTTTAGGCTTCCCTGAAAGGCCACATCACATGGCATCCTGGACAAAGTAGGGTGCAGTCAGTTCCCCTGAGTTCTCTGCCCTGATCAGATCACATTGGGAGTACTGAGTCCAGCTCTGGGTATCAAATTTAGGAAGGACATTGAAAAACTGGAGTGTTTTTAGAGAAAGGTTCCCAAGAGAATGAAGGGTACGTAGGAAAATGGAATGCCTAGCAGAATGAAGGGTGTCCAGGAGAATAAAGGGTGCTCAGGAGAATGGTGTGTCCAGGAAAATGAAGGGTGCCCAAGAGAATTGAGACCTAGCCATTGAAGAAATTTCAGATTCTTAGCCTAGAGAGACAACTTAGGCCAGGACATGATATTGGTTTTCATGTATTTGAAGACTTGTTTTGCTTGGCAGTAGAAAGTAGAACAAGAAGCAATGAGTGGAAATTTCAGGGAAACAGATTTAGGCTTGATGGAAGGAAAAACTTCCCAGTAATTCAAGATGTTCCAAAGTGAAATAGGCTGCCATGGAAGTTGTGGGGCTGCTCCTTATTTGGGGCTCTAAAGTAGAAGTTGGGTGCCTATTTGTAGGTGATGTTATAAGGGTGGAGAGTTTGCATTCAGGCACAGATTAAGTTAGCCAGCCTCTAAAATTCTTTCCAACTCAAAGATTCTGTGATTCTGCAACTAAAAGAATTAGTCAGTGATCCCTAGAGAAATAGAATCCAGAGGATCTTCACTTTACATGAAATATATGCTCCTTTAAAAGTTCTTTCTCAGATGATCAAAAGATGTGAGCAAGTAATATTCAGAAGAAGAAATCAAAAGTGTTAATAGTCATATAAAAATGCTCTGAATCTCTAATAATTAGAGAAATGTCAGTTAAAACAACTCCAAGGTTCTACTTAACACTTATCAGATTGTCCAACATGACAGAAAAGGAAAATGATAAATGCTGGAGGGGATGTGGAAAAGAAGGGACAATAAAGCATTGTTGGTGGAGTTGTGAACTGATCCAACCATTCTGGAGAACAATTTGGAACTATACTCAAAGGGCTATAAAACTGTGCATACCTCTGACCCATGACTAGAGTATCTATTCCAAAGAGGTCTAAGAAAAAGGGAAAGGACTCATATGTACAAAAATATTTATAGTACTTTTTTTTAGTAGTGGGATTGGAAACTGAGGGGATGCCCATCAATTGGGGAATGACTGAATACATTGTGGTATATGATTGTGATGGAATATTATTGTACTATAACAAATGATGAGCAGGATAGTTTCAGAAAAATCTGGGAAGACTTATGTGAACTGATGCAAAATGAACAGAACCAGGAGATCATTGTGCACAGTAACAGCAATATTGTGATAATGATCAACTGTGGAAGACTTATTTGCATCAATACAATGATCTAGGACAATTCCAAAGGACTCATGATGAAGAATGCGAACCACTTCTAGAAGAGAATCGACGAGCTCTGAATACAGAGTGAAGCATATATTTTTCACTTTATTTTCCTTACTTTTTTGTTGCAACTTGGCAAATATGGAAATATGTTTTCTATGATTTCAAGTGTATAATTGACATAAAATTGCTTTCCTTTTCAATGGGTGGGGGAATAGCTATAGGGAGGGAGAGAAAAAAAATTTTTTTTAATGTCAAAGAAAGTTATTCCTCTGTCAAGTATAGGGACTAGACCTGTGATTTCACTGGCACAGGAAATTCTCAGCTGAGAAAACTCCTTCCATCAATGCAGATCAGCACCTTCTCTGTAATTTTTATACTCTTAGAGAGTTGCCTAAAACATTGAGACATTAAGTGACTTCCCCAGGGTTACACAGCCAATGTGTGTCAAGGGGTAGGACTTGAACCCAGGTCCTTCTGACTTAGAGGCCAATTTGCCATGACATTATACTCTCTGTAAAATCTTGTCAAATTAAATAGCATTTTAACTGTAAGGGAGGGAGTTCCACATCCCCATCTCAATTAATCAGTATAAGGGAATTTTGGAGTTTTAAATGTGTAAACACGATGGTCTATACCCTGTTATTTCTTTATGAGGTGTGAACCTCTTTAATTGGGTCAAGAAGGGAATAGCTAATTGGCTAACCAAACAAACTAACCTTGCCTTTGGGGGTCTTAAATAGCTAGAAGAATTTCAGCAGTGGGGGGAGAGTCAAGCAGTGAACTAGTTCAATGGTAGAGGATTTCAGTTTGGAGGCTTCAAGCTGGATCTGAGACTGTGAAAAAGAATATCTCTCTCTCTCTCCCTCTCTCTCCCTCTCTCTCCCTCTCTCTCTCTCTCTCTCTCTCTCTC
>CM053593.1:374634710-374649499 GCA_028646575.1 Pseudocheirus occidentalis
CTCTCTGTCTCTCCCTCTTGTCTGTCTGTCTGTCTTTGTCTCTGTCTGTCTGTCTCTCTCTGTCTGTCTGTCTCCCTCTCTCTCTCTCTCTCTCTCTCTCTCTCTCCCTCCCTCTCTCTCTGTCTCTTTCTCTGTCTCTCTGTCTCTGTCTCTGTCTCTGTCTATCTCTCTTTGTCTCTCTCTTTCTCTCTCTCTGTCTCTCTGTCTCTCTCTCTCTCTGTCCTCTCTCTGTCTCTGACTCTGTCTCTGTCTCTGTCTCTTCTCTCCCTTTTGTCCCTAACTGACCATGTCAACAGAGAGACTGAATCAGTAGCAGACCATTTGTCTAGGCAGGATCCAAAGGACTGGAACAGTAGAAGAAAACAAATTCAGCTAAGAGTAAAGCGACACACTGAGGAAAACAGATATGAAAAGAAATTCACCCATGGAGAAAGAGAACTGCAAAGAAACTGACCTCTTAGAACAATATGGAGATGGGCTCAGGAAAGGAATTGTGAACGACCCCTTTGCTAAATGTGCATCTTCCATTTGTGGCTCAGTATCTTCATACTCTGAGCACGAACCCCGCTCTTCCTATGGACCAGAATGCATTTGTGGTAGAATGTGGCTCAGAACTTTGAGGGAATACATTATTATTAGTACATTATTAGTACATTATATACATTATTAGTACATTGTTATGTACTGTTTTTACTAGGCCATCTTAAATGCTTCTACTAAAAAATAATTGTCTACTGGCAGTTTGTTAAGGGGAAACACACCAATGGGGGCTCATAAGCAACAGTGGTAGAAGCTCAGCCCTTCAGGGGATCCTCCAGGTGCAGACTGGGGGAGTAAAATGGAACAAAGGAGACTGATCATTATAACATTGCAGAGAGTTCTTTTGTAAAGTGAGCGGCATGTCCATTATTTCCCCTCTGTGTATATAAGGATTTTCACATGTGAGCCTTGGTTAAGCCCTGCAAAACACTTCTTTTGTAATTTTGTAGCATGCCAGAGTTTGGGGAGACCATCTTGTCCAACTTTCTCTTTAGAGATGAGAAAACCACATCCTAGAAAGGGGAAGGGACTTGTCATGCAAGGTGGCACATGGAAGGTAGACACTGTTCTAGAATTCCCAGGTCTCCTGACTCCCAGATCAAGGAAATTTTAATTCCATTATGATTACAATCTGATTCCTGGGAGAGAAGAGATGCATGTTTGGGGCAGATAAGACTGGATTGTAAGCCTAATACTGTGTTTCTGCCCTACCAAAAATAACTCAGGCCCTATAAGTGAAACCTTGATTAGAGCCTAAGTTTCCATCAGTGGAGATGAACAGCATGCATGGCTGGATAGGCTCTTTCCTACTACTCCTTTTGATCAATGACCTGGAAGAAAATTAGGTTTATTAAGGAATCAGACTGTGATCTGGGTGAGGGACAGTCTATGGTCAAGGTCATTAGGCTCACTAAGGAGGTAGGGTCAAAGTCCAAACTAACGTTGGGGACAAGGCTCTTCCTAGGTAGTGACCAAGATTCCAGGTCTGTCTGCAGCCCAGGTGAGGAGATGAGTCTGTGCCTGAGATTATCACTGGGTGGGTGGCCGGCCTAGATTAGAACTCAATGTGCTTCTTGGATCAGGAATCACTTTGTCCCCTGGAAGATTAGCTCCTCTCTCTGTGAGGTGAACAGGCTGGCATGGAGACCAAGCCCTTACACGCTGGAGAGTAGGCTAATCACTTGTGATTACCAACAAAATTAGCCAAAATAAGTTTGTAGGGGAGAAGACTTATCCTTTCTCAGGGCTTGGGGTGAGATAGAATTCTTCCTATTTGAGAGAGGAGAGGCAGTGACCCAGAGAGGCTGATGGCCCAGGAGCTGGAAGGGGCCATGGCGGCTCAGGGGCCCGACCCCTAATTTTACAAAGGAGGAACCAGGTCCAGAAAAGATGAGACAAGAGATTTGTCCCAGGCCTCACAGGCAGCGAGTGACAGAGCAGGATTTGAAGCAGGTCTTTGGAATACAAATCCAGAATTCTTTCCAGTGAACCACAATGCCCCCATGTCCATAGTCATTTGGTGAGAATGTTGTAAAAGAGAATTTCTATTCAGATAGTGGTTCAGAGTGAAGGAATGAATGAATCAAAAAGAGCCTATTAAGTGCTTATTATGTTCCAAGCAATATACTAAGTACTGGAGATATAAGTGTAAAAGTGAAAGGAGGTTGTACTCTAAAAGGAGGCAGGGGTTCTTGGCCTTTTTTGTGTGGCATGGTCTGGTGAGGACTATAAACCCCTTCTCAGAATAAGGTGTTTTTTGTTGTTTGTTTTTGTAGGCAATTGGAGGTAAGTGACTTGCCCAGGGTCATACAGCTAGTAAATGTCTGAGACTGGATTTGAACTCAGGTCCTCTTGACTCCAGGGCCAATACTCTCTCCACTTCACCACCTAGTTGCCCCAGAATAAGGTTTTTAAAGGCATAAAATAAAGTACTTAGTATAATGATACTGGAATAGTTATCAGAATATATACTTTTAAGAGAATCCAGCTTGATTGTTCATAGACTCCAGGTTAAGAACTCTCATATAGGAGAATGAAGGAGGGTGGTAGAGGAGGGGTCTTTTGGTCTGAAGCTGCAGGGAATGCATGAAGAGGGAAGCCCTCCACATCAGAGCATAAAGGCAGACCTGAGTTGCCCCCAGTGCTGGAACTACAAGATGTAGAGCTCCAAAGGACGTTGGAAAACATTGGTTGGTGGTTCACCTGGTGTCAGTGGGCTCTTTAAAGGCCCACGAGGGACTGGCCAGGGGACACAAGAGGGAGCTGGGAGCGCTAGGCTCTGAAACCTGGGCCTCACTGCAACCCCCCGGCTCTTCTCTCTTCCTCGGCCTTCCCTTCTCTCCAGACCAAGATGCCCGGGCTCATCTGATACTCCTACCTTGGGCTGGGAGGAGGGGGCTGGGAGGAGATGCTGGAGCCCAGGGTACAGACAGAAGGCCTTTCATGCCTCCCTCCTCCCCTCTCCTCTGCCCAGGCTGGCTCCGATCACTGGCAGCCCCTCGTCCTGGCCCCCTCCCCCATGTCCCCTACCTCCAGCCCCAGCCCAGCCCACTTTCCCCTTCTTCCTGACGGCCCCACCACGATCCCCCTGCACTGATCCCCCTTCGGTGGGGCTCCTGCAGGCAGGCCCAGGGTGGAGGGAGGGCCTGGGCCAGGGCGTACAATGCTGCTCCTTGTTCCCAGCCCCGACCAGCAGCCTCATGGAATCAGCTCCATTTCCTGCCCAGGCTTCGGGCCTTTTCCAATGTAAATAAACAAATACAGTCAAGTTGGGGCCTGGGGGTGGGAGTGGGGGTGTGGGGGTGTGTGGAGAGTATTAGGGGGCTCCCTGCAGCCTCGGAGAGACAGCTCCCCTCTCACTCCTGCTCCCATCCCCATCCTCATCCCCAGCTTGGTGCCCACTGCCCATGGGCTTGGGGCCTAGCCTGGCAGGCTCCCCTCCAACAGGACGCTCCCCTGGTCTGGGATGACACCCTGTATTGGGCACGGTGGGAAGAGTAGGATGGGGGAGGAAAGCTGTTTCTGTTTGAGTGAAGCCCTCCTCTGCCTGCCATGGGCTGACCATGGCCTTCCTCCAAGCCCTGAGTCAAGGACCTCAGCCCCAACCCCCGTGGTTCAGTGTTGTGCTGAACTTGTCAGCATGTGCTGGGCCCTCTCTGGCTACAAGGGGAGAAGGAGCAGGGGGCTGCCCTCCAGAGATGCCCTGTCTGTCTGATGCTCAGTGTGAGGGCAGTAGTTACCCAGGGGTGAGGAGCAGGCTCTTTGGCTCGAAGCTGGAAGGAACCTCAGAGGCCCTCTTGTCCCTCCCCTTCATGGTATACAAATGAGGGCACTGAGACCCAGGCAGGTTCAGTGAGGTGCCCAAAGTCACAGAATCTGGGATCTCTGACCCCCACAGGCATGCTCTCCCCAGCATACCAGTTGTTTCTTCTATGGCATTGCTAAGTTTGGAGGACTGTTTGGGGTTAATCTGGGAAGGCTTCTGGGAGGTGGCATTTCTTCTAACTTGTGATTTAAATTTAATGAAAGCTAAGGACATTTCACTGAACACCCACTATGGGGGAGGTAAGACAGTCACTGCCCCTGCAGCTCATAGTCGAAAGGCACAGTCAGATGCCTCTGTATCACCCTCAGCAAAGGCGGATTCAAATGTAACTGGGAAATAGTTAAAATGAATAAGAATCTAAAAGGACATAGAAAATGGGGTTTTCTGAGCCAATATACGTCCCTTAGGGATAATTGTGTGGTTGAGTTTGTCACCCCTGGTCTAAGGGATAGGGACTGGTCCTGAGATTTTTGTTTTTGAGGCAACTGGAGTTTAGTGACTTGCCCAGGGTCACACAGCTAGTAAGTGCCTGAGGCCAGATTTGGGCTCAGGTCCTCCTGGCTCCAGAGCCAGTGTTCTATCTACCACACCACCTAGCTGCCCCTGGGCCTATGATTCCACTAATATTGGGAACTCCCAGATGAGAAATTTCCCTTCGCCAAAGAATCTTCTCTGAACTTTGGGATCACTGAGAGTTTAAATGACATATCCAGGGTCCCACAACTAGGATGTGTCAGAAGTTGGGCTCAAACCCTGGTTCTAAGGCTTTCCATTTCATCTCCCCTGACTTCCTAGTCTACATTCAATTCCATCCCACAAGCTCACACCAAGCCCAAGTTTCTGGGGCTACAGAGACAATGGAAACCAGTATTTCCCCTCCCGGCTTCCAAAAAGAGGGCTGTGGCACCATGTTTTAGATCAGAGGTTCCCAGACTTATTTGACCTACTGTCCCTTTTTCAAAGGAAACAATATTCAGCGCACCCCTGGAAATCTGCTTTCTTGAACCCTTTAACACTTTTTTTTTCGAAATTTGCATCATTTCAAAAAAATAAAAATAAAAAAAATGATGGATTTAAAATTTAATTCATTGTAAGTTTGTTCGGGGTTTTCCTGCATTGCAATTTTGATGATGCAAAATTGTGCCATGTACCTGTATAGTATCTATTGTAAACAAGTCATTACAAGCACATACTCCTGCAGATGCATGCTGGACTTCAGCTGCAGCCAACTTGACCACTTCAGTTTTTTCAAGGGCTTGGTGCCTGCCCTCAAGGAACTTCTAGTCTATTGGGGGTGGGGTGGCTACAGCATTTATACAGACAATAATTACATGGAAGATGTACCTAGGCATTACCTTAGAGCCAGGTGGGAAACAGTTCTATGTGAGGGGCCAAAGGGGCAGCCACCCATGGGGGCTTTGAGACGTCTACTTAACAGGGTGTGAAATTCCCTTGTCTGGGTCAGCTCTTTGACAAGCTGTGAGCTCACCTCGGTCCTGGATACAACTGAGCTAGTCCCACCTTGATGGGGAAATTCAAGATCTCTTATGGTTCAGTTGACACTTTGTTGGCAATGAAGTTCACACCTGAGCTCTCTCTCTCTATATATATTCCCTTAGACTTGGCCTTTTAAGGGAGGGCTGGGAGATGATGGAGCATGTTTTCCTTCTCTCATGGCAGAGACTGATGGATTATGGGTGTGGGACGTGCACGTGGATTTTGTTCAACTACTTTTTTTTGTTTTACATATATGTGTATACACATATATATAACATATACATACAATATATCATACATGTATATGTGTGTTACAAGGTGAGGGAGTTGTTACTGGTAAATTATTGAAGTGGTAAAAAAGAGAGAGAAATAAAGTAAGAATTGGAATCAGAGAAAGGATAGCGGCTGGAGAGAAATACCGGGGTACCAGGGGCTGATTATGGAGAGTGGACTCAGGTCCTCAGGTGGTGGACACTCACTTTTACCCTCATTGCCACCCCAAAGATCATGGTCACAATAATAGCAACAGTCAGCTACAGACCCCAAATGGTGAAGGAGATCTGGGACAAAGAGGAAGGAGAGACCTAGAGGGCGGAGGAGTAAACTCAGACCTTACCCTCCCCAGTAGACACTGTGAGCTGTGTGGACTGTGCAGGTCTGGGGCAAGGACAGAACAATTCTTTATAGGGCTTGAGTTAGTTTTCTTTTCAGGGCTATTATAAATCTAAAGGATTGTCTATGTCCCTGTGGCAGGTGAAGATCTACTTGGGAGGGAAGAAGAGTTATCATGTTGTCATGACTGTTTATAGGTGTGTGTGTGTGTGTGTGTGTGTGTGTGTGTGTGTGTGTCCTTTGGCTTTTCTGTTGGGTAAAGCCCATCCCTATATTTCAAGAGTTCTTACCTTGGGGTTGATGAATTTGTTTTTAAAATATTTCCATAACTGCATTTCAATATAATTGATTTCCTTTGTAATTCCATATATTTCACTTTATGGATTAATTCTTAACAACAAGTCCATGTACTTCACTAGACTTGCCAAAGGGGCACATGAATTTTATGTCTCATTAGCCTGAATGTTTGAGGGTCCTTCTCTGCCCCCTTTTTGTGACCAAGACAAAAGCAAATTCTGATTTTCCTAGGAGAAACCCTGGGTGGGGTCAAACGCTAAAGATCTTTCGGAGTGGTATCCCAAGCTCAGAGCAGCTGGTAAACCAGAGCTCTGGGGCTGGGCCTTAGGATACAGTGGAAGGGTGTGGGGGCGGGACTTCTCCCCCCCTGTGAGATTCTTGTCCATCTCCTCTGTAAATCCTTCCATGTGCTGGAGGGTAGAGCTTTCTCACTCTCCATACATGACCACACCCACCTTCTTTCCCAGTAGTACATCTCCCATGTTACTTCTTGCATGTGAATATTGTCTCCAATTATGTCTCAAGGTGCAGCTAATACGAGGCAAGATGAGATGGAAAGGTGGGGAGAGATGGGGAGAGAAAACATGAATCCCAAATCTCTCCTCCTGGCATTTCAGACCCTCCATTGTCTGGTTAGGACAGACTTTCTTTTTTGGCTCCATCTCTTGTGTTCCCCTTCATGAAACCATCCTGGAACATACTGTGTGAGTTTCTACTTCTTCACCTCTGGCCTATCTTTCTTTCTCCAGCCTTAGTTTCCTCACTCGTTAAAACAATGAAGCTGTTCTGAAGCCCCTCCAAATACTAGATGCATGACCACTGTGAGACTGGTGAGAGTGGGGAATTATGTTTTCTTCTCCTCTCTCTGTCCCAGGGTATGCAATGGAAGGGGCTGGGGTTGGGACTCTCTGAATTTCACTGACTTCAGCCTGGGTTGCCTCACAGGTCTTGAGCAGGCAGCGTGAAGAGCCAAGGGAAGCCTGGAGCTAACAGGGAGGCAAGGAGGCCCACACTGATCTGGGATAATAGGAAGCATTGGCATTATCCAAGAAGAGAACTAGCTGCAAAAGAGGGATCCTTTTTCAACCAAAGCCCTGGGGACCCTGATGTAGGAAGGAGCAGAGTGCTGAGATGGCATTTCCCACAATCTGAAGAATAACACCTTGTACCAAGCTCTGGGTGCCTGCCCAGAACCCAGGGTGGCAGAAGGACCTGGGACCAGGACCTGCATGAACGTTTGTATTCTCAGAGCTCTCCTTCCTCCTATGGAGCCCCTATTGCCAACACTGAGCTCTGATCCCTGCCATGAGCCCCCATGTCTCCATTGAGATTCTGCTCTCAGCACTGGGCCCTTCTCTGGGACACTGAGCTCCCACTTCTCTGAGCCCCTCTCCCCACTGCTCCCAGCAGTGGGCTCCCATCTCTGCCATCAAGTCCCTCTATTGCCAATATTCTCTGTAGAGTTCCCTTTGTTATACTGGCCATGAACCCCCTGTCTCTGAGACTAAGCCTCTATTCATAACATGGATCCCTAACACTGTCTCTAACACCAAGCCTCTATTCCCTGTTAAGACCTTACTTCCAGCACTGGGCCTACCATTTCAATTGTTTTTCAGTGAATCCTTGAGTGTTCTCAGCCTCAGAGGTCCTCCAACTCCACAATCCCCTTCCTACTGAATGTGGTCTTATCTAATTCCAGGAGCATGTTTTTCCCTCTCTCCTCTATGTCAGTTCAATGTAGCACTGGAAAGCAGAAAACTGGATCATGAACACGCCAGATTAGGTGAAGGGCTGTGGATAACTGAGGGAGAAGCATGAAGGACTTCTTTGGTGCTGTAAGCATTTCCTTTGTGGTGTGGAAAATAAATAGCTGTCCTATACTTGAAATCAACTACTTTGTACATTGAGTAACTTTTCCTGAAGAGGACTGTATTAATACCTTTCAGGAAAACCAGAGACATGGATCATGCTAACTTTAACTTAAGAGATTACACACACACACACACACACACACACACACACACACACACACACACACACACACTCTGAGGTGGGGGAATCTTGAGCTTAAGATTGGGAAAAAAGTCTGATCTCTTCTACTCTAGGGGAAGCCCCTCTCTTACAAAAGGCACTGACTCTAGGCTCTAAAACAGCAGTTCTCAACCTGTGGGTTATGTTCAATTTGTAACAATGAAAATACATCCTGCATATCAGATAGATTCATAACAGTAGGAAAATTACAGTTATGAAGTAACAACAAAAATAATTTTATGGTTGAGGGTCACCACAACATGAGGAACTGTATTAAAGGGTCATGGTGTTAGGAAGGTTGAGAACCTCTGCTCTAGAAGATCTGGGTTCAGTCCTGGTGGAGTTCAATGACCTCAGAAAGTGGGGGATTGATTACTGAGGGACTGAATATCCTTAGGGAGAGTCAGAAATTAGTCAAATAATATCTGAGATATAATACTTGAAGTTTTCTTATTTTTATTTATACAAATCAATTCCTGTTTTATTTTAAACAATACTATTGACTTATCAATAAGACAAAAAGAAATAACATCACCAATACATTCATTAGAAAGTAAATAATATTACATGTTATTTTAGCCCAAATACGCTGAAGAACTCTCACAGTCACTACATAAACCTGGGTCACACTGTCTCACCAATGCAAGAAGTATCTGTGAAGGAGAGTGGGCACACACTTACAGGAACCTAGCAGGAGGAAAGCCCATGGTCTCAGGATAACTCTCAATTCTGAATATTGTTGATGTTGTTAGGCCACTTAGAAATACACAAAACGGCTTCTTTGCTAACTGCTTATCCCTTAATTCTTGCTGCTTTTCAGCAAATTCTCTCTATACAGAAACATACTTTTTACAAGTTCTTTCAACTTCAAAATCATCCTTAAATGGGAATTTAGAAAATGTTACCTCTTTATTTTTTTTTGGTCTTTTTGGAAGGGGATAGGCAGGGCAATTGGTATTAAGTGACTTACCCAAGATGACACGGTTATTAAGTGTTAAGTGTCTGAGGGCGAATTTGAACTCAGGTCGGCCTGACTCCAGGGCCGGTGCTCTATTCACTGCGCCACCTAGCTTCCCAGAAGTAGTAACTGCAGTTCCCTTTAGGCTAGAGAAGAGCAACTTAACAAACGAGCTATTTTTTTCACTCACGTGGATGCTTTGTTGTCCAGTTGTAGCAAAGTCATAGGACGATAACTCAGGTAGGCTCACTACCCGAGGCAAATATACCTGCCAGGTGACCTTGATACAAAGTAGTTACAAAGTCTGTATTCTCTTCTTTCCCTCCTCAAAATGGATAGAGTAGCAGAAAGCAACAGGAGATGCGTTAGGAGATACATTAACTCTCTCCAGCTAAAAGGCGGGGTAATGGTTCTTTTAGGCGTTGAAATCAATTTTCTCTCCCACCAATGAGGAATCAAACGACTGGAGCCTTCGGTCATCCGAGTTTCTAACTGCCACAAGAGCTGGCAAAACCCCCTTTCTGTTTCAGCCCCTCTGCCCTGCAGTCAATTCTTCCTCTCAGGGTCTTCTTTCAGTTTGGGGGGACTGTACTTGAAGTTTTTCAAAGTGCTTTATAAATATTTCCTTCTAGCTTCGCAACAGCTCTGGGAGATAAGTGCTGTTATTACTCCCATTTTACAGATGGGAAAACTAAGGCAGACAGAGGTTAATTAACTAACAACTTAAGGAAATAGGTATTATTATCACCCTCACTTAACAGATGAGAAAACTGAAGCAAATAGAGGTTGTGACTTACCCAAGACCACACAGCTAGAATCTCAAGCAAGATTTGAACTCAGATCTTTCTGACTTCAGGTTCAGTACTCCATCAGCTGGTTCACTTAGGTGCCAGCTGACTTCCCAATGGCACAAGCCAAAGAATAGGATATTTAAGAAGGCTTCAAGACGGAGCCTGGTCCTGGAGCAAAGGGACTGGGTCTCATCTAAACTTTGTGTATCTCCCAGGACCTGGAAGAGTGTTTTACATACTAGGTGCTCGATAAATGGCTTTTGAAAAGCGGATCATTGAAACGAATCTTAATAAAGTAGCGTTTTCGACCGGCACAGTGGAGGAAGGTTCCCTAGATCTGGGATGGGGGGACGCAATTCTGCCTTGGTGCCCCCATTGGGCTCCTCCCCTTCCCCTTTCTGGGTCGCAGTTTCTTCACCTGTCAAAAGAGGAGAGGGCTGGATCAGGCGATGCCTCAGGGCTCACGACCGAGTAGTCTCTGCTGGGGGTAAAGAGTGCGGGAGACGGTACAGTGGGAGTCGAAGCGCTTGGAAGGCCAGCGTCAGAGATGATCATGAAGGTGATCATGAAGTCCCCGTGACTGTGGCAAGTCCTCAGAGGTGGGAGAGTTTCTGGGAAAGGGAGTCCTCCACACCTAGAGGGGTCCTTGAAGGCCATAGGGTGCCGAGCCTCTCTAAAGGGGCTCCCTCGAGACGCCTGCCTGGTCTGGGCTATGTGGTGTGGTCAGAGCCATGGTTTACGCACCAGCGGGGTGGTGCCAGGGCAGTGCACGGGGTTGGATTTCTGTGTGTACTAGGCCATGTCCCTTCTCTGGGCCTCAGTTTATCCATGGGTGGGAATGGGAGTGGAGAAGAGGACCTTATACGTCCCTTCAGCTCTGAATCAGGGGGGCTTACGACTCCAAAGGTGACACAGTTAAGGAGGTGGAGGTTTCTCCTGAGCCTTCATTGTCTCAACTCTGACTCACTTGACTGTTCCCTGAATGCCTCCTGTGAGTCTGGCCCAGGGCTGGACACCACAGGAAATCTCAGCGCAATAAGACCAGTTCTTTGCCCTCCAGAAGTAGACAGTCTAGTGCCGGCTGGGCTGGAGAAGGGAGGGTGAACAGAGCTTCAATTCAGCACATTTTCCAGATGCCCCCAGCCAGGTTAGGGGGCCCAGGGTCGAGGGCTGGGAGTCCTGGGGATTCCACATTTCCGAGTGAAACCCTGGCAAGGATCAGGAGCCCACTGCCCCCTGCTCAGCGGCAGCTGCTGCTTTCATCTCTAGCCGCCGGCTTGCATTCCTCATCCCCACCCTGCCTGCTCTCCCCCGGGCTTGTCTTCCCCAGCAGTCCCTCTCCAGTCCTTTGCACATGAACACAGACACACAGTGACACAAACACACACACATTCAGACACAGTGACCCCCCCTCCACCTTCACACACAGACACACATACATTCACACACAGAATACTCACACAGACACACACAGAGACACACACGGACACACACAAACACACAGACAGACACACCGAGTCACATACACAGAGACACACATACATACAGACACACACAGAGATACACACAGTCATAGACACAGACATACACAGACACACAGATACCCACACTGACACACATTCATAGACACATACAGACACACAATGACACACACACAAAGACACTCATAGACACACACACACTCAGACCCACACAGACCCACACAGACACAGACACACACACAGACACAGACAAACACACACCCACACACACACACACACCCTCGGACCTGGTGCTTTGTAGGAAAGCCCACACAATCCCTTTGTCCCTGGCTCAGTTCCCAAGAGTCTATGGGGATGTCCTTGCCCCTGTTCTGTCCCTGCCTTCCAGCCCTGAAGAGTCCCTGAGATGGCAGAGCAAGGGCAAACACTGGGAAGGGCTCATGAAGATAGGGAGGACCCCCCCCCCACTTCTCAGGCCACCATGTATATTTCTGCCCAGGCAAATGCACCAGATATATTTATAACACAGCCCTTGGGGTGGGCTGGGGAGGTGGCGGGGAGCAGATAGGGCCTCACATAAATCACATTATTTCCTTGGCAGGGGTAAAAATAGCCTCATGGCATCCTGCACCCGCTTATGTATGGAACAGCTTGACCTCATGCCTCCCCCCATCCCGGTCCATTATGGCCACTTCTCTCTCCCCCCTCCCCTCCCACCAGAGACTCCCAGAGAATAGTTTCCATCTCACTCTCCCCACCCTGGGCAGCTTGATGTCTGCAGAGACGATTGCTCACACTGCCCTGAAGGGAACACTCCCCCACCCCACCTCTGCTCCAACAAAGCTATGCTATGTGCTGGACAACCTGTACCAGCCTTCTTCCCCCAAGGTGCACCTGGGGAAAGCCAGGCCTTGGGAGGCTGAAGGATGACTGAATTACAATCTCTGGGTCTCAGGTTCAAGAACACCAGGGCTGGAGTGGAATAGGGCTAGTGTGGGGCTATACCCTACTTTCACAGATCGATGTCAGGATCCAGTGGCCTGTGATCATCTGATTGTGTCTGAAACTCAGGGGAAATAAAAGCACAGGTTTTGTGCGTATTGTAGGGTAGGGAAGGTGGGGCACGGGGGAGAAGATTATGAAGGCTGTTTCACATGAAAAAACAGTTAACCCTAGGAAGACAACCTTGAACAGGTCATTCATCATGGGACTGAAGCCCAGGCAGGGCCTTCTCAATAGCTCTGAACAGCACCCTCCCAGGGGACCCCAGGGACTCTCCCCTCACTGACATCCCATTCAAAAGCAGTGGAGAGGCAAGGGGCATTGGTGTTCTGGAGGCAGGGTGGGGCCAAAACATCCTCTAGATAGTCTCCTCCCTCTCCTTCCCTCTCCCTTCGGTCCATCCAGATTTCCAGCTGTCCTTGGGTCATCGGCAGCAGGAAAAAATGACTTGGTGGAAAAGTGGCCTGTTTGGGGCATGATTACATATTCCTCTCCCAGCTGTAGTCCACCAGCTGCCCTCCCCCACTCCTCTCTCTGGGGCACTCTGTGCTTTCTGCATGCTGGGTGGGAGGGGTCTCCTCAGAGCCCGGCATTCTCTGCCATGGTCATGAAGCCAGTGCTGGGAGGGATTCCAGGGAGGGTGTCAGGGTCCCTCCCTCTGGTTCCCATGGAGAGCAGCGCCGGGACAGAGCCCTGGATTCCAAGGCAGAGGACTCCGTATCCAAGGCCCCCACTTGCTTAGCACCTGGGAGACCGTGGGCACGTCCTCTCTGCTGTTCCCTCTGTAAAATGAGAGGGCGAGGCTGAAGGGATGCTCCCCAAGCACAGGTAAATACATGGCACTCCAAAGGTGCCAGTGACTCCCTACTGTTTCCAGGATAAAATGCAGCCCCCTCTAGTCAGCGTTCAAAGCCCTTCAGGGTCTGACTGCAGTCTACCTTTTCAGGATGACTTCCTGTCACTCCTTGAATGCCTTCAAAGCCTCCTCCTGGAAGCCCTTTCTGATTCCCCCAGATATCAGTGCTATTTATTAGTCTGCATGTCCTGCTCATTTAGGTGGCACGCATCTGTCAAAGGCACAGCTTCTGGGAGGCAGGACAACATCCAGCCACCATAGTCAAGGGGCATCGATTGGTTCAAGAGACCATGTTATCAGCCAGTAGCCTCAGCAGCCTAAAGATGGGAAAGCTCACAGAAGTGATGGTGGTGGGCTCAGGGGAGATCTTGGTGCCTGAACAACGGGCCCATAAGGAAGAGCTTTGATGGCGGCTGCTGTGGCCGAGGCCTTGACAGATGCACTAATACTGTGGTCTGAAATTGTTATCAACTGCAGGGCTCTTGACCTGAGATGGGGGAAGGAAACTCATGTTACAAATCTGACAGCTGGGGGGGGGGTCACATGATGGAGGATGATGGAGGGGCGGGGTCTTCAATGGAGGTCATATGCCCATGCCCGGCACGATATGGCGTCATGACCTCCACGTCCAGATTAGTGATGGACTCACCCCATAACCTCCGCCATTGCCGTATGATTCTGTGTTGTCTGTTTAGTAGTAACTTGGGCCTGCTAACAGGTGGGCTTTCCAAGAGTGACCTAGTGAGTGACCACTGTAGTGAGCTTGGGATTCTAGATGCCCAAAGGCAGTTTGGTCTGGCCACCCCTAGGTGCCAGTTAAGGCTCCACTCAGCCTAATCTTTATGAAAAGAGATCTCGGGGGTGGCTAAGTGGCACAGTGAGTAGAGCGCCGGCCCTGGAGTCAGGAGGATCTGAGTTCAAATCCGACCTCAGACACTTACCACTTACTAGCCATGTGACTTTGGGCAGGTCACTTAACCCCAATTAACCTCCAAAAAGAAAAAAGAAAGAAAGAAAAGAGATCTTAGACAATGTGGCCATTGAGGAGGGTCCTACTGCCTTCTAAGGTAGCCCATTATACTTCCTAGCAAGTCTTCCTCCGCATGACAGCAACACCATTACCTGAAGACAGCTGTCCTTTGTCCCCTCGAGTTAAATGACCTCATTTCCTTTAGCTGATCCCCGTGATCTTAAGGCCCCTCCCCACTTTGGTTCCCCTTCTCTGGACACTCTCTAGTTGCACGATGATCCTCGGAGGAGTGTCCAGCACTGAACCCAGTACTTTAAATAAGATCTGATTAAGGCAAAGTATATTGAGATCATCAACTCTTTATTCCTAAGCATCATCGCCATCTCTCTCCCTCCCTCTCTCTCTCTGTCTCTGTCTCTGTGTCTCTCT
>CM053593.1:374649599-374662454 GCA_028646575.1 Pseudocheirus occidentalis
GTCTCTCTCTCTCTGTCTCTGTCTCTCTCTCTCTCTGTCTCTGTCTCTGTCTCTCTCTGGAGAAGGCAAGGCAAGGCCATTGGAGTTCAGTGACTTGCCCAAGGTCACACTGTTAGTAAGTGTGTCACGTACCTGAGGCTGAATTTGAACTCAGGTCAATGTGCTACCTAGCTGCCTCCATCATCCCTCTTTTAATTCGGCATCAGATTGCATCAACTTTCCTGCATGTCACATCAAGATGTTGGCCCATTAAGACCCCCAAATCACTTTCCAACCTATCATTGTCTAGTCCTGCCTCCATTTGGCAGTTAGGAGTTTGATTCTTGTGATCCAACTGTAAGATTTTAGATTTATTCCTACTGAGTCATATATGTATATTAAAACCTATTATTGTCTATTAAATTTTATTAAACATTAAACATCAATAGTATCCAATATTATGCCTATCACATATTTGTATTGGCTCACTTTGACAGCCCAAGAATTCTGGATTCTGACTGTGTTAGGCACTTCTGATTTTGTGTAATCTGCACACTGGCAACCCGAGCCACTGATAGGAATGCTGACTAGCTCGCGGGCCAACACAAAGCCTTAGGGGGCTCCATATGTGACCTCCTTCTAAGCTGACATCGAGCCACTTATTAGTGGCTGCTTTTGGGGTCTGGTCACAGAACTAGGTTTGAATCCAGCTAAATCAATGTAGCCTCCTCCGGCTGTCTTGTTCACAAGGACACAAGATCCTGTCAAGCTTTGTTCATATCTAGGTTATCCACAGGCATGTCCCCCGACCTTCTTATTCTTATTCTATCATTTTTAGTCATATCCAACTCACTGTGACCCCATTTGGGGTTTTCTTGGCAGAGACACTGGAGTGGTTTTGCCATCTCCTTCTCCAGCTCATTTGACAAATGAGGAAACTGAGGCAAAGAGGGTAAAGTGACTTGCCCAGGGTCACACAGCTAGGAAGTATCTGAATCTGGATTTGAACTCAGTTCTTCCTGACTTCAAGCCCAGTGCTCTATGCACTATGGCACTGAACTACCAGGGAAAGGATAGGTGGCATCGCTGCGTCCTTTCTTAAATGTTTACTCACCACCCCTTGGATAGTATGTTTTTGGATTTTCCAGCAATGGAAGTCAAGTGCACTGACTCACCTTTGCAGGCTCAGTGCTCCTCATTCTTTGAAGAGTTGGGCAGCACTGTCTCTGATCCAATGCTGTGGCCCCTCTCTTGTCCCTCCCCTTCTTTCAGAGCTTACTGACAGTGGCGCAGCCAACCACATTGGCTGGTCATTGGAGCAGCT
This sequence comes from Pseudocheirus occidentalis, assembly GCA_028646575.1. Lineage (NCBI taxonomy): Eukaryota > Metazoa > Chordata > Mammalia > Diprotodontia > Pseudocheiridae > Pseudocheirus > Pseudocheirus occidentalis. The sequence continues at coordinate 374,650,903 of CM053593.1, forward strand.
GAGGAGGGGGTTCACCTGGTTCAGAGGGCATGTGTGGTTATTGACTTTGGGGACTGCCATTTTGGTTCCATCACATCCAGTACAACGTGGAGAATTCTCATCTTGGGCAGAGCTGAGCAGTCCCACCTTCTGTCAGCTCTTCATTGTCATCATCCTGTCCCTCTAAGCCAGGGTCTGTCCTTCTTGCGTCCTTCCCCTTTCCCTTCCCTTTGGCTGTCCTTGGCCTTTCTCACTAGCTGTTGCTCAGTCTGGGTGCTGGTCCATTGACTCGCATCACGGGACTTCCCCAAGCTTCTGAATTCACCCTCTGTTGCCTCATTTGGCTTCTGTACAGTCTTCAGGAAGTCTAAGCTGGTCAGTGAGTCCTCTGTGCATCCTCACGGGTCTCCTTAGAAAACTCCCCTCTCTCTTCCTCCTAATAAATAGGCATTAAAATACATTGTGGAGGCAGCCAGGTGGTGCCATGTGCATAGAGCGCTGGGCCTGGAGTCAGGAAGACTCATCTTCCTAGGTTCATATATGGCCTCAGACACTTAGTAGCTGCGTGACCCTGGGCCAGTCACTTCATGCTGCTTGCCTCAGTCTCCTCATCTGTCAAATGACAAACCACTCCAGTATCTCTGCCAAGAAAGCCCCAAATGAGGTTACAAAGAGTAGGACATGACTGAAAAATGAACAACAAAAATGCACACTAAGGCATATAATAAGGCAATCTTATTATATGATTAAACTCTGGGGTTTTGTACCATTTCCTGGCCCTTGAATTGAGGCCTAGGGAGTGTGCTTATCAAATATGAAGAGGGCATGGGCTTGGGGGGGGAGGGAGAGCTCATGCACGGGATAGTACAGGATCCAAAAAGCTCTCCACAGATTAGAACCATGCACCAAATGTAACTAGGATGAAGCGGAATAGGGATAAAAGACCTGAACGTGGGCTAAAAAAGTAAACTCTCCGCAAGCACAACGTAGGGGAGCTGGGTTTGACACCTCCTGTCAAGCTACTCCAGGTCGTGAGAAGGCAGCAGCTTCATCGGAGTCAGTAGTGAGATTTGGCGACCTCAAGAGGAGCCTAACCTCCCTGTGTGCTGAGAGGCACAACGCAGACACCAGCCAGTCCTTTGGGCATGCCAGAGGGTGACACAGTCACGTGGTATGCAGAAATGATTGCAGCACATTAACCACAGTGATTTGCACCCCCTAAACGGCACAATCCAGGCCTCGTTCAGGTGTACGTGATTGGAAGATGAGTCACCCAAGTGACATAGCTCTAAGGGTCAGTCAGCAGACCATTTACTAGATGCCTTTTTGAGGATTATGGGAGGATGTGTACAAGAATCACACAGGATGAGAAGGGGTGATGGCTTACTACCCAAGTACCTGTATCATGGCACTCACAGGTCCATTGAGACATGCTGAAGTATCATGTCAAGAACAAGGGGGGGGGCCTTCGTCCTGGTCAGACAGCATCTGGAGTGTTTTTTATCCAGGCCTATTTCCTTCATCGTAGGAAGCCCTTCAACCAGCTTGAATGCATCCAGAGGAGGGATGACAAGATGGGGAGAAGACAGAAAGCCAAGCCTTGTGAGCTCAGCCTAGCCAAGAGGCTCAGAGGGAACATGGGGTGGTGTTAATGTATCTTTTGTTACACCTTTGTCATGGGAAGGGGCAGCCACAGCAGTCTGGGCCTTGAGCCCCACTCTGGGGGCACCTTGCTCGTCCGCTGCTGACTTGCCCCCTTCTTGGGTCCTGCCGTTCTCCCCCCATTTTCACTGCCCCTGGGTGAACATAACTGCAAAAAAGGTGTTAGGCTATCATTAGATGAAAAAGGCGGGCGACAAATTAGCCTCAATGTTAGGAGAACCCAATGGACGTGAGAGCTGTCTGAACTGACCTGGGTTGCCTGGAGAGGTGATGGATTCCCTGTCATTGGAGGTCTTCTAGCCAAGACTGGCATCCACATACCTGAAACGTCATAGAGGGGATTCCTGTTCAGGTCCATGTGTGGGGTATAGGAGAGGACAGCGGACAGAGCAGAGACTGGAATCAGAGGATGGACAGACGAGGTTGTATTCCCAAAAAGGAGCTGGATGTGAGAAATGTGGCAGCAGAAATGTTAGGACTGGCCACTCACCGGCTAGAGGAAGGAGCCATGAGGGGTCCAAGACAAGGGAAGGGGGAGGGCTTGGGTGTTTGAGAGGAAGTAAAATGAGTCCAGTTTGGGCTAAGTTGGGTGTGAGATGCCTCTGAGACAGCAGCCAGCTTGAAACATCCAATAGATAATTGGTAATACAGGCCCAGAGGTCCGGGGAAAGACAGGCTGGATACAGATTCAGGGGTCACTCGCATAGAGACAGTAATAATTAAACCCATGTGAACTGTTGACTTAAGCAAGAGAGTGAAGGAGGAGAAGGTCAGGGGACTGGAGGGAACCCGGCCTGGGGAGGGGACATGATCTGAAGAATGAGCCACAGAGGAGACCAAGGAAGGCTTAGACCCGGAGGGAAAGAGCAAAGAGAGGGGTCGGGAAAATGAGTGTCCAAGAAGCAAGGGGTGGGGGTCGTGATGGACGGGGCGGTCTGCAGGGAGCTCCAGATCGGCCATCTCTGAGTCTGTGGCTAACTTCAAGAGAGCAGTTTTGGCTTGGGGGTGAAGTTCAAGGCTGTTTGCAAAGGGCAGAAGAGAGGGGAGGGGAGGTGGAGGCAGGGAGCGTGAATGGCTTCTTCTAGGCAAAATTTACCTCCTTGGGTGCTCCTGAGGACAGCACTTGGTAGACAATCTGAATGACAGGATTCTAGATGAGGAAGACACTTCAGAGGTCATCCTTAGATATCCTGAGGAGAAGATGGACCCATTTGGTGGAGGGGACAGGGCTTTTGAAGGGTCTCCTGGTGAGTAAGTGGAAAAGTTGAGACTTGAACCCATTACCTTCCCAACACATTTCCAATGAGGCTCCAGTGCAGGCGAGCCCACTACCAAACACCGCAGTGGGCTCCACTTTGTTCCAATTGCAGCCCCCTGGACCACGGGGAAGCTGTTGAACTTTTCCTGGCCTTAGAGGTTAGACTGTAAGGTCTCTTTTGGTTTTCAGTCCATGATCTAATGATCTTCAGAGGGAATGTCCATCTTGAGAATTCCCATACACCAATGATATCATAGCTCCTGCTCTCGGACCTCCCTGTGCCATGAGTGTCTGAGCTCCCTGAACGGGCCCACTCACTCGTTCACTAGCAGCCCCACAGAGCCATGGGAACTGAGGGGTGAAGTGGAGCTGGCAGAGCTCCCATTGGGATCCCCATCCCTATCCCACCCAATCCCAGGCTGCTTTTCACAGGTTTCCAATTGACCTTCCCTTCTCAAAACTCCCCAGTCCAAACCCTGGTCTGCTCGGGCTCAGGTTAAAAACAAAAATCACTAAACTCCAGGTCTGCAACAACATGGGGAGACCTTTCCCTCCCTGTAGCCCCACTCTCCACAGCCCAGCCTGGTGTCCTGACACAGGCAAAGAAAGGAATTTCTGTCTAAATCACATTCAGCATCAGGTTTCTTACTTGCCTTCTCCAGGACAATTCCAACCTTCATAATACAGCCGCATGAAGGGCCTTTAAAAATATATGTGTGTAATATGTGTATATATTTGGAAGAAGGGTGTTTTTTGAAAGACCAAAGAACCTTTATTCTGTTAAAAATGAAGTGAATATTATATTCAGTATGAAAACAGAATCAGGGTGACTTTGTAAGACAGACAGAAAGCCTTTCATAACACCCAGGCCACAGAGGCAGCGGCCAATTAAATCCGGCCTGCTCAGCTTGGCTCTGCTCTGCGGGCGGCTGCCAACACAAACGTGGGGGGGAGGTCAGACCATGGGAAGCAAAGAGCAAGACTGGAGGTGCCAGGCCTGGGCTTCACGGCAGCCCTGCTGCTGGCGCCTGGATGCTGTTTCTGCTCTGCTGGCTCCCCAAAAATGGCCAACGGAAATCCAAAGGCCGAGGCTCCCGCTGTTTCCCCACCAGCAGCCCAGGGGCGGTGAAAATGGGGGGAGAAGGGTGGGACCCAAGAAGGGGGCGATTCAGCGGCGGACGAGCGAGCTGCCCCCAGAGGGGGGCTCAAGGCGCAGGCTGCTGTGGCTGCCCCTTCCCTCCCTGCTGCCCCCGCCCCAGGCCACCACTCCATTCCTTTCTGAGAAAGTTTGCCCTGCCCTTTCCATCTGGTGAAAGCAGGGTTGTCTTTGGCATGGGAAGGTGTGGGTTCAATATGAAGCAGCTCTGCCCATTCCTGCCTGTGTGACCTTGGGTCAGACATGTCTCATCTCTGAGCCTCAATTTCTGTGAAATGAGGAGGCTGGACTGGTTAGCCCCCGAAATCCTTTGTGGCTCAAAGCCTATGGGAGGTGTGAAAGTTGAGTCTGAGATGGGGGGGGGGGCTTAGCTGTGGAGCAGGTGAAAGATGAAATAAATCGTGGAGGAAAACAAAGATGTGATCTCCCGAGCATGTGTACCAGTGCCCACCAATCTGGGGACCAGATCTCCTCAGTGCAGGCCTGGACCCCGAAGACAGGGGGAGACAGTCTTGTACATTAGACAGAATTAAATATGGCCAATTGATTTAAAAAAAAAAACAAAACCCAAAACAATGAACCAGGACATAACATTAGGTAATCTGATTTCTGATTGGATGAAAAATTAGGGCCTTTCCAGGTTGGGAAGAGCAGAGCCAACAGGGACCATTCCCTAAATTCAGAGAAAGAGGCGTCCCACTCCCCTCAAGTGTCTGTGAATGATTAAGACAATATGGAAATAAGATCTGACTGTTCAACATGGGGCCATTTCTCAGATGAGACCTTTGTAAGATTCAACAGAAAACTCCTCGCAGCCGACCTTTGGGTCTGCCTGGCTTTCTGGAGTCCTCAGTAAAGGGAGAGGTGGTCCAGCCACCCAGCCTCGCGGGGTAGCCTCAAACAATGTCCACAGCTGAATACAGTTTTCTCACAGGGCAGAAACTGGAAGAGGCCCATAACTGAACAGAAGCTAAGTCAGCGTGGCCCCTCGACTCCCACGACCACTTGCTGCTCCAGTCCCCTCCACTGTCACCATTTCCTCAGTTCCCCTTTTGGATTCTTAAGTTGGAAGCTAGCTCCCTCCTGCCATGGATCAATTATCCATAAGCCAAACTGGGAAAGTTTTTTTTTTTCATGTACTCATAATCACAATTACAGAAGTCAGATTATGAATCAAACCACACAGAGGACTCACAATGGACTAATTTTGAGAAGGCAGATTCACATGTCCCCAGGGTAACCAAGAAAATTTGAACATAAATACAAATATTGTGAAACAAAAGTCCAAAGCAATAGAATCATGATCATCAATTTTAACTATCAAGTCTCCTCTGATCCTCTCACTTTCAATGTCCGTTGGATGAGCATGTCTTTGGAGCGGGAGGACGGGCAGTTGGGGTTAAGTAACTTGCCCAAGGTCACACGGGCAGTAAGTGTGTCACGTATCTGAGGTCAGATTTGAACTCAGTCCTCCTGACTCCAGGGCCAGTGCTCTATTCACTGTGCCACCTAGCCGCCCCATGGATGAGCACATTTGGAAGTCAGCCATATACATATATGTATATGTGTATATAATAAAATAATAATATATTATTATAACATGCTATTAATTATATTATATGATTTATTATTAATATGATGTAAAATCAGAGAAAACAGACTGATCCTAGTGCTTTCTCAAAATTTACTATTCCATTTAATGAGAAAACATTTGCGTGATACGTTTGTACTCCCCCTTCAGAAAGACATTGTCCCTATATTAGAATCTGACCACAAATGCAGATCAAAATGGTAAAATTTTTCTCACGTTTGCATCCCATTATAGCAACTCAGAGGTACATTAATTAATAAAATCAGAATTGTGCTCACAAAGCTTCTACGGCTCACCTGCCCTGTTTATAGGAATTTGCTATGAGAGGAAAGGAAGGACATGGTTATAACAGTGTCAGGCCTAGTCTCCTTGAGGGCACAGACTGACCTGGCAGAGCAGGGGAGAAAAAACCCAACCTCCTTTGATTCCAGGCACGTGTCCCATCTGACGGCCAGTCCTGTAGTCCCAGGGTATCAGAAGCCAGGTTTGATTTCCCCAATTTCTTCAGTTGTCTGGCGCAAATCCTAAGCAAAGGATTTAACCTTTCTTTGCTTCCTTGTCCTCTGTCATGTACAGTTAGTGGAACGAGTCTTACCCATTGGACAGGGATGTTAACAGAAGAGAATATTCGGGAAAAGTGCTTCAGAATGCCCATAAAGCCCAGGCCCAGGGATTGTCCTATTGCTCAAAGGCCAAGATCTCAAACCCTGCCCTTCCCGGGCAGATATCAGTTTGGAAGGAGTCTCCTAGGATGCTACCAGACAAGGGGTTGTTCAGGCTTGGCTCGAAGGCCGCTCCTGAGGGCAGCTGGCTTCTCAGCTCTTCTCCTGACCTCAGTGGGCCTCTGAAGCTTTCACTTGTTGTTCCTGGTTGTTCCTGGCCTGCCCTCCTGGCCCAAGCAGCAAGACTTTCTGAATACTGGAGCAAAGCTGCAGTGAAAAAAGGTCTAAAGGGTGGCTAGGTGGTGCAATGAGTAGAGTCCTGGAGTCAGGAGGACCTGAGTTCAAATCCGAATCAGACACTTAACACACTAACTAGCTGTGTGACTTTGGGCAAGTCACTTAACCCCAAATGCCCTTCAAAAAGAAAAACCAAAGGTCTAAGGCTAGAATGGGCATATACTGTTGGATATGGCTAATGTAATGGGTTGGCTTTCTCTTCTAATCTTTGTTAAAAGGGATGCTCACTGGGTAGTGAAGAGGGGAGGGATGTACTTAGGAATAAATGGCACATAAAAACAGAAGGTATCAATAAATAAAGTAAAAATAAGATATTTTTAAGAAGGAAAAAAAAGCCTTGGATTCCGAGGCACTCACTGGGTAGCTGCTATGTGCTGAGCCTGTGCTAAGCCATTGACAAAGAGATCATTGGCTCTTCACGACACCCCAGCGAGATAGGTGATATTATTATTCCCACTTTCGACTGGAAGAAACTAAGATAGGCAGAAGTTAAATGACCTGCCCAGGGTCACACAGCTTTTCTTTTCTCAAAAATTTATTATTTATTTTAAATAGATTTTTCAAATTTGAATTCTAAATTCTCTTCCTCCTCTCCCCTCACCCCCATCCCTTGAGAAGGCAAGCAATAGGATCTCAATTATACACAAGTCATATTGCTAGTAAGTGCTTGCTGCTGGATTTGAACCCAGGTCTTCCTGATGCTGGGCTTGGCTGCCAGTCAAAGGACCCGGCCCTGGTGCTCCCATACATCTTAGAGATCTGACCCAACTTCTTCCAAATTATTTTCCATGGCTCCCCCATGAACCCTCCATTCTAAGCCAGTAGTGTTCCTCATGTCCTTCCTTCACTCTCTACACTCACTTCACTAGACAGAGCACAAATGTGTCAGGCATTGGGTATGTGAACACAAACCCAAAAGAGAATCCCACTCTGCAGGAGCTGACCTTCCAAAGAGAGACCACACCACCCAATGGGGAGCTGGGAAGCAGGGATGAGGATCCTCAGGGAGTGTGGGGGATAGTTATGGCTGCTTAATTATCAAGGAGAGTGGAGAAGTCCATCCCAGAAAGAGGATTGGGGCCAGAGTGAAGGACTGAGCAACTCAAGAAATGGTGGCCCAGGCTAGGGATTCCCAAATGTGGAGGGGGTGGGACCAGGGACCACCAGGCTTCCTCTGACCCTTCCAAGCTTGCTCATGGCTCCTTTCCTAACCTGCTAAAAAGTTCCTCTCACACCTGGGTCTCCTCTCCTCGACAGTAAATACCTATTGATTATCCTGCTTTGGACCCCCTCCACATCTTCAGTATGTGTATGATGTCCCACAAATGAATGCCTGGTGTGTTCTAACTGCTCTCTCAGCTGAAGCCCCTAGCACCAGGGGCTGGACTACTCTGCAGGAAGGAGGGACGAGGTCGCCAGCCTCCAAATGGGGACACCTGGGAACTCTCTGCAGTCCTAACCCCTGACTCATTACAGGCATGCAATGCAGGGTGTGCCGTCATTTCCCTGTCCCGTTCACTCCTGTCAATTCCCTGGTTCTTCACCTTCAGTGGATAACACCCTGCCTCCAACTGCTCGGAAAGCAACGGCTGGGAACAAAGCTTGACTTCTCTGAGACAAGGAGGCACTGGCTCCCTGAGAGATTCAGGAGGATAGTCCAGAGTGCTGTAAAGGTCAGTTAGCCAACAGGCAAGGTGAGCATAGAGCTTAAAACCTGGCTGGGCAAGATCCATCTCAGAAAACCGTCTTCAGGAAGACCCTTGAAGTACCATCTGAGCTTGAGCCTAGGACTGGGCATCTGCTTTGTTGGGCATGTCCCCCATTACCACATCTGACCAGGAGCCCCTCACAGGGGTGGGGAGAAGACTGCCCTGGATTTGATTTTTGGAAATGATTCGCAGTAAAGCTCTGGCTGGGCCCCACACTCTAGGGTTGAGAGCTGGGGAGCTACAGCTTGAATACCCTTAATCCCTCTCCTAAGAGGAGCCCCCAGCACTGTGGACTTCAAGGTGCACGTGCAGGCGTATGTGGCAGGGAGACTGCTGAAAGGAGACATTTACAGGGAGCCCCAACTCCTAGGGTGGAGTCCCCCTACATCGCCCTTCTCCAAATTCAGAAATACTCCTACGCCTAGGTTCTCTATGGCCCCTCCGACAGGCTGTGCCATCACCTACTTGTCCTGATGTGTCCTCTCCCCACACCTGTTATCACTCACTCAACTTTCTTGCTTCTCGATGACTGGCTGCCCCCTGCAGCTCTCTGGCCTCCTCTCCTGAGCCTCATCAGGAGAGCACCAGCCCACTCCTCAGATGAGAGGGAAAAATGGTGAGAGCCAGTCAGGGAGATGGAGAGCTCAGAAAACTCTGTCAATTCCTCAGCCTGGCATGTCCCCATCAGCCCTGGGCATTGGGGAACAGGAAGAAGTCGACCAGAGTGGGCAAGATGGGCAACTTAGTGATTCCCAGATCCTGAGAGATTTATTCAAGTTTACCATTTGGTTGGAAAAGTAATGAATTCCCAAACACACCTCCATTAAAATGCCAAGGAGCCAAATGGGAAGGATGGCTGGTCTGCTCAATGTGCTGAGGGCTGGTATGGAAATCAGAGCACCTTTGTGAGGCAAGAGCCCAGTTCCGACATGGCCTGTGATCTGGGTCCTCTGAGCCTAAGTCTATGCTTCCAAAAAATGATGTCTTCAAATCATATCTGGCAATACCTCGGCAGTTGGGTGGCACAGTGGATAGGACAATAGACGTGGAGGAAGACCCGATTTCAAATCCTAACATACTTACTGGCTGTGTGATCGAGGGCAATTCACTTAACCTGTGTCTCAATTCCATCATCTGTGAAATGGGGATAATAGCATCTTCCTGCCAACGCTACATAAATGCCAGCTCTTATTGTAATATAGGAATGCTCTGGAACTATGGGGACAAGGGCAGAGGCTGACCTGCCCCTGGGTCTGCAATGCTCTTCCTCCCTCCTCAGCAGCACCTCAGAAAAGCCCTGATTGCCTTAAAGATTCAGCTCTTGCACCACCACCTTCAAGGCGGCCTTCCTTCATCTTCCTGTACCCTCGTTTCCACAGTATATACCCTGCATTTATTTTTGTGTTTGGAGGGTTTCTCCCCCCAAATGACTTCACTCCTTTCAGTTAATATTTCATTTTTGCCCCCTGCATCTCCATGTCCTAGGCAAGGGCCTGGGACACAGTGGGCCTCTTGTATTTTGGTTGAGAGTGGCCAGCACATGGTTTCTTCTCCTCCAAAGGCTCCCTCTCCTGTAGCAGCCCTGTTCCAAGCCCTGTTCCTGAGAAAGAAAGCCTTGGCAAGGCCAATCCAGGCACATACTGCAGAAGACATGACATACACAGGTGACTATTCCACCCAAGCCAGGGACCATGGGAGAAGTGTAAAGAGGGACCTGTCGCCATCTAGTGCCCACTCATTTTCACAAAGCAAGGGTCAAAGAAGAGCCATTTTTAATCTTTGGTCAACTGCAGAAGATTCAATTGAACAGACATTCTTTACTGTGGTATTGGTGGAAGAGACACAAAATTCATCTAAGACATAGCCCCTGTCCTCATGAAATGGGAGCAAAAGAAGAGTCCGCATTTTGCCTTCGAGGGGAGAAGGCTGTTGTCCTTCAGTGCTGAGGGGATGTCTAATGGCCAAAGCTGGGGTCTTGGCTGTGTGACCCAACATCTCACTTAAGTTTCTCCATCTGTTGGAGAAGACCAGTAACTACTACTTAGCCTCCCTTATACCCACGAGAGCAAAAGTGGGTTGAGAAACCAGAAATCTAAGGGTCTTTGGCCAAATCATTCACGGGCTTTCCAGTTCCCACCACTATTGGCCTGCAGAGACGTGGGAAGTCAGTAAAAAGTCTTATTGACTGGAAGAGATCAAGACATAATTAGCTGTAAATAGCAAGGAACACATGGCCCCAAAATATACCTGCAGTGTGGGGAGGTCTGGATAGCTCATCTTTTCTTTTTCTTTCTTTCTTTCTCTTTCTTTCTCTTTCTCTCTTTCCTTTCTTTCTTTTCTTTATTTCTTCTTTCCTTCCTCTTTTGGCTTTTTAGATGGGGGGAAGGACCAAGGTCATAGTACGTGTTAAGTGTCTGAGGCCAGACTTGAATTCAGGTCCTCCTAATTCTAGGGCCAGTGCTCTGTTCATCATGCCACCTAGCTGCCCCTGGACTGCTCATCTTCCAAAGGCCTACAGCTGGGGTCTTAAAGGAAGCCAAGTGCCCAAGCCAAGGGGGTGAGAGATTTCACTTCCACTCTAGAAAGCTGTAACCTGAGAGTAGGGAAACAGCGATCCTTGACAACCAGAGACAGAAAGAAGATGCACTTACTGGAAACCCTGAGAAGTGCCCTCTCTTTTGATAAGCCCAAAGACCCCAGTTTCTGGGTTAAGAATTCACTGTTTGACAAAAACTGCTGGGAAAATTGGAATATAGTATGGCAGAAACTGGGCACAGACCATCATCTAATGTCGTACACCAAAGTCAAGTCTAAATGGGTGCACAATCTGGGTATAAAGGCTGATACCGAAAATAATCTGGGGAAGCAAGGAATAGTTTACATGTCAGATTTATGGAGTAGGGAAGACTTTATGACCAAAGAAGAGTTGGAGAGCATTATAAAATGCAAAATGGACGAACTTGATTACATTAAATTGAAAAGTTTCTGTACAAATAAAGCCAATGTAATCAAGATTAAGTGGGAAAGAATATTTACAACCAGTGTCTCTGATAAAGGCCTCATTTTTAAAATATACAGGGAATTAAGAAAAAAATTTTAAGAATACAAGTCATTCCCCAACTGATAAATGGTCAAAGGATATGAACAAGCAATTTTCAGAGGCAGAAATTAAAGATATCTTTAAGCATATGGAAAAATGCTCTAAATCACTCTTGATTTGAGAAATGCAAATCAAAAC
>CM053593.1:374662954-374704465 GCA_028646575.1 Pseudocheirus occidentalis
TGCTCAAAGGGTTATAAATAATTGCATACCCTTTGACCCAGTAATACCACTTTTGGGGTTGTATCCCAAAGAGATCATAGAAGTGGGAAAAGGACCCATATGTACAAAAATATTGATTGCAGCTCTCTTTGTGGTGGCAAAGAACTGGAAACTTAAGGGATGCTCATCAATTAGGGAATGGCTGAACAAGTTGTGGTATATGAATGTAATGGAATATTATTGTGCTATAAGAAATGGGGAGCAGATGGACTTCAAAATTACCTGGCGAGGCTTATACGAACTGATGATAAGTGAGAAGAGCAGAACCAGGAAAAATTTGTACAGTTACAGATACATCATATGTGTGACGACCAACCTTGATAAAGTGGACTCTTCTCAGCAACACACAGTTAAAAGACAACTCTACAAGTCTCAGGATAGGAGATACCTACACTCAGAGAAAGATCTAGAAAGACCAGAGTTTAAATGGAGACTGAGGCAATCTACATGCTCTTATTCTTTTCCATGTTTGGTTTTGTTTCCTTTTTTCCCATTGTTCACTCATTGGTTACAACCCTTCTATGCAACCAGACTATTGCACAACGTGAAAGTATTTGCAGATCCTATACTTGATTGTACGCCACCATGGCGAGGGGGGGAGGGGAGAAATTTTGAAACTCAAGTGATTGTGGAACTGAATCTTGTAAACTAAAAGTAAATAAACAAGTCCATTAAAAATAAATAAATACAAAAAAAAAGTGCTCTCCCCAGCTAGAGTGAACACCCTCCCTTCTGCAAGCCAAGCTATTCACACCTTCTCCCCTTGAAAGGCAATGCCTGATGGTGAAAAGAGAAGTCCCAAGTCCCTTCAGCCTCGCTGGGGCTGGGTCTGATTTCTGATCGCTATCTCCCAACCCTTTTATTCCACAGTGTTGGCCTTGGTCATGGGATGAGGCTGACCCAATGAGAAAAGAGTGATCAGTGACAGGGTATCTGGGTCAGACACTGGCATGAGCACAGCAGGGCTGTCTCACTCATTGCCTTGTTGCTCTGACCTCCAGAGGGAAGAGAACACAGATGTGAGGTTCACTTCTTGTTGCTGCTGCCCCCTCGGGGTACTTTTCTGACATTATTCTCCTTTCCCAGTTTAACCAACCACAACCTATGGGGCCATGTTTATTTATTCCACTGGTATCGGGGTAAGGCCGTCAAAGACAGCAGCAGCTCAGGGCCTGAGGCCTCGGTGACTTTGCACTCCCAGAGCAGAGACCTGAGCACCAGCCATCAAGTAGGCTGGGACCAGCGAGTGAGCAGAAGGTTGTGTGGAAAGTTCCGGCCACAAAGGCCAGCCAGTCCTGCCGTGGCTTTAATCCACTCCCTTCCATTATTAAGAAAAAGGAGACGCTGTTAGGTTTAAAACCAGGACCCTTGCACTGGTGAGCTAATCCGTCTTGGCAAATGGCTGCCCCTTCATCCCGCCTACTCCCTTTGAAAGCATAATCGGCCTTGCACAACAAACTGGCACCAGATTTGGCTGGGACTGATTCCCAAGGACAGGAAATTTTTTTTTATTTCTTCACAACAATAACAAATTCTGAACATAATTCTCTCCTTTAAAACAACAAATCCTCTGTAAACACACACAGCCAAGCACTTCAGCCGCTGGGTCAGGGCATTGAGGAGAAAAGCCAAGAACAGCTTCTGTTAAAAAAAACAAAACAATCCCCTTCCCCCCACAAACACCCCCCCCCCTTTAACCTCATGGTAGGGGTGGGGGGCATGCAAAAAAAGGGAATTTGGCAGTGGGCAATGTCACAGAGCCACCGCCACGCCTCAGGACTAGAGGAGGAAAACCTAAGTCAAACAGCACCTGAGAAAGCAGGGTGCTCCCAGCACCATCCTGCCCACCACCCACCCTGCTTCCCCAAACCCCACCAAACAGAAAAGGCTCCACATTCCTAAGCATTCAGGCTGCCAGAGTGCTGGAAACCACAGCGGCCTGTCAAGCTCCAGGAGGAGCTTGGCGTGAAAGTGTAGGTGCTCTGCTTAGAGAAACATGGGCCTCATCTTCTTCCTTCTCCACCAGGGGACATGGGGCTCTTCTTGTCCCCTCTGCCCCTGAAATGTCATCTTGGTTTCTCTGCCAACTCTGACCAGGCTGGGCACCACAAAGCCTGGACGTGCTGCGGAAGGAAAAAGAGGGCCAGTCAATGTAAGGTACAGATGATGCACCCCATTTTACAACTAGGCAGACTCAAGCAGAAAGAAAAACACTGGTTCCTAAATCTAATTGGGGCTTTACTCATTTACTTCATTCAGGCATTTTGGTCCTAAAATACTTTAACTCCCAAGTCCCAGACTTTTATGCTAAGCACTGACAGCCTCATGCCACCCTCTACGCTCTCTAAGGTTAGACCCAAACACTTGAGTACAAAGCTCTTCACAGACCAGTCCTGCACTACTGTCATCTGAGGCTGACAAAGGGTGTCCCAAAAACCTGAGTACAGCCCCACATCTCTAAAGGGGACCCTCCCTCGACAACTCAAACGTCCAGACTGTGTTTCTTATATCCCTCCTGTAAGACGCTGTGTCTCCCCTGCACTATCCCCAAGCCTAAAAGTCCTCCTTCCTCCCCTTTGTCTCTGAGCTTGTTTCCTTCAAAATCCAGCTGAAAAGACCACTTCCCACACAAAGACTTTCCTGGCAGAAGTACATGTACAATAAAGGGCCGTGAACGTATTTCATACAAGCTCAGGTGAACAATCTAAGTGGTCACCGCCTTGTGCCTTTACAACACCCAGGCTTCCTGGGGTATGGACACTGGAGTACATAATACATGCTTAATAAATGCTTGTTAATGGGCTTGAAGTGTTGAGAACCTGAATTTCAGCCCCAATGTCCTCTGTGCCTGCAGCGCACTCCTCTAGAACAGAAGGGGCTTGGCCTCGGGGAGCTCCGAAGCCCACAACATTCCCCTTGGATGTGAAGAAGAGAACTTGTGGCAACAGCCTGTTTCTCAGACAACCACCACCAGGGAGTGCAGCATCAAGGGAAGAGACCTGGGTCTGACTCACATCAGAGGTGTACAAAACCTATGCGCTCATCTGCTTCACACAAAGCTGGGCGCCTGGCAGCAGAGCACAGAGGAGCCCATACTTCAAGCCAGTGAATCCCCATTCCCTGCTCTCTGAAGGAGCCCGACAGAAAACAGTTCAGGTAGCAAATATTTGTTTAGCAGCTACCACGTGGGAGACACAGGTCCTCCAGACTCTAGGGCCAGTGCTCTACTCCCCTACTCACCCCAGAACATACTTTTTAAAAAAGTTTATAAGCACTTAGAAAAAAGAGAAGCAGGGCTACAGGCACTATCAAGATTAAGTCATATCAAAACAACTCAGCTTTCTTTGTGGACAGATTATGATGGCCATAGCCATCCCGGATCTCAGCAAGGCGAATGCTCAAGATATCTTTGTGACAGTAAGGAGTCGGGGAGGTTCAATGAGAATAAAGCTGAGTGGACTCACACACGACTGAGCGTTGTTCAATATTGACTCAGAGGGATGCTGGAATGGCGTTCTATGGGACTCTCCTTGGCCCTGCTCACTCAGCATTTTTTCAACGAAATGGGTGATGGCACAGATGCTTATCAAACCTGTGGAAGGCCTGAGGCTGGGCTAATGACAGGTGATGGGACTGGAATTGATAAAGAAATCTCAAACGGAATGAAACCTGGAAGCCAGAGGCAAGATGGAGGAGTAAGGCAGGGATTCACTCAATCTCCCCCAAATTTCCCTGCAAACAAATTTAAAATAACACCTCAAAACAAATTCTGGAGGAGCAAAACCAACAAAAGGATGAGGTGAAACAGTTCTCCAGCTCAAGAAAACTGGTCTGTCTACCTACAGTGGTGCACACTGTGCCTAGGAAACCGAGGCAGTGGCAAGTCCCCTTGCTAATGAACGCAGCAGCTGCACCTGACACAAGTCAGGGGCAAGCGAATCTGCAAACAGCAGCACCCGGAGCTCCCAGCCCACAGACAGCTGGTGAGGCAGAGATCACAAGGGTCTCTTTGCTGGCACGAGATGCAGGGCTCTGTTGTCCTGCCCACACTTGCCCACACTCAGTTCTAGGGTGCAGGCCCAGGGTGAGGAGGAGCGCTATCACACTAGAACTCCTGGCTAAAGGGGGGCAGGGGCCCTGGTCACAGTCCCAGGGTAGAAAACAGTAAATAGAGCTGCTCACAGATGAGAGTATAGGTCAGGCTAGCAGTGATTACACCTCTCTTTCCGTCATGGCAGAGATGGAAGAACTAAACACTTACATACTCCCTAGATCTCGCTCTGAAAACAAGAGAAGAAAAAAACCTGAAGGTTCAGACAGCACCCCCTCCACTGCAGGGGAAGACTCTAACTTTAACATGAAGTTAAAAGTTAAGAAATATGCTTGAAAAAATGAAAAAAAAAAAAACTACAAAAAAGGAACCTGACCATAGAAAGCGATTACAGAGACAGGGAAGATCAAAACGCAAACTCAGAAGAGGGAAATGTCAAAACAGCTACATGTAAAAGCCTTAAAGAAATATGTGAATTGGTCTCAGGCCCAAAAAGAACTCCTAGAAGAGCTCAAAAAGGACTTAATCAATTAAGAGAGGTAGACACAAAATAGGAAAAGAAATGAGAGTGATGGTAGAAGAAAACACATTAAAAAATGGTAAAAAGCAGCACAAAAATCCACTGAAGAGAAGAACCTCTTTAAAAGCACAGCTGGCCAAATGGAAAAAAAAAGTGCAAAAGCTCACTGAAGAAAATAATTTCTTAAAAATGAGAACTGGGCAAGTGGAAGCAAATGACTCCATGAGATATCAAGAAACAATACAACAAAATCAAAAGAATGAAAAAATAGAAGAAAATGTAAATTCTCACTGGAAAAACAACTGGCCTGGAAAACAGATTGAGGAGAGCTAATTTAAGAATTATCAGACTACCTGAAAACCATGATTTAAAAAAAAAGCAAAAAATACCCCATACCCTTGACATCATATTGCAAGAAATTATCAAGGAAAACTGCCCTGACATCCTAAAAAGAACCAGATGGTAAAACATAAAGAATTCAACAATGATCTCCTGAAAGAGATCCCAAAATTAAAACTCTTAGGCATACTATAACCAAATTCCACAGCTCCCAGGTGAGGAAAAAAATAAGATAGAGAGAAATATCCAGTAATACTAACTGTGAATATGAATGGGATGAATTTACCCATAGAACAGAAGTGGATGGCAGAATCTAATATGCTTCAGCTGAAGTTAAAAAAAAAAAGCAGGGTTAGCAATCATGATCTCAGATAAAGCAAAAACAAAACCAGACCTAATTAAAAGAGATAAGCAAGGAAACTACATCTTGTGAAAAGGTACCATAGACAATGAAGTAAAAGCAATATGAAACACATAGGTACCAAATGGAATAGCAGCTAGATTCTTATTTTTTTTAATTTAATTTTTTTGTTTATTTTTGGTTTTCAACATTCATTTCCACAAAATTTTTAGTTACAAATTTTCTCCGTCTTTCCCCTACCCACCACCCCAACATAATGATTCTACTGAATATAGCAGCTAAATTCTTAAAGGAAAAGTTAAATGAGTTACAGGAAAAAACAGACAATATAACTATACTAGTGGGGGACTTCAACTTTTCCCTCTCAGAACCAGATTAACTAAAAATAAGCAAGAAAGGAGATAAACAGAATTTTAGAAAAGTTAGATATGACAGACCTCTAGAGAAAACTGAATGGGAATAGAAATGAATATGCCTTTTCCTCAGCAGTACATGACATCTACACAAAAACTGACCATGTATTAGATATAACAACCTCACAACTGAATGCAGAAAATTAAGAATATTAAATACATCCTTTTCAAATCATAATTTGATAAAAATAACACTTAAGGAGCTGTGGAAATACAGATAAAAACTAGAAATGAAATAATCTAAGTATGAGTGATTCAAAGAACAAATCACAGAAACACATAATTTCATTAAAAAGAATGACAACAATCAGATAATATGCCAAAATTTATGAGATGTAGTCAAAGCAGTACTTAGAGGAGAAAATTTCTATCTCTAAATGTCTACACAAATAAAACAGAGAGAAAATGGATCAATAAATTGGGCACGCAACTAAAAAAATACCAGGAGAACAAATGAATAATCTCCAGTTAAACACCAAACTAGAAATCCTGAAAACCAAAGGAGAGATTAATAAAATTTAGAGAAATTCATTCAATTAATAAATAAAACTAGGAGCAAGTTGTATGGGGGGGGGGAAGCCCAATAAATGATTAATATGATTAAAAAAAGAAGAAAACCAAATTACCAGTATCAAAAATGAGTAATATGATTTTGAAAAAAAGAAAGAAGAAAACTGAATTACCAGCATCAAAAATGAAAATGGGTGAATTTATTAACGAAGAGAAATTTAAAACAAACATTAGGAGCTTTTCTGCCCAATCAATCTGACAATTCAAATGAAATGGATGAATATTTGCAAAAATGTGAGTTGACCAGATGAAGAGAAGAGGAATACTTAACCCTAATTTTTCTTTTTTTGTGGAGGGGGGAAGGTGAGGCAACTGGGGCTGAATGACCTGCCAAATGTCACACAGCCAGCAAATGTGATAAGTGTCTGAAGCCAGATCTGAACTCAAGTCCTCCTGGCTCCAGGGTTGGTGTTCCACTCACTGTGCCACCCAGATATCCCCTTAACCATATTTTTGAAAAATAAATTGAACAAGTCATCAATGAACTTCCTTTAAAAAAAAAAAACCCAACAAAAAACCTAATACCCTAGGACCAGATGAATTCATAAATAAATTCTACCTAATATTTAAAGAAAAATTAATTCCAATACTATATAAACTATTTGGAAAAATAGGCAAGTGAATCCTGCCAAATTCTTTTTATGACACAAATATAGTGTTAATTCCTAAACCAGGAAGAACAAAAAAAGAGAAAGAATAGACCAATTTCCCTAATGAATACCAATGTAAAATAATTTAAATAATATACCAGTCAGGAGATTGGAACAGGTGGAATTTATACCAGGAATTCAGGACTGGTTTGATATTAGGAAAAGTATTAGTATAAGCGACCATATCAATAAACAAAGCCAGTAAAAATCATACGGTTATCTCAATAGATGTACAATACTCATTCCTATTAAAAACTCTAGAAAGTATAGGAGTAAATGGAGCTTGTCTTAAAATGATAAGTAGTATTTATCTAAAACCAACAGCAAGTATTAGCTGTAACAGGACTGATCATAGTGTAAAGGAAGGATGCCCATTATCACCATTTTTATTTAATACTGTACTAGAAATGCCAGCTATAGCAGTAAGAGAAGAAAAAGAAATAGAAGGAATCAGAATAGGCAACGAGGAAACAAAATTTGCTGTTTGTCCTTTGTTCCATGACATCAGAGAGGTGATGCCATAACACACAAGTGAAATGGATTTGTGAGGGAGGGCTGTGCAAAGTCACCGGTATCACTTTCTCCTTCTCAGCCATTTGAGTCCAGTGGCCAGACACGGATCAGGACAACTGGAGATTGCCCACAATGCAGTAAAGGACCCTTTTCAAGCGAAGGTCTTTAACAGGTTTCTGTTTTTTAAAATAGGCCATTCTTTGCCTGATTTTATTAAGCCTTAATCACTGAAGAAAACTACTATTCTTTGCAGATGATATGGTGTACTTGGAGAATCCTAGGTCTTATCTCCCAAATACGTAGAGAACTGAGTCAAACTTATTAAGAATACAAATCATTCCCCAATTGAAAAATGGTCAAAAGCTTTGAACAGGCAGTTTTCAGATGAAGAAATCAAAGTTATTTATAGTTATATGAAAAAAATGCTTTAAATAACTATTGGTCAGAGAAATGTAAACTAAAACAACTTTGAGGTATGATGGATACCTCACCAGATTGGCTAATGTGACAGAAAAGGGAAATGATAAATGGTGGAGGGGATGTGGGAAAATTAAAACATTAATACACTGTTGGTAGATTTGTGAATGGATTCAACCTTTCTGGAGAGCAATCTGGAAGTATTCCCATGCATTCCCTTTGAACCAGCAATGCCTTTATGGTCTGTATCCCAAAGAGATAAAAAAACAAGCAAACAACCTAAAGCAGCTCTTTTTCTGGTTGGCAAAGAATTGGAACTTTTGAGGGGATGCCCATTGACTGGGGAATGGCTGACCAAGTTGTGGTGCATCACTGTCACAGCACACTACTGGTTATAAGAAATGATGAGCAGGATGCTTTCAGAAAAAAACCTGGAAAGACTTAAATGAACTAATACAAAAGGAAATGCAGAGAAACAGGGAAACATGGTACACAACAGCGGCAATATTGCACAAAGATCAACTGGGAATGATTTAGCTATTTTCAGCAATGCAACGTTCAAGGACAATTCTGATGGACCTTTTTTTAAATTTTTTTTTTTGCTTTTTGGAGGGCAGTTGGGGTTAAGTGACTTGCCCAAGGTCACACAGCTAGTTTGTGTGTTAAGTGTCTGAGGCTGGATTTGAACTCAGGTTCTCCTGACTCCAGGGCCGGTGCTCTATTCATTGTGCCACCTAGCCACCCCCAATTCTGATGGACCTTTGATGAAAAATGCTATCCAGAATGCAGACTGAAGAATACTGATTTTTTTACTTTTTTTGTCTGTGTTTTCTTTTACAACATGACTAATATGGAAATATGTTTTGTATGACTTCACATGTATAATCTTTATCAAACAGCTTGCCTTCTCAAGGACTGGGGAGGGGAAGGAGACAGGGAGAGAATTTGGAAATCAACTTTTGAAAAACAAAAGTAAAAATTGCTTTTTGTTTAACTGTGAAAAATGAGATATTAAAAATTTTAAAAAGAAAAAAAGATCTCAACTGGCTAAAACAATGGTCGGATAACAACAAAATTAAATAGAGTCGGGAGAAGCATGAAAGCTATAGTTGGGTTTAAATAAAAAAATTCCATCCAGCTAGATGGAATGCCTACCTAGGTGTGGGGTGGGTCACATCAGAGATGTGAATTAAACAGAACTTAGCTGTTGGCACCCTGAATATGAGATCCTGGTCACTGGCTAGTAAGTGGACATCCCAATGACATTAATACTAACCTTCTGACCTTACATACAGCAGGTGCTAAATGTTTGTTGAACTGACTTGGTTCTCTGGTGACAAAACACATTCTCTCATCTAATCTTTATCACTACTTATTAATATTAGGTTTTCATGGTTTTAGAAAATGTAGAGTTGTGAGAAACCTTAGCTCACTTAGTCTAATCCCTTAAAGACGAGGGAACCAAGGCCCAGAGAACAATGACTTGTCAAGGTCACCCAGGTATTAGACAGCAGAGAAAGAAATCAAACCAGAGCCTTCTGATTTCTAGTCTGGTGTTCTTCCCATTCCATCATTCTAACTGACACGAGCTTGTCACGTCCTTCAGATGAGAGGTTGATGCCATACTTAGTCACCACAGAAAGACTTCACTAGATGGTAAGCTCCTTGAGGGTGGGGGGTGGCTTGATTCTTTGCATCTGTATCCTCAGCACCAAGCACAGTGCCTGGTACACAGGAGGCATTTAATAAATGCTTGCTGAGGATTCTCCATTATGAAGCACAGTAAACATTGGTGTGATGGGCAGTCTCAGTTAAAGGTGTAATCTTGATGGTTCTGAGTTTCTTCACATAAAATTAACTTGTTTATCCAAAGGAAACCTAACTTTAAGACCTTGGCTGCATGAGCCCCTTTGCATCTCAGTTTACCAGTCCAGATGGAAAAAGTCCTTTGCAAACACCAATTAAATATCATTGCCCTTCACAGCTAAATCTGGGCCACATGAAGACCCTCCAAAAGCGCTGATGTTTGTCCTTCATTTTTGTAGAGGATCAAAGACATCACAGGGTCATGTCCTGACTCGTGAGTCTGGATTTAAGTGAGGCAGAGCTGCACAAGGCTGTCAGCCTCACTCTTTCTTCCAGAATCATCACAGTCCAGTGGTAGGACAAGAGTCAGGATGACCAGCAATGGCCCAGGGTGTAGATGACTTTGTCATCTTTGATGTCTGACCAAGCCCTCCACGGTGTCTGCTTCAGCCACGCTCATCGCCATTGGCACAAATGTTTCTCATCCACTAGGGAAAGTCTTTATATGCTTGGGGCAGACACCCCCCACCTCACCCAACATGGCTTAGCCCATCTCTCCTGACAGCTTTACTGGGGCACGGCTGTTGCCATGTGCTACAGCCTTTTGGAACCACAGGTTAGAGTTGGGCCTCAGGTAGACAATGAAGATGGAAAGCAGCTTGAAAAGGGCTTGGCAAGCTCTCCCAGCAGAGGGCTGGGCCTCCCTGAACATCTCCTACACCCCCCACCACAGAAGTGGGGGGGTACAACCAAGGCCCACTGAGCTGCCTGAACAGAGATTTACTTTAGAATAAACAGACCACAACACTTTACACATGAGCAAGACTTCAGTTTCTCCTAAAATATGCAAGATCGTGTACAATTCACTTTCAAGCCCAAGGAGGAAACCTGCTGAACAGACCCCATACTGGCACAGCAAAAGAGAAAAGCACCATGGAGATAAATCCAGGAACCCAAAGAGACAAGACAGTCCAGCAAAGGATGGGGTGGGCAGAAGGTCCCAGTGTGCAAAGGGAACCGCCTCATGAATGGAGCTACCAAACAAGCTGCTTCTGAGGTAAAGAATCCTGTCTCAGGAAAAAGACATAATCAACGTGAAAGAGAAGCAGAGTCGCGATACAATCAGTGGCCAGCAGCAATTGTGCAGAAATAATGTCCAGTAATCAAAGAAGAGTGTGAAAGTGTAACCGAGAAGATGGAGAGCGAGGTAACCAAGGAGAAGCAGAGCAGGGACAATGACGTCCGAGATTCGGCATCGGAAACATGAGAACTGAGACCGGGACGGAAAACCAGCATCCGCAGCGGGCAAGTGTCATTCCCATGGGGTCCCAACAGGAACAATCCTACCCAGTTTTCCTGCTCATAGACAAGCAATGTCTGAAGAGGGAAGATGGAAAGGCTCCTTTCTCAGATGATTTACTTATTGGTTCGCAGCTTGAATCCAGGCAGGGGGCTTGATCTGATATGCACCACGGCAAATCTGCGAGCGGAAGCCACCAGAGCTTGCCTGGTGTCCCATTCTACAAAGACATTGTAACTTTTTTTTTTTTTTTTGCTTTTTAGAGGGCAGTTGGGGTTAAGTGACTTGCCCAAGGTCACACGGCTAGTTTTTTTGTGTTACGTGTCTGAGGCCGGATTTGAACTCAGGTACTCCTGACTCCAGGGCCGGTGCTCTATTCACTGCGCCACCTAGCCGCCCCAAGACATTGTAACTTAACCCTCAGTTAAGTAGGGTGTGTTCTCTGCCTGCTAATTAAGCAAAAAAGAAAGTCAGTCAATGAGCATTTATTAAGTGCCTACTATATGCCAGGCATGGTATTAAGTGCTGGGGATACAAAGAAATGTCAGTCTCTCTCTGTTCTCAAGAGACTCACAGTATTATAATAGAGAAAAAAATAACTATGTGCAAACAAGAAATATAGAGACAGTAAATGGAAGAAAAATGACAAAGAGAAGTCACTAGCCTTAGGGGGAACCAGAAAAGTTTTCTTGTAGGGGGTGGGATTCTAGCTGGGACTTGAAAGGAGCCTGGGAAGCTAGAGGGAGAACATTGCAGGCCTGGGGTAAAGGTGTGAAAATACCGGGAGTGCAGAGACAGACGAAGGTCTCACTGGAGCAACAGCAAAGAAATCAGTGTTAGCGAATCACAGTGGTGGGGGGGCAGTGGGGAGAGGTAAGAAAGGTCTAGATTATGAAGTGGTGTATTTGGTCCCGGAGGGAGGAAGGAACCCCTGGAGTTGAGTGGGCAGACAAGGGACAGAGATAGGGCATGAGTAAAGCGGGGGGTGTTTCAGGATGAAGAGAGTATAACTGGGTGGGAGTTTGTTAATCACTGAAGAATCAGTTCAAGAAGGTTATCCACAGTCTCAGGGTGGAGGCCTCTCAGGGTAGTAAACAGCAGAGTCTACCTGGAAATGTGAAAAGAGGGGTGTGAGAATTAAGGTGTGTGAGAGAGGGATACACTAGGGGGGAAAGGGAGAGGCAGGATGGATGGGGCAAATTGTCTCACACAGAAGAGGTGTGAAGAACTTTTACAGAGGAGAGGAAGATGAAGGTGGGGTAGATAACCCTTGAACCTTATTCTCATCAGAATTGGCTCACAGAGTTAGGAATAACATACATATTCAGTTGGGTACAAAAATCTATCTTATCCTATAGCAAACTAGGAGGGAAAGGGGATTAGGGGAGGTGGTAGTCAGAAACAAAATACTTTTCAAGATGGACAGGGTGAAAGGGGGGAGGAGAGAGGGGGAAAGAAGGAGAGAAAAAGGAGAGAGGGAGGGGGAGAAGGAGGAGAGAGGGAAAGGAGTAAAAATAGGATGGAGGGAAATACATTAGTCATAACCATAAAAAATTTTTTATAGCAAGTTTCTCATTTCTAAACTCTATAGAGAACTGAGTTAAATTTATAAAAAATAAGAGCCATTCCCCAATGATAAGTGGTCAAAGGATATAAACAGTTTTCAGATGAAGTAATCAAAGCTATGTAGTCATATGAAAAAAATGCTCTATATCACTACTGGTCAGAGAAATGCAAATTAAAACAACTCTGAGATAGCACCTCATACCTATCAGATTGGCTAATGTGACAGAAAAGGAAATTGACAATTGTAGGCGGGGCTGTGGCACTGCTGGTGGAGTTGTGAACCAATTCAACCATTCTGGAGAACAATCCTGAACTATGCCCAAAGGGCCATAAAATCATGCAAATTTGATCCAGCAATACCACTGCCGGGTCTATATCCCAAAGAGATCCAAGAAAAGGGAAAAGGACATATAGGGAATGCCCATCAACCGTGGAATTACGGAACAAGCTGTGGTATGTGATTGAGATGGAATACTGTATGTCTCAAACGATGAGCAGGACACTTAGAAAACCTAGAAAGACACACAGTTCGCTAACATGAACTGATGCACAGCGAGCAGAACCAGGGGAACAATATATACAGTAATAGCAGTACTGTATTGCTGCAAATGATTTAGCTGTTCTCTTTTCTTTTTAATTATTTATTTTTAGTTTCCAAAAATCACTTCCATAAGTTTTAAATTTTCTCCCCCTCCCTCCCAAAATGGCTTGTAATCTGCTATGGGCTCTACACATATATTCTATCAAACAAATTTTCGCATTAAGGGGGGAAAAACACAATAAAACAAAACAAAAAGAAAACTCTGCTTTGTTCTGCATTCTGACTCCACAGTTCTTTCTCTGGATGTGACTGGTATTTTCCATCATGTGTTCTTTGAAATTGCTTTAGGTCCTTGCATTGTTGAGAAGGGCCAAGTCTATCAAAATCAGTCATCACACACTGCGGCTGTTACTGTGTACAGTGTTCTCCTGGTTCTGCTCACTTCACTCAGCATCAGTTCATATAAATCATTCACAGCTGACCATTGTTACAATGTTGCCATTTCTGTGTACAATGTTCTCCTGGTTCTGCTCACTTCACTCAGCATCAGTTCATATAAATCATTCACAGCTGATCATTGTTACAATGTTGCCATTTCTGTGTACAATGTTCTCCTGGTTCTGCTCACTTCACTCAGCATCAGTTCATGTAAGGTTTTCCAGATTTGCCCTGGTGCACATCAGATCGAACCCCCTGCCCAGATTCAAGAAGTGGACCAATAAGTAAATCACCTGACAAAAGGGCCTTTCCATCTTCCCTCTTCTCTCCAGTCTGCCTGTTCATCATTTCTTATAGCACAATAGTATTTCATTACATTCATGGATGTTGATCAGCCATTCTCCAACGGATGGGCATCCCCTGGATTTCCAGTTCTCGGCCATCACAAAAAGAGCTGCTACAAATGTTTTTGTATGTGTGGGTCCTTTTTCCATTTTCATGATCTCTTTGGAACACAGTCCTAGAAGGGGTATTGCCGGGTCAAAGAGATTTAGCTGTTCTTAGCAATACAACGATCCAAGACAATTCTGAAGGACTTAGGGTGAAAAATGCCATGTATTCACCCCCAGAGAAAATGCTGCTGGAGTCTGAATGCAGACTGAAGCAGACTTTTTAAACTTTCTTTTTGTTTTGTATGTTTTGGTCTGTGTTTCCTTTCACAGCATGACTAACGTGGAAGTAAGTTTTACACGACTGCACATATATAACCTATATCAAACTGCCTCCTTTCTAAGGGGGGGGGAGAGAAAAGAGAATCTGGAACCCAAAATAAAAAAAAATCTAACGTCAAAATTTGTTTTTATATGTTAACTGGAAAAAAAATTAAATAAAAATTTTAAAGTTGTAAACGACAACAAAAAAACCCTGAAAGAGTCAATACTCCAAACCTTTTCTGGCTTGTTGGCTTCATCAACCCCAGTCCTTTCACAAAACAATTAAGAGGCAATTTGTGGTGAGGGGCAGTAGCCTGACTACCACCAACTGTGGCACTGTTGGTGGAGTTGTGAACTGACCCAACCATTCTGGAGAACAACTGGTAAGCATTTTTTAAGTGCTGAGTACTACGCTAAGCACTGGAATTCAAAGAAAGGCTAAGATCACTGTCTCTGTTTTCAAGGAGATCACATTCCAATGAGAGACAATATGCAAATTACAATTTACCTATCAGTTCTACCCAGTGTCCACCGGCAGCACCTGTCACACAGTAAGCTTTGGGATGGGGCGGAGGAGGACCAGGAAAGAATTCACCTCACAGCAGTGCTAGAACTGAGTTCTGAAGCTAATAGGACAGAATGATGAGGGAGGGCATTCCAGGCCTGGGTCACAGCCTGGGCATAAGGGTCTCTATGTATAACAGGGTCACAAAGGGCAGTTGCAGCCAGACTGAAAATCCCTTTCAATGACCAAGAGAAAAGCATGCAGTTGATGAATTTGGTCTTCTTGCTTCACTTGACCTACAGCCTCAGGCATCAGAAGATCTGGCAGCTCTTTGGCTGACCCCTCATTTCTGAAAGATCATGGTGAACAGAAGTGACCCAGCAGTGGGAACATACCAACGTGACAAGAGAAGAGAGTCTGAAAACTCTAGGTCAATAACAATTCAATTTCTGGCAAAATTCTAGACCACTTAGCAAAGAGCCGTTTAGGGAACAACCAGAAAAGGAAGGTGATCCCAAAGAACCAACATGGCTTCATCAAGAACACATCCTGTCTTAATGAAGAATGCGAATCCCCTCAACAAAATCCAGTAAGGATGAAAGTGAACTTTTACAACAGAATTTTTTTAAAAATTGACCTTATACAAGATAGGGTAGGTACAGTTAGACAGCAATTTGTTGGGAAAAGATCCAGTTTCAGCCAACTGTAGCCTAAACATGAGTCAGCAATGTGAGACAGCTACAAAAGCACCTAACATAACCTTGAGCTGAATGAAGAGGCTGAGCTTCTTGGAGGAAGGTGGCCTGGTCAGCACCGGCTGAAGAACTGGGCTCAGGTCTGAGCACGGCAGTTTGGGAAGGACTGTGACAAGTCAGCACAAAGTGGTGCAAAGGTCGACCGATAGTAGAATGGTAAAGGGCCTCAAAGCCAGCCAAGGAAAAGCTGAAGGCAAGCAGACCAGTCAGTCAGAAGACAACTCTGTATGGAGGGCCTGGTTCTCTTTGCTGACCCCCATATGGAAGATGAATGCCAGAGGGAAGACACAGGCAGGGCAGTTCTGTCCCCAGAGGGCAGACCTGGAAACAAGAGGCAGAAGTTGTGAAGAAGCAAATCTAGGCCCGACTGCAGGGAAAACTTTCTCAGAATTCAAGCTAGACTAGCCTGCCTTTGGAAGGCCTGGCTCTGCCCCAACTACAGGCCACTACACTGAAGCTGTATCCATCTGCTGGGGATGCCGAAGGAGGGACTCTTTTTTTCGGGGTGGGGGGGAAGAGTTGGTCTAGACGGCTCTTTAGATCCTTTCTAACTTAAATTCTATTACATATTTATACCAACACTTTAGTTTATATTCTTTTAATGTAATTCAGGGTAATTAAATATTTATCATGCCACTACAGGGTACAGAACGCTGAGCTGGGCACTAGGAAAGGTACAAAGTTCAGCTAAAATTGGACCTGCTCTCATGGACTGTGCAGCTTGGGAGAGTGTTCTATAAAAACCTTAGTTAACTGCCCAGTATGCGCTGGGCACAAACCGGCTGATGGGGTTACTAAAGGAAACCAGTCCCCATGTTAGGGGGATTTACGCCTGCTCTTGGGGGAAACCACAGGACACAGCAAAGCCTGGTCAGGGAGCTGGGGAAGCAGGCACCAGCCAGGACAGGTCATACAGGCTTCCTGGAGGAGGTGGTCCTCCAGCAGAGGATGCGCCCAACAAATAACAATAATGCCGAAAGAATTTCAGAGCTCTGGTAGATGCAAAGAGCTGGAAAGAATATAAGTGTCTAACGGCCTCCCCAATTAGCGTATTTGTCGTCCGCTGTCCTTTGGTCAAGTCTGACTCGGTCACCCCTGGTGAGGTTTCCCTGGCAAACCTATTGAAGTGGCTTGTCATCTCCTTCTCCAGCTCATCTGACAGATGAGGAAACTGAGATAAACAGGGTGAAGTGACTTGCCCAGGGTCACCCAAAGCAGATCTGAAATGAGTCTCCCTGACTCCAGGCCTGGGGCTCTGCGTGCTGTGGCCCTGAATGGGGATATAAGCAGTGGCAAATCAGTGATATTAAAAAAGGCAAAGATGGTGAACATATGGAAATGTGCAAAGCTATGAGACAATATCAAAATCCACAGGGAAAATATATATGTAAACATAGAGATAAACATATAAGCGGGGAATAAAAGAGACTATAGTAGTGTACAAACTACTGGGTCTGGAGTCAGGAAGACCTGAGTTCAAATCCAGTCTCAGACACTTACTGGCTGTGTGACCTTGGGTAAGTCATTTAACCTCTGCCTGCCTCAGTTTTCCTCCTCTGCACAAATGGGCATAATAATAGCACTTCCCTCCAAGAGCTGTCATGAGGATCAAATCTGGTATTTTAAAAGCCCTCTGGAAACCTTAAAGCCCTAAATAAATGCTGGCTATTATGACTTCTATTTTAAAAAGGTATAAACAAATGCTTAATTAGTTGTGTTAAAGGTGAATATATACTTGATTCTTTTCTTTTTTGGTAAGAAGCTGGCAGTGCTTTTCTTTCAGCATGTTTCCACACTGTTAAGAGGCCTTGGGATGACAAGCTGTCACCATCTAAAGCCAAGAGCGAGCCCTGTCTGTAACATGGACAGACTGGGAGCCTTCCCACGAAGACGGTGTGTGTGTGTGTGTGTGCGCACGCGCATAGCCAGGACATCCACTGTCATCACTAGCATTCGACATCATACTAAAAATGCTGGCCATAGACATAAAGAAGAAAAAGAAACCGAATGACTAAGAACGGGCAACGAGGAAATAAAACCATTGGTCTTGGCTGATGATATAACCTTATACTTCGACAACTCCAGGGAATCATTTACAAAACTAGCTGAAACAACGAATAACTTCAGCAAAGTTGCAGGATACAAAATAAACCCACATAATCGTCAGCATTTCTATTTATTACCAACAAAACCCACAGGAAAGAGATAGGAAGAGAAAGTTCATTTAAAATAACTGCAGACAACATAAAATACCTGGGAGTCTCTGCCAAGACAAATCCAGGAAATAGACAAACACATTTACAAAGCAATTTTCACACAAACATAGATCTAAACAACGGGAGAAGTATTCACTGCTTGTAGGTAAGCAAAGTCAATACGATAAAAAAGAGGCAATTCTACCGAAATTCACTTATTCAGTGCGAAACCAACTGAAGAATTATTTAAGAGCTAGAAAAAAATAATAACATTTATTTGAAGGAAGCAAAAGTCAAGAACATCAAAGAATTAATGAGAAAGAAGTGAAAGAAGGTGGCTCAGTTGTACCAGCTCTCTAACTGTCGTGCAAAGGGGTGACCAGAACACTCTGCTACTGAGACAGAGAGCTGCGAACAGTGGAACAGAGCAGACACATTAAAAACCCCCAGCAGTAAATGGTTACAGTAATTGAGTATCTGACAAACTCACCGATCCAGGCTTTTAGGTCAAGGACTCACTATGTGACCAAAATGTAGAGGAAAACTAGAGCAGTTTGACAGAAACGAGGCACAGATCAACTTTTCACACTGTGTATGTACGAATATAAGGTCAGAACAGATGCATGATTGAGACGTGAACGGTGATATCATAAGCAAATTAAGGGACAGTTTACCTGCCAGAGCTATGCATTATAGGTCAGTTTATGACCAAACGAGGGATAGAGAGGTTCACAGGCAGTAAAACAGATCGTTTCTATTACACTAAATTAAAAAGTTTTTGAACAAAGCCAATGCAGCACAAATTAGAAGCAGGCAAGTGGGGGAAATATTTTTTACAGGAATGTAAAAAAGGCCTTATTTCTCAAACATGTAGGTAATTAAGTCAAATTTATAAAAATAAGAGTCATTTTCCAGCTGATAAATGGTCAAAGGATATGAACAATTGGTTTTCGGAAGACAAAATCAAAGCTATCAAGTCACATGAAAAAATGCTCTCAATCACTATTGGTTAGAAAAACACAAATTAAAACAACTCTGAGGTACTATCTCACACCTATCAGAGTGGCTAACACAAGAGAAATGGAAAAGCATAAATGATGGAGGGGTTGTGGAAACATTGGGACACTAATCCAGCAGCGCTGGTAGAGTTGTGAGCCGGCCTTGCCACTCTGGAGAACAATCTGGAGCCATAAAACCGCGCACAGCTTGTGACTTAGCAATACCACTACTAGGTCTACGTTCCAAAGAGATCAAAGCAAAGGGGGAAAGGAAACACACGTACAAACATACTTATAGCAACTCTTCTTGTGGTAGCAAAGAACGGGAAATCGAGGGGATGCCCATCACCTAAGGAACGACTGAACAAAGTTGTCACGATACCTGACTGTGATGGAACACTGCGCGACAAGAAATGCTGAAAGGGATGCTTTCAGAAAGGCCTGGCAAGATTTCTACGAACTGACGCAAAGTTAAACGAGCTGACCCAGGAGAACACAAGAACATCACACGCAGCAACAACACTGCCACGATCGAATGCGAAAGCCTTAACTGCTCTGATCAAGACAACTGTACCGGACTCTGACAGAACGTGCTCTTTGCCTCTCTTTGTGCAGAGCAGTGCTGGGCTCTGTAGACCGAGGAACATTTGCTTTCACTTTATTTTTCTTGTTCCTTCCTCACCCGACCTCCCACAACACGGCTAATTCAGAAACCTGTTTTGCACAACTTCAAATGTATAATGTACATCATGTTGCTTGCTTCTCAATGGGTAGGGGAGGAACTAGAGGGAAGGAGAGAATCTGGAACTCAAAATAAGACAATGAATGTCAAAAAGAAACAAAAAAGCACCCGGGATAAAACTTGGGGTGACTGTGGCAGTTCCCATCCGTCCACACAGAGGCTTGAGCAGGAGCTGCTGCCTGGGCACGGAGGACTTTTGTCTGGTTCCCCAAGTGCCTCCTCTTGTCACTACGTTGGCAAGCACCTCCTGGTTCTCTTCTGGATCCCCAATATGTAAAGATGGGGCAGGACCTCCCAGGGGTGCTCACAGGACATGGTCCCCTGGCTCAGTAGGACTTCATAGGCCAGCACGCACCACGCACTGTGTTAGCTCCAAAGAGTGAGCTCCCTTGTTGGTGTATGGAGGACCTATATCCATTTGTTAAAGCGCGAGTCTGTCTCGCAGAGCAAAAGTTGAAAGAGCAGCTTTTGTCAAAGGCTGCGGTCATCAGCTCTGGGATTTGGTAACCACCCAAGGAGGAAGGTTCCCAGAAAGCCATCTGGACCTGGTGAGCAAAGGTACTAGACAAGAAATGTCCAGCAATAGGCGTACGCCAGATGCGGCATTCCTGGAGATGACCCTCACATCAGTTGGACTGTCAACAGCAAGGACAACAAGAAGGACTTCCAAAGGTCGCCTCGGATTTCTGATGCAACTGGTGGCACCTTAATGGGTGCCTGCAACAAACAATCTGAGGGCACCTTCCTTCATCTTCAGTCCAGATACTGGGAAAGTTTTCTTTAAAACTGAGTATAAACCCTGTTATGGGTGGCGCAGAAAGCACTTGACTATTTCCTTTACAAATCAGAGAATGAATAACTAAGCTATAAGCTTCCTGAGAGAAGGGCTGTGTCCCTGACATAAATCAAGATAATCCCAAAGCTAAAAGGCTCTTTAGTGGCTCTGGAAGGGACCTAAGAGACTATCTCATTTGATGCCTTCATTTTGTGAAGAGTAGGGTGACCCAAAAGGTTTTCAAGTGACTTGTCCTCACCCCCACACCAAGAATGTTGAAGAGCCAAGTCTATTAGTCCTGGGGTCCAGTGACCATCTGAAAGGGAGACCCCTGCACTGGCCCTCCTTTTCCAAGATGGGGGGAAGTCATCCCAGAATCAGCTGAGTTTTGGTGCCTTGCCAGGCTTCCCCTCATTGATAAGTCACACACCAGGAGCAGAGCATGTAATGAAGCCCCTCTCTGTGCTTCATCTGACAGGAAGCGAGTTGGAGTGTGAATCAGGAATAGAGACTGTGGCAGCAGCCAAGAGAGGATGTGGTGAGAGACAAGGGAGCCAAAGAAACTGAACCGGGGGAAATGTTTTCCAAGGGAGGGGTATTAATGAAAACGGACTAACCCAAAAGGGGTTATATATAGTCACACAACAAAGGGCCATTTCACTGGCATCTCCTGGATTCTGAGGCACAGAGGGAGGGAGGGCATTTCACAGCCACTCTGAGGTCAGAATCCTATATGCAGCAGATGCCCAGAAAATGACTCTAGACATACCTTACAAGGAAATGCAAGCCTGGCAGGGGGTGCCTTTGAGGAGGTGCACGTGTTACTTTTTGTGGGGAGAGGAGGGGTGTAGGGCGCCAAGAGTTTGCACAAGTCCCTGTGTGTTCGACATTTGGAACCCGGGCAAACCCAGGCCATCAAGTGCACTCTGGGGAACCTTCACCCTTGCTCCGTGTCTGGGGTCAGCCATGCCAGGTCTCTGCCTCACTCCAGGCCCTTGAACTAGAGGCAAAGACTTGCTCTGAAATGAACCGCCAGGCTCAGAAATGTGAGGAAGCTTCCTGCCGTGCTGGCCCGGCGTGCTGTTGTTGGCTGCTCTCTACTAGGCCAGTTCCTCCTCTGCTGGATTTAGGGGATGGGGCCAAGCCAGCGATCCAACCTGCACTAGCCCGAGATCCGCCCAAGCTCCCCATCACCATGGAGCTCCTGGGGACTTGCCACTGGTCTTCCCAGAGAGAGATATTTTTAAAAAATTAAGATATTCTTTCCCTGAAGTCAGACAGGCCAGGCAGTGTGGTTTAATCACTTAATCCGATTCTTCAAGGTTTAAATTTCTTTTCTGTTCAAGGAAAGAGGGGAAAAATCCCTAAACAAATGCCAGTGAAAAGATATAAACTAGCAGTACCCTCAGAGGGAAAATTCACAAGATAATCATTTAGAAACCATTTGTCTCAAACCTTGAGGGTCTCAATCAGAGCTTGAGCTTGAAATCAAGTCCAAGTCACCATGACTATTCTACATTCCAGAGCTTTGGTGACTGTAATCAGAAAACATGGGAGAAACAGGTCATGTCCCTGTCTCCCAGCACTATCCCCAAGGGCTCTGGAGAGAACATTCACCAACCACCAAAGAGACTTCTCTTCAGCTTTACACCAGGCCAAAGGTTATAGGTGTTAGGATTTCGAGCTGAAAGGGACCTAGGATCACACAGGTCACATGTGCTTTTTTTTTTTTTTTTTTTTTTTGAGAGAAGGAAACAGAAGGTCAGGGTTGGCTGGGAAGAGCTGAGGTAGGGCTGAGCCTGAGCCTGACCCCCTACCTTGGGCTCTGGATGAGAGGAAGGTAATGATGAAAGGGTTCAAGGACACATATGAGTGTATCAGTCAGGAGAAGTGCACTTCAGTTCCTCTTTTGTACAAAGAGGTGAACTTAGATGAGGCTGTACAAGAAAGTCAGAGCTGGCAGCACATTCAAGCTTTTGGAAATTTTCTGTGAAGGACGATGTGTCAGCAGAAGCATCAGAGCTGGCTGTGGCTGCAGGCAGCCCAGAACGCCCAAGGGTGGCTGAGCCAGGCTCAGTATAACTGGGAACATTTAACAAAAAAACATAGTCGACCATAGATAATGTTAGCAGGGGTCTTCTGAGCCAATCGGCAGCTCTCAGGGGTCTTTCTGCAGTAGAAGGGAGGCAGCCCTGTTCTGGAGCACCTCAGTCTTGGAAGGAATCCCAGAGCTCCAACACGGGGCTCAATTTTCCACTTTGAGAGACCAGGCTTCTATTATTTTTTTTTTTGCATCCTGCTCCATAGGGGCCCAGCTGGAAGCTCTTTGACGTCAATATTCTTGGGTACTGTTCTTAACAACTACCTATGAACTCACCTAATTGGCCTAACATCCAGCCCACACTTTTCTATCTTGTCCATGAGGCTACCATGAGGCACCTTTCCAAAACTGATCTGCCCCAGATCTACCATAAAAGAATGCTACTGTCAGATGTAGTTTCATCTCCCCAATTAGAGTAAACGCCTGTTGGTAAGCCTTTTTGTTTTCTTATACCTATTATTTACCTACAACCTTTGGAAAAATAACACTTCTAGTTCTGATGATACAAGGTTCAGGCTGTAAGAAGCACTAAAAAGTGCTGGTTCACTCCATGGGACAAGTGGGGCTCTTGCGACAAGAGTCAGAAAATCCTGGTTCCCCTCGTAGCCCCGTTAGCTGCGTGACCATGGTCAGGCTTCTCAAGCAGGCATCCAATGAGAATAGTGATGGCAGCACAAGCCCCACAAGAGGGCAGGAGCAAGACTCTCATGACAACGGCTCCAGGAGCAACAATGGAAGAGACCGATGGCCCCTCACCAGGACCTTCCATGCAGTGGAGGCACAGGGTGGAGGTGGGGGGAGGTGTGGACACACACTGATTAAGTGCATACTCTGCTGGGCTTCAGACTAAGCCCTTTACAAATATCACGTCATTGATCCTCACAACATTCCTGGGAGGAAGGTGCTGGTATCTCCATTTATACTTGAGGAGACTGAAGCAGAGTTCAGGTGACTTGCCCAGAGTCACGGATCTAGTAAGGATCCAAGGCTGTACTTCACTCGGGTCTTCTGATGCCCCTGCTCTACCCACTGCACACCCCAGGTCAGAGACGTCAGAGCTGGGAGCCTCAAGGCCTGGCACCTGCAGGAAAACCAAGCTCCCAACTCAACTAGGGCACACCAGATTTGTTCCTGGGTAAGAAAAGGTGAACGCGTCAAGGGGTTCAGAGCACGCAGAAAACCTGGGAGGATGGCTGAATGCCAAGAAGAGCCAAACAGGGTAGAGGTGGGGAGGATGTGGACGGGGCCTTCGCTGCTGGCCTCAGCCTGGCGCACCTGAGCAGGCGGGAGCGGCAGCTCCCAGGCCCCTGCCATGAATGGGCCCTTTGACAGCCGGTCTCTCAGGGCTGCTGGAAGGCTGAAGGCTTATCACCGAGCTTTCATCCAGCAGCAGTTGTTTGGGCCCTTTCTTGCTTAACTTCCCTCAGGAGAACAGACTTATCGATGCGGCTGAGCAGGTGTTGGAGGCAGGTGGGTTTTTTTCCATGGATTAAGCAACAGTTGACTGAGCAAGTGTGTTATTATTCTGCGCACTCAGGCAAACCTTAATGGTGGGAACTGGGCTGGACTTAATTCTCCAGGAGCTCTGACATGGAATGGGATGGAAATGCCTTTATTAAAGACTTCCCATGTGCCCAAGGGCTGGGAGAACAAGCAGAAAAGCCAAATGAGAAACCTCCCCCAAGACAACGCTCGGGTTTCAGAAGCGGATGGCTCCCATTCAAGAGGAGACAAATGAATCTAGGTCCTGGTCTTAGCACAGGAAAGGGAAAAGATTCAGGTTCTCGCACAAACCAGAGTGAAAGAGCTCTTCAGCTCTGAGCTCTCCCTTCAATCACATCAGCCACTTCTCTGTTACCCAGTTTACTGGAGGTCAGCCCAGTGGGAGAAACCAACAAAATCCCAGGTGTGAGGCAGTGAGCCCTCATCTGGAATCCAGCTGTAGCCACTCACTACTGTGGAAATGCCTAGGGCCTCAGTTTCCCCATCTGTAGAACGGGGCCAATGATCCTCGCCACCACTATCTCCCTGGGGGTGCGGAGAGGAAGGGGCTGCTAGTTTTTTGTGCTTTTTTTTTGGGGGGGGAGGGCATTTGGGGTTAAGTGACTTGCCCAAGGTCACACGGCTAGTTATTTTTGTGTGTGTGTGTGTGTGTTAAGTGTCTGAGACCGGATTTGAACTCAGGTACTCCTGACTCCAGGGCCAGTGCTCTATTTACTGCGCCACCTAGCCGCCCCAGGGCTGCTAGTTTTAAGTGCTCGGGAGACAGTACAGGAAGAAGCATTGCTCCAGAACTCGAGGCTTCAGACCTCAGGAGAGGCCCCGTCTGGCCTCTGGCTCCAAATGGCGCGGTCAGTGGGGACTTGCTTTCTCCCACACAGGCCTGACACGTCCTCAATCTATCCCTCCAACAGCCCTGGCCTCCCAGCCCTAGGGCTCCTGCCCTTCACCCTCTTCTGGCTCTCAACTTACCTTCAGTTCTGCTGTGCAGCAGAGGAACGAAGAGGAGAAAATATTCGGTAGCACATTTCCTTCTCTTTATCCATGTAGTGTCTGTAACAGCTTTTGGAAGAGAGAACACATTGCTTCTGAAAGGCCCATTTGTAGGCAATGGTGCATACAAACTCCCCAGAGCCAAGACTCTGCACTTCTTGTCATGGAGCAGAGGGCTGGGGCTTCAGGAATGGTTCCTGCTGAGGGCACTGCCCTTCTCCAACAGCCACCAAACCAAGCAGGACCGAGTGAGGTGACCTCCAGCGAACCTGGGGGCAAAGGAAGCTTCTCCTGGCAGAGCAGCTTGCAGGGCCCAGAGGAGGCCGAGCCTAGGCTGTCACCGAGCCCTTCGGCATCAGCCTGCTGAAGCCTAGGGACGCCTTCTTTTAAATGCATGAAATAATTAACATGGCTACAAAGGAGACCAACTATAATGATGACGTTGTTTTTCTTCATGTTCACAGACCCTGTGTGGAGAAAGTGCATTTCTTCACCAGCCCCTGAATACAATGGTTTTTGAGAGCAGATTATGAAATTTTCTTCTAAAGAATCATCACCCCTCACCTGAGAGGGTTTTCTTTTTTGCTTTTTGGAGGGCAATTGGGGTTAAGTGACTTGCCCAAAGTCACACGGCTAGTAAGTGTCAAGTGTCTGAGGTCAAATTTGAACTCAGGTCCTCCTGACTCCAGGGCCAGTGTTCTATTCACTGCACCACCTAGATGCCCTGAGAGGTTTATTTTTCAATATCAGAAAGGAAATATCTAGAATGTCCTAAATTTTTTAGAAATCTTAGGAATTCTTTTGTAAACTTAAAGCATAGTAAGACTGAAATCCCACACTGACATCCATCTGTGGGCGCACGGAGTGCTCCCTGGAGAGAGCCTCCAATACTTCCTTGTGACAAGTGAGGCCCAGGGGCCACAGTCTTTTGGAGGCAGGGACACTTGCCTGGCCAGCTTCTTCAGCTCATTGTTGACGTCATGATTCAAAGGCTGTTCTCTTTGGGCTCGGACAAGGAAATCCCGGGCTCTCTCATATTCAGCCATGATAAGGCAAGCCTGCCATTAAAGATGGGAAGAATTACTGCACTGCACTCTGGGATGTAACCCACATTTAGTAAGGGTGGAGGGGGCGTCAACTGAATTAATCAAATTACCTGACCTGCTTAAAGAAATAGATAAGGACTATAGTGGGACCTCTGTCAGGTGACAACGCCTCAGTTTAATGAAAGGCGTGAACAAGGTCTGAATCCCCTCTTGCCACCCTCCCCCCAATCAATCAGTCAGAGCCATTCCAGCTAGGTACAACAGAAAGTCTGTTTGGAGGACTGACTGAAGGACTCGGTCACAGTCTTTGGGCTTCCATAAAGCTGAAGGTGAGTTATGCCATTTAGCTGCTCAGTGGTGGAAGTTATCCCACCAAGCCAAGCCTGGGGTGGGGGAGAGGAAGCTAGGCAGCTTGGGCTAAGTCTTGGTCTTCCACCCCAACCTGGCCAGAGGAAGATCAGTCAGAGGACTCTGGATTTCTCCTGGTGTCCTCATCCAAGCATCATTTTTGGAACAACAGATGTTACGCTGGCCTTGGGAGCCAAGGATGAACTAGATGCACTGGGGAAAGGCATCTTCGGGACTTTGCGAGGAGCTGGAGGCCTGCACCATGCTCAAGGGCTATGGGAACAGTCTCACAATGAGGAGAGAAGGATTTCCAGCAGCCAGAAGCCGTGTGCTATCTATGCTCTGCACACAGTATTCCTCAGTCTAAATGTGAACCGATGCTCCCCTGGACTTGGTATGTGCTGTGGGGAGAGGATGTCCCAGACCTTTGGGAGATGTTTTGTGTCCATTCTTCCTCTACTCCCTCAGCACATACCCCTTGACAAAAGTTAATGAAGTCTGGATAACTGATATGAATGGATGCTCGTGGCCAGAAGTCTGCTGGTGGAGGCTCCTGAGTCACAGTATCAAGAAGGCCTTCTGTCTGAGCCCTGAGGGGAGACAGAGCGATCTGTGCTGTGGAGACCCGTGGGTGCTGGGAGAACACAGCTTTGAGAAGGTTCCTGCATTAGGGCCATGACCCCCAATCTCTTCCCCTAACAAGACCAGCTCCACACTCACCTGTCCACACCTGAAGAGGGCCTTGGCATTCTTCTGATCTATAGCCAAGGCTTGCTCTCCATAGATCAGGGCCCGGGCGGGTCGTTCCAACTTGAGGTAAGTGAAGGACAGGTTAAGGAACACCAGGAGTTTGGCACTCTCTATTTGACCCTGCTCCCCAGGGTGAAAAGGCCTGCGGCCAAGAATCAAGGAGGCCTGTGGGGAGACAGAGCAGTCGACAGGGAAGCCTGAAATCAGAGAGTGAGCGGCTGAAAACAGCCAGAATGCTTTCCCTTCCCCCCCCCCCCCAAGAGGCCGGAGGACAGGGCCCACTTCATTTCAGCCCCTGTACCTCCATCACCGAGGACCCTGGCACACAGTACAAGCTCCTGTTTGTTCACTAACTAGAAACACAACAAAGTCCAATGGTGCAGCTTAGGAAGAGCGCTGGGCTTCAGAGAAGATGTCCCCAACGAGGAGGAAACGAATTTCCATTTCTGAGTTCAAACAGTGCTTACGTCCTCTGCTTTCAAGGGAACCTCATTGCTCCCTCTGATAAACACATAATATTCCTTCATAGGCTAGAAAATTAAAGTCTGAAATCACATTAGGGCAAAGAGAGATGACACAAAACCCAAGCAGACAAAACAGAAGAGCAAAGGAGTCTCCGTTAGCAACAATTCTCACGGCCAAACGGACCTGTGGGGCCTGACCCCAAACGGCAGCTCTTGGCAAACAGTCTGGCCCTTAACAAACAGAAATTGCTGCACAAAGTAGAGGAGGGATCTGCCCTAGAGAAAACCAACCAGAAGGGGATAGGGCCACGGCCACTGTGTTGGTGACCGCAGCAGGGGCTGTGTGTAAGTCTGTCCCCTGCAACCAGAGCAGAGCCGGGCACATCTAACGGCATCGAATAAACACTTGCCGAGTGATGCCCGAGCTGCTGCAGCCACAGCCACAGATGGGTGTCCTCCCTCCCTAAGCCTCCAAGGAAGATGGGGTCTCTCTACAACTAAGGTGTGATGTGTGCTTTTCCCACCAGGTGGTGCTGTGCTCAAGCGGCTGTCAAGCCTGTCTCCCCGCCCCCATCAGATTTTTTTTTCTATGAAC
This sequence comes from Pseudocheirus occidentalis, assembly GCA_028646575.1. NCBI lineage: Eukaryota > Metazoa > Chordata > Mammalia > Diprotodontia > Pseudocheiridae > Pseudocheirus > Pseudocheirus occidentalis. The sequence goes on from CM053593.1 coordinate 374,690,959, forward strand.
ATGCCTATAAACCACTTTCCCTACCAAGCTACACAATTTCAAAGGGACTAGGAAAGCATGAAACCCTCTGAATTCTAGAGTAAGGGCTAACATTAAATACTCCTTGGGATGACCATGACAACAGCATCATCTACAGCCCCAGAGACCCCAATTCCCACATGTGGGGAAGTCCCTGGCTCACTTGGCCCCTCTGCACCCAGGCCACACGGGGTGGGCAATCACCCCTCTGTAGAGACATGGTTTTTTATGACATAAAAGATGTGTGAAGAAGCTTGCCAAGCAGCTCATCTCCGCAAACCTTCACCCCCCCCTCCTGGTATTCTCCCTCTGGGTATCATGCAGACAGTTCCCGAGCAGTCACCTTTCCCTGACCTTATAAGTTGTGAGAAAAATCGAGCGAATGGATTGTGAGACCATGGCCCAGTGTGGAGGCGCTGGGGGTGAAGCGGCCTCCTGCCTTTGTCATTAGGCCCCAAGCATCCTTCCAAGGAGCTGAGCTGGACCCGCCTCTTCACGGTCTAGTCCCTGTCAGCTGCTCTTGCTTCGGCAGTAGGGAAGGCTGCCAGCAAGTCCTTCCTTGGAAGTCCTTGGCTGTTCCTTGTACTGAGAGGAAAGCCTGGCCTCAAGGCAGGCAGGGTCTTCCAGGCTGCAAGCCCCAGCTACTGTTAACTCCCACAGCAGTCACTCTAGCTGTCCTGGCAGCTCGCTCCCCATTCCCTGCCTTTAAATGCAGAAAGAGAAAAGCATCCAGTGGAGCCCACTCATCTACAGGGAGGAGCTGAAAGGGGTAAAGAGAGTGCAGGGCATAGCTGCCCATGCTTCTGGTGTGATGGCCAGAAATGGTCACTTCAGATAAGGGCTGGTCTTTGTCTTCAAGGCTTTTGATACTGCCCAGCATTTTCCCATATTCTCTCCTCCAGGGAAAGCCAAGTCACAAGAGGCCTTTCTGGAACACAGCTGAGATGGAACAAACACTGAAGATGGACTGAGACAGTGCCATGTAAGCCATCAATGTACCAAGAGGAGATAGGAAGCCCAGGGCTCTACTGTTGGTGCTGTCTGTTCTCTGCATGTGAGTGACAGGAAAGTCTTTGGTGCGCCCTGGTCTCCCCATTCTGGATGAGGTCAAAGTCTCTACTCGGCACTGGCCAAGATCAAACATCACCTCAGCTCGAGATCTGGGAAACAGCACCAAGGAGGAGCCAAGATAGTGGAAGACAGCAAGGAAAGGTACAGTGACCTCCCTTCCTCCAGAAAGACCTAGAAAACATATCAGACTGAATCCTGGCAGGGAAACCCAAGGAAAAAGTCAAATCCAAGGCGAGCCAAAGAGAAAGAGAGGGGCCAGGAGCACTAGGTCCAGAGGAGGCACTAGCCCCATGCTGGGGCACCACGCTGACAGCTGTGTCACCCATCATCTGCTCTGCATCACAGAGCCAGGGGAAGTCGAGCAGAAGCCCTGCTACCACGGGGGACATTCCAAGGGAAGGTAGAACACTCTTGCCCGTGGACTGAGAAAAGTGAGTTCAGCGCGATGTGGCTGCAACCCAGAAGCAGAGTGGGGTCTCAGATCTAGCCCCCAGACCAGTCTGAAGCCTGCAAAGGAAAAACCAAGGCAGGAACCCCTGACCCAAGGGGAGTCTACAGCTCCTGTCACTGGGAACCAGCAGACGTTCCCAACTGGTTGACAGCAGCCCACTCCAGCAGCATCTACTCAGACCCAAAACAAGATCAAGAACTTGTAGAGTTTGGACCATTGGGGCAGCAATCAGACTTTGCTTTGGATCAACCACTTTGTGCTAGAGCTGGCAGTTCTCCAACCTGAGCCATTCCTGAAGTCCTAGGGAAAAAACCTAAGAAATCAGCAAGACAACCAGCCTAGACCTTCTGTAAAGCAATGCACAGAGTGGGGTAGAGCCATGATGGTGGAGCAAAGGCACAGACTCCGCCAACTTCTCCCACATTCCCTTCCAAACAACTTAAAAATAACACCTCAACACAAATTTTGGAGCAGCAGAATCAACAAAAGGATGTGGCGAAACCATTTCCAGTCCAAGACAACTTAGAAGATTGACAGGAAAGGTCTGTCTTGTTGGGGTGAGAGGGGAGTGTGATCCAGCATAGGCTGCACCCCTCAAGGGCATGTACATGGGCAGCTGGGCAGCTGCTTCATGAGCTCTCAGCCCGCAGGTAAGGGAGTCAGATAACTGATAAAAGTCTCCTTTCTCAAATACGTAGAGGGGAATGAGTCAAATTTATAAGAATACAAGTCATTTCCAAATTGATAAATGGTCAAAGGATAGGAACAGGCAGTTTTCAGATGAAGAAATCAAAGCCATCTATAGACATGTTAAAAAAATGCTCTAAATAAACTATGGGTTAGAGAAATGCAAATTAAAACAACTCTGAGGTATCCCCTGGGGGATGGGCTAACATGACAAGAAAAGGGAAACGACAAATGTTGGAGGGGATCTGGGAAAACTGGGACATTAATGCACTTCTGGTGGAGTTGTGAACTGATCCAACTGTTCTGGAGAACAATTCTGAACGATGGGTCTGTATACCAAAGAGATTTTTTATAAAAGGAAAATGACCAATATGTATAAAAATATTTACGGCAGCTTTTGTGGTGGAAAGTTACTGGAACCTGAGGGGATACCCATCGACTGGGGAACAGCTGAACAAGTTGCCACAATATGTGATCATGATGAACACTACTGCATTACAAGAAATGAAGAAGATGCTCTCAGAAAAACCTAGAAAGACTCATATGAACTGATGCAAAGTGAAGTGACCAGAACCAAGAGAACACTGTTCACAGTAACAACAATATTATAATGATCAATTGTGAATGACTTAGCTATTCTCAGCAATACAATCAGCTAAGACAAATCTGAAGTACTCGTAAAACATGCTGCCCTTCTCCAGAGTTAAAGAACTAATGGAGTCTGAATGCAAATTGAAGAATACTTTTTCAAACTTTATTATTCTTGGGTTTTGTTGGTCTGTGTTTTCTTTTACAACATGAATAATATGGAAGTGTTTTGCATGATTACACACGTATAACCTATATCAAATTGCTTGCCAACTCAGGGAGAGACAAGAGAGATAGCAAGAGCATTTGGAACTCAATTTGTTTTTAAATGTTAAAATTTGTTTTTGCATGTAATTGGAAAAAGATAAATACATGATAATAAAAATGTAAAACAATGTTTAAAAAATATCTGTACAAAGCCTGATCTTAGTATCAATTCTGAAGTCATGAAGTAGGTTGAAAGAAAGAATGAACAAAAAAAGAATTCTCCTCTCCATAAAGAGCTATTAATGATGACAGGGATGCTCAATGAGGGCATCCCCTAAATTTCCAATTCTTGGCCACCACAAAAATGCTACTATAAATATTTTTGTATATGGGGGTCCTTCTCTCATTTTTATGATCTCTTTGGGATACAACCTAGACATGGTCCTGGGGGTCAAAGAGTAGACATACTTTGATCCCTTCTGGTACAGTTCCAAATGGCTCTCCAGAACAGCTCCACCAACAACACAGTACTGTTCCAATTCTCCTTCTCCAGCATTAATCATTTTCCTGTACTGTCATGTCAGTCGATCTGTTGTGTGCTATGTGATACCTCAGAGTTGTTTTTGAGTGATTTAGGGCATTTTTTATATGAGTATACACAGCTTTAATTTCATCTGAAAACTTTATTGTTTGTATCCAAAAGCAAAACCTTAAAAAAGCTTTTATAAATGAAATGAGAGTGTTAGAGAAAAAACTGGAAAAGAAATGAGAGCCAGGGATGAAGGAATCAAAAAGGTAATTAACGGCTTGGTACAAGGGGCGCAAAATCTGCTCAAGCAACAAACTCCCTGAAAACCAGAAGGGAAGAAGTCAACGACTCCATGAGACAGTGAAAAGACTGGAAAAGAAAAAGAAAAAACCCTCAGGCGTCTCAAAGTAAAGTAAAAACAACTGATCTGGAAAAGAGGTCAAAGACAAAAAAGATTTATAATCAACAGACCATTCAATACTATAATCAGAACAAGAGTCTAGACATCCTATTTCGAGAAATCATACGAGACAGAAGCAGAGCGTGGAGTGGAGTGGAAGGTGGAAGAATCTGCCCGTCAAGTCCTGGGAGAAAAACTCTAAAAGGAAAACTTCTAGGAGCATCATAGCCTAAGTGCAGAGTCTAGGTCCAAGAAAAAAAAATACTCCATCAGCCAGAAAGAAAGAATTCAGGCACAGAAAGTCAGAGCCAGGACCCCATGTGATTTAGTAGCCGCCGCTACTTGGAATACAATATTCTAGGATCGCTTACCCAACAAAACTGAGCATAACGCGAGCACTAGCTGTGTAAAAACTCTCAAGATTAAACACAGGGGATAAGAGAAGCATGAAAAAGCAACAACAAATAAAACATGGTGAAGGGCTACGTAACACTAAACTGCTTCTGTTCTAAATGGGAGGATGCCACTTGTGGCTTCACTGATGATCAAGGTCGCAAGGGCCTGGAAGGGACCATGTTATATCTTCAGAGTCTTAAGAGAAGAAGGGAAAGAAAGAAGGGAAGAGAGAGAGGAAAAGGTTAGGGAAACGATCTTGTGTCATCAGGATTTGCAAGTAAGCTTCTCTACATAAAGAAGGGGCCTGGGGAGTGGCTGACACATGAAGCTGAAGCTCACTCTTCTGAACTGTCAAAGGAGGGAACTAAACACACACAGGTACAGAAAGACATTTCACTCAACAGGCAGCAGGAGGAAAGGGGAAGGTGCTGTTATTATCCCCATTCTGCAGGTGGGGAAATGGGCTCAGAGAAGAAACCTAGGGTCACAGAGTGATTTAGAATCTGATGAGAAATGCCATTCACATCTAGAAAAAGAACTATGGAGTCTAAATGCAGATCAAAACATACTATTTGCTCTTTTTTCCCTCCCTTTCTCATGGTTTCTCCCACTGGTTCTAATTTACAACGTGACTAATGTGAAAATATGTTTAATATGAATCTAGAGTCTGTACCATATTGCACCCAACTTGGGATGGGGGAGGGGAGGGTGGGGAAGAAAATTTGGAACTCAAAATCTTATGGAAGTGAATGGTAAAAACTAAAACTAAATTAATTTTTTTTAAAAAGCTACTAAAAAGTGCTTTTGCATCTATCTACAAACAAAACAAACCAAAATAACTAGGACAAAAATTTTTGATTTATTAAATAGTTGCACCAGCACAAAAAAAAAAGGGAACATTGCCTTTGCTAAAGCAAAGTATTATTCTAAGAAAAAATTCCACTCATCTCATTAAGACCTGTATGATAAAAATTCAACTTTCTTATTGTTGTGGTGGTGCTGATATTCTGACTGTCAATAAAAAACCCAGGAATCTGATGTTCCTGCCTCCAAGGCAGATATTATGGTCCACGGAGCCTGTTCTGTCCTCTTGGGGCCTTCCTGAAGGAGCTTTCTGGCCTGGATCATGGAGCAGCAGGGGGGCCCTGGGCCTCCTGCTTTATAGGTATGATCAAGTCTGGCTCTAGCTCCTCAGAAGGCCCTATCCATCATCCTAGCTGAGTTCACTAAGACAGGAACTTTCCTCTGTTAAGACACGTGGCAAAGTACAATTCACTAAGTGGTTTTTTCACACTAACAGCAGCAGAGGATGTTACCTTTTAAAACCACCAGCAAAACCAGTGTAAAAAAATGCCACATGTGAAAGTTTTCACAAATGCAATTTGAAGGATGAGCTCCAAGGCTCAAAAGCTGTGCCTGGGCTTGTCTGTCCAGGGTGTCCTGAGGGTCTCGGGCAGTTTTGAGCTTGAAGAACCTAACACTGCACCCATACAGCTGGGACACCCCATAGCCAAAACACCAGCCACGCAGCTGGCTGAGGAGCCGAGCAGAGACAGTGCCGTGGCCTTCCCAGGCTCACCTCTGTGGGACAGGAGAAATGTCCACCAGCAGCCCTGCCGTGGAGGCTCGGGTGGCTTCTTCCCCTGAAAGACTGAGGTCTGAAGAGTGAGCTCAAGGTCCTGAGAAGGGGTCCCCAGTCACTTAAGATCATGAATGAGGCAGGCCAGGGAGGGTGGTTAGTGCTCCTCTGACTTGATGGACGTCCCACTACCATCCAAGCCCCCACATACCCCTCAGAGGACACACATCTACTTGAACCAGCACTGTATCCTTGTTGAGTGACCTTTCCATGAGACAGCTAAGGAAAACTCTTTCTGGAAACCATTAGATTTTCCATGAGCGGCTCATTTCTTTTCAATCTCAATCCTGGACTACTAGACTGGCCCGAGTTGGGCCTGGCCTACAACACTTGGTGTCTGGGCCTCCCCACCAGACTCCTCTAGAGAAAAGCAAAAGAAATGAGAGGACCACAGAGCATCTGGAAGCTGTTCGGCAATGTCCCCATTACCTGAATGACCAGGAGATCTAAGCTTCAGAGAGAAAAACTCTTTCCAGAGGTGGGGAACTCAAGTGGGGTCCAGTGCACAGACAGTCAAACTGGACTGAGATGGCACTTAGAGGGGCTGGATTGCTTTTTTTCATCTTTGTTACAAGGGATAACTGACCATATAGATGCCAGGGGGAGATGTATTTGGAAACGAAGGTGCTGTAAAGACAAGCAATAACAAGAACAGATTCCCAAAGCCAAGAGAGCCCCTAGAAAGCTGCTCATGAGGCAGAGAGTGAGGGGGCCTTTAGAGCCACAAGCCCAGAAGGAAGGGAAGTTCACAAAGTCAGAGGCCTCCAGGGAAACGAGCTGCCAACTGCTTGGCATGGAACACCTCGCTCTGTGTTCTAAAAGGCTTGTCAGCTCTAACAGAAGCTCCCCTGGTGAAGACGTGGAGCCCTGCTATGGACCAAGGCAGCCCAGTCCACCATGGGGAAGCTTTTACAGAAACAAGGCTGTGGCCTTGAAGTAAAAGAACATGGCAGCCAGAAGCAGAGATGCTCCAGGACTGTAGGCCCAGGGGCCATACCTAGAATAGCTGACAAAATGACCAGTCCAACAGGGCAGAGGCTGGCACAGATGGGAGTAGCACAATGACAGCATCAGAAGCCTATGTGGCCTGGCCATGTATAAGCATCTCCCATCTCTGTTTCTTACTTGTCCCTTCTCGCCACTGGTACAGAAGGCAAAGGGCATCGTCCCTGAGTGACCTTCTTGGGGCTCCAGCAGCCGGCACCCCCCCCCCCACTGCCCAGGGGCCAAGTTGACCTGGATGTTTCAGATTTGCCTCGAACTTGAAAAGTCTAAACCCAAACTCCTCCTTCTCCCCAGACTCTCTCCTCCTCCTGTCAGAGGCACCATAGTCCTTTCAATGTCCAGCTTCTTAATCTCTGCATGCTGCTCCTTGTCCAGTCTCCCCGTCTCACTGCCATTTCTACCTCTGTGACACATAGGCCTCATATTGAAGGCCTTCTCTCTACCACACAGCAGGTGCCTCACATCAGGCCCTCAGCATTTCTCCCAGATGACAGCCTCCTTCCTTGGTCTTCCTGTCTGCAGCACGAAGCAGAATACTGTGCTTGGCTTTTACAGCCTTGCTGGCCACGCACGCACGCACATGTGTGCGTGTGTGTCTGTGTGTCATGCAGGAACTATACCAAGAAAACAGAGATGCCTGAACAAAATAGTTGAGTTTGAGGAGGCAAGGCAAAATATCCACGTGACAAACAAAATTTAGTGACTAGGAAAACATCTCTGGGCCTACTTAATCTAGCACCCCCCCCAGTAACTCCCACTGTGATATACTCACACGACATTGTTCAGCCTGTTTGAAGATCTCCAGTGAGGAGGAACCCACCGCTTCCCAAGGCAGCTCATTCTACTCTGGGACAGGCCTTGAACACTTCTTCACCCCTAAAATAACATCTTCCTCCCAAATGTCCAGTTTCTTCAAGGATGCCACCAATCAGACAGGAAATCTTGGAGTGGTCACAAACTCATCCCCTTCTACAGGGGCGAGGTGTGTGTGACCTGAGAGTGACAACTCTGGACAGGATGGAAAGGCCAAAGGGGCCAGTTCTTGACACAGGAAGATACAATCAACAAGACACCAAGAGAACTGTGGTCCCTGAATAAATCCACTGCTGCTCTGTAACAACCTTTTATGCTAACTGCTAATTTGTTGGGTAGAAGAAAGGAGAGCCTCTGTAGCATGCCATAAACTCAAATAAATTAACAACAAAGACAAGGGTGAACACAGGTCCTTGGGAGAAAAAGCCACGGAACGTCTGATAAAGCGAGGCAGGAACAGAGCCACGTGTGATGCACCGGGTCAGGAGGACCAGACCAAAGTGAGGAGCCACAACAGAACGCTCATGTAGGCAGGTCCTTGCTGCTCGCTGGCCTGGCTCACCTGAGTGTGGGTGTGCATGCCAGGGGAAGAGCGGGACAACTTGCTAATAAAAGGGAGACAGAAGAACCAGAGAGGAGATCCAGCCTGCAGATACAAATCACCCAGCAGCCACTGCCACACCTGGCCCCGGGCGGTTCTGCCAACTAGCAGCAAGGACTTACCAATGTACACGCTATTCACTCAAGGCGAGATGGTGGCACCCTTCCCTCAGGGACAGAGGAGGTGGTTGGGGAACCTGCCCGCAGGATTTCTTACCCTTTTGTATCTCTCCTTGGCATCGTGGAAGCGGTTCTGGCGAAAGAGGTAGTTGCCAAATTCACGCTCTGTGCCAGCCACCTTCAGCACCTTGTCGAGAGGAAACGCATCCTGCTGCTTCTGAGGGATCAAAACAGAGAGCTCTGTGGCAGCACCACTACACCCAAGGGCTTGGCCACTACAGGGCCAAGGGTTGTTCGTAGAGATAGGTGTTCAAACATCTTGGTCTGGTCAAACTTGGTTGAACTGCTGAATCTGGGAAGGTTCCCAGAGCTGACCAGGGGGAGAAAAGGGAAATCAGATCAATGTCTGCCCTGTGATCTGAGGGAGGACACATGGATCAGCTGCATGTGCTCCCTGTGTAACCAGCAACAGAGCAGACCCCCAGTCTCCCCTTTAGATCCCACCCGTTCCCTGATATCCTGGCTGGGGCTACCGTGACTCAGAGGGAGTGGGCTCACAGATGTGTCCTCTTCAAACACCTGTGGCTCAGGGTGCTACACCCCTACACCCCAAATTGGCATCTACCTCAGGCCCATCCTGCCCTCTGTATACCCCCTGCTGCTGCTAAACTGCTCTTCCTATCAGACTTCTCCCTCTGGCACCCTTCCCATCCACCTGCACCTACGGAAAGCAAGACTCCTCTCACCAGTACTGGACATCTGCCCCTGGTCTGATATACCAAGTCAGAAAAGGGGCGGATGTGCTGCTTAATACTCCTTGTCATCACTCCCAGCCCCCTCCTCCTGCATTCTGCCTACCCTGGATGCTCACGTCCATCCCTCAAGAGAAATCTATCCAGAGGCCGGTGGCCATCATTCTTCCTCCTCTCACTGTCTTTCTCTACACCTTAATCTTTTTTAATTTTTAAATTGTTGCTTTTTAGAGGAAGAAAGGCAGGGTAATTGGGGTTAAGTGACTTGCCCAAGGTCCCATGGCTAGCGTTAAGCATCTGAGGCCAAATTTGAACTCACATCCTCCTGACTCCAGGGCTAATGCTTTATTCACTGCACCACCTAGCCACTGCTCTCACCTTAATCTCTATCCTCAGACTTGAGTGCCCTTAGGGGAGTTGTTCAGAAGAGGCTTTGATCAGCTGACTCCCCCACATTCCCTACCTCAGCCAATTTCATTCAATCATAAAATACAAGAGACAACCAAGCTTAGGGAAATTCATTAGTCAAGCCTGATGAAGAGCGTAGTTTGCCACTGGATCCATAGAACTGGCTATCCCTGGTGTCCCTTTACAATAACCAGGACAGGAGGCAGCCTCGAGGACTATGACCTATGGAGGGAATCCCTCCTTGCCTCTCCTAGAAGAGCTGTAAAAAGGGAGTCCCTCTGCTTCACAGTGGGGATACTTGTCCAGGAAGAGACTTCACATATCCAGGAAGAAACTAGCCCCAAGAGTCAGGGTAGGAGATAGCCTTGAAAAAAGATGAGATTCAGCTTTTACAAAGAATAGTGGCTCAGATACTTTGGAGTCCAGCTTGAAAAAGAAGCAGGCCCAGTGAGCCGATCCAACCACTCACTCTGCCCAGTGGAGCAATGTGAAGACGCCAGGAGAAGAGACTATCATGGCCCTGCCGTGGCAGAAGCACGTGACCCTCTGAGAGTGGAACTCTCCACCTACTGCAAGTGTTCATCTACCGACACCCACTGACACCACGTGGTCTGGTAAGAGAGAGCACATCAGGCTCATGGGGAAACGCGTTGGAGCTACTCTACTTTTAGGAGATTCCAAGAGTCGGATCCTGGTCTGTGAGTGCAAGTTGGGGCAGAGGGGAGGGTGGCTCTCAGAGGGGGAACCTACACCAAGATCTATGTTGCCATCCCTCTTATGAGCCTCCTCAGCCACCTTGATCTATCCCTCCACTCCCCCTCAGCCACACAGGGAAGGCCATGCCCTCCTCTGGAAGTCCTCTCTCAGACCATCCATAACCTTCCATCTCTCCCTTCGTACCATTCCTCTTAAATGTATTCTTATGCCCAACCAAGCACTCCACACATTTCAGCTTCTTGCTTCATGATCCACATCCTGGCCTCCCTTTCAGAATGCCCCCTTCAAAGGAAGCTGGTTGCTGGAACAGAAACAACGGGACAGAGTGACATTTCCATCCCAGAACATGTGAACTGAGAAAGAAGAAATACTGACATCTCTGACTTGAAAGAAGGAGGATTTCAAAGGAGTTGGGAGAAAAGAGAGGTAGGATACAATGACCTAAAATTCTATTGAGGAAGGAAGCCCCAAATTGCTGGAAAGCTCCTCCCAACACCGCAACTGTAAAAATAACAGTGGAAACATTTCCAATAAAAGGATAAAAAGAGGACGCTATCTAAAGAGACCTGTGTATTATGTGAGTCTGTGTGTGAAATGGGAAAGCAGGGGAACGTAATGGAGAAACAACACACAAAGAGAGTATGGTCCTATAAAAAGCATCAGGAGCATTGGGGCTCAGAGAGGGTGGAGGCTCTAAGGAATCTAAAGAACTGTGAGTTCCTTTGTGTTACATCGAAGGCAGAAGGAAACAAAAAGGAAGGAAGAAGGATCCCAGGGTGGGAGGATGGGCGGGTGAGAAGGCAAATCCATGCAACTCACACGGAGCTGCCATTTTCTCTTTGAATGAAGGAGTGAGAGAAACTTGAAACCTGTCGACTAGAGTGTTGAAATCCAAGATGAGGACATGGGAAGAAAGCACCGAGTGGCCCCCAGTGAGCTGAAGTCATCAGGAACCACAGGGGGCTGGGACGAATGTGCTGGTAAGACCGTGAAAGGCTACCCAGGAGATATTATTCCAGAGTCAAGACAGTGGCACAGAAGCAGGAGAACTCCGCAGCTCCCACCATGACCACCTCAAATACCTATAAAATATGACTCTGAACAAATTTTAGAGCTCCACAGCCCACAAAAGCACAGAGAAACAAGGCTTCCATTGAAGGCAGCCTGGCAGGGGGAACGGGAAGGGCTCATTGCAGTGCGCTGAGAGCTGAGACCAGTCAGCCCCAGGGCGGCCAGGACAAACTATGGCTGGAGCACTTAGGAGCGCAGGTCACTGGCAGCTGCGGCAGTTTCCAGAATTATCAAACCATGAGAGCCAAGGACAAAGTGAAAGGTCAGTGGAACTTCGCTAAATTTGGGGGAGGGAAGTGGGTCTGGCCACTGGTCCCCAGGGCAAGAAAGCAGCTGAAGCGGTGGCCCTGTGGCTGCCTCCACATGGCTGCTTCAGAGCTCCTGGCCTGCAGATTGCGGGGGGTGGGGGGTGGGCAAGCTACCATTCAGAGGCTAAGTGCTCTTCCCTTAACCTGGCCTGGATCAGGATGGTGGTCTTGGCTGGTGGGGGTTGCGGAGATGGCAGCCTCCTAATAGCTCCAGCAGCTGTGAAAACCCCAGCAATTTTGGACAAAGCTTCCCCCTCCGCCCTGGGAAGCAGAGATCTACTGTGGCTCAAAAATCAAGTTAACTGACTGGCAACATGAGCAGGCAAAGGAAGAAAACCAAGCTCAGCAACCCAACTTTAGATTCCATTTTTGGGGGACAAAAAGGGTCAAAGCATGGAGCAAGAGGAAGACAACAGTCAGAACTCTGGCACCAAAAGCTTCCAAGACAAATGTAAACTGCTTACTAGCCACAGAGGAGCTTAAGAAGAATTTTGAAAACCAAGTAAGAGAAGTGGAAGAAAAATTGGGAAGAGAAATGAGAATCATGCAAGAAAATCATGAAAAGTGAGTCAACATCCTGACTGAAGAAAATAACACCTTAAAAAATAAATTTAAAAAATAGATGAACTCAAATGGCAAAAAAGGCCCAAAAAGCCAACGAGGAGAAGAATGCCTTAAAAAGTTGAATTTGCCAGATGGAAGAAGAATCTCAAAAGCTTTCTGAAGAGAATAATTCCAGAATTAGAGTGGAGCAAATGGAAGCAAATGACTTCATGAGAAATCAAGATGCTATTAAACAGATGCAAACAAATGAAAAAATAGAAGGCAATGTGAAATATCTCCTTGAAAAAAACACTGACTTGGAAAATAGATCCAGGAGAGACAACTTAAAAATTATTGGACTACCTGAAAGCCATGATCAAAAAAAGAACCAAGAAAGTACCCTTCAAGAAATTCAAGGAAAACTGCCCTGACATTTTAGAACCAGAGGGCAAAATAGAACTTGAAAGAATTAACTCATCACCTTTTGAAAAAGATCCCCAAAAGAAAACTCCTAGGAATGTTATAGCCAGGTTCTGGAGTTCCCAGATCAAGGAGAAAATATTACAAGCTGGCAAGAGGAAGCAATTTGAATACTGTGGAAACACAATCAGGATAACCCAGGATCTGACAGTGTCTATATTAAGAGACAGAAGGGCCTGGAATATGATATTCTGGAGATCAAGGGAGCTAGGATTAAAACCAAGAATCACTTACCCAGCAAAATTGAGTAATAATGTTTCAAGGGAAAATATGCTCATTGAGTGAGGTAGAGGATTTTAAAGCATTCTTGATAAAAAACCAGAAGTGAAGAGAAAATTTGGCAATTCAAATACAAGAAGCATGAGAAGGTAAACATGGAAAAGAAATTATAAGAAACTTGTCAAAGTTGAACTTTACATGCCAACATGGAAAAATGATAATTGTAACTTATGAAACTTTTCTCAGTATGAGAGGTGAAGGGAATATAAATATGTATATAAATATGTATACATACACGTCTATATAGAGCAATATGTATATGTGTATGAATATATATCTGAGTGTGTGTATGTATATGTGTACATAGACAAAGAGCACAGAATCAATTTAATAGAAAGGGATGACATTTTAAAAGGTGAAATTGAGAGGTGGGAGAGGAACAGAATGAGAGGAGACAGGGAGAGACAGTCTGGGGTTAATTATCT
>CM053593.1:374704565-374730902 GCA_028646575.1 Pseudocheirus occidentalis
TAGAAGAGGCAAGGGATAACTGCTACAATGGAGGGAAAGAACAAGAAGGTGAAAGGGAAAGGGTCAACCTTACTCTCATTGAATTTGGCTTAGGGAAGGAATGACATACACTCTAAATTGTGTATCTTGTCGCACAGGAGAGTAGCGGGGGATGAGGATGAGAGGTGGGGGGATGATGGAGGGCAGGTTGGGGGATATGGTTGTTAGAAGCATACACTTCCTGTAAAGGGACAGTGACAAAGTAAAAAATAGAACAAGTGGGGGGCGGGATAGGAAGGAGGGAAAGTTAGTCTTTCACAACATGTCCATCATGAAGATGTTCTGCATAACTACACATGTAGGGCCTATATTGAGTTGCTTGTCTTTCCAGTGGGGGTGGGTGATGAGGGAGGAAGGGAAAGAATGTAGAATTTAAAGTTCTATAATCACATGTTTAAAAATAGGCATATATTATTATTATTATCATTTACATGCAACTGGGAATTAAGATATGCAGGCACTGGGGTAGGGAGATCCATCTTGCCCTACCGGAAAATCAGAGGGGTGATGGGGGAGGACATAGGAGAGAGCAGATTGGGGGAGGGGGTATACAGTGGGATGGCTGTTTTGGGGTGGTGGATAGGGAAAGATGGGGAGAAAATCTGTGACTCAAAATCTCATGGAAATGAATGATGAAAGACCACCCAGCATAGACATCACAGGACAGAAAAGAGCCAACACCTGTCCCAACGTTATAAAGGCAGGGAGAAGGGGGATTTTGCACACTACACACCAGGGAGCTGGGCTTCATTTCTGGCAAAACTCCAGATGTAACTTAAATTTTGTATCTTTAAATTGATACTTTTTTCAATCAAGAGAGATCTATTTCCTCTCCCCAACAAAGTCTTTGTAATGAATTAGTCCCAGTCAAACAGATTCTGGCATTGGCTACTTCCAAAAAGAAACCCAATATGTGTCTCAATCCCAACCCCGAGTCTATCCCCTTTCTCAGGAAGTGGGCAGCATGCTTCCTGACGAGTCCTCTGGAACCAAGGTGGATCACTGCATTGAGAAAAGTTCTGAAGTCTTTCTAAGATGTCTGGCGAATACTCACCACTTCATACAGCACTGGTTCAAACACGCCTTTCCAAATCTCTGTGAAACCATCTCCTTTGTCATTTCTAATGGCCCAATCACAATCCATTTATATTCTTATGCCATCCTTTTTGGTCCAAATGGCCAACCTGATGTGTGAGGCAGAACCTCCACAGCGGCTTTAATCAAATTCCCCTCATTATTAGGGCGCTGGAATATGGTTTTTTACATGGCTATTGATAACTTAGATTTCTTCCTCAGAAAACTGCTTGCTCAAAGCCTTTGACCATTTGTCAATCTGGAAATGGCCCTTATTCTTATAAATTATAATCAGTTCCCAGTCTACCTTAGGGATGAGATATTTATCAGCAAAACTTGTTGCCAAGACCCTCCACCCCGTTACCTGCTTTTCTTCTCATTTTAGCCTTGGTTTTGTTTGTGCAAAACCTTTAATTTTATATAATCGCATCACCTGTTTTGGTCACACGCTCTTCAGAGCCCCGAAAAGAATCTTCTCTTTTCTCCTTTATTTGTTTATAATGTCACCCTTTAAGTCTATGCCATGCACACACCCATTTGCAGCTTTAGGATGCAGTATGAAAGGAATGGTTTATCAACACTTAGCAGGACAATCTACGATCGATCGTTAAGAGCCAGCATAGCCTCATTCAGAACAGGTCAAAGCAAACTAACCTCATTTCCTTTTTTTTTTTGACAAAGCAGTTATACTTACACATTAGAGGATACCATACAAGTAGAAGACTTATATTTCTACCAAGTATCTGACAAAACATTGGTTTCCTTGCAGACAGGACAGAAAGATGCTGACTATGGAACTGGACGAACGATCAGAACCAGAGTCGATGTCTCCTTGAGGAGGGGTCTCTCAGACTGCCCCAGGAGTCTTTTTCTTGCCTCTGTGCAAGTCAAAGTTTCTTTCAATGAACTGGAAGAAAGCACAGGTGTCATGACTACCAAATCGGCCAGATGACATAAAACCATGACGGCCAACGCATCAGATGAGACCATCGGGATCTTGCAAGTTGGCAATGCACTAAAACAGCGGGTAAAATCTCAGAAGGTGAATTCTGAAAGGACAAGTGTTAAGAGTGCAAACGGCTTTCAGGTGAAGGCTTTACAAACCACCTTCAGGGGATGTCAGAGGCAGAATCCTTGGCCAAGTAAAGTTGTCCTAAGTGTTTCCAAGTCCCTTCCCACACAGATTCTTGTTCAAAGATGGTAACGTGTGAGGAGGGAATTTAAAATGAGAGGAAGTCTATAATTAGATTGCTACGGAAATCACAGATTAATTTTTAAAACAACTTCACATAAGTAAACACATCATCTGACAAAGATCATTTGGGAAGCACGGTTAGCTAACTGGGGTAAATTGTTAAATAAATGAATCCATCCAATTTAGCCAACGCTATCACTACCACCACCATATATCTGTGAAGACCTTTTCACATCCATTACCTCATCTGATTTATTAAAAACACAAAATACATTAAGTTGAGAGGTTCCTTTCACCACCAGCAAAGGCAGCTGGAAAGGTACGGTGACCTCCCTTCCGCCAAGAAGATCTAGAAAACGCACCGGACTGTTTGCCAGAGGTAGAGAGATAGAGAGAAAGTTGAATCAGAAGGTCAGAGGAGCATAAACAATCGCCCCTAGGCAGGACAGTGAGGCCAGACAGAGAAAGTCTAAAGAAACACAGGCGGCTCTCAAGGACTTACAGCAGTAAGGGCAAAGAATTCATCTGACTCGGCAGAGTCCAGGAAGTCCAGCAGCTCCAATTCAAACAAGACTGTGGTGTTGGGTGGAATCAAAGGTGGACAGCCCAGCGCCCCATAGGCATAGCGCGGCTTGAAGAGAAATCGGGCCAGCTCGCCTTTGCGCATCGTTAACAGACCCACCTCCATTCCCCACAGGGTTATCTCTAGAACAGAAGAGGCAAAGGCTCCAGTTAAGCCTCGCTATTCCCAGCTTTCCAAAGGAGGTAAAAAGAAATGAAAGGGTTACAGCAAAATCATTCACTAATTACACATCAAACGACTGTCCCATTAAGTTCACTCTGGGGATCAGGGGCTAATACCAATGAAACTGAAGCCTTGAATTTGAGTCACTGTTCTAGCTGATAACTGGCTCCTCCAGCGGTCTGTCAGGTGCCCTCTCACCTCAACTACTCTAACAGACTCCTAATGGGAGGCTGCTTCCAACCTCCCTGGCTCCCACTCTACACAGGTACCTAAGTGATGACCATCAGCCATAGTGGGAAACTCTTTGGAACTAGGTACCAAGCCATGAAACTGTGCAGACACACAGCAACACCTCTAGTAGGCCCAGTGGCCCACCTCCCCATGGAGATAAATGAGGAAATACAAACTTATTTACAGCAGTTCTTTCTGTAGAGGCAAAAAACTAGACACTTAAGGGAATGGTTGATCCCGTTGTGGGATGTAAGCATCACGAAGTCTCCAGTGCCAGAAGAAACGGCCAAAGGGATGGGTCTGGAGAAACCTGGGAGCATTTTCATGAACTGGCAGACCCAATAAGGACAACACTGAAAGGCAAAGGACTTTGAAAACCTTAACAATTCTTGTCAGGAAAAAAGCTGCAGAAGCCAAATGATGGCACCTGCTCTCCCCCTCCCGATGGAGAAGGGATGGACTCAGTGCAGACAAAAGGGGTTTTTGAGGAGGAGCAAGGCAGGAATTTGTTTTGCCTGACAGCACATTTGTTCTACAAGTTTTTCAAAACCCCCTTTTCCCCCCCAATGCAGGAAGGGAGAGTAAGAAGTGGGAAGGAGAAAAACATTGTTTTAAGTGAAATAAAAGTTTTAAAAATCATTCACCCGACATGCACCACTCTCCTATTCAACTCAGCTTCCTAATCGATTCTAGAATCAAACAAACTCCCATCTTTAAAGCACTTTCTCCAATCTGGCCCCAACCATAGGCTGAAACGTGACTTGGCAGTGACCCTTCTCCCATATGCCACAGACCAGTCAAACTACAAAGTTTGCTGTCCCTCTCATATAACACTCCCGCCTTTCATCTGCCAACCTGTCTGGCACACAATTCCACTTTATCTCCCCTTAGAGAAGCTCTTCATTCTGTCAAAATTTTGTTCAAGTAAAAAAAAAAAAAGCCTTTTCTGACCTTTTCCCCCCTCCTACAAATGCTCTCCTATCCCCCGCCCCCCAAAGAAAACTGATGCTATCTACATTTACTTACACACACATTACCTTCCAAACAGGTAGTGTTCCTTCCTCAGTACAATACTTGGCACGAAGGAGCTCAATACATGATTGTTACCTAATAGCCTGGTTACTCCCCTTAAGTACTTACTCTGCAATCCAGCCTAACGGGCTCCTCCTGGGCATGTTCTTCCTCCTCACCTCTGAGGCTCAGCTTAAGGCCAAGTTCCCTGGAAAGCCTCTCTCAGCCCACTTTGTCACCTATGCTCCCCCTCCCTCCTGCAAAGATCACCTGGCACACATCCCTGTAGCTTCTCAGAAGTAGAGGGTTGCTTTCACTGCGTCTCCCAGCACCTGGGACAGTCAGGCTGGAGAAAGTACTAAAGGGGGGTGGAGATTGGAAGGAATCACAGGATCCTGGATTGTGCCCCTGGCCTGGTGGCCCATTTCATACATTTCTCAATCAGAAGGGGAAATGGGAGAGGAAAGAATACATACACAACCCATCCCTCTCATCAGCAGAACCAACACAAAGAGTGCACCCAACATAGGGTGGGTGTTAACTCCAGAACCCCGTGTCCAGCCCTGACTCACCTTCTCCCAGCTTCATGAGTCGAGGGACCTTCCTGTAGCAGTTGGTGTCAAAGGGCTTGTCCATGTGCTCCAGGTACCCGGAGTATTTCACTGAAAGAGACAGTGTGGAAGCTGTCAAGATGACAGGGAAGGAAGGCTGGCCCCCACACACAAGCAGCTGCAGGCCTGGGGCAGCCAGCCAGGAGACTAACTGGACAGCAGCTACTTCTAGGGCAGGTAGGCAAAGGAGGGGTCTCCTGCACCAGCACAGCTGCCCTGGGCAGGAATCCCCTAACTGGCCACCTCCACCCCAGGGGAAATGTCTGCCCAGGTTCTTCTGTCTCGTTCCACGTGTGCATGACCCTGACCTCAGTGCCCATGCCCCCAGCACCCCCAGGTGCCCCCATCCGCAGGGCCCGCTCTTCTGCACAGCCCTCTGTGAAGGGCTGCGGGCACCAGGGCTGCACATACCCAACACAGAGGCGTCAGGAGTCACCAGGTCTCCGGCACCCTCGCGGATGACCTCCTTCAGCACCCCCCGGTCACCGGTAATGTCCTGCATGCGCTGGCTCAGCCTCTGGTACGGAGACTGCTGGGAGCAGAGATGAAGGCCGTTATGGGGCAGCAGAGTGTCTCTGGGAGGGCCCCATACCCCAAGGCCCACCGCGGTCACAGGCCTGCAACGCTGGAGAAAATCCTTTTCCTTTGGCTCCAACTAGCGAAGACGCAGCATGCACCCAAAGGCCAGGGAGAGAGAGAGCCCCCATTATACAGAGGGGGAAACTGAGGCCCAGGGAAGCACAGGGAGGGAGCGAGAATCGGGACTCAAATCCAGTCCCTAAAAGCCTACGAGGACAGCGCTGGAAGGGTCCAGGACCCTCTGTTTCCATTTACAGAGAAGGAAGTGACATAAGATCACAGGGTCGCGGTTAGGGCTGGAAGGCCCCTCTGGTCTACCCCCATTTTAGAGAGAAGGAAACTGAGACAGGAGAGGAGGAAGGCTACGTCATCTGAATCCTCCAACCCCCAATTCCCGGCGCCCTTTCCGTCGGCTACTACGGGGTGCCGGGGCAGTCATGTGACCTTTCTGTGCCTCCGTTTCCCCCTCTATAACACGGGACTTCCGACTGACAAACAGACGAAGCCCCCTTCCCTCGGAGTCCCCCTCCACGCGCACCGGCTCTCCCGCGCCTTCAAGGTCCAGGGCCAGCATCGAGTCGCTCAGACGGGTCACTAGAGGTTCCATCATCTCGTTCCCGCGGTTGCCCCAGAGAACGCACGCGCGGGATCCAGGGTGCAGGCTCTTAAGATCGGCCCCAAGCTCCCGCCTACATACGCCCCACCCAACCAATCAGCCGTCGCCACTCGCTCTCAAGTGTGAGCCTCTCAGCCAATCATCGCTAAGGCGTAGATTGTACGGCACGTGTTTCCCCAGGCCCAGAAGAGCGTCGTCAGTTTCACTTCTACCCTTATTACCCCCTCCCCCCTTCCACGCTCAGTCTCAACGGCTGCGAGGATGCGCAGTCAGTCAAGCACCAGCACTGTTTAGCCGCCTACTAGCCCTGGCAGGTGCTAGGGCTGGAGCTAGTTACAGGGGCCGGTCTGTGCAGCAATAAGAATGGATTAAACTGTTAGACTGTACCCAGCTTTGCCTTGGGGACAGCCCAGACCCAGCAGTTCTGTAAGGGCGTTGGCACGCAGAACTTCCAATGGCAAAACTCCCTCCACCACAGGCGGCTGCCGCCTTCTCTGCAACTGTCTGTGGTCCTAGAGAGCTGCCTAGGGGAGGGGACTGTGGATAGGTCACTGGATCTGGAGTTAAGAAGACAAGAATTCCAATCCTGCCCCAAATAGGAACTATGTAACTTTGGGTCAGTCATTTAACCTCTGTTTACCTGTTTCCTCATCTGTTAAATGGGAACGATAATAACACTTCCCTTCTAGAGTTGTGAAGATCAGATGGAATACTGAGGGTGAAGTGCCTAGCACAGGGCACGTGTGTAGCACATAGAAGGACTGTAGAAACACTATTAGTATCTTTGTAGTCATTGCTTTGTAGAAGAGGCAGTTCGGTGTAGTGGAAAGTAGAGGGCGGGAGGGTGGAATCCTGGTGCTGGCCCCTTGCTCACTAGGTGACCTTGGGCAGTCGTCCTGCCTGGCTCAGCCACATGGGGGGAGGGGGGATGCTGATATTCTGGTTTGGGACCCTCCCTTCCCCCGTGCATAATCCATCCAGGCCTCCCCATCCCATTTGACTCCGGTCCAGGTCCTGGAGGAAGGTTGTCCTGGGTGGGGGTGAGGGGTCCCCCCCACCTTACCCCCTGCCCCCAGACACAGAGCACATCAGGGCTCCATCCTTCATGCCTCTATCCCGTGGCCAGACCACCCTTTTCCATTCCAGCTTCCCCTTTGTATAGCACGTTAAACTTTCCCCACCTCTGCAAGATGAGGGATGAGGACCAGCTGATCTGTGAGGTCCCTTCCACTGTTAAATCCTCGGCTCCGGGCTCCGGCAGACTTCCCGTATTACTGGAGGAATAGGGCAGGGGAGCCCTCCCCAGAGCCGCGCTTCTTGACTTGCCCCACCCCCACCCCTCATTGTTTCCTCTTTAACCCAAGCAACCACCTGAACTGTTCCTATCAAAGCTGGGGCATTCGGTGGCAGGTGCCTCGGTCCTGTGACCGAGACTGCTTTTCCTTTGATTCCAGTGACTTTCCCACTCGCCTTGGGTTGGAAAGGGGGAGTTGCCAGGATATGAGGAGAAGAAAGAAGGCGACAGAGATTAGCTGGCATGAGGGTGTGCCCGCCGTCTTTTCTTGTGGTCTCAGCTCTGGAAGAAAGAGACTGCGGCGGTCAGAGAGGTCAGCACTTAGAGTGTGGAGGTGCTGGGAAGACCAGAGGGGCATAGCCAGCCAGCCGGGGTCCCATCGCCTTGCCCCCTCGGGGGATCCCTGCAGGTCACTGGTTTCTCAACTTTTGCCGCTGCCGGAGAGTTTCCACACTCCCCTGTTAGGGGGAATGCTGGAGATCAGAGTGAAAGGGAACAGGTTGTAGGGGGGAAAATGCTGGCTTTGGAGACTTGAAAACTGAGTTCAGATTCCATCTCTGACAAAGGTACGTGACCGTTGTTTCTTCACCTCGAAAAGAGGAATAATCATGCCTGTAGCCCGTTAATTCAGGAGGCTGTGAGCAAATGGGGGAAGGGAGGGAAAGCTCTAGCCTCAAAGTGATGTTTAAATAGTCACAGACTTAAAATTTCACCTATCTGAGGAAGTCCCAGGTGAGGACATTCCCAGCACCAATGTAGGTTAGCACTTTATCTCCAATGGATAGTCTTGGGAAGTTTCCTAGAGCAGGAAGAGCCCACAGTCCCAGGGCCAGCATGTGTCCAGATCTTCTGAGTTTCAGAGTTGGCTCTAGTTGGTGGCCCAGTGGCTAGAATACCAGACCAGGTGTTAGGAAGTTCCAGGTATAAATCCCACCTGAGACACTGCCTGTATGACACAAGCCACGTTCCGTCTGCCTCAGTTTCCTTAACTGTGAAATGGGAACAATACCCATCTCTCAGGCTTGTTGTGAGGGACAAAGGAGATATTTGTGAAGTGCTTAGCATAGGTAGGCACACAGTAGGTGCTATATAATTGCTTATATATTCCCTTCCCCTCTCTCCAGTATGCCATGCTGCCTCACATAATAACACCCACCCAAATGCTATTATTATTCATTTTATTAGTAGGGACAACTAGCTCTTCCAGGCAGCAGAAATAGTATCTCAGTTTCTTAGCATCCAAGATGGCTCCTCCTACTTGGTTCTTTTCTTGTTTCTTGTTTCTTGTGCGGACCTAAAATCATAGATCATAGATCTTCAGAATCTTCATCATGGGATCACAGAGCTAGGAGGAATCTCAGAGATCAGTTTAATCAACCCCATTCATTTTACAGACAAAGGACATGAACCACATTGAGGGGGTTCTTCAAACTCTATGTAAGTATGGGAGCCAAGAAGGCTGAGGTAGTCTTAGGGTTAGAACTTCCAGAAATAAGGGGACAAAGTGCCCATCACCCTCTGCCTTGTTCAGACCACGCCTAGAATCTTGTATTCAGTGTGGGAAAGACACTGTTGAGTGGAACAAGACCAAGACGGTGAAGATTTACCAGGATGGTGACATTCACACCATGTGGGGATCATTTGGACAAACTGGGAATGTCCAGCCTGGAGAGGAGAAGGCGTAGGGAAGAAGGTGATAGCGGTCCTCAAATATTTGATCTAGATATTTGCATGTGGAGGAGGGAATAGGCTCCTTTGGCTCCAGAGAGGCGGGGAGGAGGAGTGATTAATGGAAGTCACAAGGAGGTAAATTCTGGTTTGGAAGGAAGGAAGGAGAAACTTGATTATTAGAACTATCCAAGACCAGTAGGTAGCAGGAACTCTCCCTTTGAAGATCTAAAGTAGGGGCTACACATTAGAGGTAAGAGGCTTTGGGGGCCATGACTGTTGAAGTCTCGTCTAACCTGAAGTCAGGTGTTCTCAGATCCCCAATGTCAGAGATAGTGGCAGCGACAGCTAGGACTCAGATTCGTGTCCCTGTCTCCCAACCCAAGGATCTTGTCTAAACTCCAGATGAGCGGCTAGGTGGTGCCACAGTGCAGAGAGTTCCAGGGCTGGAGTCAAGAAGACTCATCTTCCTGGGTTAAAATCTGGTCTCAGACACTTACTAGCTGTATGACCCTGGGTAAGTCACTTAACCCTGTTTGCCTCAGTTTCCTCATCAGTCAAATGAGCTGGAGAAGGAAATAGCAAATCACTCCAGTATCTTTGCCAAGAAAACCCCAAATGGAGTATGAAGACTTGGCCACACACTCCGAATGGGCATCTTTCCTTCTAAAACATCCCCTAACCCTTGGGACCTTTAAAGGATCAGGGAGAGAGAAACTAGAGGGAGCAGGGCCAGGACAAGGTACTGGAACATTTCAGGTCAGGCTTGAAAATTGCCCTCTCCCCCAGACCCCCACGTTGGCTGTTACCATTTCCCCGAAGCTTTGAGCTTCAACTGTGCCCCATTGGCTTATTGAGAAATGTAGAAATCCGCGGCATCCATAGCAGAAGATTCTGGCATTAAACATATTTAAATAAATAGGCAACAAATTAGGCCCCTCCACACTGATTGGTGAATGACTGAACAAAGTATGATCTATAAAGCTAAAATCAATAGTGCTGCACAGTAAGAAAGGGTATGAGGAACTCTGAGAAACAGGAAGATTTGTACGAGCTCGATGGGGAGGGAAATAGGCAGAAAAAGAATTCATGGAAACTTGCTGAGAGACAACCCACGGACCATCCCCAGGGGACCCATAGTGACGGAGCATCTCCCGCCTCTGCAGAGGAGATGGATGAATTGGGGAGGATGGCCTTTCCATTGCTGGATGACTTGTTATTATAAGGGAGGGAGTGACTGTAGCCTGGGGAAGAGCAGGAGGTCCAGAAGCCACACGGAGATGACCCTTGGTTCTTTAAAGCCCGGCAGGGAGGGCCTGGG
Source organism: Pseudocheirus occidentalis (assembly GCA_028646575.1). Classification (NCBI taxonomy): domain Eukaryota; kingdom Metazoa; phylum Chordata; class Mammalia; order Diprotodontia; family Pseudocheiridae; genus Pseudocheirus; species Pseudocheirus occidentalis. The sequence goes on from CM053593.1 coordinate 374,714,950, forward strand.
AGGGCGCCAAGATATTTGATCGAGAGCAGCAGCACGGAGTTCAAATGCCTGGGCGACCTTGGGCAAATGGCTTGCCCTCTCCAGGCCTCAGTTCCTTCCTCTGTGAAATGGCCAGGTTTGTAATAGATGGACTCTGGGCCCCTTTCCTCTTTAAGTCAGTGATACAAACGTGATAGATCCTCATACAGCATCCAGAGACAAGGGCGTTTCTTTAAAATAGAAGACAAAATAAACAATGAGGAATTAAAATGTGCAGCAGGAACTCTGTCACCTGTGTCTGAAAATGACCCCCTTCCACATCCCCTGGCCTGAGAGCGGGGAAGCACCTCTGCAAACGCCAGAACTCCGCTCTGCTGCTGTGCTGGGGTGGGGTGGGGGGAGTCTCACAAGCTCCGTCACACAGAAGCTGGAAAGGCTCAAGAAGACTTGTTTGCTGCCCAGGCACCGGTCCAGCGAAGTCTGATAAGGGGGTGATGTCAGGTTTTGGCGGCAGATGCTCTTGGTCATTAAGCTGTAAGGGGTTGCCAATCAAGGTGGAGGAGGAGCTATGGGAAAAGCATTCACTTGGATGAACTCAAAATAACAATAGCCCCCATGTGCTTGGATCCTTGAGGTTTACAAAGCGTTTTACAAATGTTATTGCACCTGTTCCTCGTATTAGCTCTGGGAGGCAGGTGCTGCTATTATCCCCATTTTACAGATGAGAAGACTAAGGCAGGGGAGACAACGACAAAAGTGAAATAGTAAGATAAACAGTAAATAGTAAAAGTAAAAAAAAATTAGTGAAATACTGTGTGACCTTGGGCCAGTCACTTAACCCCAATTGCCCTGACTTTCCCCCTCCAAAAAAAAAAAAAAGACAGAAAAACTAGCGAAATAAACCTCTTCAAGCTTGGCTAGGTTAGGCTTTGGGGAGCAAATAAAAGAGGTTAGACGGCTTGGCCCAGGATCATACCAGAGTAAATGTCTGAGGTAGGATTCAAACTCTGACCTTCCTGATTCAAAGTCCAGGGCTCTATCTTGGGCGATATAAACTCAGAGTATAAAGTGAGTGTGGAAAGTATATTAAAATAGAAAGTATAAATGTCAAAAGAAATAGTGGGAAAGTGTCATGTGTGCCCTTCCCTCTCTCCATGTTGCGTTCCTGGTTAACTACCCTGTTGGCCCAGCCCTAGTCCCAGCTCTAGGAGTGGGCTATGACAGGGGTCGCTTCTGATCTTTTTTTTTTCAGCCAGGGAAGTTTGGATGGCATTGCAGGTGAGGGCCCCAGATGTGGCAAACGGGCTTCAGTGTCCCGTTTGTCTGGAGATCTTTAAGGAGCCCCTGATGCTGCAGTGTGGCCATTCTTACTGCAAAGACTGTCTGAACTCCTTAGCTCAGCACTTGGGAAGCCGACTCTTCTGCCCCGTGTGCCGGCAAGTGGTGCCTGATGTCAGCAGCTCCCCTCCCAACGTCTCCCTGGCCCAGGTGGTTGAAGCTTTGTACCTCCCAGGGGAGCGAGAGTTGAGCGTCTGTATCCATCACCAGAACCCCCTCAGCCTGTTCTGTGAGAGGGATAAAGAGCTCATCTGTGGTCTCTGTGGCCTTCTGGGCTCCCATCGGCATCATCAGGTCACGCCTGTCTCCACCGTGTACAGCCGCATGAAGGTAGGAAGCCACTTACCTCCCTAGCCAGAAAACCCAGGGGCCTGGCCGCTAGACCAGACGTGCCTTCTCTGTTTGAGTCTGAGAATGTGGGCTAAGGGGGGCAACTGTGTGCCTAGGCCTGCAGGGTCACCAGCTGCTCCTACCCAGCTCCCACCCAAGCCCTGGAGAGTTAACAGAGCAGAGATCAGGCAAATGGATGCTTGTGGGAGAAGATGGGCAGCAGGGAAAGGTTTCCTTTTCAATGAGGATAAGCTTTGGAGTGAGAAAGTTAAAGTAAGCAGTTAGGAGCCAGAGAAAGCTAAGAGATGAGTGAACATCAGTGGACATTTGACGGCAGGCACCCTGGGAGATGTCAGTCCTAGGCAGGCTCTGACCAAACTGACCTTTGTGATGACCCTAGCCTGAAATGCTTGGCCTTTATCTTACTTAAGGCCTTGGTTGGCCTGGGATCTGGGAAATTCCCATTTCTGTGCATTCCCCGAGCTAAGGGCCCACCCTTTGGCACAGATGGGGGTCTGGTCAAGGGGACTCATGAGGGGCAGAAATGCAAAAGTAGCAACTAGCCCCCTCAATGAAAAACCAGACAACCAAACATCAGTCATTGACTCTCTGGCCTAATAAGTGCCTAACTAAAACCTTAACTTTTCCCAGCCAGTCTCCAGCCTTTAAAGAATCCAGTAAATAAGTTAACATTTGCTCAAGGCTTTATCTGTTGAGGTATCTTGCATTTTTTAGTAAGACCAAAGCAGATAGGAAGCCAGGGAACCAGAGAGGGCACCCATGAGGTAGGGGGGGCTTTCTGGCCCCCTATTACTATAGAAACCATTCATGGGTACATGGAAGGAGGCTGAAGAAGTGAAATACATTCACAAAGGGATGTGAGGAAAAGTGACTGAGAGAGCCTGGCCATGTCCTGGATCCCTCTGTAGTCTGGGTAAGAGAAAGGTCTACGTGAAGGGCAGAGTGTGCATCTCCAGCCCAAGTGGGTCCTGGGTGTCAGTGGGAGATGTGGGGAGGGCAAGGAAGTCCTGTGACCACATGGTTCACCTTGAAGCAGTCATATGCATATGGAAGCTGAGACAGGAAGCCCAGTGTAGCCAAACGGCCCATTTCTGAGCTCCCACTTATCTCTCTCCCTCCATATGGTGAGAGAAAGTTCTGGGGACTTGGAGGGGCAGGTGGAGAGGAAGCCCCCTCTCCCTCCAGCTGTTGGTCATTATTTTTGGTTACCGTGAGGATGTTTGCCAGGACTGAGAGTGGGGCTTTCCTGCATCCTAAAGAAAACCCTCCCTGCTCAGTCCCGGTTTCAGTCTTCCACCTCCATATTTTTGCCTGGGCTATTTGGAACGCACTCCCAGCTAACTTCATCTTTTAAAAGCCTTCGTTTCCTTCTAAGGCTCGGCAGCCACCCCTTATAGGAAGCCCTTCTTAACTGATTGTTACTGTTCTTGCTCTTTGCTCACCTACAGTCCCTTCCCCTCTCAATTCTGGTGATTCCACGAATCCCACCTTGAAATCATTCGTTCTTAGTACTGGATTGTAGCAGGTACTTAATAAATGCTCATTGGCCTTGACTAGACGACTGCCTGTGTGGCTTGGGGCAAGTAAACCTCCCTGGTCTCAGTTTTCCCATCTGTAAAATGAGAGAGATGGTTGGATGGCCTTTGAAGTCCCATCTCTCTATCTCTGATCCTCTGAGCCTGAGGAAATATGGGAAATACACAGAATAATTATAAAGGTATGGGGAGAATCGGGATCCCCCCATACCCAGGGGATGTGCTCAGGAAGTGCTTCTGGGATTGGCCTGTCTCAGATTTAGGGCTGTGTCTACACACGAGGTAGAGGCTAAGGAAACCTGAGTAATTTAGACTCTGCCCTGATTCTGATGGGAGACTTTGGGTGCTGGTGTGGAGACACAAAGGCCCAGGTTCAAATCCCACTTTTGATGCTGGCTGTGTGTTCATGGGCAAATCAAAGCTTTGCTGGGCCTTGGCTTTCTAGGAATGAAAGGCCTGTGTGGTCCTGACACTCAAGGCCTGGTGATGGGGCTGGAGGGTTTCCCAGGGACTCATTTGTTTTGCTTTGGCTTCCTCCCCCAGGAAGAGCTCTCAGGCCTCATCTCTGACCTAAAACAACAGCGGGAAAAACTGGAGGAACAGATAACCAGACTAGGGAACAACAAGACCCGGATTGCTGTGAGCAGACGCCCACACTGTACCTCCTGCCCCGCGACAGGCACTCCTGTCTCCTGGTGTCACAGAAGTCAAATTAAGATGGAGGGCAGACCTAGGGGGAGTGGGGGAGTGCCCATCCCTGGCTCCCAGTGCCTGTGTGACCTTGGATAAGTCACTTGGCTGCAAAGGCCTTGGCTTCCTCCTTTGTAAAATGAGGAGGGCTAGAGCTTCCCATTTTACAGATGAGGAAGCTTGAGGCCAAGGGAGGTTAGGGGACCTCTCTGAGGTCACACATTAGGAAGCCCTGGGAATGGGCTTGGAACCAGGCTCTGGCCCCATAGGTTTGCATGACCCTGCCTCCCCTCTCAGGTTTCTCCCACTCTGGGATCCCACCCCAGGGCCCTGGGGCTGAGATAACAGGGTAAACGGTCAGTCTGAGGCTGACATGAGCCACCTTAGAATGACCAGCATGTGCCACCTTCTGGTTAGCTCCGTTATAACTCCTTCTGGTGCCTGGGCTGGGTTGGGGTAGAGGAGCCTTACAGAGGCAGCACCAGGACTGGCCCATAGGAGGGAACACAGGTGGGAAGAGGAGGGGCTGCTGGGGATCCGACCTCTGGTTCTTGGAGAAGCTATAGCCACTCTGTTCTTGGCACAGTGTCTCCAACTCAATAGGTGCTTAATAAATGCTCTGTGTTACCTCTTACAACATCTCCCTGGTCTAGAGGGATAAAGGTGCTTGCTTACAGGTCTCATAGTTTATGTAGGCTGTGCTGGTGCACACAGGGAAATGGAGTCAAAGGTCCTGGATTCGAATCCTCCCTCTGTTCCTCAACATGACCTTAGGTAGATCACTTAACTTCCGTGGGGCTCAGCAGCCTGAGCCTCTATAAAACAAGGGGGTTGGGAGCATGAAGTCTAAACTCCCAGACCGAGTCCAAGCTCCTATGAGCCAGGAGGTGGGGGAGGCAAGTCTCTGAGTCTCTGTTTCTCCCTCTGTAAAATGAGAGGCTTGGACCAGATGGCCCAAAGACCCTTCCTGGCCAGTCTAAATCTGTCCCTCTCCCGCTCTGAGCTGCTCTCTCCTGGCACAAACCAGGGCCAGGCTGAGCTGGGCTGCGCTCCCCCCTTAGAATGAGGCTGATGTCTTCGGCTGGGTGATCCGGAGGGAGTTCCAGGAGCTTCACCGCCTGCTGGATGAGGAGAAGGCCAGGTGTCTGGAGGGCATAGAGTGCCACGCCAGGGGCCTGGTGGCCTCCATGGACATCCAGCTGGAGCAGGTCCAGGGCGCCCGGGAGCGGCTGGACCAGCTGGAACAAGTGTTGGAGCAGCTGAGTGAGGAGAGTCGCCTTGGCTTCATCCAGGTGAGCCTGGGAAAGGACCAGGCCGTCTGTCCGTCTCTCCATCTGTCCATCTATCTGTCCGCAGCCATTCATTAGGTACTTACTGAGTGCCAAGCTGAGGCTGTAAAGACAAAAACGAAATGGTCCCTGCCCTCCGGAAGCTTACATTCAAGGGTGGGAGTGGAAAAGAACACAACATTCAATTCAATTTAAAGAGTATTTAGTAACATTATTATAATATCTGGCATCTGTACGTCACTTTGAGGTTTGCAAAGCACTTTAGGGACACAGTCTCCCTGGATGGCATTTGAGTTTGTGCTCTGTGGCTACACACACAGGCATCCAGCTGTGAAGAGGGAATGGCCCCTGCCCTCAAGCAGCTCCCCTTCTAATGGCAGAGACAACAGGGCAGAATCACCAGGAGGGTGATCCCTAGAGGACAGGGATTGGCTTTGTCTTTATATGCCCAGGGTATACACAATGCTGGGTACGTAGCAGGTGCTTAATAAATGTTTGTCAAAGTAAACATCGTGCTTCCGTTGGACCAAGGGTGACCTTTGGATGTGGGGTGTCTAACCAGCCAACGCCCCTCCTCCAGGGGCTCCTTCCTTCCTTCCTTCCACTGCTAAGCATAACTCCCACCCAGCAAACCCTGTCACTCATAGCTTCTGAAGGAGCCTTCCCATGTCTTGACCACCTTGTTTCTCTTTTCTTACAGAAATATCACACCATGGCCCCCAGGTAAGTACCCTGGTGGAGAGAGAGCGAGTCAGGCCTTTTGGGTCTGGCTGAACAAGAGGAGGAGGGATAGAGAGAGGAAGCCTGGCAAATGGCACCAGCCTCTCACCTGGCTAGAGCCATCTTCCAAAATGGTCACTTGTAATGGCCTTTGGGAACACAGATATACACATATGTGTACGTACATGTACATGGATGCATGATGCATGACCTCTTTCAGTAGAGGGCCTGATAAAGCATTTATTAAGGCTTTACTAGGTGCCCATCAGCCTGCTAAATGCTGGGAATGCATTCTGATGGAAGGGGTACTAAGTTGGTGGGTTGTGGGAGCTGCCTGAAGGACCTTAGAAAAGAAAGCTGACCTGTCTAAGCTCAGGGACCTGGACTGTGAATTCAACCAGCAATGGGTCTCAGGGTAGAATCCTATGGTAGATGAAGGAATGTGTGAGTTTAGTTGAGACAGAAGTTGAACCCAGAGATTTAACTAAGGCAGACTGGTGGGGGCTTTGATCCAGGGCACACACATTCAGAGGGTGCCAATAGCACAGGCCGGGGTGCTCTTCTTCTTCATCCCTGGCTCCTCCAGTCCCTGTTCCCCATTTTCCCTTCAGTACTCAGGCCTTCAGGAGTGGAAAAGCCTCTTGGCATCCTGGGTGGGGGGAAGGGAGGCTGTCACAGGAGTCAGAGGCCCAGCTCTCAGGCTTATTTGCCTGTGTGACTCACTTCAAGTCACTTGACCTTGATCTCAGCCTCCTTATCTGTAAGATGAGGGGGTTGGACTCATGTTCCTGCCAGCTTTCCCTCCAGGATCTCGGCATCCTCCAGCATAGAGCTTCCCTGACCCGCTCACCTATCCTCTTCCCTACTTGACCTGGTTGTGAGGCTCCCAGCAAAGGGAAGCAGTATTGCCACTCAGTCACACCTGGTCTCCTCTGGGGCCTGTCCACCCATGTTCTTCCCAGCACAAAGCTCCAGCAGACGCTGCCCCTGGAGGGGACCTTCAGTGCTGTCTCCTTCAAGCCCAGCTTCCACCCAGCTGACCTCAAAATGACCGTGTGGAAGCGGCTATTCCGCAAGGTTCTGCCAGGTGAGTTACTGCAGGAGAGTAGTCCCAGCCTGGGCACTAGCTTACACAGCCAGAGTTTAGTGCCTACTAGGTGCCAGGCACTGTCATGGGCACCAGGCATGCAAAGCTGAAAATGAAAAGACACCAGGTATTTATGTTAGATGCATACAAAGGAATCCTGGCTGGGAAGGGAAGAGAAAGGCCTCATGTGGAAGCTTATAGGTCCATGTGTGGCAGCCTGTGCAAAGGCATGGAGGTGGGAGATTGAGTATTATGTATGAGGAACAAGAAGGCCAGGTTGCTTAGAACAAAATGTGTTATGGGGAATAATATATATATATGATTATATGATTTGTAAAATATATATTATATAACATAATAATGCAAGAAAGGGATTAGGAGCCTAGTAGTTGAGGTTTTTTTTTTCCTTTTTGGAGGGGGAAGGCAGGGCAATTGGGGTTAAGTGACTTGTCCAAAGTCACACGGCTAATAAGTGTTAAGTATCTGAGGTTGGATTTGAGGTTGGAGTCTTCCTGACTCCAGGGCCGGTGCTCTATTCACTGTGCCACCTAGCTGCCCCAAGTAATTGAGATTTCACATAGAGAAGTTTGTATTTGACTCTGGAGGTCAGCGGAAGCCACTATGAATTATTGAGCACAGGAATGACAGGGGTGAGATTGAGGCTTTGGCTGCCACGTGGAGCGTAGACTGGAAAGGTTGGAGTCTGGAGATGGGGAGAAACCTAGTCTGGCTGTGGCCTGACCGGGCCTTTGTGGGTTCTCTTTCCCCAGCCATGGAGACTCTGAAATTGGATCCAGCTACGGCCCACCCGCTCCTCCAGCTCTCCAAAGGGAACACGGTAGTACAGTGTGGCCTCCTGTCTCAGCGGTCTGTCAGCCATCCTGATGGCTTTGACTACAATACCTGTATCCTCACCACTCGTGGCTTCTCCTGTGGCCGTCACTACTGGGAGGTGGTGGTGGGCAGTAAGAGTCACTGGAGGCTGGGGGTCATCAAGGGTACCGCCAGCCGAAAGGGCAAGTTGATCAAGTCCCCTGAGCATGGGGTGTGGCTGATCGGGCTCAAGGAGGGCCGGGGGTATGAGGCTTTCCAGTGCCCCCGGGTGCCTCTGCCTGTGGCCGGCCACCCTCATCGGATCGGTGTGTATCTCCACTATGAACAGGGGGAGCTCACTTTCTTTGATGCAGACCGCCCTGAGGGCCTCCAGCCCCTGTACACTTTCCAGGCTGACTTCCAAGGCAAACTTTACCCTATCCTGGATACCTGCTGGCATGAACGGGGCAACAATTCCCTTCCCATGGTTCTGCCTCAGCCTCCAGGGCCTGGCTACCTCCCCCCGCTGGAGCACACCAAACTATAGATGTTGGGTCCTCCTTCCCTCCTTACAGGTCCATGGCAAGTGGACAGGGGGCAGGCATCCTCAGGCCCTTGGCTTATGAGCACTAGAAGTGCCATCATCCCTGGCAAGAAGGCTCTAGTTCTTTTATGGTTTGGAGTTAAAAAAGAAAAACCCAACCCCCCTGAAAACTAGATTTCTTGACTTACTCCTGCATCTGCTAATATAAAATGAATTAAAACTTTGATAAAATGTAAGTTTCCTGAAGGCAAAGCCTGTTTCCTTGTATCCCCAGAGCCCAGCCCAGCCCCTGACACACAGTAGGTACTTAAATGCCTGTCGACAGGTGAAGTAGGAAGATATTCCAGGACACAGTGGGATCACAGATGCCCCCAATGGCTCCTCTACTCAGCATAATACAGACAATGCTCATAATTCTCTCCCAACTAACAAAAATAACTCACTTCTTCAGCCTTTAAAGCCCCATCCTCTGAGGTGGGCAGTGCAACTGTGAGCCCCAGTGGGGGCTGGCATCCTCAGGGAAAGCGTCCAGGAAAGGCACTTGGCCTTGGTCCTGAGGGACAGACAAGTTCACCCAGAAGCTTGAGCAAGTGCTGCTGGGGATGGTGATCACTGCTAAGTGCCCTGGGCTTCATGCACCTAATCAAATATGAAAGAACAGTCTGTCTTTTCTACTTGAATATTCCAGCTCTTAGTATCATGTTTGCACACAGGTACCTAATAAAGGCTTTAAAAAAAAATCTTTCAGGTAGTTAGGTGGCACAGTGAATAGAACACTAGCCCTGGAGTCAGGATGACCTGAGTTCAAATCCAGCCTCAGACAATTAACACAAAACTAGCTGTTTAACTTTGGCCAAGTCAACCCCAATTGTCCTACCTTCCCCCTCCAAAAAGCAAAAAAAACCCCCAAAAAACCCTGTTTTGGGGGTGGCTAGATGGTACAGTGAATAGAGCACCAGCCCTGGATTCAAGAGGACCTGAGTTCAAATCTAGCCTCAGACACATAACACTAGCTGTGTGACCTTGGGCAAGTCACTTAACCCAAATTGCCCTGCCTTCCCCCTCCAGAAAGTACACACAAATCTTTTAGTCATTTAAATGGGGCCGGGGGTGGGGGTGGGGGTGGGTAACTTAAGACTGTGGTATCTGAGCTGACTCTCCCCTGATGAGATTGGTCCAGCCACCCAGTGCTCTAACCAGTGCTCTAACCATTGAGATAACCAACCTGTTTTGTCTTCAGCAGTGGAAGGAGCACTAGGCTAGAGAACCCTAGGTCAAATCCCAGCTTTGTCTGCTTATAAAAGCTTAAAAAGACCTTGGCGAGGCTTCAGTTTTCTCATCTGTAAGATTGGGACGTGGGAGGATGGGGCTTTTAGATCCATGATCACGTGACCCGTTGGGTCAAAAAATGGCAGAAGGGGAGTGAGAAGATTCAGCGGGAGGCCCCAAGAGAGGAAGGGCATCTTTCCCTCACACACGGGACCCCAGACTTCCCCGCTTGGGGCATCCTCAACGTCCTCACTCTCGGCCCCCTAGATTCAAGCTGTTGTTAATTCCTGTTGGCTTCACCTCTGCAGCATCCCTCCAGTAAGACCCCTTCCCTCCTCTCCTTGGACCCTGCTGCCCCCCCCCTCCCCAATACCTGTCACCTCCCATCTGGTCTAGCGCAAGTCCATCCTCCCTTCAGCTGCCAAACTGATCTTCCTAAAGAGTAGGTCTCTCCATGTCATCTCCTTCCCTCTCCCAAGACACCTCCACTCCCACTGCGTCATCTAACAAATTCCACGGGTCCTGGCCTCCTCTGTCTGGAATTGCAAGTCCTTCCTGACCTCCCCTTTTCTAACACTGACTCGTCCTCACATCCTCCCAGGTTTATGGGCACCGCCCCGCGGCTGTTCTTCCCTGACCCCCCTCTTCTGAGGCTGGTGCATTTTCATTGACTTGTCTGTCCTGGCTTCCTTCGAATCTTCCCGGTCCTCCTTAACCCGATGCCTTCCCTCTATTGATTATCCTGCCTAACAATCAGTCATCTGTTAAGGACCAGGTCCTGTGCTAAGCTCTGGTGATACAAAGAGAGGCTTACACTCCAACAGGAGAGCCAACATGCAAACTCCCTTATACAAAGCAGGTTACACACAGGAGAAATGCCGATATCATAGCGGGTTGTTCTTGGAGGGAAGGGATTGGTTTTGCCTTCAGATCTCCGGAGTTTATGACAAGGTCTGGTACACAGTTGGCGCTTAACAAATGCTTGCTGCCTTGCTTGCACTTTGGAGTCAGGAAGGTCTGAGTTCAAAATCCGCCGCAGACACTATTTGTGTCACTTTAAGCATTTCCCCACGTGGACGCTTCAGTTTTCTCGGTAAAATGAAAGGCCGGCTTCTAAGAACCCTTCCTCTCTAAAGTGTAGACCCAGCTAGTCTGGGGAGGCGGAGGGCGAGGAAACGCCGGCCAATGAGGCAAGGGGGAGGGGGGGGAAGGGAAGGGAGGGAGGAGAGGAATTGACGAGAGGGGGGCGGAGCCACAGTCTGGCGAGCCGAATCCGGACGAGGCAGTGGGGCGCGCCTGCGCAGTGTTTGGGGCGACCACGTGGGGCGCCGCGGGGCCGGAGCCGGAGCCGGAGCTGGGAGTCGGAAGAGACCCATGGCGCTGTATGGAGCTGCGGCCGCAGTGCTGTCGGGGCTAGAGGAGCACCAGGGTTCCCTCAAGAGCCTGGTCTACAGCAGCCGCTTCCAGGTACTGCGGCGAGGAAACGGGAGCGGAGCGTGGTCCGCTTTGGCACGGGGCCAGGGGCCGGGTGTTCAGGGACCAAGTGTCCAGAGTCAGGCGGGGTGTGTGAGGCCAATGACCGGGTGTCCGGAGTCGGAGCCGGCACGTCCGGGTGGGAGGTGGGGTGTCCTGAGGTCGGGAGCAGGGTGTCCGGGCCGGGTGGGTCGCGCGCCTGATGCCCGCCTCTCTTCCCCGTACCCGGGCCTCAGAACGTCCGGCAGCTGTACGCTCTGGTCTGCGAGACGCAACGCTATTCGGCTGTGCTGGACACCGTGATCCGCAGCGCAGGGCTCCTGGAGGTGGAGAAGAAGCTGAAGCCCCACCTGGCCAAGGTGAGTTTTGGGAGAGGAGCCCAGACTCACCTGCCCCCTGCCCAGGCGGGGCAGTTTAAGGGAGGCTGTCTCCCTTCCCCGGGCACCAAGGTTCCATGTAAACTGCCCCGAAGTCATGTTCTTGTTAGTCTGGGAAGGAGCGCTTACCTGGGCAGGGACAGCGGAAAGTCTCTGGAGCAGTGGCTTTGGGGCCAGAGGACCTGGCTTAAATCTCAGCTCTGATATTGATGACATTTGTGGTCTTGGACAAGCCACCTCCCTTCCCCAGGCCTCAGTTTCTTCATTCGTAAAATGAAGGGGTTGGACCAGATGATTCCTGAGGTATCCTTGGGGATCTGTGATTGTGATCCTTTGAAGGTCCGTTGGCTGTGTAGCTTTGCAAGGAAGGGGGAGGGGGCACCGTACCTGCATTTAGCTTCCTCTGAAGGCTCAGTCCAAGGTCTGATCTCCTCAGTGCTTTCACCCCTAAATACCTTGTGTTTATTTTGTCTGTGCTTATATATGTGTTGCTTCCCAGACAGAATGAAGCTCTCTGGGCAGAGATCCTGTCATTTTGTCTCTTATCTCCCTAACTCTCCTGAAGTGCCTGACACATAAGTTAGTTATTGAGGAGAAAGAGTGGATTACAGATGCCACTAGGCCCTTTTTTAATATTCAATAAATAGTTCTTGACTTGATTTACCTTCTTGAGCCTGGCTCATTGTTTGCTGTGGACAAGAGGTCTCTGGCCTAGACCTGGAAGGGGCCTTGGAGGCCATTCAGCCCACTTCCTTCATTATACAAATGAGATTAGTTCAAGATTAAAGGTAGTTGGGTGTGATGCTGGGGTGGTTTGGCTCAAACTGTTGGTCCCTTCTTAGGTCCTGGTATATGAGTTGCTGCTGGGGCGAGGGTTACGGGGTGGAGGCCGATGGAAGCCTGTGCTGTCCCGGCACAAAGCAAGGCTGCAGGCTGAGTTTGCCCGGCTCAAGGTGAAGCGATGCATAAGTCGCAATGAAGACCTCCTGGAGTCAGCTCCTGGGGCCATGCAGGGTGAGTGGGAGTCCTGGGCATTGGCTGGAGCTGGATGCTTGGGGAGGCCATGGAGGGGAGCCCCAGTGCCTTCTCCCTTTGTCCCCAGTGGTGCAGCTCCCTCGATTTGTGCGAGTGAACACGCTCAAGACCAACCTCGATGACACCATCGATTACCTGAAACGTGAGGGCTACTCCTATCAGGGCCAGGCTTCTGGGTAAGAGCAGCCTCCTGGTCCCAGGGCACTTGGATGGGGGCAGTGCTCTCTAGCCTGTTCACAGGCCACCTTATTTCTTCTCTTCCCTGACAGACTGGATGAGCTGCGGACCTTACAGGGGAAACTATTTTTCCTGGATTCACTGCTCCCAGAGCTACTTGTATTCCCTTCAGGCACTGACCTCCATAAGCATCCACTGTATCAGGCTGGCCATCTCATCTTGCAAGACAAGGTCAGGAGGAGGGGCAGTGCTGAAGGGGGGCAGGGGATGCGGAGAAGAGGCCTAGGGGGGCCCTCACTCAGTTCTGCTGTCTTGCCCCCACCAGGCTAGCTGCCTCCCAGCTATGCTACTTGCCCCTCCACCTGGCTCCCACGTCATCGATGCTTGTGCTGCTCCAGGCAATAAGACAAGCCACTTGGCTGCTCTGCTGAAAAACCAGGGGTGAGGCTAAGAGAGAAGGGGGTGTGGCATCCAGCCTAGACTGCCTTCTGACAAGCAAACCTAGGGGGATTTGGTGATTGGAGATGAATGGTGTCCTGTAAAAACCTGGTTTGAAGCTCAGGACTTTGGGATTTCCACCCCTCATCTATGGGATCTGGATAATGGGATGTTGGATGGGAAATTTCAGGGATAGAAATCAAGGCATCATTAACACCTCTGCCTTTCTTCCTGCCTTATTTGAGAGATATCCTGTCCCAGTGGACAAGGCGTTGGATCCAGTTAGGAAGGCATGAGTCCAGATCTCACTGTGGATTTTGGCTTTGAGAGGTTGGAGAAGGCACCTCGTTTCTCTGGGCCTGGGTCTTCTCTGTCAAGTGAGGGGATTGGATGAGGTGACCTCGAAGACCCCTTCTGATTGTAGGGCAAGAATTGTGAGGCTTGTGACATCACTTTTTACAGATAAGGAAACTGAGGCTCAGCTGAAATGGCCACACACAGAGCTAGTTAAAGGTCAGGTCTCTTCTGAGCCCTCAGCCTTCCTTGAGGTGGCTTCTTCCTTGATCAGACTGCAAGCTCCCCGTTGGCAGGAAATCTTGTGTTTTCTTCCTGTCATTGTGCTGGTGGAGCCAACTCACTGATTTCCTCCCTAGGAAAATCTTTGCTTTTGACTTGGATGCCGGGCGGCTGGCCACAATGGCCACAATGCTGACCAGAGCTGGAGTCTCTTGCTGTGAGATAGCCAATGAGGACTTCCTGTCTGTATCTCCTTCCAACCCACGTTACAGCCGGGTGCAGTACATCTTGCTGGACCCTTCTTGCAGTGGTTCTGGTGAGATGGGGAGATGGGAAAAGGGGCCAGGGAGACTTATAATGGGAGGGTTCTGGGGGGGTCTCAGGAGACCGAGTTCCTCCTGACTTTTGGCTGTTCCATGTAGGATTTCCTATTCTTCCCCCCACATGTACGGATGGCCTGATCCATTCCATGGCTTTATACAGGCTGCCTGCAGGGTCCTTGGAAGCTCCAGCTTTTGGAATCTCTAGTCATGTTTAAAACTTAGCTCAGTGCCACCTGCAAGAATTCCTTGGTATTGGTGCAGTGGAGAGCACTGGTCCTGTGGTCAGAAGGACTGGAGTTCAAATCTGACCTCAAACCCTTGATTAGGTGTCTGACCTTGGCAAGATTGCCTTGCCCCCAAAACCCCAAACTGCTTTGTATCTACTTCTTTGTGGATAGGCTATTTGTTCTGGCAGCCCTTTGAGGGTTGGAGATAAAAGCTTCTCATCTTCCCTAGGCATGGCATCAAGGCAGCTGGAGGAGCCTGATGCCAGCAGCCCCAGCCAGGAACGTTTATGCGCTCTGGCTGGCTTCCAGCGCCGCGCCTTGAGCCATGCACTCTCCTTCCCGGCCCTGCAGCGTGTGGTCTACTCAACCTGCTCTGTGTGCCAGGAAGAGAATGAGGATGTGGTCCAAGATGTCCTGGAGCAGAACCCAGGCGCCTTTAGGTATTCTAGGGAAAGGGCTTGCTGTGTGACATGGCCTAGGGAGGGGGTGGGTGCGCTGCAGGCTCTTGATTTCCACCCCTTCTCCCAGGCTTGTCCATGCATTACCTCTGTGGCCCCAGAGAGGCCTCAGCTCCTTCCCAGGTGCAGAACACTGTATCCGGGCATCTCCTGAAGCCACACTCACTGGAGGCTTCTTTGTTGCTGTACTGGAACGGGCAGATGGGAAAAGGTGAGTGTTTGGGTTTTTGTGGGTGAAGGGTCAGGGTGCCCATCCATCTGATTTCCCATTCTTCCTCTAGCTCAGGTCCAGAACCACAGTTGCTGGCTGGAGAACCTGTGCCCAGTATGACTCCCAAGAAAAAGAAACGGCGGCGGCAAAGTGCATTAACTCCATGAACCCAGGGTGTCCTCCCTGCTCCTCTGCCCTGGGCTGGGTCTCCTCTGAATCTGGGAACAGCAGCATGCAGCTCACTTCTCTGGGATCAGTTCTTGCCTGAGTCTCAAGGGGCACTTCTCATTGCTCCTCTCCCTAAGGCAGGGATATGGAGCAATCCTTTATTCCTGTGAAGAAAAATCCAAGTCTGCCCTTACCCCCATGGGGAAAAAAAAAAAAAAAGACAGGATGGGTCCATTGGAGATCACAGTTTTGTTTATTTTTAAAATCAATGACATTATAAGAAGCAAGGAAAAAAATTGCACATTCACACTAAATTCCCACCAGACTCAACAGGAACAGCATCTTATGGAAAATTTTTGTCTCCCATTCCTGTCCGGTCTCATGCATGTACCCGCATAGGGCCGAGGCCAAGAGCTGAGTGGGTGTGGGCAGATCTCTGGGCTGTTCTGGTAACTAACAGGCTTTTCTCTCCCACCACTGCCACGGGAAGGCTGGTTTGACCTGATTCAGCTTTCCCCCAGGGTCCTCATGGGACTGAGTAGTGGCTGAGACACAGACTTCAGATGGAGCTCAAGAGCCCTTCCAATGCCCCTCTCCTGCCTCCAAAACTGCGACCGACCACCGGAGCTGCTATCACAGGGGGAAACCTTGCCCTAGCCACATTCACATACATCACATTATTAGAAAAGAAGTGAGTACATTTTACAGAACAATTCCCTGGGTGAAAAGGGAGCCTGAGCGAGCCCTTCCTCCCCCAGGCCTCACTGTTCAGCTAATTTCTGGACAACAGCTTTGTACTTTCTCACAGCCTCAATGAACCAAGCTTGAAGGAATTCAAAAGGCAATTTAGCTTAAATATAAAAATAAATTTTATTTTGTTAAAAAAATGTTTAAATATCTTTTTTTTTCTTTTTCTTAAATTTAGACTTAGGCAA
>CM053593.1:374731402-374749018 GCA_028646575.1 Pseudocheirus occidentalis
CAATGAACCAAGCTTGAAGGAATTCAAAAGGCAATTTAGCTTAAATATAAAAATAAATTTTATTTTGTTAAAAAAATGTTTAAATATCTTTTTTTTTCTTTTTCTTAAATTTAGACTTAGGCAAATCACCCACACACATTCACGCTTCTCCCAAAAGTGATGGCAGAACAGCAAAGCTCCTGGGCCAGGGAGAGGGGGCTCTGGGCTAGGTTGGTGGTGAGAGGAGGGGCCCTAACTGGTAACAAGTGGGATTTGGAAGGGTGGTGTGCACCCTGCCTATTGTGTTATAGGGCTTTCCTTTTTGGCCCAAAGGAACCAGAAGGAGGCTATCTTGAGCAAGGTCCTTACTGAGGAGGGGTTCCCCCAGTATGACCTTCACCCTCCTTTCCCTCCCAAGCCCCAAAAAGCATGCAACCCAGCAATAAGATTATACACTAATTTAGGGATATCCTGCCCTACTGTGAGATCACAAAGATGTGTGTATGTGTGTAGGGTAGCCCAAAGCAAGGGGGAGAGTCTTATCCTCTGCTTACATTCACAGTACCCTGTCCCTTGGGCCTTATGCCTTCCTGGGCTGCCATCCCTTCAAGTCAAAACACTGTTTGAAAATTCAGGAGTCATTCAGCACGTGCAGCATCTCATGGCCACATTCCACATCCAATTGAGTGGGTCCAGATTCTGTGGAAAACTCCTGGACCCCAAAAAGCTTTTAACATCAAGTCCGGCATTACCAACATGCCGCCACTCACACAAGTCAAATTTTCCTCCAAACTCGATTCAATGAGCATCAGACAGAACAACACTGACAGGACACGGCTTTATACAGACAAACCCAGAAAACAAAAACAGTAGTGGGAAGGAAAGGGAGAGAAGCCAAGAGCAGCGGTGTGGTATCTGTCCTGCTCCCTTGCTGGACGACAGGGGCTCCAAAGGAAAAGTGCTTCCTCTTTTGTTGGCTAACTACAACCCCTGAAAGTCTCAAGGGCTATGCTTGGAAAGGGAAGACTTGAGGCTACAACCTTCCTCTTTCTCCAGGGGAAGGAAAAAGGCCAGTGCATCAGGAGTAGCCTTCACAGAGGCTTCTCCCAATTCCTAGAGTCTTCCCCAAGGCAAAACCCAAGCCAGACCAACACCATGAAAAGGAACGCTTCCTTGGTGAACAAAGTCCAAGGAGGAGTCAAGACCCAAGGCGAAAGAAGCAAGAAGCCTGCCCTTGCAGCCATGTGGCGCAGGAAGACAGCTGGAGGCTCAGGGCCAAGCCCTCCACCTGCCCAGGACTGGAGGCCCCTCCAGAGGCCAGGCAGGGCACAGAAAAGGGGTTCCTTGGCCAAGCTGACAGACACACACACAAGAAGGAGACAAGTCAGGAAAAGAAAGGCAAGGCTGACGATATGTACACAAGTTTCTCCAGTTTCAGCAGTGGAACTGTTCAAGTAAAAAGGGTTTGTTTCTACCCTGCCACTTCCAGGGCAGTTGCCTTCTTGGCAGCTGCTGCTAGAGAAGTGGGGGGTAGGGCTGGGGTGGGCTTGCTGTACAAAAACATGGACAGGGATGAGGCTCTTCACAGCAGGAGCCAAGGGGGTGGGGTTAGGAAAGGAAGGAAAGGGTTTGGCGGGGAGGGGGCAGGACAGGTTATTTCTTTCGGGTATGCTGTCTCCGGGCCTGCAGTCGCTGCCGGGCCCCAGGGGTCTTGGATCCTGCACCAATGGAAAACGAAGGGGTCGATGGTCCTAGGGATGGATCCAACACACACATCAGACTGGGTTCTCTTGAGAAAGATACCTTGTCCCCAAGTCCCTTCCTGGTGTATCTTAACTACAAAAAAAATTAGAAGGGACCAACCCCACTCCAGACTTCAACAAGAAGCATGGGTACTGTGAACCGAGGGAATGACCAAGGCCAGGAAGCTCTAGGAATTCCTCCTTCCCCCTTTGATCCTTCTTGGCCAAAGGTACTCACCGAAAGAAGGCCCTGCTCCCACAAAGCCCTGGGCTGGCGTGGTCGGGGTCCCAAAGGAAAGGCCACTGCCCACTGAGCTTGCACCTACAAAGAGGTGACAGTTGAAAACATTACACACAATTTGTTGGTACAAATTTCACACAACCCCAAACCCTGACCAGCAGGTGTACAGATGCCTATGGTTGGTCACTGGAGGGACGGGGGACTGGGTAAGTAGAGCCAGAGATGATGGTGAGCCCACAGTGGCACAGACCTAGGACAGAACTCTGACGGTGACATGTAGAGCAAGCATGAAAAACCAGGCCAGCCTGGTTTTGTGGGCCAAGACTTAGGATGTTCTTTGGGCCTCTGTGGGTCTCCCCTTAAGGGGGCTGAATTAGGTAACCTCTAAAGACCCTAAAGGGGGCTTAAAGGCTGCTTTCTGAAGGCCACAGGAGACACCCCTCTCCCAAACTTACCTCCAAATACAGGCTTGTTCTCGGTGGTGTTGGCCACACTGAAGGCAAAGGGTGTGCTCTGACTTGGGGCACCCAGGGGGTTCTGGTTCAAAGTAGACCCAAAGGGGGCAGTGGCACTGACTGCCCCACTCTGGCTTGCTCCGAAGCTGAATGCTGCACTGCTTGAGCTGGTTCCAGGACCAGCTGTGCTGGCCCCAAAGCCTCCGCTGCTGGCTGCAGGCGTGGAGCTCCCAAATGTGAAGGGAGCCAGGGTCATAGTGCTGAACATTGAGCTGCTGCCACCACTGCTGGTGGTCTGCGTGGTGGCCCCAAAGCTGGAGGAGGTGGTTGTGCCAAAAGAGAAGACTGTGTTGGTGCTGCCAAAGGTTGGCTGCGTGCTAGCAGGGGTTCCAAAAGAGGTGGGGGGCTTTGCCCCACCAAAGGCTGGCTGAGCAGCACTGCCAAAGGTGGGCTGGGGAAGGGCTGGGTTTGAGGCTGCTGAGCCCCCAAAGCTGAACGTGCTACTGAAGCTTGTTATAGAACCTGCTTTGCTGGCCCCCTGCTGCTGCTGCCCATCAGCAGTCCCAAAGGTGGGCTGAGAGGCAGCTCCTGGGTAGGGTGGGGGTGGCATTGTCTTGACACTGGAGCCAAAAGGGGTGCTAAACACAGCAGTGGTGGTGGTAGTGGGGCCGAATGTCAATGTCACTTGGCTGGTGGTTGGCGGGGCTGCCGTGGTGACGGTCCCACCAAAACCAAAGCCAACAGTGCTGCTAGGGGCTGTCTGTGCAGCACCAAAGGTTGTGGCAGGTGTTGCCACAGTGGTGGTGGCAGGAACAGTGGCAGCGGGTTTGTTAAACTGGAACATGGAGCCAGTGGACGGGGTGAAGGTTGTGCCAGAGGCAGGAGTAGCCCCAAAGAGGAAAGGCTGCGCTAGGGAGGGGGTGGTGGCGGTGCTAGTGGTGGTGGCAGGGGTGCTGGCCGTGGTGCTGGCCAAGTTGCTTAGCCCAAAGCCAAAGGTGGGCTTGGAGCCTGAGTCAGTGGTCCCGCTTGAGGCAGCCGTGGCAGCAGGGGCAGGGGCCACAGTGGGCTGGACAATGGGGAGGCCACTAAATAGGGGTGCCAAAACGGTGCTGGTAACGGCTGTGGTGGGGGCTACAGAAGAGGGTTGCTTCAAGAAAGGGGAAGCTGAGGCCAAGGGCAATGATGTAGGGGCGCCCATGCTACCAAAGATGGGCTTAAAGGTTGTGGTGGAGGTACTGGGGGTGGTGGGGAGGACAGGGCCACAAGACACAGGAGCTGTGGCAGAGGGAGCAATTGGCAAAGAAGCCCCACTCTCCATTTTAGGGGGAATCCCAAAAATGGGTTTGAACATGGGAGGGGCAGGAGGAGGAGCCGAAGCAGCCATGGGAGCAGGAGCAGTGTGAGCTGTGGAAGTAACAGGAGCTGTGGAAGTAACAGGAGCAGTGGAAGTTAGAGGTGGGGTACTCAGCATTCCAAAGAGAATGCTTGGTTTGGGGGAAGCAGTGGGGGGTGGCTTGGTAGAACTGTCCGACACAGGCGCTGGGGAGGCCTGGCTGGCAGTAGTGATGGCAAAGGTGGCTGAAGAGGTCAGCAAAGAGAAGGTCGGGACGGGCTTGGAGGATGCAGAGCTGGCAGCAGGGGGCCCTGGCTCTGTGGGCCCTGTGACAGAGGGTGGGCTGGCTGGCTTCAGCGGGGAAGGTGCCCCAGCGCCGGCTGCTCCAGCTGGGTCTGTGGAAGACAAAAGAGGAACATGTCAGGGAGCAGACACCACTCCATTCCCCCAGGAAAGTGCTCTGTCTATAGAAGTCTCACAAACAGCAGTTATTTGGGAACGTCCCCCAATTTGCTAGACCAATTTTACAGTCAAAAAGAGAGATGCTGGGCCCATTCAGACAGCACACTGGTACAAACCTCAGAAACAGGAGCCCAGTCCTTGAGGGAGCACCCTTGTTTGGACACACTTAGCTAGGACAGAAGGTCACTGGGATCAGAGGGCACGACCTCAGCTCCCTCAAGCAAAGAGAGAGAGAGGTTGATATGAGTCCCCTCACCTGTGAGGGCTGGTGGGCTGGGGGAATTCTGCATCTTCTTCAGACTGTCCAGCAGGGGGTTGGCACTGGAAGCTGGAGGAGCAGCTGGTGAAGAAATTGTTGTCTCTGGTGATGGTAAAGCGAAGGAAAGAGGTCGAGGGGCAGGGGAGGTCTCTGCGACAGAAACGGAAGGGGAATCTAAGACAGAGGAAAATAGTTAGAAATGGATCTCCTTTGAAAGTCCTGGAGCTCTAAATAAATCCATGGTTATAAATCACAGGGCCCTGAGCATGCCCAGGCCTTCCATGTCACGGATTCTAGGAAAAGCTTACAAGTGATTCCATTATCTCATATGAGCCTCACCCTGACTCTGAGGGGGCCTGGGCAGGTACTATTCTCATTCTGGTGAAAGAGGCTCAGAAATACATATGTATGTTATGTATGTATGTATGTGGTTCATCTCTATAATAGCAGCTGTCCTCTCATTGCCAAGGAAGCCTGGTATCCAATGTTCTCCAGGTTTCACAGGAAAACAGGAGACAAGAAGCCAGGTTAGCATCTCAGATGAGACTCAACTCCAAGGCCAACTGAATCCCCAGGGAGAACAACCTTCAAACTCAGAAGGGTCTCCTCCTCACGGGTGTCAGACGCTGCCTGAATCACTTACCTGCCTTCTCCTCCAAGACTTTGTTAAACCACTGCAGGGCAGCCTTCTTTTCCAAGGCCAGGTCTTCAGCAGTGACTGAGTAACCGAGCTGGGGAGGTGGAGGCTGTCAGAAGCAAAGACACAGTTAAGCCTATCAGAAGGGGAAAACAGTAAGGCTACCTGCCCCCCCCCCCCACTTGGCCCAGTGCACTATAGGTTGCTGGCCTGAGTGAGATGTGAAAGGGGGGGGGGTGTCTAGGGAGAGCTGGAGGCCTGGAGAGCAGTAGGGGTGCAGACCCTTCTGTTCTATGTACAAGGATCAAAGAGGAATATCTGGGAGGCCGGGCTGGGCCTAGAGCTTTTTGGGAGAAAAGGCCAGAAGGACTCTGTACCAGGGTGAGCTGGTCCCCTCGCCGAGAAGCCAATAACTGAACTTTGCGTTTGCGCTTCCCAGCACTCCCCGAGGTAGGTGGGGTGTTCCAGGAGCTCTGTTTCTTCCATGTGGGGGTATCTGTCACTAAAGAGAGAGACAGAAGCATTAAAGGAGGAGCACTGGCTGTCAACCTTTCCCCATCACTTCTACCCCCAGACGGTGCAGCTTTGGCTCTCTGCCCAGGTCTTCTGATTGAAGGGCCTGGTCATCACATCCTCTACACCTCTTAAAGGTGTTGGCCTGATGGTCTCCAAAAGCCAGGAATGGACACTTAGGCTTATTTGAATCCCATTAATCACAGCTGCTAGAAGTTGCTTGCTGTCCCCCTCTCCCCACTTTTAAAACTAGGGCCCTGCTCCCTGCTATACTGAGAGTTCTCCTGACTCCTCCCACTGAAACCCCACAGCCCCCACTCCCAACTGACCCTTCTCTGCCTGAGATTCCTTGTCTGAGGTCATGGGGGTCAAACAGCTAGACTGATGAAACTCTTCTTCTCTGTGGGGAAAAAAAAAGTCAGACTCAAACTTAGCAAGACTTTCTGGACAAAGATACAGACAGTAGGCTGAAATGTCACTAAGCCAGAGATCCCTAAACCTAGAATAAGGCAATGATCCTAAGTTTCTGGTGGCTGCTGGCCCCAATATCTTTAATACCATGCTAGCTGCCAAACATTCATCTAACCATTACATTTAAAATTCTTATCGTAAGTGGATAAGAGAAAAGGCTAATGCTGCTGGGGTCCACTCCTGGCAAAAATCTTAATCTAGCGCTTGAGACCTGAAGAAAAGAGATAAAGAGAAGCCAACAGGAAAAGCTTAGCTGTTCTTAAAGACAGAACATAAACGGCAGCAGAGGCAGCAGATGCCAGGCCTGCCTCCTGAGGGAGCAGGTAAAGAGCCAGCAGACCAAGTGAATCTTGGGGGATCAGCCATCCTCCCAGTGTTCATCCTCGACATGGTGTGACCATTATTTAGAACCCAACAGTTAGATGACTCCACAGTCTTTTAAAACCTCCTAAGCACTTGACACACATTATCCTTCCAGTTCTCATGTTGTCCTGTGAGCACTAGAATCCCATTACCCCCATTTTAAAAATGAGGAAACTGGGGCTCACCAAGTTGAAGTGACTTGCTTGTGCCCACACTAGCCCAAGACAGTGGACTCGAACCTGAGCCTGTCCAACACCATACCACAAACAGCCAGGTATGTGGGCAGACAAAGAGGAAGGAGATGAACAGCACCAGAGCACATGCCCTCCTCTGCTCCTCACTACAAGATCCTTTACTTTGCCAGGTCTGTTTTCCATAAAATATACAGGGACCTTGATTTCTAAGGTGACTTTTCATTTCTAAATCTTGTTTTCAGAGAACCTGATAATCCAGGCCAACACTGTTCAAGGACAGAAAGATAAGGGTCATGAGAATTTACTTTAGCCCTACTAGACTAGGCCCTAATATCTCACTATTCTGCAACTGTGGGTGGACCCTGGCTGCCCTGATCAACCCAGTAACTTCGTTCCTCCTTCCCTTCCCCCAAAGGATTCTTGGGTCCCTTGGGAATTGTGCACATGGACCATATTCAAGGCACTTACCGTGCTTTTTTCATAGGCCTCTCTGGGGTCTGAGAGCGAGAGGAGGCGGGGCTGGAGAGGGGTGAGGTACTAGGGCCACTTCTCTTCCACAACTGAAATCCAAACAAAGTGCATGTTAAGATTCTTCAGTAACTATACTCACAGGTTCACATCTGTCATGCGAGTCTGCTGACAAGTAACAAGGACACATCTGAGAACAGTCTAAGTTACAAAGAGGCAGATTTAGGCTGAATTCAAAAAGCTGCCTTCAGGGGGAAGAAGGTTAGGAGGGGGGCCAAAACAGTGAAGTACCAGGAAGAAGTACAGTGACCTCCTCCCCTCCCTTCCCCACACTCCTCCAAGGAGAGGTTGGAAAAAGCACTAAACTGCATCCCAATGGGGCTGTTTCCAACCTAGGTAGGCAAAGGGAGGCTGTGAGAGAGCTGATGACATTGAAGATGGGGTCTGGTGCGACAGTACTCAGAGAGGTTGTGCACACCTAAGTATAGGACCTAGCAGAGGTGTAGCCTATACTTGCACAGGCTGCAGAAAGAGGGGCAGTTTTGTTCACAACCCAGCTCCTGGTTGCAGATCCACAGCAGATGGAGAAGGGCACCTGCATCCAGGGGTGGTGTTCCAAGGTAAGCACTGGATGTAGGCACTAAACTGTTCTCAGCGAGAAGCAAGTAGCAGCAGCCATGTGGCTCAGACCACAGGACTAGAACGGGGTCTCAAGATCCAGTCCCCAGCCCAGTATGAAGAACTGCAGAGTAATCAAGCCAGGTAGGAATCCCAGACCAAAAGGGAGCCTATACTCTGTCACTCAGAAAGAGCAGAGCTTCCCAGGTGACTCCAGACACAGTCTACCGAAACTACAAATGGGCAACCCTGTGGGCTTGCTGCTCAGACCCAAACCCACATCAGGAACTGAGACCAACCAGGAAGGCAGGGATGAGAATTTGCCCTTGGGATCATATAATTTTGGGAGCACTGAAAGCTTGAAGGTTTCCCAGCCTGAGCTATCCCCAAGATCCTGAAATAATGCAACATTGCACACCCGAAGAAGGACTGGCACAGACCTTTCCTCTAGAAGTGCCTAGGGCCCCGGCCCTCACATCAAATCCAAAGCCAGGGAGTGCAGAAGAATAAGGAAACAAACAAAAGAATTCCAGCATAAAAAACGATTATGATGCCAGTGATGCTTGACACACACTCAGAAGAGAATGACTCCAAGCAAACATCTACAAGCAAAGCTTAAAGAAAAACACAGCTTAGGGACAAAGTTCAACTAGATTTCCTAAATGAGATGAAGAAGTGAAAGAATGTTTTTGTAAATGGAATGAGAATGACTGAAGAAAAACCTGGAAAGGGAATGAGAGCTATGGAAGAACTGGAAAGGGAAAGGGAAAGAAAGGAAAGAACAGTCTGGCCCAAGAGGTAGAAAACCTACCCCAGCAACAAACTCCCTAAAAATCAGAATGGACCAGAAGGAAGCCAATGTCAAGGACTGTCAAACCAAAGTCAAAAGACTGAAAAAGGAGGAAAAAAAAAAATCGAAAGCACCTCAGAGTGTAAACAACTGACCTGGATGACAAATTTAGGAGAAAAAAGGTTTAAGAATCATTGGACTGCCTGGAAGCCACAACCAAAGAAAAAACCTAGAGAAACTATTTCAAATCTTATGAGAAAAATGTCTAGATTAGAACCAGAGGATAAAGTAGAAATATGGAGAGTCCTCAGATCACATCATGAAAGAAACGCCACAAGGAAAAGTCCCAGGAACATTGTAGTCCGCATCCAGACTCTGCAGGTCAAAGAAAAAATACTGCAGCAGCCACTACCCCAGAATATTATATTCTAGAAAGCAAAGAATCTAGGTTTATAAACCAAGGATTCTAAACCCAGAAAAACTGAGTATAATGCTAGAGGGGGAAAAATAAATGGACCTTTAAGGAAACAAGACTTCCAAGTATTCCTAATAAAAATACCAGAGCTACTTAGGAACCCAGAAGTACACACATAAGAGGGAAGAGAAACATAAAAGAGTCAACATGAACGAATTATCGTGAAGGGCTAAACAAGCACAAAATTTTGACATTCTAACATGGGGAGACGACACCTGTGTCCCTTGAGAACCTGATCATCAGGGATCACAAAGAGAATCCAGCTACAGCAGAGGTCTGCAAACCATGACCCATATGCTAAGAACGGTTTTTGTTTTTAAATGAAGTTTTATTGTCTTTAAAAGCGTACAAACCATTCTTCAATGACGGGGCCATACAAAGACAGGAGGACCAAGGGCCACAGTCTGTCAACCCCTTAGAAAAGACCTGGGAATGGTTCTATTATGTTTTGATGATTTTGAAAGAAAAGAAAAGTAGAAGAGGGATACAGTAGGAAGGAAAGTTACTTCACATAATCAGGACACACAAGTCTATACAAAGGAAGAGGAGGGTGTGGAGTGGGTGACACTTGAACTTTGCTCTCAAAGGAGGGAAGAACCCACATGCATACACTGGCCACAAGGAAGCGAGAGGGAGAAAGGAGAATTAGAGGGAGGGTGGAGTAAGGGGCAGATCAGTCCTAGGTAAAACAAATGCTAAGGACATACAAAAATGTGGCTAGCAGCAAGTTTTGGGATGGCAAAGAACTGGAAACTGAGGGGATGCCTATGAACTGGGGAAAGAGTGAGTAAGCCACGGTGTGCAAGTGTGACAGAACACCACTGTATTGTAAGAGATGAAAGGGTTTGTTTCAGAGAAACCTGGTAAGACACGTATGAACGGATGCAGAGGGCAGCAAGCTGAATGAGGAGAACAACATCCCACGGTAGGAATGCTGTAAAGACAAACAACTCTGAAAGGCTGAGGAACTCTGATCAGTGTAATGACTCTTTTTTTTTTTGCTTTTTGGAGGGCAGTTGGGGTTAAGTGACTTGCCCAAGGTCACACGGCTAGTTTTTGTGTTAAGTGTCTGAGGCCGGATTTGAACTCAGGTCCTCCTGACTCCAGGGCCGGTGCTCTATTCACTGTGCCACCTAGCCGTCCCAGTGTAATGACTCTTGATGAAACATGCTACCCAGTTCCCGACAGAGATGAACGTATTGAGCTTCCCTTTAGCAGAGGCCTTGAAGCGAAAGCTAGATGATCTCCCATCAGGTGTGCGGTGGAGGATTTTCCTTCATTAGGTGCAGGTTAGAATAGATGACCTCCAAAAAAGTCAGTGTCTGACCCCACTCCAACTATGAACCTGTAATTTTTTTTAACTTCAAATTCAAGCATATATGTTGTGGAGAGGAATAAAATGATGCTTAACAACAAGGTAATTTATAGGATTATATACCATGCCACTACCTCAAAAGGTTATTTTGAAAACCAAGTGACATTAGTGTGGAATGTGATTAAATACACCCATGTATACAAGCGTATTATATAGACATTTACCATACATTATATGTGTATACATACAACTATTACCTCATCTTATACTTTCAAAAGTACCCTACTCTAACTTCCACCCCCAAAACATCTTATGAAAACTATGAAAAATTCCCTAACAGGAACGAGGTAGGCTATTGAGACTGCTGCTAGGAAAGGCGTGTCATTTGCCAAATGTCTTCTCTCTGGACTGTTTTTTGACGTAACGTAATTATAACTGAGCCAAGAAGGAGTAGGTCTGGCCTCCAAAAAAATCCGTGAAGATGAGTGCTGTCAAAGTTACTTCTTTTTTGCTTTTTAAAAACAGGATGTCAAGAGGTAACTCTAAGGTTAAGACACAAAATGTCTTGGTTTTGAGGTTGACATTGACCTGGGTGTAGAAAAAACCAAATCCTTTAAGAAATAACATCACACCACCACACACACCTCTATGTAGTAGGGTTTCACCATTGATAATGAAGCTCCAACATAAATTTTAGAAGTCATCACGTGAAACAACAAATTCGGAAGTAGTTGGGAGAGAACATTGGTATTTTAAGGCTAAATGAAAATAGCAATTTTCTTAATTAGGACTTCTGCAGAACTAAAACGCTTCCTAGTCTTCCTCAGTCTAAGTCAGAAAAGGCTACAATTAAGACCATTGGCAAATCACTACTTACAGCAAAAAAGAACTGTCACCTATAATCAGTAGGACTATTTGCCATTTATTTCTTTTAAAAAAAAATTTCCTTTCAAAGATTAGTCTCATTATGAAGGGATTCCCTTTCACTTCACTTTCCCTAAATATCTGAATGGGTGAACCATCACTGGGTATGTTACAAGAGGGATTCCTGTCTGCATAGGATTTGAATTAAACGGCTCTTCAGGTCCTTTTCCCAACCCTCAAATTCTGTGAAAATGAGGATAAAAATACTTCCTTCCCCTACTCATCTTTCAGTGTTGTCATGAGGAAATGGACTTCAGTAAATGGGAACGGGGCTCTATATGTAAACTGTTATTATCATTGTTTTTGTTGCCATATATAATTTTGGGGATGAGATGGAGGAGGCAAACTTCAAAACAGATTCTGAGATCACTGAGCAAGGAGAACTTTGAAGAAAAAATAAAGTGAGAGACAGTCTAGACCAACAGTCTAGAAGCAGCAACAGGAACCTGAATGGGCTGGCTCTTCTTGCCAGCCCTGTGAAGTAAGAGTCAGGGAAAAACGGAATGGTTTCTAGTAGAGAATGTTGGAAAGGATTCCATTTCCTCAGGAGAAAGGCCTCTTTTAAGTTAATGCAAGGCGGAAGAATCATTTGAGAAAACACTCAAGGACATGCTCAAGTTTACTTAGAGTAGACACCAAGGGCAGAGAAATCAGGAAGACTCCATGAACAATGGAGTGGGAGGAGGCTGACTGGAGCAGTGTGTTAGTGACCGGGATAGAACCTTGAGAGTGGATGGAAGCTAACAAATGGAATGGTTTTGAAAAATTAACCTGCCTTAGGGTTCTTAGAATTTCTGTGAACCCCAGGTGGTGTTTTACCGTGACTTCCCAGACTGCCCTCCCCAGAGAGCTTCCTAGGGGCCAGGAAATTAAACAGAGTGATAATAGAATAGAATTAATAAGCCAGAAAAGGCCGAAGACCACTCAAGTCCACATTCAGGAATGCATTTCACACTCAGTCTATTTTTAGGGTCATTGTGATGGGAAGACTACTTCAAAAGACTATTCCAATCATTAAATCTGAATAATGAGATCAGTATTAACTTGTACCTGAAGTTGCTCATATTTACCTTCTCCCAGTCCTTTTGCTTTTTGAGATGAGAACAGGAAACGAAGTCACCCGTACCACTTTCTAAAATAAGACTCTAATTTATATGTCCCCACACTGGACCCTAGGGGAAATCTCTCCCCTACCAGAGCAATTTCTTAGTCTCTCAGTTTTGAAATCAGGAGTTTCACAGAAGGAACAAACTCATGTTTCAACAACTGGAAAGTGAACAGCATGGAGCGGTTACATTAAGACAGTTGGATTCTTGTCCACCACCCTCTAACGCTGCAAAAGATGTGTCAGCCTCAAGGCAGTACCTGTGTGAAACCCCTGGAGGAGCTGTAGGAGCTGGTGATGGCATTTCGGATGGAGCTGGGTATGCCCCCTGGGGAGATGTTGGTCAGAGAGCTGGTGGAAGAGGTTCGGGATCTCTTATTCAAGTTGTCCTCTGTACACTGGGAAGTAAGGCTTCTCTTCAGAGATCCAGGCCTAATGGAAGGAACAAAGGTAGTCAAGTATCTCTTGGGAAGTGATATTTCTCAAGGCTACATCTAACCTAGCCATGGCTTCTTTCTTTATGCAACCCAGGAGAAGGAATTATGTTAATGTAATTGCTAACAATTTAGCAAGGTGGAGTTATGAAAACAAACTGGGAACATGACGAAGAATTAAATATCTGAAATTTAACACTGCTTATGGCTTGGAAGGTGACAAATTCTATCTGGAACCAACATGATAAGCAAAGAGAAAGAGTTACTTTTTTTCGCGGGGATCGGGGTCAAGTGACTTGCTCAAGGTCATACAGCTAGTTAAGTGGCATTTGGATTTTAACTCAGGTCCTCCTCACTCCAGGGCCAGTGCTCTATTCACTGCATAAGCTAGCTGCCTCTAGTTACTGGGTAATTAATTAGGTCTGATGTTCTTATCGAGTACAGGTTTGGGCAAAATCACTTAGACGCAGGCTCTGTTTGCCTTCTTGTTAAACATTCTATTAAGGGAACTATCACTCACTTTGGAACAAGAGATGCTGGGGCTCCATTTGCGACCAGAGGTTCAAATGCTGAATGTCCACTCCCACTACTGTCGTGGCGCCTGCGATGACAAAAAATCCAGTGAAATGGCTTTTTCTTGGTGAAGGGGGGGGGCGGCAGAGGGTAGGCAGGGAGGATGGCACTGATGATATTCCCATGATTCCAGGGGCTTTAAAATAATCAACACTGACTTCATTCTCAAGGTGTTGAACACCTTGGCATGTGGATCTAATCTAAGGTGCTCATTTTTTTGACTGCTGTTCTTATTGGAATAAAACTGAACTCAGTTCACCATTTACAAAGTATTCACTAAGTACAGAGCACAAGGGATCCTAAAGACACTTTATCTCACCCCCTTCACTTCAGGGTGGAACGTGGATGGCTCTAAAAATACAGAAAATCAAACTCCTGCCAGGCCCTCCCAGGGCTCCTCCCTCCAACACGGCCAAAAACATGGCACTCACAGCACAGCTCAGTCTTATGGAGCAAATACCAGCGCCTCCTGCTTCCCCCTTAGAAAAGATGCCGCATCAACAGTGACTGAGCTATGGGAGCCTGGGCTCAAGAGTCAATAGGAGAAGCCTGGCAACCTTGCTGGGAATGACATTCTTGTTCCTGTCCTAGCTGTCCAAAGCTACTCCACGTTATGATGGTGTGAATTACCACTTGCCACAAACAAGACACAGCTCCAGGCACTTCTGTACCCAGTTTTTCCTCCATTCAAGATTAATTTGTTTGAGTCAGGCTCCTGGATGACAAGCAGAGAGAGCATCAGAAACCTGGCTTTGTGCTGGTCAGGAGTGTTCTTCACTTCCAAGACCTATCAAAGAAGCTCAAGAACAACTCACGCTGCCTCAGATGGTCCTGTACGAGTCTTTCAGAGCTCAGCATTCTTTGCTAAGGCTAGTGCCTACTATGTGACTACTCAACGGCACAAGCTAAGCTTCCTGGTGTTACTTTGGGCACTGAAAAACGGCCAACAGTCAGAACAAGATGACCTCACCACACAATGAACTCTTACAATAAAATTCAGGGGTCGGGGGATGTGTGTATCACCAATAATGCTCTTCAAGGTACTTAGGGGAAAGTTGCAAATAATAAAGAATGCCTTCCCCATTCTGTCTCATGGAAGGCTTGAGGCTTGTGTTACCATGTCCCACCCTTAAGGAAAGGCTGCAGTCAAGGAGTGATCCAGACTCATTAAGAGATCCCCAGAAGTCTGTCCTCATGAGAACCCTGCCTGGTCCCATAGGGCTGTCACCTTCGCTTGTTTTCCTGGGCATCACAGAAGATCTGGTCGTCCTCCTCCACTGCCCTTTTCCGACTCTCTTTGAGTGCGTTCAGCACAGTCTCCTTTGCACATGGGTCTGGGGTGTTACTGGATGGTGAGGGCGTGGCTGAATTCACGACCTGCTCCAGGCTACAATGGGAAGAAGAAAGTGCAGTGCTGCTGAGACAGACCACTTTGCCACTTGGTGCAGAAAGAGATCATAATCTATTTAGAAGCCTGAAAAATCTTCTCACTGGTTATACAGAAGCCGAGCATCCATCGTTTGTCCATTCGCTAGCATTAAAAACAGCTCTGAGGCCAAATGAAGGAGGATCATAGCTCCAGAGGTAGAGAGGACCTTGGAGGCCATGTACTCTATTCCTCTTTTGGGAGAAAAAGAAACTTGAGCCCAGGAAAATTATGAGACAAGGTCCCATGAGGAAAGGCTTCAAGCTGGGTCCTTTGACTCACAAAGAACTAGTGCTCTTTGCATCTTACAAAGGATGCTTTGGGATCTCTGGGTCAATGCAAACCCTATTTTCTCTACCGACATGTTTTTCGGTCACTTTTGCCAGAAGATGAGCTCTAAGAATATGCCAAGAATACAAAGCGAGTTTCCTCTCCAAAAAACACAGCAAGTTATAAAGTGCACACTCACGGGGAACGGGGCAGATCGGGGCGAGCAATCCTCACAGTTACAGGGCTCAATACCATGTGGGAGTTTCGGGGAGAGAGCACATTCTTCCTCTGGTAGCCTTCCCAACACACTGTGGGAAGGGTCCCCAGCGCAGAGTACTGTGCCTGCTGAATCGGGTATCTCCTCCGTGGAGCTAATGAGAAGCCGTATGGAGTAGTCAGGTGGTCCCTGCACAGAGAAGGGGAGAAATGCCGTTATACCGGAAGCAACACACTCTGGGGGAGGGGGGTGTGGAGTCACAAAAAACACTGTTTCTGCCCTTCATGGGGGAGTGTGACAGCAGCCTGACATCTGTCACAGTCTGGGAGAAACAAAGGACCTGTGGCCTTCCTGTGGGAGCAGGAAAGAATGTAGCTCTCAGAATCCTGGGGTCTTTCAAAGCGTTTTAAATTTAAATTTCAGGTTACCAAGGACTCTGCCCTCAGCATTTCAGAACTGTCTTCATTTACAAAGTTCTTTTCAAAACGTTTGTTTTTTGTGTCTCTTTTCTGGAAAATAAAAAATTTTAAACCAAAACTGTGTCTAAGTTAAGCTATTATACAATACCAGTATCTGTTTTCATACTTATTGTTTCTGCTAGTAAAACCTCAGCGCATTTGTAAAAATTTACCTGTTAAGTCCCAAGACAATAAGATGATCTCAAAAAGAACTAAGTTAACTTAAAAACACAGGTTAGCCGTTATTCTCCGTGGCTGGAGATCAATTTTATTCTTGCTCTAGACCGGGGGTGGGGAACCTCGGCAGCCCTTTGAGCTCAAACTTCTCTGGACAAATCCCCTATAAAAGGGCCTGTTCTGTCACACTCGGGCTCTGGATGCCCACAAGCAGAGAGCAGCGCAGTGGGGGGTGCGGCGATAGGGAAAGGCGGCTTATCCCCTCTCCCCGAAACTGGGGGCCCAGGGCGGGCTGACAAGGTGCTGCTGAACCCCTAAGTACTCCCCCCCCCCCACATTCCCGGGGCAGAGGACGCTGGGCCTGGGTCTGAAGGAGCTGTCTCTGCCTCAAGGGTCGGCCATGGGGTGGGGGCGGGGCCTGCGTCCGGCGGGCCGCCCCTCCGCGGGCGGGAGGGAGGGGTCTCCCTGGCAGCCGCCTCACCGGCTCAGAGGCGGAGCTTCTGGGGTCCCGGAAAGGGCCTCTCCGGGGGGGAGATCCTTCCCACACCGGACCGAGGCCCGGCCTTACCTGAGGTGGAGCCTGCGGGCCGGGCTCAGCAGCTGCGGCGAGGGCACCTGGGACGGCCGTTCCCGCCGCGGCGGATCCGGAGGGCCCGGCTTGCCCAGGTAACCGCCCATGAGCAGCGGCTGCCCGGCGGGCCCGGGGCCCCGGGGCGACGGCTGCAGCGGGGCCCCGTTCACCGCGGTCTTGGCGGGTGGCGGCGGGCGGCGAGTCCGCGGCTGCGAGGCGGAGAGCGGCGGGCCGAAGCGCGGGCCCCGGGACGAGTCTCGGGGGCTCAGGCCCCACCAGGCCGCTGCGGCCCCCACCCCCAGCCAGGCCAGCGCCGCCGCCGCCGGCACCAGGTACAGCACGAGGCCCAGCAGCGACAGGCCCAGCAGCGCCGCCGCGCCGCCCGGCCGGGCCCGCACCCAGGGGCCCCGGGCGCCCCCGGACGCCGCGGCCCGCCGCCGCCGCTCGTTCCGCTCGGCCCCGGCTCCGGCGCCGGTCCCGCTCCCGGTCCCGGCCCCAGCCCCGGCCGCCGCCGCAGCCGAAGCCGGAGACATCGCGGCTCCGCGCCGCGGGGAGGGCTTAAATATCCCAGCGTGCACCGCGCCGGCGCGTAGCGTCACGGCGTGCGCGACTCTTGCCGACGCCCGGCCCCCACCCCCGTCCCGGCGGCCGAGCCGAGCCGGGACAGGCGCCGGCCCGTTGCTAGGCAACTGCGCCGGGGCTGCGGAGGAGCGCCGGGCCCCGACCCAAGAAAGGCGGCCCTTCCCAGCGGCGAGAGCGCGTCGCCTCCGAGCCCCCGGAGCTCCGCGCACGCGCACGCGGGCCCCCTGGGAGTCCTTGCGCCTCACTGACGTTACCCCCCCCCCCCCCCGGCGCTCAACCTTAAAGGCGCGCGTGCGCAACACACACACAGACACCCTATATATACACGCACCCCTGCCCCCTCCACACTCACACCCCGTATACACACGCACACACCACAATACACATGTACATACTACATACTCCCCCCATACACAACACACACTACACAACCCTATATACACATGCACACACGTACATACTATATACTCACCCCCCCATATATACCACCCACTCACATGAACACTTACATCACACCCCCTGTTTACACACATGCACATACCACACAGCCCCTATGCACACACA
>CM053593.1:374749518-374782511 GCA_028646575.1 Pseudocheirus occidentalis
CACAGCCCCTATACACACCACACACTACACACTCACACCCCCTATACACCACACTCACATGAACACTTACACCATACCCCCACACCCCTATACACATACACCACATACAACACTCACATACACATACCACACCCCTTATACACACATGCACACATACCACACATGCACACGTACACACTACATATTCACCTCCCCATACACCCCCCCTTCCCCTCCAGTCTCACACACACAGGCACACACACACCTTCCCAACCCTCGCCACTTTCAGACACACACTACACACTAATACCCCACACCTAACCACCACACACATATCACACTACACACCACGCACACGTGCAGTCATCACACACGTCACACTCACCACAAGCACCACGCTTATCTCACACACACACACCACATTTAATAACTGTGTCTTAGAACCTCCACACAACAGACATGGTGCACACAGCAAATTCCGCCCCCCCCCCCAGACTCCCCTTCACACACGCCCATTGCACTCGGCCCATGTCACATACACGCAGCAGCTCACTTCACCTCTATGAAGAGCTCACGGGGTGCCACGTAGCACACAAGGGAACACACACCACACAGCCCACATCCAAATCCAGCCCTGCAGACTTCCTACCAATGTGCCCACACTCAGCAGGCATGCCAAACGAACCCTGATTCGGCTCCTGCTATGAGCCAGGTGTTGGAGATACATAAATAAGAATGAAATAGTGCCCGTTCCCAGAACATTTATATCCTAACAGAATGCATGAGCACATTCTACATACAGGACAAGATCTGAAATTTGGAAGTCAGGTTCTGCAGACATATGCCTATGAGCATTTACCAATATGAAGATAGGGATTGACCTGAGGCTTTGTTTGGAGGCGGGATGCAGGTCAGCATCCTGGATGCCTGGAGTGCAGAGAGGGTGGGACTTGCCCAGGGTCACACATCATAAATATGCACCAAACAGGAGGGAATCATTGCTGGTTTTTGGAGGGGGGAAGCTCCTCCACCAACAGCTCTCACAATCTCTACTTTTCAAGAATTTCCTTACCCAAAAGATTCATCACCCTGTGGCCAATAGGGCAATGAGCTTCTTCCAGCTCAGTGAGGCTGGTGGTCCTTAGTATATACAGAGGAGGTTTATACTTGATCCTACATGTGATCGGGAGCCTCTGGAGTTTACTGAATGAAGTTGGCGGGTAGGGATGGCATGGTTAAATTTTCCTTTCAAGACAATAATGTTGACAGTTGTGTGGAGGTTGGAGACTTGTCAATGAAAATACTAATGCAATGGTCCAGGGGAGTAGGAAGTGAGGACGTGAGCTAAGGTGGTAGCTGGGTGATAAAAGAGAAAGAAGTGTGTGTGTGTGTGTGTGTGTGTGTGTGTGTGTGTGTGTGTGTGTGTGTGTGTGTGTGTGTGTGTGTGACTGACCCCAGGACCAAACAAACCAATCCCTCCTCTCCCTTCGCAGCCCTTTGAATACTTGACTCAGAATCACAGAATTCTGAAGTTGGAGCTGGAGAGATCCTATGGCCCAGTGTGTGCCTGGACAGGAATTCCTTCTACAATATCCCCTGGGAGGAGTCATTCCACCTTCCAATAAAAAAGCCCAGGTAAGGCAGAATCTGCTGCTTCCTGCAGTAGTCTGGTCTACTTTGGGATAGCCCTGTTCAGAAATCTTCCCTTAAATCAAGTCTAAATTTATCTCTAAAACTTTTACCTATTGGTCCTAGTTCTGCTCTCTAGCAGAAGCCAAGCATTTGCCAGATTTTAGCTCTTCAAGTCATTGAAGATAGTCCCATGTGCTCTCCTAAGTCTTCCCTTCTACAGGCTCAGCCTTCACAACGGCACCCATCCCCCAGTGATTCACCAACTGTTTATTAAGTGCCAACTCTGTGCTGGGCCCTGAGACTGCAAATATAAAAGTAAGACTTCCCCTGTCCTCAGGAAGCTTACATACTCCTTTCACCATCCTGGATCCCCCTTCTCTGAATACTTCTTGACTTGTCAGCCAGCATCTTAAAAGAAGGAACCCAGAACTAAGCTCAGGACTCCAGAAGTATTCTCAACTCTGTGCCTCTGCTCCTGTGGCCTCAGGTCACATTGCCTTTTTTTTTTTTTTTGGTGGCTGCTGGGTCCCATTGTTGATCAATAATATCAGTAAGCAACTCCTAATAGTAGACTCAGCAACTGCTATGTCCCTTTACACCCATAACCCAGAATGGTGGTGTGGGGAACCTGGAAAGGACTATACCAGAAGAAACCTGGCTGCTTTATGAAGGACGCTTCTGCCCTGAACAAGCCTGACCTTTCTTTACCTGCCTCATGGCACTGACCCATTTCCCTTTGCCTTCCACGAGTCTGAGAGAGAAGAAGTGCAACGTCTTATTGTCAGACAGGCTCTTGATGGTGAGAAAAGGAGGCTGTGTTTGTCTTTTCCCTTGACCCTTTGGCATATGATGATGCCATTAGGTTTGCTCAACTTTCTTTCCTTTATAGAAGATAATGCTCTTCCAGATCATTTCCATTCACTTTTGCCTGCACAATAGCATCTTGGGGGCATGAAGGGAAACACCAGGGACCCGAGATTGTAGATCAGGCTACTTAGCCTTGTTGTGGGCCATGGACCCCACGGGTGTCAATCCAGTGAAGTCTGTGGACCCCGTCTCAGAACTATGTTTTCACAGGAACAAAAAACAACAACATAGGATTACAAAGTAAACCAAGTATATTGAAATACAGTTCTCAAAATATTAAAGAACCCAAGTTCGCACACCCCTGGTTAAGTGTCTTATAGATGCTTTGTTCTTGGGCTTACTCTCTTGGGGAAAATGTAGTTAGTTAAGGGGGTAAGGTAAGAGATGGCCTACCCTCCTCACTTAGATGCTTTTGGCTTAGTTACACCCACCGTTTGGTTATGTAGCATTCAAAGATAATTTCTATGAAACTCAGTTCTTTGCTTGAGTGTTCTTTCACCCTAGAGTCTAAAGGGAACAGGATGGCAGTTCTACCCATTGGCAGCACTGAAAAAAACTAAATAAAAACACTGCTTTTCTAAAGAATTTTGTTTGACATAGATCTAATGCCTGGATGTGTACATATCCATGTTAAAAAAATCCTGGGCTTCAGAATTGCTTTGATTGATCAGTCATGGACTCAGCCTTGAAAGGGACCTCAAAGATCATTGAATCTGATCCTTACCTGAATAGGGATCCCCTCGACTATATGTATGACAAGTAGTTGTCTGACTTTTGCTTGAAAGAATGGAGCCAGAGAACTCCCTTGACCCAGAGGGAACCTGTTCAATTTTGGAACATCTCTGTTTAGAAGTTTCTCCCTTTCTGGTGCCCAAGCTACAACTTCTACCCATTCCTCTTTAGTCTGCCCCCAGGGGACAAGCAGAGCAAATCTGATCCATTTTCCCCAGGCAGCTCTTTAGATAATTGAAGACAAGTATTAGGTCCCTCCCCAGGCTTCTCTCCTCTAGGCTGATCCTTCCAGCTGAGCCTCACACAGCCTGGGCTTCGGTTCCCTGACTATCCTAGTCCCCCTCTTTGGGTTCGCTCCAGTGTGTCAGTACCTTAATGAAAACGAGGCTGCCACTACCCTCATTCTGGACCTCTGCTAATAGACACTAACATTTTTGGCTGCTGGCTGCCCTGTTGACTCACAATGAAGCTGTCATTGAAAGCCCTCACGTTGTTTTCACATGAACTGTTGACTCTTCCATCCTGTCCTTATGCAATCCTTATTTAAATCCATGTGGAGAATTTTACCTTCTTCTCCATCAGATTTCACTTCCTTGCTTTTGGCCCACTCTTTGAGTTTGTCACCTACCATTTGACTCTCCTCTCTGTGGTGTGGAGCTAGCCTCATTCCCTGGCCCAGGGTCCACTTGCACCCCTCTGGGTGCTCTTTTGGTCTTTGTGTTGAGTACTGGAGACTCAGAACTGGGCCAGTCAGATGCAGCCCCATATCATCACTGCTTGCTCTTTGGGGATCGGCATGCCCTAATTTCAGACCTGGTGCCTGGCCCCAACCTGGATTTTCACTTGGATCCACTGTACCTAATACACTCCTTCAAATGATTCCCACTCCCACAAATCAAGCTGTGTGCTGACTCACCCTCTCAGCTTCTCCAGTATCAGTCTTTCTCACTAACTCACACTAATAATTGTGCAAACTAAACACCAACTCTGTCACAGGCATACTTGTACTGTGTTTTCAACACTCTCTGTTCAGACCCCCAAAGCCTGGTCCTAACTTACTGCTTCAGTAGATGCTTCTACCAGAATATTCTACTTGTCTTTTCCCCCTAGAAATAATAAATCACTCTGGGTAGCTGTGAGCCCCCATGAAACTGAGCAAAGAGTTGCTATCTCTTTAGCAGCTGGCTTCTTCTCCCCCGCCACTGACCTCAGTAGCTGTTTGCAGTTGGTCATTCAGCCAGTTCTCAGTTACCCAGTGGGGCCTGGCATCTGGTGTCTGGTCCATACGTCTTTCTCTTGTTCAGGAGGTTAGCATGCCGGTCTGTCAGACAACTTTCTGAAATCCCGTTGTATTCTATCTAGAGAATTTCTTTTTGATCCAGCAGTTTCTAACCCTTTCAAAAAAAGAAATGAGGCTGTTTGGTATAAGCTGT
Organism: Pseudocheirus occidentalis; assembly: GCA_028646575.1. Classification (NCBI taxonomy): domain Eukaryota; kingdom Metazoa; phylum Chordata; class Mammalia; order Diprotodontia; family Pseudocheiridae; genus Pseudocheirus; species Pseudocheirus occidentalis. The sequence continues at coordinate 374,754,162 of CM053593.1, forward strand.
TCTTGAGAGCCCCAAGTTATCTGTTGGTCACAGCTACCTCCCTTTCTAAACGTGTACAAACCATCTCGTTAACAGTACCTTCTCGTGGTTTTCTAGGAAATGAAGTCAGGCTCACTGTTTTTAGTGTGAACAAGTTTTTTTTTCCTTTTTTGAAAAATGGAGACATCAATCTCTCCTGTTGTCTATGGTCTCTCAAAGATCACTAATGGCAATCCAGCGGTCTCACGTCTGCTACATTTTTGGGTACCCCCTGGTGCATCCTGGATATGGCATCTGGATGCCATCCAAGGGTTTCAGGTATTCTGCTGATTTTTCTGCCTGTTGTCCATATTAGACCTACCTTTTCTAGTCCAGAGATCCTCCTCACTGACAAAGAAAATAGAAGAGCAAGTTCTGCTGTCTACCTTCAGCCCCTCCTTCAGGAACTGCTAAATCCACTGAGTGTTCAGCTCCTCTTGGTCTCCCTCTTGTCCCAAGAAGGCAGAAGAAGCAATCTTGTTGTTCTTGGCACTCCTCGCTGGCTCCAGGCCTTTTGGAGCTTTCGTGCTCCTGAAAGAGCCTCAGGGATCTTGGAGGCTGCTTAGCCTACCCCAGGCCTCTTCTACCAATCTCCTTTACAACATGCCCAGTAAGTAAGTGGTCATTCTCTAGGGAGGAGGGGGAACTCATTACTTTCCAAGGCAGCCTTACTTTGCTTTTGGAGAGCCTGATTTGTTGGGAAGCTTTTCTTTATTCTAAGCCTTCATTGTTCTCTTTGCAACCCCTTTTTGAGGCTGCTAGTCTTATGCCTTTGATGTAAACAGAATAAATCTTATCATCCTTTCATATGACAGCCTTCCAGTTCTTATGGGACTTTATCATTCAAAAATAGTGCCTTGCCTTGAATACTTCATGTTATATTGATCCTCAGTTACCTAACTTTGCTTCCATCTTCTCTTTGGAGTCTTAAAGATATTTGTCGCTTACTGAATTCCCTGTGTAGCCATGTTGGTTTCTCAAGACAGCTCCCTTTTTTAATGGGATTATTTGTCCTTAGAATTTCATTCTTGAGAGTTTTTCCTCCTTTCGAGGATGATTTTTCCTGCAAAATTTGAGGCTGTCGGATCCTGCCTCTGAACTGTGAAACCCTCTCTCCCAAATTCCAAGATGAATGTCACAGATTTGACTATAGTCTGAAGGGAGCTGTGATGTTGTTCATCTTTCATTTTTGAAGAAGACCAGTAACATCATGGAGTGATGGCTTGACTTGTGTGTGAATTGGATTTAAGTGCTGCAGAGTTGCACAAAATTGTCAGCTTCACTCTCTCTTCAAGAGTCATCAAAGTCCAGTGGTGGGACAAAAGTCAGGACAACTGGTGATGGCCCAGGATACAATGGATGACATTGGCATCTTCAGTGCCTGACTGAGCTCTAAGTGCTTAAAACACCTCCATGGCTGTTGGAACAAATCCTTTCCATTGGCCCATTCCATTGGGAGATGTCACCTGCTTGGGGAGGTGGCAGGTTTGAGGCTTGTCAGTCCCCCTCCACCTGGTTTAGCTTATTTACTGAGATGGTTTTACTGGGGTTTGTCCACTGCACACGCCACGGCTTCTTGGAGCCACAAGTGAGAGTTGGGTGGCAGGTGGACACCAAAGGCAGATGACCACCAGAGGTGTTGGTCTGGGTTGGACACACAAACATGTAATACTGCCCACCTGTATACACAGGATAAATGGATAATAAGTTGTGCTGAGAATTGCACAAGAGGAAAGAAAGATAGTCCCAAGTTTTCTACAGCTTTCCTCACAATCTCCTGGAGGAAGTGAGGACCACCACTACCTCCAGGCCCCACCCAAGCACAAAGGGTAGACCTCTTGTGCAGAAGGCAAAGAGATGTAGAGGATTACTCGACATGGAAGGGTGGCCATCTGCTATCGCTGTGATCTCATCAGAGCTGAGGAGAGCAGAGAGCCTCTGAGTTGTAGTATGAAGTGCATAAATTAAGTTGGGGAAAGTAGAAAGTTCAAAGGAATGCAGCCTGGTGCTCTTTCCATGGCTTCTGGGAGCTCTCTGCCCTCTAGACAGAGGAGAGGGCCAGAGGCAGAGGTTAACTTAGGAGGTATGTATGAACGAGGGAATTACAGGACTGAAGTCATTCCCTGAGATGAAGGGCTTTCTGAGGCATGATGGAATGGAGCCTGGTGTGAAATGAATGTTCAAAATGAAACTCCTTATTTCCCCCAGACCTTCTCTTTCTTTCAAATTAAATGCCCTGATTTCCCCCTCTGGTGCTTTAATAGTAGGTTTTTTACTTTATTTTAATGTATTGTCTGCTTCAAATTAATAAGCTCCTATTAAGTGCCTACTGTATGCCTACACTGTGACAGACACTGGGGACACAAAATATAATGAATGAAATGATCCCTCCTTACAAGGAGCTTATGGACAGAAGGACCATGTATCAGTACAAAGAAGCACAATGGATTCAGGAGAGAGAGAACTATGAGTTGGAGGGTGGGAGGAGAGAATCAGAGAAGGCCTCATGGACAAGGTGAGGTTGTACTTGGAAGGAAGGGAGGAATTCTGTGAGGCAGAGGTAAAGAGAAAGTGTCTTCTAGGTATTAAGGATGCCCAGTGCAAAGACAGCAAGACAGGAGATGAAGATGAGGGTCTGGCATAAAGGAGAGAAGGTCAGTTTGGTCTTATTCTGGACTTTTTATAATGTTCATTGAGGCTGGAAGGAGAGGTTGGGGTCGTGTTGTGAAGATAGTTTGGGGCCAGACTGTAAAGACGTTTTAAAAAGCTGAACAGAACTGGTTATATTTCATCCCAAAAGACAGAGGAACCACTTCAACCACCTGATTGAATGAGAGGAGAAACATTGTCAGCTACGTGCTCAAGGAATATTGCTTTAGCAGCCGTGTGTAGTATAGAGTGGAGAGAGACTTGGGGTTGGAAGAAAGGTCAGGCTGTTGGAGTCACTGGGAAGATGAACACCGAGGCTGAGGCAATGAAGGGAGAAATGGCTGAATTTGGTAACTGTTGGGTGAGTAAGGTGAAGAAGCATGAGGAGTTGAGGGTAATGCTGCAGTTACACAGCTGGAAGACTGTGAAGGGTAGGGGCATCTTGAGCAGTGGCGGTCAGTTGTGCTATGGGGGGCAGAGCATGGACCTGGGAGTCAGAAGACTTTATACAAGCTCTGTGAGCTTATGCAAATCTCTTCATCTTTCAAAACTTGGGAGATTTTTTTTGTCTACATGCTGTCTCCCCTAATAGAATGCATACTCTTTTTGCATTTGTCTGTTCCCAACACTTAGCACACAGAAGGTGCTTAATAAATGCTTGTTGATTAATTGATCACAAAATCTTAGTGGACTACTTCCTCCGGGGTGGGGGGGGGGCATTATTTCTACCTCAACAGCTTGGGTCTTCCTTCTGGGTTAGAATGACGTTCAGAATCACACTTCTCCTTATAGTCTCTCATTTTTTGAAGAATTAAATTATCCTTAAAATGAGTCATGAATTTATCAGCTGCCCTGCTTTTGGTGGAAAAACTCCAGCAGATATGGGGCAGCTGAAATTCTCTGTCACATCCACTGCACACCTTACTGCTACGGTTGGGATGTTTTGTGAATCATCTCTTCTCTCCCTGCGACTGGTTGGCTTGTTGGCTGCTCCCACAACCACTTCGCTTCTCACCTTCCTTTGTCCTCCCCCCACATCTGAAGCGCTTTCCTCCTCTCTATAGGATCATATCCTTTCCAAATACAATGCCACACTTCTGCTTTCCTGTCTTTTCTGATTCTGTTTCTTTTGAACAAAGTAGACTCATTTTAGTCACAGGTTCCATCCTCCCAAATTTCAGTGATGCCTCAATGAGGTCCGATTGACCTCTTGGCTTTAAGATGTCTTTAAGGTCACCTTTTCTGGTTTAGTCCAAACTTGCGCATCTGTATATAGAAATCTGAAACCAGAAATTTTCTTGCTCATTTTCTTCCTGGACACCATTAACATTAACAGGTCCTTTCTGTGAACATTTTTGTATTTTAAGTGCTATTCTCTGCAGTATCTAGCTGGGCAGCTATAGGGTTATCAAGGCTCTCCTTTCATCTCCACTGCCAATTTAGAAGCCCTAATAAGGTGTACTCCATCCTTGGTCAAGACCCCATTGGTCAACCCTATTATCTGCTTCATCATTTCATGGACTGCTCTTGGGAAAAAGGTAGCCCATCCTTACCCCGTGGGGAAAAGATGAAGATGCTTTCCTGCTGGGTTGAAATATTTATTTTAAAAATTGAAAACACACATACAACATATTATACAAAGATCTTTAGACTATAATAGTCAAAAATCTTGTTGGAAAGAAACCAAATGCCAGTGACCACCTGCCCTGGGAAGGTAGGCACTCAGAGTGATAACCAACTTAATTTACAGGAATACTTCTAATGGACATGTGGGTAAAGGTTAAAAAATAAAAGGAAAAAATGCCCATCTCCCCAAAACCAAAATAGATGAGAAAAAGTTATAGGATCGAGACAAAAATTGAGTTATCATCAAGATTTATCTGAACCCCCTCGGTTTGTCCCTGTGAGTAGTAACCAGCTTAATCTCGGGCCTTCAAACCTGAGGTAGTTAAGGGTCACCTGAAAGACAGTGGGTCTGGACACACGGGTACACTGCTCTCAGCACTGGGCCCAGCAGTAACCAATAGATCTTCTGTATTGCTTTGGCTCCTGGGTGAAAGGCAGCGTACCACATTAGTGGGTTGTGGTTTGGACCTGGGAAATAATGGAAGTCCTCAGCAAATAGCTGGAAAGATTTGCCGGGTTTGTGTGAGAGACTAAGAATCTGGCAGACCCATAGTGTTATATCACTCTCTGCAACAGGCAGTGTGAGCATTAGGAGGGTTGGAGACAATAGGGCCAAAGAGGCCTCTGCCAGAAGGCCAAGGTGGGGACCAAAGGCTTTATCAGCAGCAAGGTTTTTCTGATTGATTTGGAAAGGTAATGGCAACAAAGCACGGGGAAGATCAGGGCAGAGACATTGGGCTCCCGTGTGTTGGGTGCTGGCCAGGAGGTAAGCGCTTCTCTAGGCTGGGAGTTGGAGAGGCCAACACTAACGGGCATGGCTGATGTGAGTTATTCCTCTGAAGCCAAGTGCTCACTTGGGCACCCAAAACAATTCCAAGAAGTGAAGTTCGGGTTGACATGTGTCCACTCCAGGTTTGGGTCTAAAGTCACAGACCTAACTACATGTTTCAGGTAGAAGACTGGGAAATCTGGGCAGAACCATCAACATCTAATTTAACTGAGCAAGTTTATCTTTGCTTAAAAGTAATTACAGAGCAGATGAACCGCACCCTGCTACAGAAGGACGCTCTTCCCGTTCTCCTTTTCATGGGCACACACACCCTCTGCAGGTATTAACATACTCTACTCAGTCACCAGCCTGATCAGACTGGTGAATTCCTACCCCAAGAGCATCTCTACACTTACCCACAGTTCCCAGATCCTTGTTCAGCTAACTGTGGTCAGCAGTTTAGTCACAGGCAATGAAGTTCACTCCGCCACAAGTTTTTAGAGATTCTGATCAAAGGCATCCCTTGGGTGCTCGCACTCCTTTTGAGTGAGCAGGACACCTGACATTCTACTCTGGCGGACATCCTTTTACTTGGGGCTTTTAGAAAATGGTTTTAAATCAGCATCCCTGGGCTGGTTGTTGTCCTTCGTTCTCAGAGGACCAAAATGACTTCACTATGTTGGGATCAAGGTACAGTGTGTCTGCTTGTGTCTGAGCAGACCAGTATGAGCTCAGAAGGCTCTACCATAGGTTAGGCCCATAGAACCATAGTTCATATGAACATTTTGAGTAGAGATGTCTAAATGTGCACATCTCACAAGGTACTTCCCTAGTGTAAGTCCAGATGAGCCTGACTATACAAACTAATCCCTCCATGGAATCACCACTACTACTCAGCAAAACCCACAGGAGCTTTTAAAATGATCTTAATTAAATTTTTTATTTTTGGAGGGCAGTTGGGGTTAAGTGACTTGCCCAAGGTCACACAGCTAATTTTTGTGTGTCTGAGGCCGGATTTGAACTCCTGACTCCAGGGCCGGTGCTCTATTCACTGCGCCACCTAGCTGCCCATCTTAATTAATTTTTAGAGGGATGACCTTCAATCTATGGAGTTAGCCTTGTCCAAAGCCATTCTCTCTGTTGCTTCTATTAAAAGAAAGCATGAGAGTTGGGATCTAATACCTTGGAGGGGCACTTGGTAAAATCCTACCCTATACACTTGGCCCAATAACAAAGCACATAATCTCTTCAAGTCTTTGAAGTGGGATGATGTCAGACACAAAGGTACTCATTGTTTGCTTCAATTTTCATGGCTGACTCCTTGAACAGAACACGGTCCTTCTGGGTATGGTGACTGAGTTCCTAATTTCTAAAATGTCCCCACTTTTAAAATGCCCAGGGGAATCACTACAGAAGTGGTCCCTTTGGCTTCCCTATTCCATTGATTCACAGTGATTGAACAGGATTTCCAAGCTCTACCATGATGTGGCTTAATACGTTCCTCTGACCTGGGTCATAGTGGAAGCTTCTTGGGTGCTACGACCAGGATCCAAGAGTCATCTGAATTTTGGGGTCACAGAAGCTACTTGGGTAGAAGTATTTGCCACTATCCAACTCTCTGTTTGGGGTTGCTAATGTCTGCCACCTCGACCATCCCTAGGAGAGAGAAGATATGGTCAGCGGCCTCTGTTGAAGGGATGAGGGAGTTGGTACTCAATTGCCTTTTCTCTCCATTTTTGGACAGTTAGCCAGATGTTCTGAGGAGCCTCTCTGGGGAGGAGCCCAAAGATGGTATCCTTGTCTTTTTCTTTCATGTTCATGGTTTGTTGGGTGGGGAGCAGTGGTCAGATGCAGTCACCTCCAACACTGACTGCTCCAAACATTTCTTCATAGGGTGTCTGTAGCCACTTATTATAAATAGCACAGGGCGCTGTTAGAGTGACTGGAGGAGACGGGACATCAAACAGTAGCCTCTACCCTTTTGGGGGATGGCTTGCTTGATCCTCTCTGACCAAGGCTTCTGGATTTCTGAATTAGCTGGAAAAGGTCATGATCCACCTTTTGTTCAGGGAGATGACAAGGCTGATCATTTGGAGAAAGCCATGAGATTTCCCTCATCTCCTCCTCCTGGTACCTGGTCAGGTATAGAGGGTAGTGGCCAGGGAAGGACCTACTGCAGAGAGCACACCCATCGAAGAAGGGCAACACGGGGCTTCTGGAGCCTGATCACAAGTTGTTGCCATGATGGTTCCCCGAGAACCTGGGCTGGACCCTTCCCTTCCCCTCTTTTCTGTGGTCCCCCACTTGTGGAGGTGAATTGTGGGGGTCAGCTAAGGTCCAGCTACAGTAACACAAGGCACTCGACCTGCCTTCCCCTTAGGAAGAAACTATTCCCTTCCAGGAAGTGGACATGACTGTTCCCCTCTCCAGTGACATGGCAGATGTGGAGCACCAAGGGCAAAGCCTGAGCAGCACCATTAACTGTTTAACCATGATGATACTGGGACCCATTTGTGTCCCAAGAGCTCCAGAGGGGCTCCCTTGAGGGAAGTTGGCTATAGGAATTGACTTTCCAAAAACAAAACAAGAAACCAACCGCCCTAAGAAGCAGTGGGGAATCCAGGAGACTGACAAGGAGGGGGATGAACTGCCCTGGCCTCCTCAGTCAGGACCCTCCTGCCATCCTTTTCTCTGTGGACAGACCTAGGAGAGCATCTCTGCTTGGGATCCACCTCAGATGCTCCCCAGTTTGTGCAAATGATGAAATAAAAGACTGAGAAGAAAAGGTACAGATGGAGTCTCTTGCTTGGCCCCTCCTAGCAGTCCTGGCCCCCCAACCCCAGGCAAACAAATGAGCAAGGGAATGAAGTGAGTCATGTGGCCGAGATGTGTGCACTGCAAGCTCCCTTCTCAGCAGCTCTCAGCTCCCTGGGGGCCAGAATGGCTAGCAGAGGCCTGCCAGCAGCTCAAGCAGTTGGTTGGAAGAGGGTAGACTCGGTGTGCTTCACATCAAAGTGCAGGCCCAAGGGGTAGGGGCTCTGTGGAAGGCTCCATCCGGCTAACCCTGGGGGAGGTGGTGAGTCTGCAGCATGGGCAGGTGGGCAGTGGAGCGGCCACGCAACAAGCACAGAAACGAGTTAGAAGGATTTACAGTCTGGTGTCTGGGCTGTGGCCTGGGTTCTAGTCCTTCTCTGATGTGGCTTCTGGCCCAGCAGCTGGAGATGCTCCAGGTTCTAATAAACAATTTAGAAAATGGTTATAAACAAGACAGCAGGGCATTCACATTAGTACTTTTAAGAAGTGCTGCAGGGGTTGTGAGTGGAAAAAGTTTCAGAAGCCCTGCTCTAAGGCTTTCAAAGCGCTTCATTTAGTGTCTCATTCAGCCCTCAGGGCACCTTGTGAGGGAGTTACTACTGTGGGTGCTATTAATTCTCTTTTACAGATGAGGAAACTGAGGCTCATGGAGTTTAGGGCCACACACCTAACAAATATCAAACAGAATTGGAGCCCAAGTTTCTCCAGACTCCAAGCCCAGAATTCTTTTTCACTAGGTTATTCTCCTAAAGCTTTCTTAAGCAAATTATGTCTGCAGTCATGGTACCAGTACTGGCATCCAGGGAGAAGTATGCCTGAAGGTCAAAAGGGAGTAGGGGCTCAGTGTGTTTGCAGGCCTCAGACTCAGGCCACCCCAATGGGACCTGATGGTGCCTGGTGCCTTGGCCCCAGTGGCAGCCATCACCTCCACGGTCTCTGACAAGACAGGGCAGGCCCAACGCCTTTGGTGGTGACTGCAGCTTGGCTGGTCGAGGCCTGGCTCCAGGACTCTACTCTACCTTCCCTGTCTTCCTGCTAGGCTGGACAGCTGGCCACCAGCCTGAGCTTTGGCCTGTGCTTCTTGGTGAGCCAGAGCGCGTGTGAGTGGGGAGAGTGGCTCAGTGGGCTCGGCCTCACTCTGCTGCCCCTCTCCATGCTCTACTTGGGCCGCTTACCGTCCTCCCAGCCCTCCGCAACACCAGCCAGCTCGTAGTGCTTCTTACGCAGTTCGCCCAGCTTTTGCCGCTCCTTCTCCAGCTGATTTTCCAGTTCCAACACTTTTACCTGTGGGGGGGGAATAAATGGAGCTTTTCTTCATCACTGACTCAAGGACAGTCTCATTTGGACTTGGATTCATTTTGGTCTTGTTCAGTTTTTCATCCAATCCTCTTTGCTGCCTACTCCCTTCACTTTCTAGTTCCAAAAAGCCCATTTCACTTCCCACTCTCATTCCTCTTCCTTGCCAGAATTCCTCCATTAAAAACAAACACCATAGTACTGGCCATTTTCATAGGTTTGCAGGATCTAAAGCTTAAAAGAAACTAAAAGGCCATCTTGATGACACTCAATTTATAGATGAGGAAACTGAGGCCCAGGGAGGTGAAGGGATTTGTCCAAGGTCACAAAGGCAATCAGGTAGGGCTGGGATTTGAACTCAGATCTTCTGTCCCCAAAGTCAACATTCTTCACACTACACTAGACTGTCTCCTCTCTTCAGGACCTCCTCTTCTTGCATAAGGGTGGTATAGTGGGAACACCACTGACTCTAGAACCAGGGATCCCTTATTACCTTACTGCCCTTCCCTGGACCTCAGTTTTCTCATCTGTAAAATGAGCGGGCTGGACAAGGTAGCCTGCGAGGCCCTTCCAGTTCTGATCCTATGATCCTGTGGTCCCTTGTGTTAACATCATCTTTTATTCACCCTTCAAGACCACTGTCTCCCCAAACTGTGATTCTCCACAGGACGACATGGCTGCTTTGTGAACCTAAGGAAACCACAGTAGGAAGTACTTAATTTGCATTTCTCTGGTAAACCACAGCAGGAAAACAACCCTTTCACTTTCTGGTGACCAGAACGAAGCATCCCTGCTTTTCCTTCCTCTTCCTGTCCTTCCTGGGAGCCTAAGCAGCCGGCAGAGCTGGTGGCTCTGGTGGCTGGTCAATCTCTGGCCACAGAATTCAGCACCAAAGGGCCGGCCTCCTGGCAGTAGCATCTCCAGTCTTGGCCAGGCTGGTTCTTAAAAAGAACAGCCTCCTGCTGCTTTATGGTTGTTCACTTGTCTTAGTCATGTTTGGCTCTTCATAACCCCAGGGTTTTCTTGGTAAAGATACTGGAGTGGTTTGCCATTTCCTTCTCCAGATCATTTTACAGATGAGGAAACTGAGGCAGACAGAATTAGTTGATTTGCCCAGGGTCATGCAGCTAGTAAGTGTCTGAAGCCAGATCTAAACTTGGGAAGATGAATCTTCTTGACTTCAGGACCAGTGCTCTAACCACCATGGCACCAATGAGCTGTACTCTTGCTGCCTAGAGATTTTCTAATATGGCGGAACCAGCTGGAGCTTGAGCTCCACTGAGATTCCCTTGGAGACCCCAGTGTCACTCCAGGACACAGCCAGACATCAGAACAGAACTCTATGGAAACCCTTCTGCTTCTTTCCACAAAATAAACTCACCTGAAACAACAGGAAGAAGGGTCCTGTGGGACTGAGAGGCTGAGCTGACTGGCATCCCTGCTTTGGAGTCACTTTCTCAAGCTCATGACATAAAGATAGCAATACTATTGCTGGGTACAGCCCAGGAGAGTCCCCAGATCCTGCAGGTCTAGCCTACCTGTCCATTCCTGGCTCACGGCCAAGCTTCTGCCCCTCCCTGGTCCTCTCCACACCAGGATTTCTCTTTTCTTCCTAACATTTAGGTGGCAGATGCCCTCTCTGCTCTTCCCCCGACAGGCTCTCTTAGCAGCCTTTCCCTGGGCAGGAGGGACTTTGGGGATGGCACTGCAGCAACGACACAGAAGCGGGTGAGATCTGTACCTGGGAGTCCATCTCTTGGCGTTTGATTTGCGTCAATGTCAGACTGGAGAAGTCCATGTTTTCTGGAATGATGGAAACGAGAAGACCTTGTCACAAACTGTCCCTGGCCAAATCTCTCCACAGGGATGGCCAGTGCCAACATGCTCCTTGAAAGCAACCCAGGGATGATGGAGGCCCAGAGGGCCCAGGGCAGCCCCAGCCAGGGGCTTTCTGTAGTTTCTCTGGGCAGCGCTGCTTAAGGGATAAGGACACGACCTCAGAGTCAGGAAAATCTGGGTTCAAGTCATGCCCCTGAGGCATCCTGGTCATGTGACCCTGGGCAAGTCACTTAATCTCTTGCCCCTGGCAACTCTCTAAAGGACATACTGCTGTGAAGCAGGTATCAATTTGCTTTGATGTAGGGAAGCCTTCCTCTAAACCAATGGAATCATAGTCCCATTTTAACAGAAGGAAGAGTAGTGACCCACAATCTATGAAAACTTTGCTCAGTGGCTTGCCCTCGTGGTGATGAAGCCAAACTGCTTAGCTTGGTGGTCCAACCTGTGGGCAAGATGAATGTGAGTAGGAGAAGATGAAACATAAGGAAAGAATATGTAGGCAGAAGCAGGGCAAAGGAGTGGAAAAGGAGACACAAGGAGAGCCGTGCAGGATGGGTGAGACACAAGTTCCTTCAGGGAGACTTGGGATGACTACCTGTCTCCTCAATCTGTGACTTCCCTGCCATGGTTGATGCCACCACCTCTGCTGTCGCCTGGTTCACGCCTCGAGAGGCCTGCCGCAGCTGAGCCAGGTTTGCGCTATCCTTGTCAGCTTTCACCTAGGTGGAGCCAAAGTGGATTCAGATTCATAAGGCAGTCAGCCCAAAATAGGTTGGTGTGGGCATTCTGGCCCTCTGAGTGATGGGGTGCTTGGGTGCCCATGTTTGTAACACCCAGCTGTAACATCAGTTTGCAAAATCACTTGTGTTTGGGTACCTATGTTTGTAATATCAGTTTGTGAAATCAAGTTGTAAAATCACATTTCCCCCCAGCCTCAAAGTATTAACTCTGTCTCTTCCCTTGGCCAGCACTCTGCCTAGCAACAGTTCATGAACTGCTTATCCCCGCTTGGTACAATAACAAGCTGTACCTCTCAATCCTTCACCAAACCTTCTATAAACAGTTCCTTTAGCTTAGAGAAATGTGTATCTCCCCTCAGTCTAATGGCCAGCTGCACCTATGAATCCTTCAATGCACTCTCAGTAAGTTAACTCCTCAGTCAAGTAGGCACATCCTGAATCCCCCATTAGCCTAGGTTCCCAGCATTCGTCTTGTTAAACAGGACATCGATGGGTAGCAGACTAGGCACCTCTCAGTCAGTCCTGACCTCTGGCTGACTTAGTGACGTTTCAAGCCTAAAATCACACCTCCATGTCCCCCGCCCCCCCCCCACCCTGGCTATTTCCCAGTGAATTATGGGCAATACGCCTGCACAGTAGATATGAAGAGTGCATGCCCCTTTAAGCACTGACCACTCCTTAATTCCTCCCTCATCCCACCCTTACTCACCTACTTAGCATAACTGACATCTGGTTTAGGGTTGTAATGCTTTATAATCTGTACCTATGACTCCTTTAAGGTTGCAGGTTCCCTAATAACTCTTGCCCACTGTAAAGTGTAACAATAAACGTTTACAATCCTGACTTAAAAGATTGCTTGGGTCCTGAGAATTCATTCCAGATTGCCCCCCTGGGACTCTGGTCATTGGGGTCCCCCAAACACCTATCATTATCCCTCGTCATGAGGGCTGGTGAATCAGTGCCTCCCTTGGCACAAGTGCCCTCCATAGTGTCACTTTTGGCTTGCATCTTGTTCCTGAAAAACCTTCCTGACCTTGGGGCTGTAGATCCTCTCCACAGCACGAGTTTAACAGCTGATACTATGCCAACAAGTCCTAACTGTAGAAACCAGCAGAGGCACCAGGGAGGGATGCAGTGAAATCTGGGGGATCAGGAACATGCCAGTCTGTGGGTCTGCAGCAGCCAGTGAAAAGCAGTAGAAACACCAGGCAGCAAAGCCCAGAGCTAAGCAAAGGATCCATTCTGGGTAAGGGCACCATGCTGATGCTTGAGCGAAGGCTGGCACCAACTGTGGTGCTCGTGCTGAGGTCACACAGGACAGGAAGCCTGCTCTCTGTACCCATTGTCCCTCAATCTGAGCAGTAGATCTAGTCAGTCGAGCACATTGAGAATACGTAGAGATAAACTTCTCCGTGTTCCGTGCTAGGAGGCAAGAGGTGAGGGCACGGGAGAGTTAGGATGTGTTGGGGCCGCAAGCCTGGCAGGAAGCAAGTCTTCGAGGGAGAACTCTGTGTATTGACTCCCAGGGAATAGGGCAGCTTTGACGTTAGAGACCTGAATATCTGAATTAATCCCATCTGGATCCTGAAGAAAGAAACCATCTACTCTGGAAATCTGGAGAGAAGGTAGCTACAGCCCTGCTAACCAGCCCACGCTCTACAGTGTCCTGGGGCCCCCTACCTTGGAAGCAGCCACCAGTTGGGCAGTGCTGGCTGCAATTTCACGGGAACACACCAGCAATTCCTCAAACTTCCCTTTCCCTTGAAACACCAGATCAGCAGCATCCCTGATGAGGACAAAAGAAAGCGGAGGTCTGTCTCTTACAACTCATACCCCCAGAGGCTTTCTGGGTCCTCCATTCACAGCCCTAAGGCCTGGGGGAAAAAGAAGCAAACACTTCCCAGAGAAATGCTATCTACCATTAGGTCACTGCAGAAAGCTTGGGCTCCCTCTCTCATTCGGCCCAGAGTCTACTCCCCCAGGCCAGACAAAATTCTTAAATGTTTTGGGCCAGCTTCCTGCAGTCTTGGGGCACTGGAGGACGCTGGGGCTGGTGGCTACTTACACCATGACTGTGGCTCCCCAGCCAACAGCTTTGGAGGCCGAGATCAGGCCTTCGGTCCATCGAGAATTCTTGGCATAGAACTCTTTGGGGGAGGCCGCACCCTGGAGGAGAATAAGAATGAGAAGAAACCTGCCACGTGCTAAGCCTTACAACTGTCACTTCCTCAGATGTTGGCAGCAACCCTGGGGAGGGCCCCCCCTTGTTATCTCTGGTTTACAGAGGAGGAGCCTGAGGCAGACAAGTGAAGTGACTGGCCAAGAGTCACCCAGCTAGTAAGTGTCTGAGCTGGATTAGAACTCAGCTCTTCTTGCCTCCAGGCCAGCTCTGCACTACGGTGTCTGCTGAGAGGTGGGGATAAGCAGAGGCAGTAACAAGATCAGCCGGCCTATCTCCGGGGATGGCTTTCGATTTAGATGATCCTGACTGATATCTGTGCCAATAACGCCAAACAGTGAGTAGGTCATTTTGTAAAAACTGTGTCAGGGTTTAAGCTGCATTTTAATTTGGGAATGCTTGATAGTCTGACAATTTGGGACAAATCTGCCAAACTCCTGAAGAGCAGCTCCAGACCTTCCTCCTCCCCACCCAGAAGAGCGGACGGATGGAGAAGAGACTGTTTCAGGCAGAGATGGGGGAGGGGAGAAGGGGCAACAGGTAGAAAGAGAAGTCTATACAGGGTATCCCAAAAGTCCCGGTGCACTCACAGGCTTCGGTTGCTTAAAACAGCACTAAGACTTTTGGGATGCCCTGTTTTTGATCCTTTGAGGGGGAAGAATGAGCACTAACAACTTAGGGGACGTCTTAGGAACGTCAGCCAGGAGGAGACAACCTGTGGGCTGAGCTTTGCAGGGAGCTAGTGATCCCAAGAGGTGGAGATGAGGAGGGAGAGCATTCTGGGCACAGAAGGCAGCTTGTGCACTCATGGGGGCAGGAGTGTGTAGTTTGGAGAACATCAGAAAAGCCAAATTAGCTGAAACACAGTGTATGTGAAGGGCAGTGGCATGCAATGAACTTGGAAGGTGCTGGTTTGTGAAGGGCCTTGAACACCAGGCTAATCACTTGGTGGAGCACCTTCACACAGGTGATAGGGAGCCACAGAAAGTGCTTCAGAAGAGGATTGACATAGTCAGGCTTCTGCTTTAGGGACATTATTTTGGCCATTGTGGAAGATGCATCAGAAAGGGGAAAGATGGAGACGACCTAGGAGTTTGTTGCCAGGGAAGAAGGTCTGAGATTCTGAGCTGTGATGGTGACTGGGTGAGTAGAGAGAAGTGAACACGTGGGAGAGGCAGAGATGGGAGTAGAAACAAGGCTTGGCAACTGAGGGACGTGGGGATAGCTCTGAGGCTGTGAACCTGGCAGACTGGAGGGAGACTGCTTCCAACAGAAATAGAGAAATTTGGAGGTGGGACGTGAATGAGAATGGGGTGCGTGTGTGAACACAGCGAGTTCTGTTCTGGACATGTTGAGTTTGAGAAGCTCAAAGGACATTCAGTGGCTGATAGGCAAGGTGATGTAAGATTAGTGTTCAGGAGAGAGACAAGGGCTTGATGCACAGATCTGGGCGTGATCTGCAGAGAGAGGATCAGGAAATCTATGGGCACTGATGAAATCACTGAGGGATAGTGAAGGAGGAGAAGAGGGCCCAGGACACAGAGCTCTGGGCATGATGATGCTGCCCTGGGAGACTGGGAAGGGGAGTGGCCAGTCAAGGGTGTTAACAGTGTCTTTGTGCTGAGGCCAGGCCAGTCTAGGTCCTGCTGGGCTCAGGAAGCCACGGACAATCCCTCTTGTCGCTTTCTGCCGGCCTATGGCCACACTCACCCGACCGCTTTCCACTATCTCCTTCTGAAGGTCTTTGGAGGCCACAATGAGGACTTGAATGGCCTGCATTAGGCTGGTGCAGGAGCCCAGGATCCTGCAAAACAAAGTCCCACCCAGGATTATCCTCTGGTCAGGGAAGCCAAGCCCAGAGGGTCTGGGGGAATGCAGAGCTGGGAATGAAGCAGATCCTTTCAGAAGGATTTTACAGAAAGACCTCTGAGGAAAAGCTGGGGCAGTGAGGCATTTTGATCATGAGTCCTCCCAAGGAGACAAAGCTTAGAGAATATCCACTAAGATCAAGGTGGATGCTCTGGTCTGGTCTGCCAGAGGTCATGTGGGGTGTTCTTTTTTGTTTGTCCCCCACTGTCAAGGTCAGCATCGTAAGGAAGCCTCTACTCACTGCGGAGGGGGACCACACAGCCCCAGCCCCTACCCGGGACAACCAGTGATGCTCCCATCTTTCAGGGCTGTGAGCTTCTTACTCTTGTTGCCATGACCTCCATTAAAAGCCCAACAAACTGTCTTTGCTGATGACCTTCACTGGGGCTTAAAAGTTCACCTCTGTGACCACACTGATTGATCCGCTAAGCTTAGCCAGGCTGGTCCTCAGACAATCATTGCCCATCACTGGGACCCTACTCTGAGCCCTGCCATCTGTGCATTGCCTGGTGAGCTGACCCTGGGCTGAACAGCTTCTGAAAGCCCAGTTGTTGCCTCTGGAGAGGAAGCCAGGAGAACAAGGTGAGGATGAACCGAAATCTGCCAACAAGTGTGTGAGGGGGCTGCTCTGGCTGCCTTGGAATCAGAGCACTGGCCATACTGACCTTTCATTCACCTCCAGTTTGACTCCTGTGTCTCCAGCTCGGGACTTGCTGAGCATTTCCTGTTAACAAAGAGGAAGAGGGAAGGGGTTAACTCAAAGCATGGAAGGAGGGTGGGTGTCTCTGTGTCTGTCCCATGGAGTGGCCAAGGAGAAACCCAGACCCAGAAAGGCCCTTCCTCAAAGGTAACCCCAAGCCCTTGGGAGTGTCAGGAAGAGAATTCAATCCAATTGTTTGCATAGCTGCTCACCAGTGACAGAACACTCCTCCTATAATAGATAGTACCCAATTCTCTGACACATGAACCACCATGTGCCATTGCCTAGGCCAATAGGGGCCCGCTGGCCTCTGGTTATCCATGCCAAGCGGGCAACCTGTCCTTTTCACCAAAGGACTCATTTATGACCTACATTCTGGCTTCTTCTGGGTGTGTTGCCCCTGGGCAACTTCTGTGTACTTTCTGACCCACAGGGAATCAAAGGAATCTTGGCCTTGGTTTGGCTAGGGCTCTTGCCCTATGATCTCTAGGCACTTTCCTCTAATGGTCAAGGACCCAGGTCTTGATAGGGCAAGAACTCTCCCTCTGAATCCTGGGCCCCACCGGTAGATGACTCTTACCTCTATCCTGGCTGTGGCCATTTCAATAGCAGCTGAGGTGGCAGCCATCTCCTTGTCCACCAAGTCTCCCAGCTCCTCCTGCCTAATGTCCAGGCCTCTGGGTCTGAGCTCCTAAAACCAAAATACAGAGAGTGAAGAAAGGCCCTCCTCCAACCTGTTGGGCATCCAGACCTCGCTTTGAGGGACTCTGGGACTTGTGACACTTTCTGTGTGCACAGGCTTGACTGAAGGTCAGAGGACAGTCATGTTCACAGATATGCTTCTGTCTGTCACCAATTGGAATGCTGTTTTTGTCCCTCTGTCTATCTGCCAGGCATGGTAACCATGTGTAACCTTACACAGCTGGCTTATTCCTGCCTTTGGGCCCTTGAACATCCTACCCTGCAAATCTAGCTCAAAACTCAACTCCCTTCCAAGGAATTGACCTTATTAATCTCATCTGACTGTAATCCACCCATTAATTTGCATCCCTTTTTTAGGAGGAGAGAGACCTGGGCATGCTTGTAAAGCAGATAGGAAGGAGTAACGTAAAGAACTGTGTAAATGTTAGCAGCATAACAATAACAATTATTATTGATGTCACTTAAACTCTTCTACAACACAAATCCCTTTTTCCAGGAAACAGGCCTTTTGTGAGGAAGATGAAGCCCAGGGATGGGAAGTCACTTGTCCAAGACCACAAAAGTGTTAGCTGTCAGAAGCAGGGTTCTCCGATTCTGGGGCCACTGTCTCTATTGAATTGGCCCCTCTGGCCTCTCCCCCTTCCTCCTACAAACATGCCCACGGCTCCCCCATGCTCAAGAAGCTTTCACCTGAGCTGTCCCTCCTTGCCATCTTGCTGTATCAGTCCCCCTTTTCTCAGCCAACCTGCTCCAGAAGGGGCTTGGACTTCCCTTCCTCCTGCTCTCTCTTTAGTTGCTGCAGTCTGGTTTATGACCTCATAATCCAGTTGAAGCTGATCTTCCCAAAGCTGCTAATGAGCTCTTGGTAACCAAATCAAAGGACCTTGTCTCACTTCCTATTCCTCTGGACCCCGCGGCCTGTGGCCTTGGCCACTGCCAGTTGCCCTCTTGGTTCTTCCTGCTTCTCCCTCTCTGACCCTTCCTTCTCAGTCCAGGTGGAACCTGCTAACTGTGGGTGTCCTCCCAGCTCTCTTCTCCTCTCCCTTTATCCTATTTCTCTTGGTGTTTCTGTCAGTTCTCATGGATTCTTCCCAGCTCTGCCCTTTCTCCTAACTTCCAGGTTTGCACGTCCTGCTGCCTACTGGACACCTTGACTTGTAGACGTCTTCTACTCAACACATCCAAAACTGACTTGATGATCTCCCTCCCCCCCACCAAATCCCTATTATGTTCCCGGCTTCCCTCTTACTCTTCATCCATTTCTCCTCCCAATCACTTGGGCTCACAACCTGGCTGTCACCTTTCTCACTTCTCTTTCTTCTCCCTCTTCTAATCAGTCAGTCTCTGTTAATTTTACCTTCTTTTTACTCCTCTCCTAAATCCCCTCTCTCCTCTTCCATGGTCACCACCCTGCCCTGGCAGGGCAGGCCCTTAGCCCTTCACACAACTGCTTTCTGGTGATTGTGGATCTCTCCCCACTCCAGCCCACCCTTCAGTCAGCTAATTAATCATCAGATCAATCCTAAAACCCATCACAGGTGTAACGGCATGACCTCCTTATTCAGCTGACTCCATCACCTCCAGGATCAAAACCAAAATCCTCCATCTGGCTTTTAAAGTCCTTCCTAACCCCCGCCTCCTTCCCACCCCAAGCTTGTCACAACTTATAACCCCCACACCCTCTGCCATCCAGTGACACCGGCCTCCTTTCTGTCCCTTGCACAGGACCCTCCACCTCCCACCTCCGGGCATTCTCACTGGCTGTCCTTCTGCCTGGGCTGTTCTCCTTTATCATCTCCTTCTCTTGGCTTCCTTCAAAACTCAGTTAAAATTCCATTTTCTGCAAGAAACATCTCCTGATCACCTTGAACTCCTTTGGCCCTCCATCTGTTGATTATCCCAAGCCTATTCTCTATCCAGCTTGTTTGCACACAGTTGCCTCCCTCTGAAGCTGGTAGCACCTTTTCCAGAATCATGTTTTTTAAATGCATCAAATAAACACAAAGGATGACAAAGAAAACCAAGTATCTTGATATAAATACAGTTATTAAAATATTTTTAAAAATGAAGTTCATGGACAAAGTAGCAAGAAAAATCCTTGGGTACAGGGGCTGTTTTTTTTTTTTTTATTGCCTCTGCAGCCCTCAAGTCTAAGACAGTGCTGTATTCACTGTATGGGCTTAATAAATGCTACTGAGTGAATTCATGAATGAGCTGATGCTTCTCCTGTTAATGCAAACAGGGTGGTTTTTGAGGGACACACAGAAAGACAGGGACAGAGCTGGGCTTGCCCTTGGGGGTCCTGAGTCCCCAGAATGCTCTGCTCTGTGCCCTGCATGCATCTGACATCACCTCCCCCAGAGAGTGGAGCCCTTGAAGGCAGGGGGTGTGTTGTACATTTCTCTGGCATTTCCACAACTTTGGCATATGAGAGATATTTAATAAATATGCACTGAATGGATGCAGACTGAGGTTTACCCAGAACATCTTCTGGGCTTCAGGAGGAGCCTACCTCAAACCCCCTACGTCTTCATTCCCAGCCCTGACCATGATGGTTATTCTGACGGTACCTCGCCAATGGCTGTGATCTTGCTGAGGCAGTTCCTCATGGCTGTGCTATTGGCAGTCTCAAGACTGTCCTCTTCCTTCAGAGCAGACAGATAGAGCAGGGCTTCCCTGCCACACTCCTTACAGGCATCTGTTAGCACTGTGGACTCAAGGAACACAGAGTAGTGAGGAAGGGGCGCGACTCCCCTGATCTTAAGCACAGGCCCAAAGCAGAGCTGCTGCCACCTGTCCTGCCCAGCCCAGCCTGTGCTACTCACTTTCTGCAGGCTCCAAGGAGGTTGTCAGACAGGTGGCACTGCCCTGAAGGATGGCGTCACTGACCAGGTGAGCCAAGAGGGTCATGGATCGCACCAGTCCACTGACATCTGGAAGGCAAATCCAGCCTTCACCAAAGCCTTTCCCTCCCTTGGATACCCTCAGAGGCCTTTGGGAAGTGCCAAGGCTTTCCCTGCAGTCAGGATGAGTGCCCTGCCCACATCTCACCCTCTGAAGAGGTCAGATACTGCTTCTGGGCCTCTTCCACTTGGTCGATGCATTTCAAAACAGAATTGGTCTTATACAGGAGGTGATCTGGAAGACAAAAGCCAGGTTAAGGAATCCCTGTATCCTGGTGCAGTGAAGCCAGTTGTCCTACACAGCCCATTTGCTCCCCAAACACCTAGAGTGGGGGAATGCCTCTTGGATGCCTTCAGAACTCTAGGACCTAGAAGGGCTCTAGAGCTATTCATGCAACCCCCTTTGTTTTACAGAAAAGGAGACTAGGGCCTGCAAAGGTGAAGTGATCTTCCCAAGGCCATACAGGTGGGAAGTAGCAGAGGTAGAATCTGAACGCAGGTCTTTTCACTGCACCACCCTCCCCCTCTGGTGGTAGCAGGGAAGAGTCAAATTGAAGAAAGGTTTTCTGGCCTGACTGGGGCTGGTGGGACTTAGGTGTATTCTCTTGCTATAGCTTCATTAGGTCCATTGCTCCCTCTGCTCACCCAAAACACAGATTTTCCCTCTCCTCCTACTGCCCTTTGGTAAAAGCCAAACTTCATGGAAAGATCACCCCATACATGTCTGTATCTCATCCCCCCCAGTCTTGGTGAGGTCATTCCACTCAGAGTCACAGACTTGGAGCTGGGAGGGGCCACCTTGTCCATGGGGTGGCCTCCAGGGAGGGTCCCTCCTGCCTCTTGAGGCCCCCCACAAGCTAATTGGCTCCCAGTCAGTACACACAGCTTCTTCATCCCTACCTGGGACCTGGCCTTTACTCATGCCAAATACTCTTCCTCTTCCTCTTCCTCTCAGTAATAATAAGAATGATATATCAATATCAGTAACTAGCCTTTATAGACCGCTTCAAGGTCTGTGCATGACCTTGTCTGGCCCCCTCCACAGCCCTATGAGGTAGATGCTACTCTTAATCACTTTGTTACAGATATGGGCACTAAGGCTAGGAGGTAGGTGACTTGCCCAAGGTCACACAGCTAGTCAGTGTCTAAGGTCAGAGTCAAAGTCAGGTTTTCTTGACTCTTAGGCCAGTGCCCTAGCCACCATTACACCGGCTGCTTTGGTAGCCCACGTCCTTGGCTCTCATTCAAATCCCACTCAGAATTCATTTTGAGGGATACCATCCCCAAATGGTCACACCTGTTTACTTCTGTGTTTTGCATTTTTTAAGCAATTACTTGGCTCAGTTTGTACATAAATTTGCATTCATGTTGCTTTTTCAAATCTCTTTTTCAAAAGACAGAAAGTCCTCTGCTCATCACAGACATCCTGTAACAATTCTGCACCCCATTCTCTTCCTTGCCACTTCTCCAGCTTCATGCTTTGTGACTCCCCAGGATGGCTCCTTATGCCAAGAGACTACTGATGTCCCCCTCTCTGTTCCCCAATACCCACTTCTCTCCTCTACAAAAAGTCACACTCATCATCTTCTTTGAAAAGCAGCTCCTCTCCTTCAGGAAGCCTGCCTGGCCTAGCCACACCTACCTTAGGGTCATGCTATCACTTGGCATTCCCTTGGCATGGACACATCCACTCTGTGTAAATTCTGATCACACTCATCATGAAGAAACAAGAAAGGGCACCAGCCCTCCAACTTGAACCCCAGCTTCCTTCTTCTTTGTTAGGGGTTCCTAGATAATCAGATTCCTTTGTCTGGGTGACTATGCTTGGGGCATTCTGTTCTAGCTTGCCAATGGCAGCCTAAGCTCCCTTTTGAAAAGGTCCAGTTTTGTGCACAAGCTTCTCAACAGTAGTGACCGTATCTCTCTTGTTAGGGAGGGAGCTCCCTGAGTCTTGGACCCGCCTCTTGCCCCTGCACAATGACCAGAGGAGGTATGCTGTCACCAGGCCAATGGGAATTGGAGCTAATGAATGTACTCAAGCTTAGGGAGAGGGCTGGTGAGAGAGGGTGAGCGAAGGGAGGTACCTGCAGACCCACTACAGCTGATGAGGATGGGGTCCTCAAGCTGGCTCAGTGCATCTTTTACCATCTTCTCAGCTTCTTGCCCTGTTTCCAGGAGAAATGACTTCTGCTGGTCCTTTGCGATTTGACGCATAGATTCCTGCCAGAGAATCAAAGAGAGGCTGTGGTGGACCCGGAGTGGGGGCATGCCCAAAGAAGGCGATCATAGCACTGTAGAATCATAGCCCTAGAAATGGGAAGCATCTTAGCACTGAGTCCAACCCTTTTATTTTATAGAGGAGGCAAACTGAGGCCCAGAGCATCAGTGGCAAGATTTGGCTCCAGAACTGATATGTTTTGCCTGCAGCACTAATGCCTCCCTCTCATTGGTTCTGCTTTGGTACTGTGCTGTTGATTGGGCCAGGAAGCTCAGTGCCAAGGAGACTGAGGTCATGGAGTTGGGCCCTGTGTCCTGACTTAGCTCCACACAGGGGAAAACAATCTGTTCTACAAAAGGCCCCACTTAACATACTTCATCCTCCATTCCAACCACAGATGTTTGGACCACCAGTCTCTAACCACTGCACACATGTCTCACTGATCATAAGAAGGGTGGGGAGAGGGTGTGGGGTAGGTGATTGCAACCTGTGCTCTCCTACTGTGGACAGAACTCATAGCATACCCATACCCTGCATTAGACATGGCATATGACAGGTTTGTAAGGTCATTCCCATGGGTCAATAATATTTCTCCTACAGGCTGGCTCTAGCAGACCAGCTGAGATGGACCCACAGGAAAGGCTGGGGGAGCCTCAACCTTCTCCCTTCCTCTTTGTCTCATTGCTGCCCTCAGGCAGAGCCAGACGTGCCTTTCTGAGCCCTTGATTCTGAGCTATGACCCCGAGGTCTGCCTTCCCCACTTGCCTGTGCATTGGTTAACTCTGACTGTGTTTGCTCCAGTCGGTTCCGAAGGGATGAGATTTCTTCATACCTCTCAGATGCTATTCTTGCCAGGCTTGTTCGCTCCCTCTCTAGGCCTTCAACCTGCAGGTTCCACTTTGCCTCTGACTGAAGAAGAAGCCACGTGAGGAGAGGGAAAACAGACCATTCACAGCTCACGTTGACATAATGTTTTTTTTTTTAACTTTTCTGTGATTTCATTGGTAAAGGAAAGTCCTACTGCCCTTAAGTCTTAGGGGAGCATGGACTGGGGCACTCAGAGGGGACACCGGAGCCAGGACTCAGGCCTGCTCTCTATCCATTCCACCCCTTCATTGCTCCACAAAGTACTCTGACGTTCCCCAACAACAATCCAAGTGAGATGCACTGTGCAAATACTGTTATCCCAATTCCACAGATCAGGAAACAGGTTCCAAGGAGTAAGGTGGGAAGGTTACGCTGCTCCCTCTTGCAGGACCCAAATCTGCCCTTCTGGTCTAGGATATAATAGGTTGTACTTCCCTTTAACCTGCTGTTCCTATTTCCTGAGGGCACACAGAAGGGTAACTCTCTAAGGCAGCCCAGGTGTGTGTGAGGTGAGGCTGAAATTTGGCCACAGATGATGCACCCAATGGACAGTGAATGCATAACCTGAGAGTCTTCTTAGGGAACATTAGTTGGATTCTTCAGTATCACCCAGTTTCAGGGAAAAGAGAGTAGCAGCAAGTGTAATGGCTTAAATCTCTCTGACCCAGCTCTCTAGGACAGGAGTTTGTAATCACAGACAACACTGACATGCTGCTCTAAGTTTTGCAAAGCACTTTTATCTTTTTTTTTTGGAGGAGGGAGGGCAGGGCAATTGGGGTTAAGTGACTTGCCCAAGGTCACTTGGCTAGTAAGTGTTAAGTGTCTGAGGTCACATTTGAACTCAGGTCCTCCTGACTCCAGGGCAGGTGCTCCATTCACTGCGCAGCCTAGCAGCCTCACAACATTTTATCTGGTTGGTTCCTAAGACAGCCCTGGAAGGAAGGCACTATTGTTCTCATTCTATAGGTGAAAAACTAAGGCTGGGGGTAAAGGGCTTTGTCTGGGGCCCCCCCACCTGGATGGCTAGAGGCGCCATTCACAGTTGGCTTCTCCTGACTCCGCCCACTCTTCCACCTGGCTGCCCAAGGACATGCGGGAGAACGGATGCCCAAAGAGGTTTTGGACCAAATCCCCAATTTCATTGGGTAGTTAGCTTCTGGTAAGCACCTTTCCCTCCCAGTGTGGGTCAGTAGGTTCTCTGACACTTCAGAGTCTTCAACAGCGGCCCCGGGGGCCCTGAGTGACAGGGTCTTGGATAGGATGGCTCAGAGGGGAGCTCTCAGCTGACTACATTGCACCGCCCCAGAGAAGGGGGATTTACAAACATTGTACTGCTCCCTTTTGGTTTTCCATCACACAGCCTTCCCAGAGCTTCCCTCTCCTACCCCTTCCCAGAGAGTCATTTCTTGCAAATAAATAAATAAATAAATAAAACAGATAAAACAGTTTGGCAGAGTTAACCAACACGACACAAAGTCTGATACGTGTAGTACTCCACATTCATGGGTTCACCTAATCTCCTCACTTCCCTATCACAGAACTGGGAGGTGATTATTTCCTGGGCTTGCCCTAACCACCCATGGGGCTAAACTTTCCTTAATGCACAGCCCCTGGGTCAACTGAGCTCTGCTGGAGCCATGACAAGACACGCAGTGCAGTAGGTGGGGAGAGCCACTGGTGAAGAAGGGGCTTCTGCCCGGGCAGCAGAGGCAGCCTTAGTATCAGCAGGGAAAGGTACTGAGAGGGATAGGAAGGTGGAGGGATGTCATATTTACCTGGGCAGAGGTTTCCAGGGTGCCTTGAAGGGCTTGGAACTCATGTTTGCTGATGGAAAGTTCTTGTTTTAAGGTCTCCAGAACCTCTGTCTGTTCTTGAGTCTGTAGGGCACAGCAAGAGGGTCCCAGAGTGAGTGAAACCAAAGCCCACCGTCTGCAGGGAGAATCTGGGAGAATCCAGGATTCTTCCCAAGTGTCTTATGTCTGCAGGGTGAGCTGGACAGAGCTGGAGACAGTTGACCTCCCTGCTGACTGCCCAGCTGCACTCTCTGGCCCCTGCCTTAAACAAGTGAACACGCGTAAGACCAGCCAGTGCCACATTCTCCTTGTCTTGAGTCTGGCCCTCATCTGCTCCAATGAGGCAGAGCTCCCCACTGTCCACGAGCATGTTCACAGCTCTGGCTCCCAAGGCTCGGAGGTGCTTGCTCTTAGCCTTGAACAGTCTTTATATCCCTTGGGCGTTGTCTTTCTCAAGCTCATTGTGAGCCAGGATTGTTTCATTCTTTTTCCTTGTATTCTCCATGCCCTGGCACAGAGTAGGCCCTGAATGGTGATTAATTAACTGGTCCTCTGGCTCAGGTCCTTTCTTACCCTAGGCCCTGAGACCCTCCTGCTTTTTCCCTACAGACCCAAGAGCAGACGGTGGCCCTGCCTATGAGGCATCAGACTTGCACTTGTCTTAGTTACTGTTGATGATCTTTCAAAATTGTAAAGATAAAGCATTAACTGAATGGCCCACAATGATGTCTTCAGATGAGGGCCAAAGCACAAGCAACGGCCTCTTTTTGACTGGCCAAGGCCTCTTGGGTTGTGTGGTGCCAAAGTTCTGCTTTGGTCTACTGACTCCACTCATTTCAACTTACATGTCATATGTGAGGCTTTGTGCTGGGCCCTGGAGGTGGGGCATGGAATCAGGAAGGGCCTTACGCACCATGCTGGGAGGACCCACACACCCAAGGCCCCAGCGACCTTTCCAGTAACAACCCTCGATTGGCTGACAGACTCCTACTTCTCTCCCTGTTCCTGTATCACTCAATCATAGGTCCCCTAAGAGCCACCTAGTCCCGCACCCACCTCCCTTTCCTCTCTCCTTTTATCCTTCCTAATCCTACTGCTGCCATGTCAACATTTCCATAGGGTTTTCTGGAATTCCCTTCATCCTGGGTTGTTCTGTTCTCATCTACCTGTCCTTCGTGAGACCCGGCTTCCCTTCACTCATGCCCCACAGTACACTGGCCCTGGAGAGGCAGGGGGTTTACTCATTACTCCCCACGGCCATTCCCTGTCTCCTTTGCTTCAGGACCTCCATAGCCAAACCTCAAAGTGCTGAATGACTGCCAGCTGTGATTAGTGTCGTTATTAGGGGACTTCAGTAGCCATGTTGGGGCTCTCTCCAAATCCTTACCACCCAGCAACTCAGTCTCCTTAAAACCCAGGGCCTTCACTCCAATTCGAGCACATACAGGAAGAGCCAGTCTCTGGATCATACTGCAAGCACGCTACTCCATTCATCAAAAACGTCTTCCCTGATACATGTAGTGTTCCACACTCATGGGTTCCCCTAACCTCCCTGCTTCCCTATGACCCTGGTGATATTTCCTAGGCTTGCCATAACCACACATGGGGCTAAACTTGGGATGTGCTCTTTCCTTAATGCACAGGCCCTGGGTCAGCTGAGCTCCTGTATCCCTCGGTACTTTCTCAGGTGATCTCCTCTGTTCTGGCTGAACCTTCCTTCCCTGTCCTGACAATTCAGCTAAACAGTTCAACTCCATGCAGACATCAGTTCTCAAACCTTTGCCTTAGATCATATGCCCCTTACCTTCTCCCACTCTGATCACTCACTGCTTCCCAGGGCTCTGGAGGGCACACTCTCACTTCAAGCTGTCCAACCTGAATGGGCTTTCACTGCACCATGCTATCCTTTTCTTCCCTAATGGATTCCGTCCCTGATCCCCACAAATGCCATTTCAAACTTTCTCTCCTCAGCCTCCCCATCTGCCCCTCTCTCTGCTCTCTCAGCTGGGGACCCCACTTCTTACCTCGAAGCCAGCTTCCAAAAGCTCCCTCTTCTCCTTTTGTCTTACCTTCAGGACTCTGTACTGGCCAGGGCCAGCCCCTCTACTTGTTCCCCTGGTCTCCTCCCTTCTTCTTCAGCAGAATGTCCCTTTGTTCATCCCCACTCCCTCTCTGTTGGCTCTTTCCATATTGTCTTTAAACATGCTCAAGTCTCCTCATCCTTACGAAACCTTCAACAGATCCTGCCATCTCCAATTATCATCCACAGTCTCTCATCTCTTTCCCAGCCAGACTCCTAGAAAAGTTATTTATGCCTGTTGCTTCCACCTTCCTTCCTTGCATTCACTGTTCAGCCTTTTGGAATCTGGCTTCCGACCTCCTTGTTCTGCTGAATGTGCTCTCTCTTCACTGCCAGATTTGATGGTCTTTTCTCAGGCCTCACCCTGCCCCGCCCTGTCTGTTGTATCTGTCAGTCAGTGCTTATGCCGTGCCAGGATGTACTGAGTGCTGGGGATACCTGGAGAGAGTTCAGATCATGCCTTTAAGAAGCCCCCTCCAATGGGAGAGACAACATTGAATGTTTTAATCCAGGCACCAGCAAGGTCTATACAGGATAGAAAGGTGGCAGTCTCAGAGAGGAAGGGCTAGCTGGGCTGGCCGTGGAGGGACAGGATAAATGGAATGGCAGAATTTGAGTTGAGTCTTAAAGGACATGGAGGTGAGGAGAGGGGATGCTCCAGGCAAGAGGGAAAGTAGAGCTGAGGGCACAGTGACAAGAGGTGGGTTGGATCATTCAGCTCTTCTCTCTGGGCTTCCCTCCTACCCCTCTGACAGCTCCTGAGCTTCCTCTGCTGGCTCATCCTGCAGGCCTGTGCCTGAGTTATGGGAAGGCCCCAAGGCTCCGTTCTGGGTTTGATGACTCGGGTCCTTCTGCCCAACCTTGGATTCTCCCTTGAACTTTAGTGCCTCCTCACATTCTGCCCATCAGACATCTCAAACTCAACATGTTCTTGTGGAACTCACTCTTTCCCCCGAAACATACCCCTTTCCCAAGTTTCCTATTTCAACTGAAGACACCACCAGTCTCTTTAGGTTCCTGATCTTGGTGCCACCCTCAATTCTTACTTATCCATTGCCAAATCCTGCCTCCTGCTCCTACCTGATCACACTGTGGTCCAGGCCCATATCCTCTCTGCTCTAGATGAGTGCAGCAGCCCCCTCACTGCTCTGTCATCCTCTGCTCTAGATGAGTGCAGCAGCCCCCTCCCTGCTCTCTCCTCCTCTGCTCTAGATGAATACAGCAGCCCCTTCACTGCTCTGTCATCCTCTGCTCTAGATGAGTGCAGCAGCCCCCTCCCTGCTCTCTC
>CM053593.1:374783011-374811186 GCA_028646575.1 Pseudocheirus occidentalis
GCTCTCCTCTTCTGCTCTAGATGAGTGCAGCAGCCCCCTCCCTGCTCTCTCCTCCTCTGCTCTAGATGAGTGCAGCAGCCCCCTCCCTGCTCTCCTCATCCTCTGCTCTAGATGAGTGCAGCAGCCCCTTCCCTGCTCTCCTCATCTTCTGCTCTAGATCAATGCAGCAGCCCCCTCACTGCTCTCCTCCTCCTCTGCTCTAGATCAATGCAGCAGCCCCCTCACTGCTCTCTGTCCACTCCAAGTTTTCCTCCCCATAGCTGTCAAGTGATGTTCATCAGCCCAGTCCTCACCATGTCCCACCCCTACTCTGTTCCCACTTCTCCAGGGTAAGATGAGAGCCTCTTTGTTTTGCTTTGCTGCCCCGCACAGCCGGTTTTAGCAGGACGCTGCTTTCTGGCCGCCCTGGCCTCCTCACAGCATACCTGCCCCAGGATGCCGTTTCCCACCCCCACCCTGCAGTGCCTTCCTTCTGACTACTTTGTACTTATCAGCTTTATTCTTCTCACACTATCCTCTCTTTGTTTCCCTATGTGCTCGTCTCCCCCTTTGAGCTGGAAGCTCCTTAGGAGGTGAGGTTTTTCCTTCTTTGCCTGGCACACTGTAGGCACCTAATAAATGTTCGTGGATTGAATCGTGTAGGAGCTCATAGAAGACAAGGGACCCTGTGCACAAAAGCCCAGAGGTAGGAGATGGGAGGAGAGAGGCAAGCATGGGGTAGAGGGAGGGAGGAGTTGAGGAGTCCACACTTTATCCTTGGGGAAAGAAATGGAATGGCTCAGCCTGAGCCTCCAGAAGGACATTCGGGGCAGCTGAAGTGGGGCCCTTGGAGACCCCCAGGAAGCTTTGCTCCCCATCCCTGGAGCCCCGGCCCCCATGCTCACCTTGCGCTGGGCCTGCTCATTTGCACGATGGAAAGTGTCCTCCAGCTCCTTCTTCTCCCGTTGCAAGTCGGCCTGGGCCTGTCTCATCACGGTGACCTGTTTGGTCACTTCAGCATTCTGCGGAAGAGAAGTAACCCCTCCCCCTTCAGTTTGCTGACCCTTCAGGACTTCTCCCAAACCCTTCCTCCTCAAGCCCCCTCTCCTTGGGAACATGGGAAGAGCTTGACCACCGGGCCTGGGGCAGGAAACCAGGCATGGGGTTCACCCTTGTACCTTGCGGGAGGCGGGCTCCCTCAAAAAAAGACAGCTAGCCATTATCAAGAAAACAAGTGCTAACTCATTCCAGCAGGGCCTGCTTGGGTCTAAGTTGGTAGTTAAGGCCTGAGAAGGGGAGGCAGCTAGAAGGCCAGGCCTCTGAGGGAAGACTTCAGACCTCCAATCTTTTCCTGCTGTCTTTGTGGCAGAAGCAACAGTCAGGAGAAGGCATTACATGGCTTAGAGCATCACAGAACTGGAAGCGACCTGGAAGCCAAGCTTCTGGCTCAACCTCCTTGTTCTATGGATGTGGATATGGAGGCCTAGGGGAGGTCAGTGACTTGACCAAGATCATACATTTAGTAAGGATCAAGAGAAGGAACCTGAACTCAGGTTCTCTGACTCCTGAGTCCATGTGCACTCTCCCTTGGAGCCTGTTGCCATGGAATGTGATGTCCCACTGCTGCTGGTTTTTGCATGTTCGCTTGAATCCCAGAGGCAGGAGGGAAGGGTCACTGTCCCGCTGGTAGACCCTGGGACCTTCTGATCCAGGCCTGAGAGCCCATTCCTGGCCAGAGCAGGGCTGGACAACCTACCTTCCGCAGCAAGTCAGCATGGTTCTGAACCAGCTCCGTGTACTTCTCCTTCAGCTTGCTGTAACGCTGTTCATTTGTCTGGGCTTTCTCTGTGAGGTTAAAGGCCATGATAAGAGCCTGTGCTAGCTCCCGAAGGAGGAAGGAGCCCGTTTCCCCGGCATAAAGACTTCTCTAATGTGAGTCCTGGTGGCTCCCCCTCCCCCCAAAGCCTTTCAGGCCCAATTGCCCTCAGTCCCTGTGACCCTCTTCCTGTGGCCAGTGTGTACAAGGCAAACTGTACGAACACTACAAGGAGCAGGGGTGTCAACTGATGACAAGAACCAACTGAGTTTTCTTTTTATAAATCTCCTCTGACTTCTGCTGTGCACATGCATTCTGAATGCAAATGCTCACAAGGAGCAGATCCTGTGACTTTTGATCTTCCTCTGTCTCTCTTCTTTGCTTTGTGGATTGTGCCCTTGATGCAGGCTCGTCTTCCAAGGAGGTGGAAGTACAGGCCCTTCTTTAATGCAGACACATCTGTGGTGTGTGTGTGTGTGTGTTTTGGGTAGGGGACGGGTCTGGTCTCATTTACACAGAGAACAAGGACACTCCTTCCACCAATGGGGTTTACCATTTTTGGTTTCAGAAAGCTGCATAAGGCCTGAGAGGGTCAGTGACTTGCCCAGGGTCACACAGCCAGGAGGGGTCAGACTCAGACCCAGGTCCTGCTGCCTCTGAGACTGGCTTCTCCATTGTTTCTATGACCCTTTGCTGTGTCTGTCTCATTGCCGGCACCATCTAGATGCTTCCTCCCTGCCCTCCTCAGTCCCATCCCGCACTTACACAATGGCCCCAGCTGGAGCCTTCCTACCTAACTCTGCTCCTTCCTCCCCAGCCCATCCCATGGCCTCTCACTCTCGATCTCTGTGAGGCTCCGCTGGGCTTTCTCTGTGTCCTCCCGCTTCTTGTGAAGCTCATCCAGCTCAGCCCGCAGAAATTCACTTTCATCGGCCGCCTGCTGCCGCAGGTGCTGCTGCTCAGCCAGCTCGGCCTCGAGCTCGTTGATCCGACCCTTCAGCTGCAGGAACGCCAAGTGTTTCTGGGAGAAGAACTCAAGTGATGAGAATGGCGACCCCTGCTTCTACACTGTGTCAGAGACAGCATGTGGGGAGGGATCCCAAGCTCCCCTGGGACCAGGTGATGTTCTCAACACTAATCAAACCAATAGACTCAGCTCTCCTAAGGAGCTACTCTGGGATTATTGCAGCTAAGCCTGGCAAAGCATCTGACGTCTGGGGAGCTAAGGAGGCGCGCCTGCAGGCAGGAATGGTGTGAGAAACACTGTATGCTAGTTGTGATGCCAGCCGTCAGACACGGGGCCGGTGACCAGGACCAGGAATCGGGAAGGAAAGGCTGGCTCTAAGCCTGTGAGGTGGGGCCTCCAAAACCAAAAGCCTTGGGTTTTCCAACCAGCCAAAGTCAAAGGCTGCTCCCAGTGGGAGGGGGGCTTCAGGGCATTTCCTCATCTTTTCAGCCATGGCCCACATGGCTGGCCATCACAGCCATGGGCAGGAGTGTTCACGAAAAAGCAGACAGAGTGATACAGTGGGTGAAATGTGCAGTCAGGAGACCCTCTTGTTGGTGGGGTGGCAGGATATGACAAGATAATACAAGTTATCTGACTCATCAGAGTTGGTCAGAGCATAACAAATCCTCGAGGGCTCCCAGCATGAAGTCAGAGAGTGCAGAGGTGAATCCCAAATGACCACCCTCATACCTCGGCCTTTATATTCTCCAGCTCTTTCTTCAGTCCATTGATCTCCCGATACAGATGATCAATCAAGGTATCCCTGAAAATAGCAGGAGAGGCTGCTTTTACATTATTGACCCCCACTTTCTTTAACTGGGGCATGCATGGGGACTCATGGGAGGTAGCACTTTGGGGGGGCTTGGAAACCCTTCAGTGCCAATCCTTAGGCATTATAATGCTGTGCATGGATTTTCAACCTCATTTGAAGCTCTCCTGGGGTTGGAAGAGCAAACACTGGAGGTCCCTATTTGGAGTTAGAGGCCTGGGTTCAAATCCTGGCTCTCCCACTTACTATATGTGTGAGCTTGAAACAAATCACTTCCCTTAGGCTGGGGGCATCAAAAAAAGGGTAATGGATTTCAGTTCACAAGCCTTGCATCTGGATTCCAGCTCTGCTCACTGCATAACTAACCTGGGACTTTGTCAAAGTCACTTATCCCTTCTGGGACTCAGTTTCCTGATCAGGAAAATGAAGAGACTGGACTAGGTAATGTCCAAAGCCCTTTCTGACTTTACTGCAAGGGTAAATGTTTGGAGGTCGGGACACACCCCAATGCCCCACTCTGACAGGGGTGCCCTCTCACACTGGCTCAGGCAGGGGAGGCTCTCTGGGACTTACTTCTTCTCTATGCTTCTCATGCCATTCTGATTGTTGAAGTTGAAAGGGTCGCTGCTAAACGAACTGCCAAAGACATCGTCAAACTTGTTGTCAAAGAAGTTCTGCTGTGGCCGGGAGAGAACAGAACCATGGGATTAGGGGCCGGGGACCTGTGCCTGGGACAAAGGGGAGATCACAGACCCCAGGGTGGAGGGGCGGCATAAATACTCTTTCATCACAGCTTAGGCGAGGCCCCTAGGCCTGGCAGAGGCCAGGACTTCACTTCACCCAGTGTACGCCTGAATAACTCCTCTTTGGGAACTCAGATACCGTAGTAGAGTCTGCACTTAGATGGCCTCTACCTTGGTCCCTCCTCTCACCTCCCATCCTGTTCTCTTGGCTCTGAAGCATGCAAAAGTCCACTCTTCTCTTGGGGGGGGTTCTCACCTGCTGGGAAGTGGCATCCATCTCCATGAGGTCATCTCTCTCTAGGACAGGCTCGCTGTCTGGGGATGAAGCCTCCACCGGGATGACCACCACAGGGCTGATGTGTTCTGACAAGGCTGAGGCCCGCAGGAAGTTGGGTGGGTTCTGAAGAGGGGATAGCTGCACTGAAGGCCTGTCTCTTTCCAGCGCCCTCCCATCATATCCCCCCAGCCCCTCAGGAGGGAGCCCAAGGATCTCATGTGTCCCAGGGCCAATGGCAGCCTCACCTCAGGAAGCTGAGGGATCTGGATGAGCCGCTTGAAGTACTGCAGATTGCTGGAGCGGTAGAACAGATCTTTCAGCCTAGTTGGGGAAAGGGACCCCGTAAGGAGAGAAAGGCTGTTTCCTTGTCAGCCCTCCCCATGTTTAAGGGAGGTGCTGCTGATGGGACTCTCTCTATGTCATTTGGATTCAATTATGATGCCCATGGGGGCAAGGGTTATTACAAGCAGGTCCCTAGCAAAGCAGGTTTCTGGCAGTTCAAGGAATTCCCAAACAATGGATAATCCAAAACTTACCTTCCTTTGACTCCAGAACATATGAGGCTCTGATTTTGCCTTTGCTTTGCCTTTTTAATTAGGCCTGGCCTATAGTCATTTTCAAAAAAGGTTGTACTTCCTGAGTTCATACCAACTGATGATAGGCAAGGGGCCTAGAAGCATCTATGGTGTCAGTGGTAATACAATCTGGCTTAAAGAAATACTTGCTGTGTATAGACCACAAGTAGACAGTGGAGAATTGGTTGTATGATACTGCTTAGGTAAAGAAATACTGAAGTAGGACCATCCACACTCCTCGAGTATGTCCTAATCTTGTAGGATACTGAGATGAGGGAGACAAAACCTCTCCTCTTTACTCCCCCTGCCTACTTTCTATCTTGAACCCAAACTCTTATGACTTGGAAAGGTCAGAGTCCTAGAACCCACATACTCTGAGCTTTGTAAAATGGTAAATCCAGGGATTAGGACTTCCATTCTCTTGCTCATTTGGAGCTCAGAATCCTCTCTGGTTCAGCCCCATTTAAACAATCCTTTTGGACTCTCCAAACCTTTTTGTCTCCCAAAGCATCAAACCTGCTTCTGTGCTACCTTCCTTCTCGAAGGCAGGGAGGACAGACTGAACAGCCAAATACTGGGGCAGAGGAAGAGAGATGGGGAGGGGCACTTATTTGGAAAGACTCGTTCAGATGCTGAGGAACTGGATGGACTCAAGCATCCCCTCCCCTCTGAAATGGAGCCAAGAGCAATGGGCTCTTCCAGCTTCCTAAGCTACTAGTAGTTAACATTCAAGGAAGAGAGCCTCAGGGTTGGGCTCTTAGGATTTAATAAGTCAGTTAGGTCTGACTGTTAAGTAGGCCATTTGTAGGGTTGTTCAAACTGAACAAGCAAACTGGGAGGTCGACTTAACCCTGAGTTTATCCTCTGTTCACTCCTGGAGAAACCCAGCCCTGGGTCTACAAGAACTCTGTTGGCTCGCCTTGGGGATAGAGCTGATGGAGCTAGGGACCATCAAACTGAGTGAGCATGCTGGGGCGTCAGGTCAGGACTCTTGGTCTGTCTCACTGCTGTGCTTCCAGAGAGCTTGACATGATGGCTGAGGCCTCTGCTTGCACCAGAGGGTGACAAAATGAAGCCTGGGTGAGCCACTGAAGGTTTGCTTTCCCTGCTTGGGGAAACTGTGATAATCCATTCCTATCTGACTATTCTACTTTTCTCTGAATACTCCCAAGGAGCTTGCTGAGCCCGAGCAGGCTGCTGAATGCCTCCATCAGGGCGGAGAAGAGCCCTACAGATATCTATCTATTCTTCACTCATCGTTTGAGTGTTTCTCCAAGATTATAAAAAGTATTGCTTTGTTCCACTTCCTGACTTCTGTACAACCAGGACCTCTCTCCTTTAGTGACTACATGGGTCTGAGTAGGAGGCCACACGAACTCATTTAATCACTATGGACACCATGTGTCTGACTCTCCATGACCCTATGTAGGGTTTTCTTGGCAGGAACACTGGAGGGGTTTGCCATGTCCTTCTCCAGCTCATTTTACAGATGAGGTAACTGAGGCAAACAGGGTGAAGTGACTTGCCAAAGGTGACACAGCTAGGAAGTGTCTGAGGCTGGATTTGAACTCAGGTCCTCCTGACTCCAGGCCTGTACTCTATTCACTATGTATCTGCTGCCTTGTCTCCTTTGATACCTTGGTCTAATTGTGTCCCCTTGTCTGGAGCACCCTGTTAGGATCCTTTGGCCACAGTTCTTTCTCCAGTCACTTAACCTTATCCTAAGCGCCCTTGTCCCCAGCTTGCCCTCTCCATGGAAGGCCCTCTTGTACCCCCAAGCCAACCAGCCCTGTCTGTCTGTCTGTCATCAGTCAAACAGCTTTGGGGAAGATGAGTCACTTAATACATGAGCAGCATCCAGCTTCCCAGTGACCCCTCTAGGTCTGGTCAGAGGAGAGGTGACAGCTTTCTCAGCCCAGACTCTCGGCTTCTCTTGACACTGCTCTGGCTACTTTTCCCAACTTTTTAAAGAAGATATTAATTAAAAACTTAATATTATACGACAATTCATTTACATTTAAATGAGTTCATTTTCAATGTCTAAACCACAGCTAACCTTCCAGTCCCTTCCTCCAAGGCCTCGTCTGGTTTCTTTCTCCACTCATTCTCCTTCCCTTTTCTTCTTCTATGGCCATGGTTAGTGGGCACATTGTTCTCCTGCTTCTCTTTTGTCCTTCCCATTATTTCATCAAGGTTTCCCCAGATTTCTTTATATTCCTTATACTGGTCTAGTCTAAATTTCATCCTAGAGTTTGACTAGCATTGACAGCGCAGAATGTAAGCTCCCTGGGCACACTGCCTGGTTCATTTTTGTCCTTGAATCTCCAATGTCTAGCACTCGACAAGTGTCTCATAAGATGCTTGTTAATAGGTTGACTGAACATTATAGTTATCCCTTCCACATCGCAGGGATCAGGGGTTCAGCACCCCTGAGATCTGGAAAATCTGCATAACATTTTTTGGCCCTCCCTTCATATCAGAAAAGAAGTCTAGATTATTATAGAATGACGAGATTAAAAATTGTTGATATTATACAACACTATACATATATTTTATGCATTTCTGAATTCCTAAACTTTTTCTCTGTCGTCTGCTGGCCTTTGTGTGTTGTTTGTAGCTTCCACAAAACCCTCCCAAAATTCCCATTTAATTTTTGTGCCTACCCAAGATAATATCAGAACCATGATGGAGAAAGTCACCCTGTGGGAGGGATAACTGTCACGCTCCACAATTTATATAACTATTGTTTTATAGGTTGCTTCTATTTTTTGCGATTATAAATAATGCTACTATGAAAACCTTTGAAGAAGTCATGGGATCACAGATCTCAAGAAGGAAAGGCCCTGAGGCCATCCAGCTTTTTTATTTTTTTGGATGAGGAAACTGAGTCTCAGGGAAGTTTAAGTGACTGGCCCCAGTGGTAGGCCTCGGTGGGGGATTAGAACCCAGCTCCTCTGACTTGGGAGCAAATGCTTTCTCTATTGTGGCACGCTGCCTCCCTCAGAGCATCCATCACTTGGCTGTGGGCCCTCTCCCTCATCACACCTTCCTACCTGTATGTGAGAAAAAAAGAGCTTTCTAAAAACAAACCACTTTCAAAGAATATTTTTTATCAGTGTGAAAACTGAGTCCAGAGGTATGGCTGCTTTTGTGACTGTTTGTCTATCTCAGGTGGCTCTCCACAAAGATTCTACAAGTTTCTTTTCCTGACTTTTTCCCTGTAAAATGCACTCACAACACAGACCCCATCCACACCTGGTGGGAGGACCTCACAAGGCAAGAAGCACCAAGGCACTTACTTCTTGAATTGCTCCATGAAGCGGTCCCGGTGGCCCTGCAGGGTGTCCGCAGGGAGACCTGGGGGGAGATGGGAAAGACAAAGGCTAAGAAGGGAAGGACAGAGAGAAGAGGAAGCCATGGGAAGGGAGCAGGGACATTTCTTGTTTTCTACAGAGTGGTTTTCAGGGCCATTGCTGTAAGTAGGGAACCTCTGAGACCTTGTGCCGTGGGGAAGCCCTGGTACCTCCCAAGTCCAGCTCAGTAATCAAGGAGTCCCAGACTGGGCAGGAGAAGTGATCATGAAGGCTCTGCCTCAGGGTTCAGAGGGAGCAAGAAGACTGAAGGGCATCAGAGCTTGAGAGGCCCATTGTGCTTTAGAAGCCTCCCAAGCCCGGTTCACTCTGGGGTAAACTGTGGCAATTTAGAGCCTGAAGGGCCTTTCCAAGATGTCCAGCCCAACCTCCTCATTTTTTCAGGAGAGAAGACTGAGCTGGGGTGGTGACAGGCCTGCGTGAAGTCATCTAAATAAGTGTCACTAAATCCAGGGTACCTCCCTTTCCCACACTGCTCTTCACCCTGAGCTAAGTACAGAAATACACAAACTGTGTGTGGCAAGAAGACACAGGCTTCACGTCCCTGTGAAACACCCCAGTAAGGAAGGGCTTCTTAGCAGAAACCAAGAGAACTCAGATGTGTTGCTGAGCTGTGAGCCCCAGTGAGGGTAACGAGGGCACCTGGGACTGGAGGCAGAAACCAGAGTTCCAGTCCCTCCTGCCTCTGCCCCGGACACAGCATTCTACATTTTCTGGCCTCAGCACCCTCATCTGCAAAATTACAGGGTTGAGCTAATTATCTCCAGGGTCACTCTGAGGACTCACAATTCTATGCTTTTAAATATTTCAGATGTGGCCTGCAGCCCAGTATGGCTTTCGAACAAAAACAATTCATTACCTCCATCATCCCACAAATAGAAATACATTAATCACAGCATAAGCCAGCCCTATTTAGTGTCCCGGGCACAGAACAGAGGCTGCTGAATTATCTGGGTGAAGCCATGGAAAGATGCTGAGCCCCTGTCCTTTCTCATTTCCTCCCATGGCCCAGGACCCAGTCTCTTGGCCTCCCCATGGGCAGCTGCCTTTGTCAGCTCAGTTCATGCCCTGTTCCCTTCCAGGTCACAGCCACATGTCCAGTGCTTGACTTCAACTGATCCCACACCCCTATTATGAGCAGCTGAAAGCCCATCTCCTCTGTGAAGCATTCTGGGATTGACAGAGACAGGTTGCTTCTCCTTCCCTCATATCCTCACTTGTGACCACTTTGACCCTCCCTGACCTCGACCAGAATTTTGTGCTGATATGGTCTTTTCACTCCTAAAATATACCCTTAGTATGTCTGCCCATTAATATTTCCT
Source organism: Pseudocheirus occidentalis (assembly GCA_028646575.1). Lineage (NCBI taxonomy): Eukaryota > Metazoa > Chordata > Mammalia > Diprotodontia > Pseudocheiridae > Pseudocheirus > Pseudocheirus occidentalis. The sequence continues at coordinate 374,792,873 of CM053593.1, forward strand.
GCCCATTTAGATCTTGGCTTGCAGTTTCCATCCTGTTACCCCTTGGCAGGAGAGATGTTTATGAAAGTGATTATTAGAGGTCATGCCCTGCTATGATAGGAACCAAGGTCTGTGTCCTTAATAGGAGCAAATCAAAGCACATAGTAGGGCTTTCTGGTGCTGCTGCTGATGTGAGGCTAGAAGGGAAGAGGGAAGAAAGTTTCCCTAGGGGAAAGTCACGGCCCACCCCAAAGGTCTATAGGACACCATGATGTCTAAGACGTCACCCTTGGCACTTAGACCCTGAGGCTGACCTGCTCTAGAACCTTCAAGGCCTCCTTGGGATTTGGGGTCTCTCCAACAGGCCTCGTCCTTGAAGCTCTAGTTTCAGGTGATCCTGAGGTGACCAGGGGTATACTAATGGGGTGACTTGGACTGACCTCTAGAGATGCTCTTTAGAGAAGAAGGGAACAAGGGAGTCTCGTGACGAGGATTCAGTGGGAGGGGGTGCTGGGCCTCCTTCTGGACAAGGCTGACCAAAAGAGAGGAACGAGGATGCCCAGCGAGGCGTGGGCCTGGGCTGGGGAAACTCACAGGAGTGTAGTTTGAAGAGGAGCTTGACGGTATAATCATACAGGTGGCTACAATCCAGAATGACCTGGATCAGGGGGGCCAGGCGGCATTGCCCCATGGTTGTTACTGACACTGAGCGCGACATATCCAAGGAGCTGAACACTAGAAAGGAAGGAGAGAAAAGATGGGGTGAGGCAGAGTAGAGGGTCGGCTGGGCAGGGAGCCGGTGGGACCCAAGGCTTCCTGACTCCGTGGACAGGATGTGCCACAGTGGTGTCTGTGAGCAAATATACAGGGAGAGGAGAGAGACACGGTTTTCCTCTTAGGAGTGGGGAGGACATTGGGAAAGAAATGTCTCCTGCCTTCAGAGAAGTCCCCATCTGATGGGGAGACACAGCCAGGGAGAAGACCATTGTCTGAGACCCCCAACTTTTTTAGATTCCAGCCCTGGGTCTGGAGTTAGGACCGGCCCTACCTCCCTGGCCCAGCACTCCACACTATTAGTCAATTAGTAAACATCTTTTAAGCACCTACTGTGTGCCAAGCATGCTGCTAGGTGTTGGAGACCCAGAGGAAAAAACCGTAATAATTGTTGCCTTCCAGGAACTTGAATTTTCTAACGTAATAAAATGCTGAAATGCAATTAAGACAATAAGTGTAAAAAACATCCCAATTAGTAGTCAGTGAGGGATACTCAGCTCTCTTTAAGATCTGACACCTGTCCCATTCTAATTCTCCATCTTCTACTCTAAACCTAGTTCTTCCTCCCAATTGTGGAGTTGTTGGAGCTCTCCAATTTTGTTTCTTTTTTCCCCCTTTGTCTTTCTTAGGCATGTTTCTTTCCATTTCTACTACTGGATATAGCTTTCTACTTGGCAAAGGCATTTTGCTCGTTGAGGTGGTTTTCAGGCTCTTCTGGATTCCTCATTGTGGACTTCTCACTTCCACAGTTAAATTACCCTAAGAAATAGTGGTGCCAGTGTTTCTTTTATCTTTTTCCCATCTGGGGGCATAAACAGCTTACTGAATAAGTCAGGCTGGGCTTCTTTTAACTGCATGCTATATTATTTCATTTTTCTTTTGAACTTTACCTTTGCTTGCTGTTAGCAAAAATTTACCAAAGAGTCAATCAGGTACAATATCAAAAGATTTAGAAGAGGAGCTCTTAACTTTGTGTGTGTCCTGGCCCCCTTTAGCAGCAGACCCCTTTGGTGAAGCCTATGGACCCCCTCTCAGAATCATGGTGTTTTTTTAAAATTCAGAATTGAAGAATTGGTAAATTTCAGTAAGCGGTTAGTGAAAATAAAGATACAATTTTTTCCTATTCAAGTTCACAAACCTCTTGATGTTGGAACCTTGGGAGTTGGTCTATGGAGCCCAGGTTAAAACCTCCTTCTGTAGAAAAGAAGGGTTCTGGCATATTGGGCAGAGAATTTATGGGAGAACAGGGAAAAACAAGTCTCATGGGACCATAAAGCATGGATGGCTTGTGAGCTGTCCTACTGCAAGGAATACCCACGTTAAACAGACAGCAGAAAAGAGACAAAGTTCTCTTTTCTTAGCCAGGCTGGTCTAAAAGGCACATTCTCCATAACTCCAGACCCAAAGCCTTTGGAGCAGGTAGAGGCCCCAGCATAGCCTGGAGGAAGCCAAGGCCATGGCCCTGCCATGATGAGGCATCAGACCAGCATGCATATTGATTTTTTATGTTGATTTCTCACATCTGTCCCCAAAATAGTCTCTTCTTTGAGAGAAAAGACTGTGGCCTTCAGCGGTACCTTGAACTATCTGCCCGCTACCACCATAGTATCACCATGGGTGTTCAATGAGCACTTGTTGATTGATTCAAAAACACACTCAATAGAAACCTGTATGGACAATGCACTTTACAGGTAGGCTTCTTGAGGCCTAGCAGTTAGTTAGGCTGGCAAGAGAGGAAAGGACCACAGCCTAGATTCCCTGGGAGAGTAAGTGTGACTGGCTTAAGTAGGATCAGGGGAGAGCTAATGGACAACCCAGGAAAAAAGTTCTACTCCATTCTCAGGAATCTTTTGGCTCAGTCTTGGACCTACTGCTCCAAAATCAGCTGTGTAGGCCCTAAAACACTGAAAACCAGGTTGAGACGTGAGCCTAAAAAGCTAGAAGGGAGTCCTTTGGGGTCCATGGTAAGGGCATTCACAAGATGGGAGGGCTCTCCTGACTGCCAATCAGTGATATCATAGGAAAGGTATAGCCAGGTATTCTGACTATGGAAGGGAGAAGACTGCCAGCCAAGGCTGGTGACTCCAAGTATTACTGTCTTTGGATGCTCCTGCTCCCCCAAATACTGAGACCAGCAGGAGCTGGGAAGAGGAACTTAACCGGGAACATTTTATTGATGTACCCTCAATGTGTAAGATGCAAAGACAGGCGGTTTAGACAAAGAAGGCAGCTCTTCTTGGCTCAGCATGTGCAGAGGAGGTCACTCAGTCCACTTTGCCTCCTGGGTGTCATCTGGCTGTCCATCCAGGTCATCTTAGCATCTTTCTGTCACCTCTGACTTGTTCCTTCGACCTGGATTGGCACCCTCCACACTAGACCTGAGACCTAGACTTCTCTCTGTGGGACATTCAGATCCAGGCCTGCAGCACCAGTGCAAGGAACTTAATCTGTCTTTAGAGCTCCTGCCCTATGGTCCAACCCATTTAACTGTTGAGTGTGTCCAAGCCAGCCCACCCTCTCCTCCAATTGGTCCTAGGCACCAGACTTTGCTTCATCCCACCCTGGCCTCTACTAGATGCCAACAACCAGGAGCACACTTTCTCCCCCCACTTTCTATACCTCCTGTATGTGTAGTTGGAAACTTCTTGAGGGCAGGGACTTTTTCTTTTTAAAAAATGTGCATTCCCAGTGCTTAGCACAGAGCCTAAGTAAGTAGTAAGTACTTAATAAATGCACATTCACATCCTCATTCAGCAGAAGGAGTCCAGTAGCTCTGAGTTGTTCAGATTCATGATTTGGCCAGAAGTAAATTCCCAGAACATCAAACACACGCACGTGCAACATAAGTACAAAAACACACTCCAAAGCAGAATTTAGAATGCTAAATGTAAATGAATCAGGTGATCCCTTCATATAGATCTTTGCACTATGCAAGTGCTGGTAGATTTCTTTCTCAAGGGCTTCCATGCATTCCTCATACACGGACTCTCTGCTCTATGACATGGGGAGCCTCAAGCTTTGACCCAGATCAGAAAGAGATCCAGAAGGGCTGGAAATAGTACTTCCTGTTACAAATGAACTTCTCTGACATTTTCACAGGATCTTGCTAAATAAAGTTGAGCTGACTGAGTTCCTTTTTAATTTGTTGTCCAGGCATCTGATGGCTGATGTTTTTCTCTCACGTGCTGCATTGAAGCGACGGGCCAAGATTTTAGGAAGATTTTGCCACCTTCTAGGTCAGAGGGAGGTAGAAGGTCTGAGTGGGCTACTAGACTCAGTGCATTTCTTGCCTGGAATGCTTTCCCTCTGTACCCCTGCCTTTCCTTCAAAGCTCAGCTCAAGTCCATTCTTCTATTGGGAGCCTCTCCTGACCCTCCAGCTGCTTGGGGCCCTCCAAATTACCTCCTTATCTTTTCTCTCCATACATGTACATCCTGTTTTCCCCCTTTCTCTCTCTCCAGGTGAAATCCTTGAGGTTAGGGGCTTTGGATCTCTGGGGCCAGCACAGTGCCTGGCACACAGCTGTTGACTGATTCAGAAGATTACAGGGAATCTGGGAGGTGATTCCATCCCTCATCCACTGTAAGAATCCCCTCTGCCACTCTCCTGGCAGGTGACCATCTGGCCTCCACAGGAGTGCTCCAGAGGCAGGGATCTCTACCCTGCTGTGCAAGGATGTCTGATTACTAGAAAGTTCTTCCTTCTTTTGTTATTCCTCAAGGGAAGGGGAGGAAATGTGGAGGAAGTTGCTGCGTCCTTCCTAGGGCAAGATGGGGAAGTGCTGAGAGGCAGGAGAAGATTCTGACCCACTCCTCGCAGCCACAGAAAGGTCCCAGTGGAGTGTGGTATTCAGCTGGAGGGGGACAGAGGCCTCGGTGGCTTTCCAGCTTTCCTGAGTCACACTGACTCTGGCATCGTTTTGTTACCCCTCCTCCGATGACTGGAACCCCTGTGAGGACAGGGACTGTCTCCTGTGTGTCTCTGTATGCCCTGCACAGTCCCTGGCACAGAGTAAATGTTGGCTGATTGATCTGATTGTATCTCCTCCGTACACACTGTAGCACCCATTCATGTTCAGGTTGCTTCCCTTGTGAGACTGTAAGCTTCCTGAGGGCAGGGATTCTTTCCTTTTGCTTTAGTGTTTAGCGCAGCACCTGGCATGACGTGATTACCAAATGCTTGTTGCCTGACCTGTGATTTGTGACCTGACTGCAACACTTGATGCCTGCTGGGTTAAGCACCAGGGATTTAAAGCTAGTAAGACAGTCCCTTCCCTCAAGGAGTTTACATTCTGGTACAAGAGAAAGTAGAAGGGGGAATACATCTGCTGTGTCCACAGTGACACAAAGGGCTGCGCCCTGGGGTCTGCTGAGCCTGGTCATGGCCATATGAGACCCAATGTTTTTAGAGTGGAAGGGTCACTAGGAGACATGGAATGTGGGGCGGGTAGTTTTTGGAGAGAAACAGGGTGAGGGTGGTCTTTCTGCTCAGATATGGCCATCGGGGTATCCTGGTACCAAGTCATCAAACACTGGGCTTTGAGAACCAGCCGAGTCTGGGGTGACTATTTATGGTTTTCAGGGTTTCGGAGAAAAGAGACGATGGGTATAGATACTCTTCCTCTGGATTCTTACTGGACAGTGGAGCTAGTATGGGCAGGGCACAGGCCTAGGAGCTGGGTGTTCCCCCAATGGAAGGGAAAGAGACTCACCGGTTTGGAAGAGGTTCAGTTCACACTCCAAATAGTCAAACATCTCAACTGTCAGCTGGAAACTAGACCAGAGAGAAAAGAGGGGGATGGTTGTAGCCCTGGCTGTAGCCCCAGTGAGAGGTCTTTTCTTGCCTTCCTCCACCCCAGGGATGGGGAATCTGAGACCTTGAGGCCACACGTGGCCTTACAGGTCTTTGGGTGTGGCCTTTTGACTGAGTCCAAGTTTTATAGAACAAATGCTTTTATGAAGGGGATTTGTTCTGTGCAGTTTGGATGCAAAGGGCCACACAGGAAGACCTAGAGGACAGCATGTAGTCTTGAGGCCAAAGGTTCCCCACCCCCTGCCCTGTCCCATTCCCAGTGTGTGCCTGTCCCTTTACGACAGAGGCAGCTGCCCTCTTACACCTTACAGTGAGATCTGAATAAAAGGGGTAAGGACCATGCCGAGGGTGAGGAGAGCAAAGCGTAGCAGAGGGAGATAGCAGGTGGCAGCCCCACGAGTGTGACCCCGCGGGCACCCGGAAGGGCCTGTCCTAAAGCAGCCTCCCTCGCTGCCCTTTCTCTCTTCCTGTCAGGATCCCGAGCAGAGCGGGCACTCACAAGCACATGGCCGGCCGTATCAGGAGGAGACAGGAGCTCAGTGAGGGAGAGGGAGATACTTACAAGTTGTTGACGTCACTCTCTCCCGCCTCATCCAGCTGTCGGTCACTCATCTGGAGGTTGCCTGGGAATCGGGGGTTCTGGAAGGGAGGAAGCCGGAGCAGGCGATCAGCTCAGCATCCTTTCCTGAGGGGGCTCAGTTACGGCAACGCGGGGCCAGGCAGTAGAGCGTTAAGTCTGTCGGGCCTTATCATGAAGCCCTCCCTCCTTTCTCAGGGTCTGGGTGCCCACATATGGAGATCCTTTCTTTGGATACATCCGCCAAGGAGAATATCCAATTTCTATTATTAGAGGTCAGTCCTCTTCTCCATTGCCCAGGCCCACAAGACGGCTGGTCCCCAGTACATTTGGCTCCTCCAAATGCCATGAAACCACGTGACAAAGTGAAGCCATAAGATGAAGCTTGTGAATATGTTCAACTCTCTCCTATACTGATGGAGGAGAGCAGAGGATTGTGGGTACCCAAAGCAGCTGATCAAGGTAGCTTGGTGTTAAGATGAACTTGGAGTCAGGACGATCTGAATTCTAATCCTGATTCAGAAACTTCTTATGTGACCCAGGGCAAGTCAATCCTCAGTTTCCTCATCGGCAACATGGGGATAATAGTCATACATCCCTCCCAGGGTTCATATTTGTAACCCTCAGAGCATTCTATAAAGGCCAGCAATTACTGGGGTGGTTATCCCTTGCAAATTCTGATTTGGGCTGGCATTCCCCATCCTCCTCCTGATTTCGAGAGCTCAGGTTTGGCAATGGAAAACACATTTTCATGTTAATTTACCCAAACTCAATTAGTAAAGCCAGTGTGTCGTGGGAGAACCCACACACCACAATTCCTAACCCTAGGAAATCACTTTTGGATGAGTCAGTGTCTAGTCCAGCACTACCTACAGCAGGGTTCTCCTTCATTAATGTGGCTAGGTGATTTTGGAGGGGAGAGAGACAGTGTGATCCAGCCTCTGAGCCAGGAAGGTCTGATCCCAGGCTGACCATGAGATTTATACTCATGGGGCACCAGGCATCTGGAAGCCTGTGACTTGCCTAGTAGTCGATGGTCTATACCAGTAGAGGTGGTTTCCCCAAAGGGAGCTCTCTACATCACCCGGGACACAGGTCCAGCCCCCTACTCTTTCCCAAAGAGTGGAGGGAACAGAGATTTTTGGTAAAAACATTTTCAAAATGCTTGTAACAACCCCAACAAAAACAAAGGAAAAACTTCCCATTCCTTAATAGTGACATAGTCACAGCCATCTCTGATGAACAGACTAGTGAACACTTTGGTTTCTTGCTGACCTTTAACCTCTTTGAACTATGTCCACAGAATTGGAGGGGCTGCCATACCACTGGCTTCCTCTGGGACCTTTGTGTTCTGTTTGCTCTCCTTGGCTCAATGGCATTCGATGGCTTTTGTACATTCTACTTTGGGTAGCCATTCCCTAACCATTAAATAGATTCTTTTTAGATTTTTTTTTTGGTATTACAAAAACACTATGAATATTTTTGTAAAAATGGCTATCTCCTCCCTGCCTGAGTGGTGGAATCGGTAGTTCAAAGCATATGATTAGTGTTGCATCATTGTGTACTGCCAAAAGATCAAGCCAATAAGCAATTCCACCAACAATGTAAGAGTGTGCATGGGAACAGGGATGTCTAACTCTGTTCCGGAGCCAACAACAGAAGGCAAGGTAGCCACAAAGGTGTCCTCAGCCGACATTCCTCAAAAGAACATGAGTGGCCAAATGGTGTGGTCATGGCTGGCTTCCCAAAGCATAAGGAGCAGCCACTGCTCGGATGGAGCAGTCAGCCCATTACTTCCCGGTGCAGAGGGAAAGGTGGAGATTCTTCGATCCTGAGGAGCTCTGGGAATGAACAAGGCTCACCTTGGCATGGTACTCCATCTTGGTCCTCAGCAGTCGGAGGTAGATGCTGCAAAGCTGTCCATAGCCCTCGCTCAGGTGACCCTGCCAGAGAAAGGAGAGAAGGAAGGTTTGGGTCAGGAGGAAAGGATCTAGGGTCACTCAGAAGCAATCAGATCCCACTCCTTCATTTACAGACCAGGAAATTGAAACCCAGGGAGGGGAAGGAACCTGCTTGGGACCACAAAGCCACGAAGCATCAAAGATAAGATCTGAACCTCAGCTCCTCTGACTTCCGTCAGAGCTCTTTCTTTTGCAGCGAGGTGCCCACCTCAGGGCTCCTGGGTCCCCCGCCCAGAGTGACCAGAACCTGGAAGTGGGCACTCTGCTCATCCATACCTTACAGAGAAAAAGGGGATGCTGGCTTCTGAGGGGTTGCTCTCCAGAAGCAGGAAAGCATTTTGATAAAAGTGTCACAAGAATGTGGATCAGAGTCTGTAATGTTAATGGAATGTAAGATCATCCCACCCATTAATAGGCCTCACGTGGAACCCATTAAAAGTAGCTTGCTTAGGGGAGGCTTGCTTGTAGGAAGACTTTCACACCTTTTGCTAATTTCTAATTAGACCCTGAGTCACCAGAGTTGTGATGCCTCCTGGCTCTGAGAAGTGTATTTATGTGGATATACATACATATACATACATACATACATACATACACACACACACACACACACACACACACACACACACCATGAGTTGGCTTTTTGCTTTGGGAACTTGCTTATGAGAAGGATCTTATGATATCCTGGTAGAGATTCTGAGGTATGTTCATAGCTCCCCAACTGTTCAAATGTAAAGGCTTTCTCAATCCAGGAATGTATATAAAGTATAAAGTTGACTCAGGCAGTCAGAGCCCTGAATGTTGGTCTTTATTTCTCTGTCTGTATTTTCTCTGAAATTCAGGGTGCTGACTTTTCCCCTGAACTAGTGAATGTAATTAAAAATGACTGTTGACCTCTTAAACAGCTATCCTTCCTAGAAAAGCAGATCTAAGAACCTGGGCTAGCAGCCATCCTGGGGATGCCAGTACAGAGTCTTTAGCTGAGTGTTCAATCCAAGGCTATGAGGGTCAAAAGTCTGTCTTGGCCCAGAGGATTAAGTCATCTGTTGAGCTGAAGTGGCTCTTCTGGAAAAGCCAACATTGATCTTCTCTGGGCTCTGCCTGGTCAAACCTCCTGAATTCTGAGCACTGATCCCAAAAGGGGCTGGAGTCAGGGAAAGTGAGATTAAAGAATGACTTCAGCTCTTAACATGAATGGAGGGAAAAGGTGGCCCATGGTGACTCCCGATGCAAGATGAGACAAGGGAGTCACATCTTGAGTGATGTGGGGGTGAATAAGGCAAAGAAAGGTGCTCCATCACTCCCTCAAGCCACATACTTTCATAAAAGGCTTTCTCTGTGCCCGGCACCGGGCTGGGCCATAAGAGACAAGGACAAAAGTGAAGCAGGCCCTGCACCCTGGGAGCTTCCAGCCTATCAAGGAAGATGGCATGTGTACATAAGTAAGAGTATACTGAATAAATATAAGGTAAATTAGTAGGGGGAAAAGGCAGGCTCAGGAAAGACCCCACATAGTCGCAGGGCTCTGGGCCGGTGCTGTGCTGCTGTTTGGTGGAGTCCTTGGTGCCTCCATATTCTCAGGAAGAGCTACTTGGGGGCTGGAAATGAGTCTGCTCTTCTCCCTATGGCTAGAAGGAAAGGGAAAGGCCGCAGGAATGCTGAGGCTCATGGGGTTCAGAGCTAGGAGGGACGCTGGCAATCACCGCTCCACATGCCTCATTTTACAGAAGAGACGTGGCTGATGAAGAAAAGTTTTCTTGGACTGAGCATGTTTGTTATAAGGATTTTGTTTTTCTTTTCAACTGAGAGGGGAGATGGGAGACAAAATGAATGCTTGTTAATCGAAAAAAAGTGACATAAATCCTTCCAGACTTTCTTTGTCTCTCTTGCTCACTTGCTTTCTCCATACACAGACACAGACAGACAGACACATGCCTCTGAGGCAGGGAAGTGCCAGGAGTAAGGCCAGGCCATTCTCCCAGATGCTCAGTAAGGAATCCCTGGGGAAGAGCAAGCCCTGAGTGTTCCTCTGGTCTCTGCTGGGAAACCTCCATGGGTGAGCTAGAATTCACCACTTCCTGGGGCAGGCCCTTCCATTCTGAGGAATGGTGTTCTTCTATGGAGCCGCGTTGGGCCTCTCGGCCAGTTCCACACACTGTTCCCAGGCCTGTCCCTGGGAGGACACACCTACTCCCCCTTTTGTAGGAGAGTGCTTCAGATTTTAGGGCTGCCATCATGACCTTCCCAGGCTGAACTTGCTCGTTCCTTCCCTGACACTCGTAGGGCATGGTCTCCTGTTTCTTACCATCCTTCTAAGCAGCGGGGCTGGGATCCAAACCCAAGGATCCCTACTCTCCATCCAAAAGAAGAGATCTGTTCTCAAGATGCAGAAGGAGGCACATTTTTGTACAAGGCCAGTATGGGAGTTTGTTTTGCTTCACTATGGCTATTTATTACAAGGGCTTTGTCCTGGCTGCCATTTTTTTTTTCCAGAGAAGAGATGGGAAGGAGAGAAAATAACTACTTGTCAAGTTTTTTAAAAGGAGACACCTGGGGGGCGGCTTGGTGGCGCAGTGAATAGAGCACCGGCCCTGGAGTCAGGAGGACCTGAGTTCAAATCCGGCCTCAGACACTTGACACATAAACTAGCCATGTAACCTTGGGCAAGTCACTTAACCCCAACTGCAAAAAAAATAAAAAATAAAAAAAATTAAAAAAAGGAGACACCTGTACCAAAGGCTGTCTCCAAACTCACCCACATCCTGCTCATGTCACTTAATTCATTTTTGTATCTCAAGGAGTCTTTCAGGACCTGGGGAGAAGAGAAATTACTTTGTACAGTTAAGAGGGCAGTCAGTACTTTGGGAGGGAGAGGAAGGAATGTGGTGAGGACAAAAAAGGGTAGGCCACAGTTAAGATGGCAGAGGCGCTCAGGATGGGGAGCTAACTGCCTCCTTCATGCTGTCTCGACCCTCTTGGCCCTGGGCCCAGGCCCCTGTGACTCACATTGGGGTGCCCGTCCCGGAGGAGTTTATGGAACACGTGGCAAAACTTCCAGCAGAGAACGGCATTGCTGGAGAGCGGCAGACGGTTCACCACTGACCAGAAGGTCTGCGCGCCTTTCTCATGGTGGGTTCCCAGGATGCACGGTGAGGGAGGTGTTAAAGAAAAGATGAGCATGCATCTGTGACACAGGCAGGGAGACTCTCAGGGCTCAGAGACTTTGAAGGCCTTTGATTGTGAAGGGTCATGGGGCCACCACAGCCCCCATCAGGGCACCCAGCTCCCCCATCACTTCTTACACTCCAAAACACCTCCTTCTGCAGGTCCCATCCACAGGAGGCCTTTGATTTTCCAGCCACAGCCTGGGAAGCCACAGGTATCTACAACATCCTTCCTTCCTACTAAGCCAATGGGCTCCTGAGGTCTTCGTGGATCTTCCTCTGAAGGGAGCCAAAATATCTGATCCAGGAATCAGGCTGGTCCTAGATAAGTTAGCTCCAGGTTTTTACTATGGCCAGTCATAGTGACTGGTCCTGGTTTTTTCCTTGAGAAGAGGCTGTAAATCAGCCTTTCTGGTATCCTGTGATCCAGGGTGCAGCCCTGTTCTGGGATTACTGCCAGAAGATATTAGCTGCCTTCTTTTTGTATGATTATACATTTTTAGATATCATTTCTTTGAAGTCTTTGGGTATTAGACTCAAGGACATTGTTATCTTCAAGGCCTAGAAAAATTGACATTACTGTCTGACATCTTGAAACTGAACAAAGAGCAATAAGAAGACTTTTAAATTAAGAAAACAATTACTTTCTTTGTTTTATTTCTCCATAAAAACCTTACTCATGGTATCAATAAATGGATTGCCTGACAGTCCTGCCTGGACCATGACTTCTCATATTTTCACGGGCTTGTGTGTTGGTTTAGAGCTGGCTTAAGAAACCATTACTGTTCATCTTTACCTCATACCCCTTTAATGTATCTGCTCTAGGCCAACTTTAACCCCTTAGAGAGCAAGGGTCAAGTCTAGGTGATATTCTTTGGCCCACAGAATTAGGTAACTGATAAAGATCTTTTGATGCTCCTGCTGATCCCAGCTAAAAGTATTCATATCTTTGGATGAGGAGGGATCACAGAATCACTAACTTAGAAATAATGTAATCCAGGCCTTTCATTTTAGAGATAAGGAAGGGAAGGCCTAGAGAAGCCAGATTAAGTCTCTTGCTCAAGGTTATTTAGGGAGAAATTAGCACAGCTGGTATTCAGAGTCGGGCCTTCTGAGTCTAAATCCAATGTCCTTGCCACTACACAGCCCAGGAAGGCTCACTCAACCATGTAGACTTCTAATTTGTTGGACTGACCCTGCTGTGGTGCCCATCACAGAGGGGCTCTCCCTCCCCCAGACCACATCCCTGGAATCTCTGGTGCCCCTGGATCCAGGTGTCTGTTATATGCAGAGAACACAGGCCCCAAAGGGGAAGGGCTGCCTTAGGGATGAGCAAGGCCAAGACCCTGTCTGGGATGTTCTTCACAACCATGGAGCAGTTAACCAAATCCTTGATTTGATTTCATGATCATCTGATTCTTCAAAAGGCAAGAGGAAACTGTGAGGGATACAGCTTTTCTGGGTCTGATTTCTGACCAAGAAGGAGGAAAGGGCTATGGAGCGTCCTCTTCCATGAGTATTGAACAACAGCATGGAGGGCTCCAGCACAGTGCCTAGGGTGAAGAAGGATTCCCACAGACTGCCATCACCCTCAGTTTCCCCAGGGGCAAGGATCTCAGGTGCACCCCCATGAGCAGCTCGGGAGCTTGGGGTTTAGAAAGGATTTTGGCAACTTTCCATATAATTGATTTCCTGTGTAACCCCTTGTATTTCATTTTATGTATTTAAAGACTATTTAGAAAAGGGGCCCATGGGCTTCAAAAGAATGCAAAAAGCATATACGACACCAAAAAAAGCTTAAGGACCCTGGTTATGCTACTTCTCTATATGTATTATCTATCTATCCATTTATCATCTCTCTGTCAGTTACCCATCTCGTCTATTTCTTTATCTTATCTGTACCATCCATCCATCCATCCATCCATCCATATCTTGAGACAGACTCTCTACAAATGACTACTTATTGAGACCCGCAGCTCAGTAAGAGGAGAGTGAACTAGATTGTTTTTGGGTAACTTCAAAGTCTTTTAAATGATTTTGTAGAAGTCCAGGGTCTCTTAGAGACCCATCTTCTCATTTCATTCCTCTGTTGGGGTTAGATGGCTGTGAGTCATAGGACATTAGACTAGCTGAAGAATTGAAAATGATCATTATCCAGAGGGCAATGGAGAGGGGCATGGGTGGCAGGGAGGGCATCACTTACTGCCCCTCCCCTGCCCCACAGTTTTTTGTGAGAATCATGAGACCATATTTGTAAAGTCCTTTTCACACCTGGAAGCAATATGTAAATGCTAGTTATTATTAGGAAGTGGTATATGAGACACCATCAAAGAAATATTGGAGTGACACAGAAGATAGGCTATTCCCATGGGCCTGGGAGTAGGGACCCTCATGACTTGGTCCGTGTGAGAAAGAGCCTTTCTGTGGCAGGAAACTACAAGGGAAGAGGTAGGAGGGAAAGCAGAGGCCTGTCCTGGCACATTAGAAGGAAAGGCTTGCTTATGGTCCATAAAGAAGGGACAACTGATGGATGGCCCATGTGATAGACAGTTTAGAATGTGAGGAAGGCCTTCATCATGTTGGGTAGATCTCCCACTGCCATGATGAAATGGGAAGCCATGGTCAAGTTGTATGGGATGGAAGGCATGGATGGGTTGAGATCTGCATCTTGGACAGAAGGCCCACATCAGTGGGATCCCAGGTCCATTTGAATATTTGAAAGTCAGGTGGATGACGAATTAAATTTGCTCTGCTTGATCAGAGAGGACAGAAGTGTTGTTCGTGGTTACAGAAAGACAGCTTTAGGACCACTGCAGGGAAAACGTTTCTAACAATCAAAGAGGATGGGCGCTTGGGAGGCTGAAGGTCTCTGGTGGAGGCTGGCTAGCACCTGGCTGGGGGGAGGTCTCAGAGGGGTGTGTGTCCTATTTTGGTATAGGCTGCACTGGGAAGCTTTGGCTCTTCTTCCCAGCTCAGAGCTCTGTGATTTTTATTTTCCTGTCTAAGTCAGGAGGCTTTTCCTCACCCATCACAATTCAGGAAGGTCTGATGCAGGGACTCGGGTCTATTGGACACATTCCCTGCTGGTGGGGACTGGTGGGCCTCAGAATAGCGACAGTGACATCATCAATGGCCTTCCTCCTCCCTGGCCCCCCGGATCTCTTCTGTTCTACCCTTCTGAACCCTTCTATGGGTTGGACCTGGGGCCCACCAAGTATTTCAGCCTTTCAGGCAACCTCCTTTTATTGACTGAGGGCTACTGGTGTCTCTCCTGAGCTCTACCTTGTGGCTACACCTCCAAGGATTCTGTGTGCCAGGGATGCTGTCTGTTTCACCACATGGATGCTGGCGGGCACTCCCCAGACCTCTGCCCACTTGGCGGGAGCTTCCACATGCGCCCACTCAAGCCTGGCTTGCTGGTTCCTTTCCATCCCCTTCCTAAAGGCCCCCTTACATAGACCTGGATGCCCACTGGCCATTTGGAAGGACTTGAGATCACTTAACTTGAAGCCTCCATTGGGCTTTCAGCCTCCTCTTTCTATGAGGCAGAGACCTTCAAGGGAGCCACAAGCTACTGGCTCTGCCAAGTGTGTGGCCAGCATGGTCAAACCTAAGGACAAAGGCAGGGTGGGAGAGCTCACTCTTGGGCTCAGGGCCTTGAAAATGTGGCCGGGCATTTCTTCTGGGCCCTAAATAACCTAAGGGAAAGTTCTTTAAAATCTCTCCAGAGTCAGAGATAGGGTAGGAAGGCCAGGATACCGAGGGTAATCTGTAAACTGGGGCAGGGGAGTCACACTAGAACCCCTAAGGTGCATCTCTAGATTTAGCCTTCTCTTCTTCATGAGCCAAGAATCTACTTATACCCCAAACACTGAGGCTCTTAAGCCTTGCAGGGACTAGATCGAATCACAGGAAGTCCCCTCTCCTACCTCACAGCCCCTCAGACCAGGCAGGGGATCTCCAGGAAGAAGGCCTCTCCCCTACCACATAACCCCCCCAAACCAGGCAGGGAGTCTCCAGGCAGAATGCCCCTCTCCCACTACCACTTCCCACAGGTGGACCCCCTGCAGGGTCCCCTCTATCTGGGCAACGACCAAAAGGATATTCCTGGCATGTTTTTCCTTCACGGCCACTTCCTGGGTATTAATAGCTTTATTGATGCTGACCGTCTGAAAAACAAACAGCAGAGAAAGGGGGGTGAGATGAACCAGCCAGAGAGCGGCTTCCGAGGTCCCCAGCCACCCCACTCCCTGTCCTCTGCCCCCCTGACCCTGGGCCCCTGGCCAGGGCCAGCCCCCGGTGGGAGCTGGGGCTGGGGGGGCAGGGTTCCCAGGCCAGCTGGCTCTGGTTCCCGGGAGGGATTTACTGCCGGCCTCTTGTTAGACTCAGCTGCTGCCCCTGGGCTGCCACTCATTTACTGGGCACAACAACACAACGATTAAAAAGGGCCACAAAGAGAAGCTTTTCATTCTTGAGGGAAACATTATTTCTCTGGGGGCAGAAGGAAGAGGCAGGAAGGGCGGGAGGAGCCGCTCCCCCTCGTCTGCCCTCAGCAGTCTGGGAGCTGCTCATTTACGGCAGACCAGCCTGTCCATCCGTCCACCCCGCCGGGCCGCCCCTCTCCTCCAGTGGAGCTGCCGCTTCATGGAAGCCTTCCCTGACTACCCCTGTCTGTAGCTGGCTTTGGTCATCCCCGTCTGCTCGGTCAAAAGAGAGTCCGCAACGTCAGAACTATCGACGAGTGTGTTTTAAGGCACTCATCCCTTCCTCTCTGGCCCCTTCTGATTTACTGGCCCTCGGAGGCCCAACGCTGGCTTTACAGATAACAAACTGAGCCCCAGAGTGAGGCCCAAGGTCCCAGTGTCCTGGATGGGCGCGAAGCCAGCTGTGAAGACAGATGGTGGATGGTCTTGTCTTCTTTCCGAAGCCGGGCCCCTCTCTATGGGCCAGCCTTCCGTTCCACCCATGAGCCCGGGGCATTCACCAGCCACGGTGGACCCACAGACTCTGGCTGGCGGCCGTGACGCCGAGTTTGGGACACACGGGTATTTTTATTTCCTTTTCAGTACAACCTTACACAGTGAACTCACAGAAATGAAATCCCCGGGCCAATAGGTGTAATTTATTCAGAATCAGGGAGACCAAAGTTCAAATCCTGCCTCCGACAGAGGCTGGCTGTGTGACTTTGGGAAAACCACTGGTCCTCCTGGTGCCTAAGGTGCAGAGGAGGTGACGCCGGGCATCAGTCCTGGGAGGTTCCTCGCCCAAGCGTTCCCTTCCCTAATGAAATCATCTCCTCTCCCTCCAGCCTGTTTGATACTTTACAATGTCTCTAGTGATGTAATAGGCAGCTAGGTGGCAAAGCGCATAGAGCACTGAATCGGAAGGACCTGAGTTCAAATCTTGCCTCAGATACTTACTAGCTGTGTGACCTTGGGCAAGTCACTTGGGTCAGGTTTCAAGCATTTATTAAGCACCTACAATATGCCAGTGCCTAGAAGGTGCCTAATAAATGCTTGTTGACTTCCCAAGCACTGTAATAATGTAACCTCTCCTGGCCTCAGTTTGTAACATGTGGATAATAAGAGCACCCCCTGGTGGGGAGGGGGGCTGCTGTAGGGATCAGATGAGATGCCTTTGGTAAAGTGCTCTCTGAATCTCAAAGAACCATTTACACGGGAGCTCTTTCTTGTTAGGATACAAAGATTTATTCAGCTGTCCCCCAGTCACTGGGTGTTTTTTTCTTCCCCCAATAAAGCCACTTTGGATGTTCTGGCACAGATGGGCCCTTTCCCCTTAAGTGGCGTCCTTAGGACAGATCGACAGCCCGGCTTGCTGGGTCAGAGGACATGATCACACTGTATCTCAGGTCCTGCCAGACTGTTCTTCCCCAACCCAGAGGTCACTGACAGCGTCAGTGGATGCATAGGGCCTGTTTCCCTGCAGTGCCACCATAATTGAATTTTACCCCTTTTTAAAAAGCTTTATGGGGCCAATTTGCTGCTTTCCTGATTCTCCCTACCCACAAAGACCTCACATTTCTCTGAACTTTGAGAATCTGTTCCAAAGACTCGAACACTTGGTATGTCAGTCCCTTCTCCCCAAAGAGATTAGTTAGGGTCCTCCGAGGCAGAGAGGGGTGAATCCCCACAGCTCCGGCCACAGTTGAGTCTGCTTATTGTTAATACATGAGGCACATGGCTCATTCTTCACCTTCAGGTCCCACTGCTGCGTGCCCCCCAAACTAAGTAAAGAGCTGAGCTCTGAAGGTGCCTGGGGGCAGCCAGTGAGAAGGGTGAGTCTGGCGGTCTCACAGCTGATTGTCTTGCCTCTGGAAAACTGGGGCTAGAGAACGTCCTCCCACCCCCCAGGACTTGCTGCTCCCAGGGTTTTTCTGGAGTCATGGAGGCCCGAAACTATACAGTGTTCCCCCTGAAAGAGCAGTATTGTACGTGGCTTCCTGACCCAGCCCTTCTGTACCAGGCTGGTTCCGGAGGGCCAATTATCAGCAGCCACACACAGGAAGGAGGGCTTTCTCTTGGGCACCCCTCCTACTCCCATCCTCTTCCCCCTTGAGGCAGCTTAGACCGGTCTGCAGCCAGAGGCGGAAAAATCACCCCACTGTTTTCCTATGGGAAGCAGGGCATGGGCCCTGCCCACTTGGTGCCAGCTGGGCTCTACCCAGTCACGAACACAGCTCCTGGCCAGGGCCCAGCACTAGGGCTGCCTCTTGCATGCCCAGGGCCAGGCTGGTTCATTAAGGCCTCAGGGAATGGGGTGAGCAGAGGGGAAACAGCGGGAGAAAGAGGTTATAATAGGGCCTCATACAGGGGTCACTTCAGTCCTGAGGACCCATGAGTAGTTTAGAGAAGATTACTGGCAGGTGCGCATGAGAAATGGCGAAGGAAGAAGCAAAGGAAGATGAGACAGAGTTGGGTGGAGAAAGAGAGAGAGAAAGAGAGACGCTTTCTGGATGGAGAAAATGGTGGGAAGAGAAAAAAGACAGGAGAGACAGAGGGGGAGGAGAGGAGAAGGGAGGGGGAGATG
>CM053593.1:374811686-374847030 GCA_028646575.1 Pseudocheirus occidentalis
GAGAAAAAGAGAGAAAGAAAAAGAGAGAGACACTCTGTATGGAGAAGAAGATAGAAGGAGAGAGGGGAGGGAGAAGAGAAGAGAGAAAGAAAAGGGAGAGAGAGAGAGACAGGCTTTCTAGGTGGGGAGGAAGATAGGAGGTGGAGAAAGAGCGACAGAGAGAGGAAAGAAGGAAGGAGAGAAAAAGAGAGGGGGACTGAGACAGAAATAGAGTCAGAGAAAGGAAGAGGAGGTAATTGGAAGAGAAAGCATATAAAGGGGGCCACAGAGGAAGATCTTCAGTGAGGGCCATCACTGACTGACACCTGGGAGAAGGGGAATGGAAAAGGTCTTGAATTTGGAGTCAGAACACACTGTGGCCGAGCTACCTGCCATTTCTAGGCCTTCTTTCCTTTCTGGTAAAAGGAATGGGTTCCACAACATCCCAATACTAACCCTGGATGACGCCTCGCCCTCCTAAGCTCCAGCCCCACATGTCTCGATCTTATTAGATTTAGTGGGACTTCCTGGCCTTTTATAAATAGTTCACAGAATCCAAGATCTGTGTGTGTGAGGGGCCTAAGCAGTCATTTAGCTCAGGGATTCTTGACCTTGTTGGACCTCAATGTCTGTTGACACATTTTTAGAATAATGTTTTTAAGAGTCTAAAATAAAATCAACGGGATTATAAAGGAAGCCAATTATATTGAAAGTTATCTAAATAGACATAAAAACCCAGAGATCCCAAGTTAAGAGCCCTTGATCTGGCCCAGTCCATACCTGAAAAGAATCTCCACACTAATGTACCCAATATGTGGCCTCTGGTTTTCTATTTCTCTATTTTTGGCTGTTTTTTCTTCCCATGTGTTCTCCCTTCCACCATTTTCATCTTAAAATCACAGGATCCTGGATCTTGAGGTAGAAGGAATCTCAGATATCATTTAGTCCAATCCCTTCTTTAGAGATGGGGAAACCAAGGCACAGGCAGTAAAGTAACTTGCCTAAGGTCACAAAGGATGTGTAAGAGGTAGGATTTGAATGCAGGTCCTCTGACTCTTTCCATGGAAGCACACTGAGCAGCAAGTTTTTTCAGGGGCCTAAATCTGCAAATGATTTCTTTTCCTTTGAGAGATCCTCAGCTACACTGGTTCATTAATTCATCCATTCATCCATCCATCTCTCAGTCAGTTAACAAGCATTTATCAAGCCCCTACTGTGTGCTAGGCACACAGGGATATAAACAGTGGAATAGTCATAAATTATACAGCTTGTTCATCCTGCCTGGGAATGTTCTGATAGGTCCATACCTTTACTAACAAGACATCAAACTGAGTTGACAGTCCCTGGTTGTACAGAGCTCAGAGTACAGGAGGGGAGACAAGGTGAGGTGTCGAGGTCCTGAGCCCTTTGACTCGCCCACCTCCCTTTGTCACCAGCTCGAAGGGCTGGGGGGGCCCTTCTGCCCCCACAGAAGAGCTGGGCGTCCTCTGGACCTCAATGTGGAGATTTGAAATCCAGGAGAAAAGCTGGCTCTGGACCTCTCGGTCCTTCCCCCATGACAGTGGCTGGCCCTTGGGCAATTCAGGTCCCCCTCGCTCAGCTTTCCCCACAATCAGCCTACTTGCCCAGCCTTCTCAGAGCCACAGAGGAAGTGTCAGTTCCTCAGACAATTCCCCTTCCCCAGGAACTTGGCTGGGAGCCCGACTGGGTTGTAATGTGGTGTGTCAGAGGTAAATGCTTCAGGGGCACTTGGCTGGGTCTCTCTAAGGAGATGCTGTCTAGACAGGCTCCCCCCTCCCAACCAGGCCCTAATAGGCACTTGCCGAGTGGTGGGGGGCGTGGCCCAGCACCAGGGCCCTAACCATGACATGCCATCTGGGCTGGTGAGTCTGAACATGTCGAAAGCGAGGACTACATTTCCCTTACTAACCCATCAGTCTTTCCCAACTTCCTTCTGACCAAAGAAAGGTCCCCTACCCATGTGGCTTCTTCAAGCACATGACAGCCTTCTGTTGTGCCCTGCAACCAACACAGACTTGTCATTACATCATGTCTTTTCTAGGAAGAACTTGAAGTAGGATGGGGATGCCAGGTCACAGGCAGGGGGAAGAATGTCCCAATCTGCTGCTGACCACCTGTGCCACTGGACCTCAGTTTGCCAATCTGTAAAATGTCCTTTGTGCTTCTGTGGAAGTCCACTCGGAGCAGCTGCAAGAATGGCCTTTTCCAAACATGGCTCTGATTAGCCCTGATTCGGAAATCCTCAGTTCTGCCTTATTGCTTCCCATTCTGGGGTAGAGGATCTTTGGTTTCACCAGTGTTGGGGAGCGCTGATAAGGACACCCCACAAGGGGCTGCAACTTCCTGTCGGGGGTGCTGAGAAATTATGTGAGCTGTCCAGGATCACACAGTCTGTATGTTGGATTCAGGTCTCCCTGAATACACTGAGGACTTTGCCTCTCATTACCTACTACATGAAACCCAACTCCCTAGCATCATCTTTTCTCTCCTAGGGCAGACATAATATGACACGGGAAAAGAAACCCAGGATTTTGGGTCCTTAGTGCCAGTCCTCGACTTGACACAGTAGAGTGGACACTTTGAGCCGGAAGCTCTTCGCTCAAATTCTGATTCCTGTTCATGTTATCTT
Source organism: Pseudocheirus occidentalis (assembly GCA_028646575.1). Lineage (NCBI taxonomy): Eukaryota > Metazoa > Chordata > Mammalia > Diprotodontia > Pseudocheiridae > Pseudocheirus > Pseudocheirus occidentalis. Next base: position 374,814,316 of record CM053593.1, read on the forward strand.
GACCCAATTCCCCATCCTTAAAAAAAAGGTGGGGCTGGCCCAGGTGATATCTAAAGTTCCACCCACTTCCGGATCTGTGGTCCTACTTGGTGACCATGGCCCAGTCACTTCTAGGACCTTGGCCTCCTGATCTGTAGAGGGAGGGGGTAGACCAGAAGGCCCAGTCTTGTTTCACCATTCTGTATTTGGTATGTTCCCTTTGATTCCCAAACTGCTACCCTCCCTACATGTCAGCTCCACACCCAGCCCTGGATTCTGATTCAGAAAACCTGGGTTCAAACCTTGGCTTTGATGTTTACTGACTGTTTATCCAAACTCTTGAGGCCTCAGTGTACTCATCTGTAAAAGGAGGGTGTCAGACTAGACTAGGTGGCCTCCAATGTCCCTTTCCATTCTAAATCTAGGACAGGTAGGTGGTGCAGCGATAAAGTGCCTGGTCTGATCTCTAGAAGACCTGAGTTCAAATCCTGCCTCAGACACTTACTGGCTGTGTGACCCTGGGCAAGTCACTTAACCTCTGTTTGTCTCAATTTCCTCATCTGTGAAAGGAGGGAAGGAGGAAGGGAAGCAGACAGAGAAAGTAGTGGTTGAAATGTCCCCAGCCATAGCCAGTTGAAGAAGAATAAAAAATTCCCCTAAGTACCTTCTGAAATCACAATGAGAAGTGGGAATTGATTTATAGACAACATCCCTTCTGCCCACTGACATAGATAGTGAGGACGTCCTGAATACTGGAACACTTGGGGATGCCTGGAGGGCAGCCCTGAGCGTGAAGAGATGGCATGGTCTCCTAACAGTGCTTGGGCACCTTCAAAGCAGGCTGAAGGAAGGACAGCTGGGATCCCTTAGAGGATATCATCCTGGAGATTTTCTGACCAATCCAAACTGGAAATCCACAAAAGGAAGACCTGGTCTTGGACAGCTTCAGACAGTCCAGGATGGTTCCTGGGGAGCCAAGGCTCTTCCTCCCAAGACCACAGGATCTCATAGTTGGGAGGCCTCAGACAGCACATGGATGGGAACTCCATACAACAGTCCTGATGGGTCATCACCCAGTCTGTGCTTGAGGACATCTAATGAGACAGAATGTGGGGCCATTTCAGTTCTGGACAGTGTTAATTATTAGGAAGATCTTTACATGGAGTCTATGTATACCTGCTGCTCCTGCTTCTGCCCCTCCCCTGGGGCCCAGTAGAACCAGGGAGACGCTCTCCCACATGAAATACTCCGAGGACATCTCCCACCCTGGACAAACTCATCCCAGCAGTTTCGAACTGTCCTAGGTACAAAGCTCATTGCATCTATTCAGCGTGGGTGAGCTAAGCCCTATCAGGCAGAGGTCTCCGAAGGCATCAGCAGAAGGGACAACATCCTGGGCCAGAGCCGTGTCCAGAGGTTCTTGAGGTGCCAGAGTCCTGACCGGGCAGTCATACACAGTCTCCAGTCCATTCCCTCCGCAGGGTCCAGCAGACAGAATCACAGACTGGTTCAGAGGCAGAAGTAAATGGAATGGAATGTTCTTATACAATAAAAATGACAAAGGTGAGGAATTCAGGGAAATGTAGGAAGATTTGTAAGAACTGATGCTAAGTGATACAAGCAGAACTAGAGAAAAATCTGCCCTCATGACCATAAAGAGCAGAGGGAAAGGGGACAAGCAGGACAGAGTGTCCCACGAAGAGGGATGGAAGGAGCCACAGGGCCCATCTAGTCCATCCCACTGTCATTTTATAGATGAAGGAATGAAGGTCAAGGGAGACTGAGCGACTTGTCAGATGGGATTGCTAGCATTGGAATGTTCTGTTCTGATTTTTTTCCCCCTTTTTTACAAGAAAGGTTCAATTTCGAATGGGCTATAGATTTTTTTCTCTCAAAAACAACTCTGATATAAAACAAAAAAATCAATAATTTTTTTAAGAAAAAAAAGTTACTGGAAAACAGATAATGCAACACAGCACTGTCCTCTCAGCTTCCAGGCCCAGGCCTAAGAGGCCAGTGTTGTGCAAGCTCTCAACCATGCTCACTGCAGCGGGAGGCTTTGGGCTTAAATGCTTTTCTTTATCAAAAGGGAGGGCTTGATCCTCAAGGGAAAGGGCAAATATTTCCAGGAATAACTGTTGTAAAAAACAATACCCCTCCCCCTCCATCAATAACACTTTAAAAAAAAAGCAATCTGGTTAAATGTCTTCGTGGAATAGAGGAAGCAGAAGCCCCCACAGCCTTCACTGCTCAAGGTCACACTGCGAGGTGTGGCAGGGCCTGGATCACATCCACGTCTTGTGCCTCTCGGGCCCTCCCCTCGATCCTAGTCCCTAGTAAGTCTTCTGAGGCTTCTCTACTCTGGGCTGTGTCCTAATAGGAAGGGCAGAGAATTCAGAGGTGGAAGAAGGCTCAGCTTCACGGCCCAGCTCTGTCCTTGGTCAATTCACACGACTGGCCTGTCCGCTCTCAGTTCCCTCTTCAGAAAATGAGATCATAATTATGTTATCTACTTAACTGAGTTGTAGCCATTTTAACTGGTCCTGGTGCTGGGTAAGGTGGGAGATACAAAATGTAGAAAAAGCATCATGGTCTACCAAGTAAACAGGGCAGCCAGGTGCAGTGGATGGAGCGCCTGGCCTGGAGTCTGGAAGACACATCTTCCCAAGTTCAAAGCCAGCCTCAGACACTTACTAGCTGTGTGATCCTGGGCAAGTCACCTAACCCTGTTTGCCTCAGTTTCCTCAACTGTAAAATGAACCGGAGAAGGAAATGGCAAACTACTCCAGTATCTCTGCCAAGAAAACCCCAAATGGGGTCATGGAGAATTAGATACTACTGAAACAGCTTAACAGCAAAACCAGGCATATGTTGCTACCTGACTGACTGGGTGCTTCCTTGAGGCCCTGGACAACAGGAGCTCTGCAGAGAGCTGTCTCATGGCATCATAGCTGTGTGAGGGCAGTCCCCCTTTTTACAGATAAGTAAGCCAAGGTCCCCAGAGGGACAATGCCAATGCCAAAGGTCACACAGTGGTAAGACCAGGATTAGAATCTATGGCTTCAGGCTCAGAGAGGGCGAGTCATGTGAGTGGTGAGTGACCAGGGTGGGATCTAAACCCGCTTCTTGTGGACCCTCCATCCAACACTCTTTCTACTGGACCATGCAGCTTCCCAGGGCTGGGGCCCCAGGTGGTCACTCAGGCCATAGGAACACCTGAGCTGCTTTTCTGAAGAGTGGAGAAAAAGGCAGCATGGTCTCTCTCTTGGGCCCAGCGGTGGATTTCACCATCTGACCACACTCCCAGGCCCGACGTGACGATGCTTCCTCAGAAATGACTGAGGTCAGGGCTCTCACTTCTGCTTCCTGAGCTGCGCAAGACCATATTTCTCCTTGGGGGAGGGAAGGGAGAGCTGGAAGTAAAGGAAGCTGAAGACTGAGGAGTGTGTGTGTGTGTGTGTGTGTGTGTGTGTGTGACTGCCTGTAGCTGGGATGGAGGGGGAAGTCCTAGCAGTTCTACTATGTGCCACACATTGTGTGAGGGGCTAGGAAAACCAATCTCAAGAATGAAATAACCCCTTCTCCCAGCTAGCTTCCATCCTAATGGGGATGTGGACCAGGGCATATGAAATGTATATAGCATCCATATGAAATGACAAAGGACATATATCTATGCTTACACCAAGTTGTTAAGTAGCGGGTAGTTTGGGAGGGAGGGTACCAGCAGCTGGGGGAGTCAGGAAAGGCTTTGTGCACAAGATGGTGTTGAGCCGCGTCTTAGAACAGCCAAGGCTGCTCCTTTTCCAGGGAATTATTGACTTCCATTCTGTTGATTTCCAAGCTAGCCTAGTGCAAAAGCACCACTGTGTCTACACACACACACACACACACACACACACACACACGCACTGATACACTCACACATACATGCACTCAACCCCACACAGAGATCTGTTGCTTAAGTCACAGGATAACTTTTGGGGTGGGGGAAAGGGGATCAGCAGTCCTGCTGGTAGCTAGAACAAATCAGGGTGATCAACAGAGTCTTCCCAGCAGGGAGCCAGCGGCACATCCAGCTCCACAGGAGGTGCCCAGTCCAAGCAAGCAGTGCTCCCCTCGAGTGTTCTCTGTGTGTTCCATACATGATAGAGTCGTTCTACCTTTTCACCAGGTAAGGGTAAGACTCACCCCTCTCCATGCATCTAAAGAGAGCTTTCCTGCCACACCCATTGGCAGCACCCAGGACCTCACTTGAGGGCTCAATGTCCCCTAAAGGCCTTTCCAACAGTAGTCTTCTCTGAGGTTCAATACTGGAAGGCTGCTGGGAGTCTGAGACTTCTGAGCACTGCCCACATGTTTCTGAGCCTGAATCAATGACTGACCGTGGAAGGCCTGTCCCCATGGGGATCTTTATGCAGACCCAGTGAGATAAGGCACTTTGTGAGCTCTAAAGCCCTGTGCACACAATTATCATTGCCTCCCCCTTAATCAGATGCCCCCATGATCTCATCACCGAGTCATGGATGGAAATTAGGCAGCTGGGGTCCCACTTCTTCTGGGAAGCGTTTCTTGGAGCTTGCCTGTTTGGGAGGCAGGATGGTACAAGGAAGCTAACTGTGCATTTACAAGCCCTGGGTTCAATCATAGAAGTGGGAGGAAGATCCATATGTACAAAAATATTTATTGCAGCTCTCTTTGTGGTGGCAAAAAACTGGAAATTAAGGGGATGCCCATCAACTGGGGAATGGCTGAACAAGTTGTGATATATATGAATGTAATGGAATACTATTGTGTTATAAGAAATGGGAAGGAGATGAATTTCATGGTTACCTGGAGGGGCTTATACAAACTGATGCTAAGTGAGAAGAGCAGAACCAGGAGAAATCTGTACACAATCACAGACACATCGTTATGTGTAACGACCAACTTTGATAAACTGGACTCTTCTCAGCAATGCAAGGTTATAAGACAACTCTACAAGTCTCAGGATGGAAGGAGATGTCTACATTCAGAGAAAGATCTAGAAAGACGAGAGTTTAAATGGAGACTGAAGCAGGCTACACGCTCTCTTTCTTTTTCATGTTTGGTTTTATCTCTTTTTGCCATTGTTCATTCCATCCATTACAAACCTTCTTTACAGCCAGACTAATGTCCAATGTGAAAGTATTTGCAGATCCTATACTTGATTGTATGCCAATCATCGAGTTATTCTGTTTCTGTTTTTGTTTTTTTACTGGACCCGTAATTTCATTACTATGGGAAACTCCCGCAGAGGAAAGCCCTTTCACCGAAGAATGTTGGTGATGATGCCACAATTTATTACCCAAGCTAGTTGCCTGGAGCATTGAGAGTCCAAGTGACTCAGCCAGAGTCACACAATTAGTGCGCGTTAAAGGCAGCACTCAGACCCAAGTGTTCTTGACTCCAAGGCCAGCTCTTGGTCTATAACATCACCAGACAGCTCCTGCACGTGTCAGGTGTTTACTTAACAGCTGTCAAATGAGATTAACATCTTCTGGGGATCATAATGGCAGAAGCTTCTGCATGAGCTCTGTGTAATACAGGGAAGGCTGATAGATCCCGGCACCCTCATCAGCTCCGCGCAATGCTAACAGGATGGGCTCAGAACCCTGAAAGGATTTACTGAAGGCTGGCAGCAGACAGACCAACAGGCCAGGGATGACTGAGGAACCTTAGTGAGTAACCAGAGAGCCACAAATGCTTTTTGGCTCCAACAGGCCCAAGAGACAGCATTAGTCACAGTGAAAGGCTCTGTAACCAGGGCCTATAGGTGACAAACTGGGGGGGGTCAATCTTCCTTGGGCAGTCAGGGGCATGTGCCAGGCTTTTCTCCCCACCTCCAGACCAGAAACATCACCTTCTAGTACCTCCAATTCAACAACACAGATTATACACGGAGAGAAAGTTAGTTGGGGCCAGAGAGAAGGCCAGGTGCCACCTGTTCTTTCCAGAGACCGTACCAGAGAACTGCCACAGAGGACAGCAAAGGCAGAGACCTTAATATGAGCCCTCCAGTAAGTTCCATAGCTATTGGCCCCAAACAAAGTGGCCCAGCTGACCTCGAAGGAAGTGAATTCTCAGCTCATTTCTTCCCTAAGCCGTGACTGCATCATAGGATCACACACAGGAAAAACCTTAGAGACCACTTGGTCTAACTCCTTCATTTTTTAGATAAAGAAAGGCTAGAGGAGTGACCTGCCCAAGGTCATAGAGGTACCAAGTGTCAATGGTAGGATTTGAACCTGGTTCTCTGAGTCTAAAGCCTTGGCTCTTTCCATTATACAAAGCTACTTCTATCTAGTTGTATCTGTATGTATGATAGAGGGACTGTCTGGTGACTATGGCCATATCTATCATGAGAGCTGAAAATAAGGCACAAGTGTTTTTTAGAGCTGGATTTTTGACCTCTTAAGTATATCAAAGGCTTGTGCAGCTTAGTTCAGAATCAGATTGCTGGGCTCTTGTCCTGTTCTACTGAAAGTACTAAAATAAATGCTTCTTTCTGTCCTCCAGTTGTCCCTTCCCCACCTCTGGTCCCCATCTCACCTTCACCCCTACTCTACTCTCAGCCAAGTAAATCTACCCATCCATCTATCCATCCATCCATCCATCTCACCTAGCTCTTATTCCTGCCTATGAGCCCACATAAAATGCCTCTTTCACAGACCAGAAGGCCCTACAATCCTGTTAACAAGATTTTTAGATGAGTCTAATGCTCCCTACTACTACTCCCTACTCTTGGGGAAGCCCTGTGAGTCTAGCTGGAGGCTGAAGTCTCCTACAAAATCCAGATTCTCATTGGAACATCAGAGAAATAGAAGAAAAGGATCTACAGCTAGAAAGAAACTGGACCAACTTCTTCCCACCCTTCATTTTACAGATGAGGAAACTGAGATCTGGAGAGAACTGTCTTATGAGACAGAGAGCTGGAAGGGCCCTCGAAGGCCCTCTAGTCTGACCTCCACATTTTGCAGATGGGGAAACTAAGACCCATATTTTCCCAAGATCCCACAGGTAGTGTCAAAGGTAAGATCTGAACCCAAGTCCTCTGACTCCAGAGCCTGTGCCTTTCCCCAAAACCACTGTCTCTCCTGGGCTACTGTCCTGGTGCCTTCTTGTGCACAGGTGACAGAGCTGTCCTCCTGTTCGGGGAGGGGCTCACATCTAGGAGAGCAGGCCTTCTAGTCCTGTCATCTACCATCCAGGGCTGCGGTCACTCCAGTCTAGGGGAAGAGGAGGCAGGAGGAGATCCCTTGTCTAGCTTGTGGGCATACTGTATCACTTGCACCAGGGTGGCGTGGGGTTGGGCTGGCCTGGTCTTTCCCTGAAGCTGGTCCTTATCATTTGTTCCAAGAAGGGAGTCATGACAAGGATGAAGGTTTCTCTTTTGAGATCTGGACTCTCTGGCACTTGCTTCCCCAGTGAGTGTCTTTAAGGAGGCCTTTAATCAGAGAAGCCCAAAAACTGAGCATTGAAGGGATCTCAGCAGTCACCAGGGGTGGCAAATGCAAAGAGAAATGAGCCCACTAAGCTGTACATATGGGGAAGACCACACATTAGCATTACATACATCTTAGTGTTTTCATTCATGTTGTTAAACATTTCCTAATTACATTTTAATCTGGTTCAGGCTACACGGGTCCACAAGCTGTATATTTGACACCTCTAATCTAGACCAGTCCAGGCCCACAAGAATGCCCACTGCAGCATGCCCAACTGGTGAATTCACATCAGTTCTCTGCTTCAAGACCTCTAGGGAGGGGAACCCACCCCCTCCCGGGGCAGTCCATTCCACTGCTGGATATCTCTCCTTGTGAGGACATCCTGATATCAAATCCTATTCTGCTCATCCACCATTTCTATCATTCACTGCTCCTGCTTCTGCCCTTTGAGGTCAAGCAGAACAAAGCATAGCCTTCCTCCATTTAACAACCCCTCAAACATTTGAGGACGGTCACCATCATGTAGCTCTTCTAAGCCTTGTGTGATTTCTGGTTTGCTCCTAATCACCAGAGACCCTTCATCTTGTCCTTTCTTCCCAAAACACAGCACCCAGAACAGAACACCATATTCTCAATGTGGCCTGACTGGGAAACACCCCAACACAATCCCTGGCCTGGCTCTGGACACTCTGGATGACGGACCCAACAACATCAACAGGACCCAAGCTCACACCATAGCGGTTCAGCTGCTGCCTCATAGACTCTTATTGACCCACAAACCACGAGACCCCGTGGATCTTTTCCATAAACTGCTGTCTAGCAACATTATAGCTGTTGAGCCAGAAGGGCTCTCAGAAGCTACCTCATCTATCCCTCTCCTGGTTCAGAAGAGGAAACTAAGCCAGGAGAACAGGAATGACTTGTCCAAGACTACAGAGGTGGTAAGTGAAAGTGTGGGGATGGATTTGAACTCAGGTTCAGTGACTAAGTTCAGTACTCTTTCCACTGCACGGAACCAATCCACCTTCTCTGGAATTCAATAAGAATTTATGCTACAGAACTCATTAAGCTGTACACAATCGCTGCCTCAGTGATACTGCTTCTAAACATTTCACTTCGGTCTCCAAGAAGGTCAAAGACAGTGGCTGAAGTCTCCCTTGGCGGGTTGTCTCCCCATTAGACTGTGAGCTCCTTAAGGGCAGGAGCTGTCTTTTGCCTCTTTTTATATACCCAGAGCTTAGCCCAGTGCATGTTACATAGTGGACACTTAATAAATGTTGATTGATTGCTCAAATCATTCCTTTCTGTGGAAGCAAAGAATGAAAGGCTCTACACACTCAGCACATAAATGAAACATTATTGGCCATAAGAAATGCCGTCCATGAAAACAGTCAAACATCTGAATGGGAACTAATACATGCCAAAGCAGGAGAAGAACGTACACAGTGACCACAATAACAGAAAGGAAAGCAGTGCTGACTGTCATAAGAACACTGATTGCTGGAGAGACCAGTCGTGACTTCAGAAAACAGACGGTGAAGCATTCTTACTGCCTCTTGGCAGGAAGGTGGTGAACAGAATGAGGCTAATGTCAGACATGGTCAGCGTGGAGATTTGTTTTCTTAATGGGATTTCTTTGTTTCAAGAGAAATTGTTTTTTAAAGGGGGTGTGTGGAGTCAATGGGAAATGCCAATGATATGAAAAAGGAGAGTCACACACACACACACACACACACACACACATACAAACTGTTTCAAGGACTAATGGCTGAATGATCAAATCTCAAAGTTGGAAGGGACTTATAAAACATCCAGCCCAACTTCTCTCTCAGTGAAGGAGTTCCCCCTCTTTATAACATCCTTAGAAATGTAAATCCACCCAATGCTTCCAATACTTCCAGTGTCAAGAAGTGCACTACTTCACAAAATAGCCCATTTCATTTTTTAGATAACTCTAGTTATTACACAGTTCTTTATCTGGGGCCAAGGTCAGCCGTCCTGGTTGTAACCCTATAGCCTCATCCTCTGGAGCTGTAGAGTTCATGGCTAGAGCCAGTTATCCATCCAGTCCCAAGCACCATCAACTCAGACATGATGGAAAGGGCACACTCTCTGGGCTCCAAACTCAGAGATTATCAACTGGGTCTTGAGCTGCCACCTCCCTGAGAACATCCTCAGGACACTTCTAGGAATGGACAGGATGGTGAGGATTTCATCTTGTTCCCATGCAACTCAGATTCTTTCTGCAAGGCTGCCATGTTTGAAGACCCTTTTTTTTCACCATAGCTTGGAGATTATGAGGACTTGGCATCCATTAAAAATGTCACTCTTAAGTTTTTAGAGATAATCTGAGCAATTGTGGACAGCGATGGAATATGTGACGAGGACTGGATGCAGGGACATTTACTGGCTGAGTTTTAAGGGCATTCTGACGTCCATACTTGTCATGGAGGGCTTTCCCACCTGCCAGTTTAGACAAGATAGCCGACATCTATGATAATTACAATATTATTGTTGGAGTAATTGGAGTGTTATAGCTCCCAGTTATTTCGTACTTTCCTGATGCCAACTCTGGTGTGGCATGTGCAGTTATCCTCAGTGATTTTCAGGGAGCCCAAAGTCATACAATTACTAGCAGTTAAAAGAGGACTTAAATTTAGTCTTCTGATGCTGGGTTCAGTGCTCTTTCCAATATACTGACACCTTTCTTTAATGTCACCATTCTATGGGGGGCAGACATGGTCTAAGTGGGACTAGAGTCAGAGGGCTTGGGTTCAAATCCCACGTTGGGTACTTGCTAACTCTGTAACCTTGGGCCAAGAACTCAATCTCTCTGGGTCCCAGTTTTGCTATGTGTAGAGTGAGGAGTGGGAGAAGATGGCCTCTGATGCCCCTCCTAGCTCAAGTGCTACCATCTTCCCAGCTGAAACGCCTTCTCTTCACTCCTGTAATGTTCTAGTTGAGATCACCCTTCAAATCACCATTCACAACCATCACTTCCACAACATTTCCAGATGACTCGCCTGTCCTTGAACCTGGAGACACAATCCAGACCCAGCCTTCCCCTTAATGAGATTTCCTAACTGCCATACATACTGGGCTGGCTTACAGCTCTCTATCTGGTCTCCCTTTTTTAGATGATGAGGTCTTTGTGGGCAAAAACCACATCTGTTTTTATTGTATACCCAGTACCACACATTCTGTAGGTCAGATAGAGGAATACTTGATCATTCACCCTACATAAAAAAGACCAGTGATGCCAGGCTAGGGTGATATCACAGGCTAATCAATAATTCAGCAGGCTGACCAGATGGTGAGACAATTGTCCCCAGCCATTTGTACCCAGATGCAATAAGAGGACCAGCCTTGGGAAAACCAGTCTACACTTTGGACAAAACTGGCCAATCAGAACATGGCCTTTCATGGTTCCCTCAGGCCTTTCTAGAACAGAAGAGAGGCTGGTGGGAGAGAAATTTGGCTGCCTTCTCTTCATATCATGTTTGTCAGGAGATGGGCTGAGCTTCAAGGACGCTGTCCAAATGTTAGCACTGGGGAGGGGGAGAGAGAGAAGTATTCTTTTTTTTTCCCAGGGCAGGGGGTGGGGGGGCTCCTCTGCTTGAGGGAAAGGACTCAGCTGTGGTTGCAGTAGTAGACTGAGGCTACTGGACCAGGGATGAGGATAGTGGGGGTCTGAGCCTAAAAAAAGATGAATTAGGGGAAAAGGGGACACTTCTCACATGGGGGAAAAACTCAGGATGGGCCCACCAGAGCCCTAGTGAGCGTGCCTGGATTGCTCCAGGCTCCGTGTGCTCTTTATAAACAGCTTGGGATGGCAGATTTCAGGCTGGGCTCCTGACAGCTGAATAATTGATGAGCATATGATATGACCTTTGTCTGGGCCCCAACTGTCAGGCTGCTCCACAAGGGGTAGGAGACCCTGGGAATGAAATCCTTGAAGAAGCTGGTAACCAAGAAGCCTGCCTCTATCCCCAAGAAGAAGGAAGAAGAAATAAAGATCAAAGGGAGCCTGCCCTGTGAAACTCCATCCTTGTCCCTCCCTCCCCACCTATAAGGGCTAGATCAATAGACCTTCTGTGGACCCAGGGCTAAGCTGGAGCCATGTGTCACTGTCCCCAAGCCCTGGGGTGGTTCTGCTTAGGGACTGGATCAGGGCCTCTGATACAAAGGAGCCAACGCAGGCACCCTGGCCTTGGTCTTCTGTGGGTTCTACTAGCTGGCCTCTGAGCCCCCTTCCTGTTCTGGATCTCTTATCCCAAGTTACTTCAACTCTCTGAATCTAAGTTTCCTTATCTGTAGAACGGGGTGCTGGGTCAAGAGCCTTCTGAAGTCCTCTCTGGCTCTCAATCCAGAATCCTAGGGTCTCCACAAACAGACAAACTTGGTATTGCTTCTCCCTCCCCAGGCTCTCTATGGCCTCCAGTGCTCGACCCCTCTGGAGACCAAGGACACTACATCAGAGCAAACCTAAGCCTGTTCCTGGGCAGCTTGTTCAATGTATCTCCCCACAAACCTGGGACAGGAAGCCTTTAGAGCTAGGCCAGCCTCTCTGCACAGTGTTGGATGCATCTCTGCCTGCCCTTCTTCCCTGGCCTACAAAGCCCCCTGGCCATCTCTCCTCACATTCCATGAAGGCCTCCAGGATTGCTCCTGCTTGCCCTTGAGCTCCTGTCACAGGATGTATCTATACCTGTGTTTTTATTTAGACTTTAGATATAGATGTCATGTCCAGGGCATGGACTCTGCTTGCTGCTTCCTTGTTTCCCCCTCACGGCAGGTATTAAATGAATAACTAATAAAGGGGCTGGGGTGTGTGTCTATGTGGCAAGGAGCAGAGTGGCTCCTGTGCCAAACGGTCAACTCCACCCCATCTGTTGGCCAGACACTTGCCAGTCATTTATCTGGGGGACGGGATCAAGAGGCTATAAAAGCATCAGATGCTGGGTGCCCAATGTTTGCCCCCCATGCCCAGGGAGGGGGAACCTGCTGCCTGGCATTTTCTCAGGCTGAGCATATTCTAATCATCCTCAAAGGGCTGGGGGCCACCTTCATGCTGGTTTTCCCTGTAGGCCACTGGGGGATTAAGGTATGAACAGCCACTCCTACCCAGCCCTGCCTGGCCAGGGCACCTCACCTGCCCACGGGGTCACACAGATGACAGCCAGCTAAGGGCCCATAGAGGCTGAGGTCTGCCCCCCCATTTTTTATTGTCCACTTTGCCCTCATGCCCTCCCCTTTCTAGCACCCTCCCCTTCCTATTCCTGCAGGTGTCCCCAGGAGATAGGGATCATCTGCCCCTTTGTACAAGGGGCCGGTCCCACCCCTCCTCTGTAGTTTTCTAAAGCAGGGAGGGGGAGGGCAAAGGAAGCCAAGAAACAGTGGGCTGAGCCCTCGTAACCTGAGCCGACAGAAATTTGCCTGGACTATTCCATGGTGATCACTGCCCAACCCTGCCCTGGAATACTGACCTCAGGAACCTGGATTTAATCCTGGACAAAAATATCTGAGACAGCAGGACTTCCCTAAAAGCACCTCGCCCCTGGTACTGGGCCCCACTGACAATCAGCAATCCCACGGCATCCCTGTAGTCCAACAAAAAGACTGAGCAGCATGACCAGGCTAGGTCCTCACCAGCCCATGGATTCAGGCTGGTGGGGGGGTGGGTGTTGCAGAGACTCCCCCTCCAGGGTTCTACCTCACCCCGAGGGGATCAATACACAGGCATCATTAAGAGCCCCCAAAGTGACATGGGCCAGGGGCACAAAAGCTTCTGTTCTATCCAGGATGCCTATAATGGGAGCCAGGCAGGACCCTGGGATGAATGTTGTGCCAACACTGGGGCTGCCCCATAGACCCTGAGGGGAGCTGCCGGTTGGTCTTGGTGCTCAGATCCACATATGGCAATTAGCTTTCTGCTGGGGGCAGGGGAGGTTGCCCCAGCACTTCCGAAGGGACCAGAATCAATTATCGAAGGTGTCCAACACCTGCTCTGTGCTCAGAGCTGTTCTGGGGAGGGCAGAGTGGCACATACCTGCTCCCTGTCCATGGGGGTAAGTGTATCCCTCTACAGGCATAATCTGAGTTTCTCCAGGGGTTGAAAGTGGGAAAAGAAAAGGGACCTTAGAGTTTTTCAGGCTTTTCCAGGCAGGTTGTTTAAATGCCCCCAGACCTAGTACTGTTATCAATGTATAAATTCCCTCTTCTCCCCTTGGTCTGTCCCCGGTCATCTAATCTGCCTCCCCTTCCCCATGCCCCCCACCTCTATCTAGCCTCCGTCTTTCCAGGTTTAGAGTTTATAGCCTTTCCTATGAGCTGCACTAAAGGCTGCCCATCTCTACCTTGCTGTGCTCTCTGCCCACGCACCTGGATCAGGTGTGTTAGGCCCATGGGGAGTCCCCCTGACCCTTCCAAACCTGTTGGGTTTTACTGAGAGTTCTGGGACAGTCGGATGGCTTGGTTGGGAATCTCCATTTCCCCAGGCAAAAGAGGACTGTAACCCCCGGAGCTAGCCCTGATGGTGGCAGAGAGGATGCTATCTGAGTGGCACATGGGGCATCCCTTTTCTCAATATCCGGAGAGATTCTCGTCAGCAGACTAGGAAGCAGCTGGGAGAGCCCCCTTCCTTCCCACCAAGTCTCTGCCTCCCTCCCACATGCTGGAGCTGGGGCCCCGGGCGAGGCAGGGATCGGATCGACAATAAAGAAACTTTCACTGATCACTGGAGGTGGCTACCCAATGCAGGGGGGCTGGGAAGGGAGGGGACGGAAGGGTCGCTGGCTAGAGCCCCCGCAGCTCACTTACCATCTTGCTCACATCCATGACCGAGTCTGGAGTCGGGAGGCAGACCAGATTCCTGCTCCCCGCAAAGCTGCTACTCCTGGTTAGTTGGGTGCTGGCAGTGCCATGTTAGCGGGCACAGGGGCAGGGAGAGCCTGCCGTGGAGTGCGGAGCTCCCATGGAGCCGGACTGGCAGAGAGGAAGCAGGGGAGGGCGATGGGGATGGAGGGAGGGGGAGAGATTAAAAAGCTGGGAGCAGCAGCACACAGAAGGGGGGGGCGGCAGGATGGGGAAGAGGAGAATGGAGGGGAGGAGGGGGCCTGCGGCAGCTCCGGAAAGCAATCCCCCCCACGCCTGCCCTCCACCTGAGAGAGGAAATCTCCAAATCAGCTGGAGCCAGCCTGGGAGGGGAGCGAGGAAGGGGGAGAGGGAAGCAGGGATCGGCAGCTCGGGTGGCTGCGGCGGCGGGCTGGGGCGCCCCAGCAGCAGCAGCCGCAGCCTCGGCCGCACAGCCCCAAGTGTGTGATTTGAATAACAAAAGGTCTCTTCTCCGGAGGATGGGGCAGCTATGGAGAGATGAGCCAGTGGTGGGAGAGCCCAGCCCAGGCAGCCAGAGCCTGCGTGTGTGTGTGTGTGTGTGTGTGTATGTGTGTGAGAGTGAGAGAGAGAGTGTGTGTGAGTGTGTGAGTGTGTGTGTGTGTGTGTGTGTGTGTGTGTGTGTGTGTGGCAGGCAGCAGCGGTGGGGGGAAGAGGGAAGGGGAAGGGGGAAGGGGAGGGGAGCTGTATGACAATCAGCCTGACTCAGGAAGTGGAGGCAGGGCTAGCTGAAATAGGGGAAGGGGATGCTCTGAGATGCCCCTCATCACCATCACCAGGGCCCCCAGTTCTCTTCAGGGAGGCTGCAGGGGAGTGGGCAGGACGTCCCAAGCCCCTCCTGGGCTGGGATAGACAATGAATGAATTCACCACTAGGCTTTTCTGGGAGGTGAAGCCCAGGCTGCCGGGGGAGGAGGAAGTGAGACAAGTGCTGCCCCCTCCCCCCAAGTCCCCACCACACACTCACTCATGCACACACACACACAGAGTGCTAGGGAAAGCTACTGAGGCCATCAGGTGGTGAGTTGGAGGCAGCCCTTCCTGGAAATGAGCAGCAAAGGGCACTGGCTGGGCAGCCAGAGCATCTGTCACTATGACTGTGGCAAAGTCATTTCACCTCTAGGCCTGTTTCCTAACCTGTACACTGAGGGTCTCTGAGGCCCATTCCAGTTCTAAAACTATAATGCCACCACCATTTAATCAGTTCTCATAAGTAAGTGATTGCTACGAGTGAAGACGAGCTACAAAGGAAAGAACAAAGGTCTCTGCCCTCAAGGAGCTTCCCATCTACTGCGAGAGAAAGAACCAGCAAAGGTGTAGAGACTGGCATCAGAGCCCTGTGTGCATAGACACACGCACATGGGTGTGTGGGGGTACAAAGGCTCCAAAGCCACGGGAGGGGGGCTGGGGTGCACTGGCCTCAGGCGGCGGTTCTCAACCTGTGGGTCGAGACTCCTTTGGGGGTCGAACGATCCTTTCACAGGGGTCGCTAAGACCATCAGAAAATACATATTTCCGAGGTCTTAGGAATGGAGACACCGCTCCTCTATCCCTCTCCAGGCGGGTCCCCCACATGCAGATAGGCCCACATATGAGTATTAAAGGGTCAGGGCATTAGGAAGGTTGAGAACCACAGATCTAGGGGATCAGGAAAAATCTCTTGGAGAAGGTACCACTAGAGCGGAGGCTCGAAGGAAACCTGGGATTCTGAGAGGTGGAAATGAGGAGGCAGAGGGTTCAAGGCACAGAGCACAGCCAGTGCAAATATGGTGGTGGGAAACAGGAAGGCCGGATAAGGAGGTGGGCCCAGGTGAAGGGTCCAAAGCCTAGAGGTGGGAGGCCCAAGTCTGAGCTCGTCCTCTCTGGGACTGGAGCCTCAGAAGAAAGTTCGGAGACTCCTGGTCCCAGGCTTTCCCCATTAGGTGCCTCAGTCTGCTCCCTCTGAATTCAGTTCACCAAGCATACATTAAACACCTGCTGTGTGCTGGGATTGAGGCACTGTAGTATAATGCGGAGAGAAATAGCCTCAGATTTTGGAAGAATTGGGTCTAGTTTCCTGTCTCTAGCACAGACCAGCTGTGTGACCTTGGTCAAGTCACCTTCTTAGTCACCCCCTTGAGGAATTTCTTAATCAGCAGTTCTATATAGTAACGAAGTCACAGACCCCTCCAGACCATAAGAAAGGACCAATGTGCCAGGCAGTGCCAGGTGCACCTTGAGGGAGAGGCTCTTTCCTCTCTCATCTCAGCAGGGTGCCTGGCACAGGGGAGGGACTGGATGCAAATCTGCTGGATTCGGGTGCACTGGAGTGAGGGTCACAATCCAGAGCTCCAAGAGAAGAGACCAGACACAGACTTGGGGCACCAGCGGAGAGATCTGGGCAAAAGCAGTGTTAAGGACAGAGCTCTTGAAGATGCCTCTGAAAGCCAAGCTCTCCTGATGGGAAAATAAATCTCCAATGTAGTAATGGCGGCTCTACCTGAAGCCGGGGGGGGGGGGCGGTTGCAGAGTGGGGCCCAGAGGCCACACTGCTTCTGGGGGGCACTCAAAGGGGAGGACACGTCACCAATAGGACCCCAGAGGCACAGGGACACCCCCACTCCCCACTCAGGTGTCCCAGCTTTAACAAATGCTCTCATATTAAGCAAGGGTAGAACTTCAGGCTGAGATCCCAGGCTCTGCTTTGTGGGGAGAAGACCCAATGCCTTCAATGGCAAAGCCACTGCCTTGTATCCCTGGACAGGACTCGGGGAATAAGTCAAAGGGTATAAACTGTATGTCAGGAATGCAGGACACCATTGGGAAATTCTGGGTCCTTCACACTTTGCTCTCACCTGAGCAAGGGCTCAGGAGAGCCTTTGAAGGGCTGTGAGGTCAGGACTTCAGCCTCTCCATGGGGCTTACAGCACTGCCAGGTCACTGATATCCCCATATCCCAGCATTCTTTCTTAGCTCCCTCCCTTGTCTCAGGATCGAAGGGTCGGAGACTTACAATAGAGAGAGAGATCTCTGAGGCTATCTCACCAACCCCCTCAATTTAGCAAAGAGGAAACAGGTCTATAGAACAGAAATGACTTGGCCAGCATCACTGGGGTCATAACCGGTAGGATTTGAACCCAGATCTGATTCTCTACTCAGTGCAGTTTCCTGCTGTACTATCCTCCCTTTCAATTCTCCATTCATCCCAGCCTACCCTCAGGAACGTCCTAAATACCAGATGGAAGAATGAGGAATTTTCACTTTTGTCTTTGCACCCCCATGGCCAGGCACATAGTAGGAGCTTAATAAAGGCTTGTTGAGTGATGGATCAAACATCAGTATTCTCCTTTATACCCTAGCCTGGCCCAAGGCATAAGAGGTTGACTTGACCAAGTCTGTGTCAGAGACAGGAAGCTAGACCCAATTCTTCCCCAAGTCTCTCTGCATTATTCCACAAGGCCTCTCTCCTGGCACACAGTAGGTGCTTAATGCATGCTTAGTGAACTGAACTGAATTCATAGAGTGCAGAATGAAGCACAAAGGGGCAAAGGCCTGGGACCAAGAGTTTCAATTCTTTCTCTCTTCCCACCCCCAAGAGAAATTCAAACAAGCGGCCAAAGTCAGCCCTAAGAGGGAAGGCATCAGGCTGGACTTGGGAGAGAGGCCTCTATTCTTGTTAGACCTCTGCAAGTCCTTCCCCTTGGCTCCGTGTTTCCATCAAATGGCGGGTGTAATGTGCAGAGAGTCCACCCTGCTGTCTGGAGAAAGATGTCACCTTCTACCCTCAACAAGCAGAGAGGGCTGAGGAGCTTTGGGGGAGTCACTTCCAAAGATGGTTTCCCTTGGTTTTGAGACCCAGCCAAGGCCATTGTCCTTCCCCTTCCCTCCATGGTTGGACCTCACTCCTTCCTAGCTTGAGGTCCAAGTCTGTTAGGTCAGCAGAAGGCAGACCAAGAAGGATCAGAGAGTTTACTACAGATACAGGCATCCCCCAGCCGAACATCTGGAAATGGATCATTCATTCCATCAACCAATGAGCATTTATAAACACCTTTGTGCTCCCCTAAATATGACAAGTCAGATAAGCCTAATAGGACTGCTGCCTGTTCACAGGATCCCTGAATTTCAGGGTTGAGGGGGGCTCAGAGTCACCTACCCCCACCCACCTGCCCAAAAAGTCTCTGGCTATAACACAGATAAGAGAATACTGAAGCTCCCCTGGAAGAGCTCAGAGGAAGGGGCCTGAGTGCTTCTGGACAGTCTGAATGTCCAGTGTGGCCTCTTTGTAACTCTGACCATTGCTAGTCTGCCCTCTTGGACTATGCAGAACAAGGCCAAGAGTCCACCAAACACCTGAAGACAGCTCTCATGTCCCAGCATACATGAAGCTTTTTCTTTAGGCGACCCCTGCCTAGCTCCTTCCTCCAAGAAGGCACCAAGACTAAAAGCAAAGCTTTCTACTCACTAGGGATCACAGACCTGAGCTAGAAGGGCCCTCAAAGCCTACTAGTCCAACCTGACCTTTTTATAGACGGAGCAACTGAGGACCACGGCCAAATGACCTGGGTTTGAATCCCAGTCCTGCTACTTCCCAGCAGTCCCTACCACCGTGGGCATCCGTGGGCCTCAGTCTCCTCACATGTAGAATGAGGAGCTTGGACTAGAGGGCCTCCAATAGCCCTTCCAACTCTCCTAAGGTCATCTAGGTGGGAAGGTGGCAGAGAAGCATTCCAATCCAGGGCCTCATCACACCCTCACTGGATCAGTGCTTGAAGTAGGAAAGGCACTGAGTCTCATTACAATGGTATTTGCTGACATTAATGTGGGTCTGGCTTTAGCCACGCCCTGGTGACTTTTACTGAGAATGTGCCCCTAGCCCTAAATGAGCCCCCTCCCAACTGGGAAGTCCTAGTACTGTGGACTATAAGCCAAGAAATTAAGGACTATTATAACTATATAATAACTAATTAAGAACCAGGGACAGCTGGGTGGTGCAGTGGATAGAGCCCCGGGCCTAGAGTCAGGAAGACCCATCTTCCTGAGTTCAAATCTAGCCTCAGACATTTTACTAACTGTGTGACCCTAGGCAAGTCACTCAATCCTGTTTGCCTCAGTGTCCTCATCTGTCAAATGAGCTGCAGAAGGAAATGGCAAACCACTCCAGTGTCTTTGCCAAGAAAACCCCAGATGGGGTCACAGAGAATTGGACACAATTGAAACAACTAAACACAAAAAGGGACACTGAGAAAGGCAATTAGTTTTCTCATCCTTAAAATGGGTACATCAATTCTTACCTAGATCCCAAGGCTTGGGTGCCAATTAAATGAGATTACAGATTAAAGAGCTGATTCTACCCAAGGACAGTGGATGCACCCGAGCCCTGAGATAATTATAAATGCTTCACATCCTAGGCTGACTTCCCTGTGCTCCTCTCCATTCAGGGCTGAAACTTTTCAGAGCCAGGGAGATGAAATTTCAGACATTCTCTTTCAGGGTTTATCTGGGTCCTCAGAGGGAAGAAAAACATGGGGAATCATATCCCCCTCCCCTGCTTCTCTCTACCAGGCTTTGCAGCTGGCAACGGCCCCTCCCAGACTCCTCCCAAACAGACACACATCCCGGGGATGTCCAGGTTCATTGGGGGCTGGGGAGACCTGACTTCGAGGGTCTGTAGCTCATAAGGAAGAGGGAATCGAGGGGGAAAAAGTGACCTTTGGCTTTGATTTCCCCCCCCCCCCCAGCCATAAATCGACCCCTCCTGGGCCTCCAGCTTCTCATGGCCAGGCACTGGACATGGACAAGGAGGTGGTGATCCGGGCCTTACCCACAGGGCCATGTTCATCAGATGCAGGCAAGGGCTGAAAGATTATTAAAGAAATAAATCTTCAGTAAGAGGACCCTGGGCAATGCAATCTGTGATGAGCATACTCAGTGGAGTGAGTGTGAGTGTGTGTGTGGGTGTGAGTGTGTGTGTGTGAGCACACATGCGCACAGCTTTGGCCCCATGCTGCTCCCAATGCCTGTCTCCCCTTCTCCACTCTCCTCTAGTGGGGATCCCAGACACCAAAGCCTTGCTGCTAATGCAAATGTAAGGAAATCCAGCTTCCTTTATTATATTAGTTACTCACATACGTGCCAACAGACCTTCTGATAAAATGGAAGCTTCTTGAGGGCCGGGACCTTTGGGATTTTTTTTTTTTGGTCATTCATAGAATTACAGAGTGGAGAGGGGCCTCAGTGGTCCAATCCATGCCTGTCCCAGAGGAATCTCTCTCAGTCACCCAGCCCTCTATCATTCAG
Source organism: Pseudocheirus occidentalis (assembly GCA_028646575.1). Classification (NCBI taxonomy): domain Eukaryota; kingdom Metazoa; phylum Chordata; class Mammalia; order Diprotodontia; family Pseudocheiridae; genus Pseudocheirus; species Pseudocheirus occidentalis. The sequence goes on from CM053593.1 coordinate 374,834,927, forward strand.
ACAAAAAATATTTAAGTCAGTCAATACCTATTTATTAGGAACCTACTATGGGCAAGGCGCTGGATAGCCCACCTCACCTATGAGAAATCCCCCTCACCACCACCATACCCTGTGTCCCTAGCACTTCGCACACAGTAGGCACTCATACGCTTGTTATGGGTTATCAGCAAACATGATGTAATTTTTAATAATCACAGATATTTCTGTAATGCATGTCCTTGTGATGTCAGGAGGAAACAAGGAAGAAAGAGCCTGGCAGGCCCTGCTGGTGCTAGACCTCAGAACTGGGGCTGTGGTGACACGGATCCAGCCTGCCCAATAAAGGGTGGCAGGAGAACGTGAGGCCCTCGAGTCTGAGGGCTCTAATGGTGTTTTCTATTCTGAGTGTAAGTAAGGGAAAGGAAGCCCAGAGCTGACTTACAGGGAGCCTTTGCCAATAGTCGGACAGAGGGATGGCATGGTGTGGAGGGTCCGTCTGAATTAGGGACAGGCCTCAAGCACAGGGTCTCTCCAAGGAGGGCAGTTCTACAGATTTCTGGCATTGTAATTAGGCTCAGACACACCTAGCGAGGCCTAGTGGAGGAGCTCAGGGGACTTAGTGGTCAGAAAGTAATTAGTGAGTTAGTGAGTAATTTAGCTAGTACGGAAGAATGACTGGGGACTGATTTGACAGCTGAATCATGTATTTCTTCAAACTGCATCTGAAGAACCTGAAAAGTTCATTCCTTTAAGTAATTTTAATATTTGTCCTGAGATCTTATTTATATTTACTTATTTAATAAAGCCTTTTTTTTTTTTTTTTACAAATAAGACAAAAGCCAGCCATAGTATTCCTGATCCAATAATGAAACATTTCAATTGTGCGGGTCAAACATGAATAAATGTGACTTCATAGAAAAAACGCAAACCAAACAATTCTGGAAAGGTGGATCTAGTTCTAGAGCTGGAAGAGCCCTCAGAAACGCCTGGTCTGGCTGAACCCCTCACTTGGAGTAGAAGAAATGGAGAATGAAGAGTTCTTCGGGCCTCCCTCAGGGTCCCAAGGGCAGCAAGCTGTCGAGGGGAGGTCTGACCTGGGCCAGGGGTGACGGCCAAAGTGTGCAAGGACGGGATGCCACAAAGGGCAGGGGTCGCAGCAGAGAGAAGATCCTAGAGTCCGGATGCCCCGTGGCTCCCTGTGGCCGCCAGGATCCAGACACCTTGTGTGGCACCTCACAACGTGGCGGCAGCCTCCTTTTCTAAGGACACAGAAGATTCATGCACAAGAGGCCTCGCTGGGACCCCTAAGCTATAGCACCTTTCCACCCAATTCCTTTGCAATCTTTTTTTGGGGGGCAGGGGAGAGACTAGACTTATGATTTCATTGGTACAGGGCAATTCCTCAGATCCCATCCTCTACAAGGGGCCTCTTCTGCAGGGTGATACCACTTCTATTTAGACCCTACACATATCAGATGGATTTGCATGTTATCTCCCTCCCCTCCCCCCCTTAGAATATGAACCCCCGGAGGGCAGGGGCTCTCTGGCTCTCTCTCTCCTTTCTCTTTCTCTCTCCTTCTCTTTCCCCCTCCCTCTCTCCCTCCACATAGCTATATCTATTTCCATATCTATATATAGCTTTGCCTTTCTATCTTGAATATATAATCTTACGCACATGCCTGGGACCCTCCTGTGACTACTTACAGTATGGCCAGAAGTGGACAAGACACATCAGATATGGCCTGATCGAGGCAGAATTCAGTGGGGCCACTGCCGTACTAGTCCTAGACACTGCATCTTCTCAAGCCAGCCTAAGGGTGTGTTGACTTTTGGGACTCCCACAATTCTGTACAGATTTTGGATTGTCTTCTCTGTGTCCATGTTGCTTCTCTCCCCACTCCCTGCCCCCAGTAGAATATAAGCTCCTTGAGGGCAAAACCAGTTTTCACTCCTGTCCGTGTATCCCCAGTACCAAGTATGGTACCTGGCACACAAGTTGGTGCTTAATAAATGCTTGAGTAATGAATTTTGCAAAGGAATCTCTTGGGCATGAAGATCTTCCTTTGAGGTGGGGTCACTGGGACAATCCATGCTCCTACGAGAGAAGGCTTCCTTGCCCCAAAGCTTCCAGCCTCCCTTGCTTTACTAGGCTGTGAGCACTCGGCCGATATGTGGAGACACCTCTCAGTGCCATACATAGTGAACATCGGCTAAACTCAATGGGGAATCCTCCCCAAAGAACCCAATCTCCAAATCTTATCATGGAAGACAATAGAAAACAGGATTCAACATGCAGAAGCTTGTTTCATAGGAAACTTTGCAGGAACAGACCTGTTCGGTATATCAAGAGATGCCTGCTCACAAACTAAACCCACAGAACCTCAGCATGTTAGACCTGGAAGGGGGGCACAAAAAAGAACTGGGTCCATTCTGAGACGGAAGAGAAAGGTATGGCCTCTTCTCTGGGGACTGTGAACATAGACGCTTTAGTCCATGCAGCAAGGAGTCCAGTTGGTCAGGATCTAGAATCGCCACCTTGCACAGATGGAGGGGATCTTGGGTCATCCAGCCCAACCTGCCCCAGAGCAGAAATCCCTTCCAAAAATTCAGGATTAGTGCCCATCCAGCCTCTGCCTGAAGATTGCCAATATAATCTCCCCCTGCCTGTGGAAGCCCAGTCCCCTTTGGGAGCTCTCTGAGGGTGAGCAAGCTTTTTCTGCCATGGGACTAAAACCTGCCTCTCTGCATGTTCCACCCATGGCTCTGGACCTTGCTGTGTCCTCTGGGACTAAACACTAGAAGCTCAATCTCTTCTCTACATGACAGGTCCTCAGATACTTCAAGATAACTCTCCTGTGCCCCTGAGGCTTCTCCAGGATAAATATCTCTGGCTCCTTCAAATGATCTTCTTGTGTCCCCTAATTATCCATTCTACATCATCCTGGTCACTCTCTTCTGGGTGTTTTCCAGTCTTGCTGAAAATGCGGCACCCAGAATTGAACACAAAACTCCATGTGTGACCTGAGACAGGTGGCAGAGGACAGAAAGTTTACTGCTCTCTTGTTTGGGACACTCTGACCTACTGAGTAGTTTTTTGGCTTGTCATTTTAAGCTACTGACTCATATGGAGTTGGCAGTCCATGTAACTTCTGAATGGGACTACTGAAGAATATACATGTTTTTCAGCACCACATGGACCTTTTAAAAAACTGATCATGTATTATGAAACAGAGAAATTGGAGAGTCATGTAAAAAGGGAGAAATAGCAAACATACCCATTACAGATCATAATACAATAAACATAGTAATTAATTCTGGAAATCTGCATTCCATGGAAAGGTGGGTGAACCTCAGGACTCCTGTTACCCAAGGTAGTATATAACTTTCCATCATTAGAAAGGCAGCTCCTTTCTCTGTGGCCAGTTAGGACATACAATTAATTAAATTAAAGCACAGACCTGGATATTCATTCCATGGGAGCTAGCTCATTTCACCACATTCCCCTGCCCCAGGCTGCACTAGGGTCATCTTGCAAAAGCATGATTGGCTGAGAGAGGGATGGGACAAGAGAATTTCAATGCTTCAGGACAACTAATTCCAACTACCAAGGAAAAGACTCTGAGGGGATGTCTCAATGGCACTGAATTGGGAGTGTTCTTCATGTTGTCCAAAGGGCAGAACACAAGATAGTAGATGCCTTAACTACAAAGGACATTCAGCTCCTAGACTTGCCAGGGACTCTGAGTAGAGAGAACCAATCTATTGTGCCATACAAAGAGCTCTAGCTGGGATGGATAAGGACCTGAGGAAATCCTGGGGACACAACAGGAGAGGTCATGAAAAGAGGGCTGGTGGAGTGAAGAGTTTTAGTTTGGGGGTCAGAAGAACTGGGCCATAGGCTCCTAGCTCTAGAGACGGATGAGGCCTCTGGGGCTCCCTCATCCGATCTCCTCCTCTTACAGATGAAGAAAGTGGGGGCCAGGGAAGTGAGTAACTTGCTCAAGGTCATACCACTCAACTGTTGGAAGCAGAGAACTCAGGTCTTTTGGTCCTATCTTTTCCAGAAACTAGGCTGTGATTTTAGGTGAGTCACATCATGCATCCAGCTCTGAAATGCTCTGATTCTAAAAAGCACACTGCAGTGGGAAAGGTACTGGATGGAGAGAGAGAAAACCTGCTCTATGTCAGCCAAATATAATTCACAGAAAATCTGTGGGATCGGGGTCCCCCCCCACCCTCTCCTGGGGAGGCCTCCTGAGAGGAAAGGTCATGGTAAACCCTGGGAAGCTTTGGGTGGGCAGCGCACCAGGAGTCAGCGGGCCTGGGCTGGAATCCTGGCTCTGATTGTCACAGCCTCTATGACAGTTCCTCAGTTTCTTCCTCTGTCAGATAAGATGGCTTTATTAGACAATCTCTGAGGTTCCTTCCTGCTCTAAGTCCTGTGAGCCTTTGATTTCAGGAAGAGAGTTCCACAGGGAGACAGGAGACAGAGTCATCATCTATCCCATTACAAGACCCAGGGTGGTCTAACTGGCTCCCACCAGACAGGAGAGATGCACATCTTTGGGCTGGGATATTCATTGGGGGAGAGGGATAGAGGGAAAGGAGAGAAGGGCAGTCGTTGGTGTGGAAGGAAGCTGGCTTAGAGGAGAACTTCCATAAAGAGAGGTAGTATAGCACAATGAAAAGAATGGTAGATTTGGAGTCACAAGACCTGGGTTAAAATCCTGCCCCAGTCACTCATGTGAAGACCTTTGTGGACTTCACTTTCTTTATCCATAAAGTGGGAAGAGAGTTGGGCTAGATGCCTCAGGGGTCTCTTCCAGCCTGACATGGCAGCCCTGGCCCCAGGGCCAGGAAGTCCTGCTCCTGAGCCAGTATGGGCCATGTGAGCCTGGACAAGTCATCTAACTCTCAGGGGTTAAGACACTTCTTTGAGGCCATAAATTGGAGAGTGAATGCCTACCTTTCTCTGGAGAGCAAGTTAGAGTGCCTTTGCCAATGAAAGCACAGGCCCCCTTCCTGTCCCTTGGGGATGCACTGGGTTGGTCTTTCAGGAATGAACCTAGGGTTCCTAAGTCTGTATCTGGACCAGGTGCCCCAGGCCGCTTTTGCTCTGCCTCCAAAGTAAAGCCAGGAATACTCCACCCTGGAGGCTTTAGAGCACAGTAAAGTCCAATCACCACATCTTCCAGCAGCATCTTCTTTATCTGGAGGTTGAGTGAGACAAACAGTTCTTATGTCTCCCACTGGCCTATTGCACAGACTCGTGTGGCTGGCCAGGTCTGTGATCACCTTGGTGGGTGAGCCAGAAACACACGGCAGGACCTCGGTGGCCTTGGCTGGGGGAGCCTGTTCAGCGGGTGGCATGGGGCTCGGGGCTAGTAGTGACAGCTGCCATTGAAGAAAGAGGGCAGGCCTGGGGTGTAGCAGGACAAGGAGCAAACTGTGATAGGGCCAGCAAGCATTAGCTCAGGAAACAGAGACCAGGAGAGGTGAGGTGACTTATTGACATCACACAGCTAGTAAGTGTCTGAGGTGGGATCTGAACCTAGGCCTCTGAGTCTAGGGTTGTATGCCAGGTTGGCTCAGAGAACAATCCTGACTTTGGGGCTCCTTCCAGCATTCAATCAGGCCTTCCTCGACGACTAGATCCCCTAGCCTCTTCCCCCTACAGTCTCTTGATTTGGGCCATCAACATGGTCTGTGCCCAGCAGGTGGGGATCAGCACAGACTGTCTGGTGCTCAGTGGGCGTATGTAGATTTTCCTTCCCCAGAATCATGGAAGATCCTTCTCAGGTTTCCCCCTTGTTCTCCTTACTTATACTCACCTCAATTCACTGCTTCTCTGTTTCACCCCCACCCCCACCCCCACTGCAGCACGAATTCCCCCAGGGCCTGGGGCTATGGTGAAAGTCCCCCTGGGACAAGTACTTTAGGAGCTGCCCTTTAAGGGCTCAGAGTGCATTAGCCCAGATTGCTGGGGACAGAAAGAGCCCTCTGGCAGGGGCCTGGGGCTACTGGAAAATGAATGGCCAAGAAGCTGAACCTGGCACTTAGTAGGGGCAGCTTTGTATACATATGTCCTCATGAGCCTCGAGGGGAGGGGCAGCAGGGCTTGGATTTGCCTTCCTATTGTGTGGGAGGAGAAATGGAAGGGCTCCGAGGTCCGTTCCTGACTTTAGCACAGGGACAGAGCTCTTCTCTATCCACAGAGGGAGCGAGGCTGGCTTCCTGAAAGGCCCTGGGTTCAGATTCAGCCTTGGACACTGACAAGCTCTGTGACCTTGGGACAGGTTGCTTCACCTCTGGGTGGCCTCTGGGGATTAGCCTTTCCTGCTCTAGATCTTAGGCCCGTGAATCCTAGAGGTGAATGGGTTCCCCCAAAAGTCTGGGCCAGTTGTCCCTGGGAGGCAGAGCTCTACAGTGGGAAGGATAGTGGCCAGAGCTCAAGTCCCCCTTCCGGCCTGGGTGTCCTCTCCAGCCGTGGTCTGCTTCTTTGTAAAAGCTAGGACCTCTCAGGTCCCTTCCAGCTCTGACTGTGTGATTCTAATTTAGTTAAACTCTCTGAGCCTCTGTTTCCTGATCTGTAAAGTGATGACCTCTGATGGCCCTTCCAGCTGAGCCCAAGGACAGAGACAGCCTTGGCTGTCTCTTTCTCTGGCCAGCTGACTCCTTGGTAAAATGGGGCTTGCGATGGAGGATTCCTCCAGTCCTAAAAGTCTCATTTGAGTTTCAGTCATAAGTGACCAGTTTCTGGGGGAGGGCCCTCCAGGTCCTGTAGTCTGTCCCAAGGAAAGGATGCCCAAATAAGGAGACATGGGTGAGCCAATATGGCAGTGACCCAAGGTGGGGGCGATGGGTGTGGGACACAGAACAGATGTCCCAGCAGCTGTTCTCAGGCCCTGGACAAGGCCATAGAAGTGCCATAACTGTGTGGGGACCACAGGCGTGCTTGTCCCTCTGAGGCCGTTTGGCTGGATGATCCCAGGGGGCCAATCGTCCCTTGTCATGGGACCTTCCTGTTTGTGGTTAATGATGGGGTTGGGGGGGGGGGCAGGATGGAGAAAGCAGAGAGAACAGCAGAGCCCTGAGTCCCAGGAATTCGTCCTCCCTCTTGTGCAGGGACAAGTGTAACCTAATGGAAAAAGCCGGAGGCCTGGAACCAGTTACCTGGCATTGAAGCTGAGCTCGCCCAGTAGCAGGCTGTGTAACTGAATAAAGTAATAATGACAATGGCCATTGCTACAGCGCTGCAGAGTTCACAACTCACCTTACGTGAATGATCTCAACAACCTGGAGGACATCTCATTTTACTGATGAGGAAACTGGGACTTGTCCAGGGTCACACACTGAGTAAGAGGCTAAGGCAGGATTTGAATCCAGATCTTCTTGACCCTGGGCCTATTGCTCTATCTGCTCTTAATGTGCTGAAAGCTCTTTACTGCCCCTTTGGGCCTCAGTCTCCCCATCTGTAAGAGGGGCATAATAGTGCCAGCCTGCCTAGCTAGCAAGGGTCCTGGGAAGATGGAATGATGTAAAAGATGTGAAAACATTTGGAATTAGGCAATCAGGGGCAGTGGAAAGAGACTGGGAGCCTGAGGTGACCTTGGCCAAGTCACCTGCCCTCTCTGGGCCCCAGTTTCCTCATGAGCAGGGACAGGGGGCCGGGTGAGCTGGCCTTTAGAAGCCCCCGGTGTCTGTAAGTGAGGGATGATTTAACAGCCACTTGCCAACAACACAAGAGACACAAATGCCAAGGATCCTTGAAGGCCCAACAGCACACAAAGCTGTGCCTGATGGATCGCTGCCATTGTACAAACGAGGGGCCTGAGGCAGCACTGCCCCTGCCCATGAGTCTCTCTGGTCTGGCTCTGCTGGGACGATGAGATGCCAAGAGCACTCTGGGTGAGGGCTAAAGCGGGTCTGCTCGCCTGTGGCTTGGGGGCAAGCAGGGGCCAGAGTGGGGGAGCTGGATGGACCTCTGAGGCCAGAGAGTCCAACCCTCTCATTTGGCAGATACGAAAACTGAGACCCAGAGTTGATGACAGATTTGCCCAAGATGGTTCACTGGAAAATAGTCCTAGGATGGGAAGCACCTCAGAGGTCCATGTAAACGAAGGGACCTTGGGCAAGCCTCAAGGTCATAGAGTAAGTGTATGAAACAGCACTTGAACCCAGGACCCCCATACCTGCAAAGGTTTCAGGAAGGAGCTGGGCCCTGAGGGACAGCCAGAGGACTCTTCAGGTATAGAGAGTGGATGTGGTAGCTGGAGAAGCATGGGAGAAGTGAGGGGCTTGTGGGCATGTGAGCTGGGGAGGGCAATAAGGCCGGCCCAGTAGGTTGGAGTCAGAACTGCCGGAGATCTCACATCCATGGGAGCCATGAGGAGCCATGGAGATGGCATCTTGATCCCTGCAGAGCCCCAAGGCCCAAGGGCCCAGTTGTGGGCCATGGAGGCTCTGGGAGCCCCCTCCACCTCTCAGCTGGGAGGACAGGCAGTGGACATGATTCTACATGATTAGAGCATCACAGGAAGCCAGCTTGTGATGGATGGAGATTTAAGGCCTGAAGGGGAAGGGTGGGAGATGAGAGGGGGAAGAACGGGGGGAGTGGGGAAAGCATCCAAAAACCAGAAAGGATCCCAGGCTGTAATTATCGATCCCTGTTATTTTTAGAGGCTTGCTCACCCACACAGTCCTTCTGAGAGTCACAACACGGGCTCCGTGTGAAAGCTGCTGAGCATATGGGAGCTGCTCACCCAGCCTGGGTGGGAAGCCACTGGCCCAGCTGGCTTTTGGAGGCATTCGCTAACGTGTCCGGCACTGAGGCCACAGAGAGAAATAGGGCCTGCCCTCCAGAAGCTGACATTCTACTGGGGAAACCAAATGTGTAGAGAGAGAAGGACACAACAAATACTTATCAGGGGTTCTTCTTGGGGGGAGGGGGAGTTAGGAGGAGCCTCTGGCAGCACATGGCCCTTGAAGTGAGCCCTGATTCTAAGAGGTGGCGAGGTGGAGGGGAGGCATTCTGGGCAAGGGGGATGGACTGTCCAAAGGCACAGCGACGGGGAATGGAACGTTATACACAGTGGCAGCAAGGTGGATTTATAGTCAGGGAGACCTGAGCAGAATCTCTGCCTGATTCAGTTTTCTCATTTGTAAATTGGGGATAATGAATGGTACCTATCTCCCAGGATTGTTGAAAGAATAAGTGAAGATGCTAATATTTGTAAAAATACCTTTGCAAACCTTGAAGAGCTACAGAAATGCCAGCTGTTATTATTTTATCATGACTACTATAGGAGGCTGGTTTGGCCAGAGCATAGGGTGGGTGAGGAGGTGTGCTGTAGTTGGCCTGGAGACAGGGGCTAAAGCCAGACTGGGGAAGGCTTGTGGAGCCAAACAGGAGGCAGCTAGGACCCACAGAAAGCTCTTGAGCAGGGGAGTGGCACAGTCAGATAGTCGTGCAGAGGGCAGGCTGGCTAAGCAGAGAAGGGGCAGTCACCCTGGGAGGAGGCACTTAATTTTCACTCCAAGTCCCTCAGCAGCAGAGAACCAGAACCCAGATGGTACTTTCTGGATGCCATGTTTATCACATCCATTTCAGAAGGTCCTTCCAAAGCCAAAGGAGGAGAGGGCTTTGCTAGGCAGGGTGGCTTAATGCGGGGCAGGAAACCAAGAGAACTGAGCTGTTTTACCGACACTGTCACTAGCTCCCCACCAGAGGGTCTACTAGACCACCTCCAAGATCCCTATATTCTGACACTGAGTGAGTGATCACCTTGTACCATGGGCATGAACCTTAGCACATATGTGTATCCCAGCCTTCTGGCTGCTGGGTGCCCATTCAGCCCAGTCTGGCCATGAATTGGAGAAGGGAGAGGCAATGAATAATGCCCGAAGAGATGCTGGGATGGAGATAAAGGCACCCTGGGTCACGCCCAGAAGCTGACCCAGGCAGGAAGGAATGAAAAGAATGTGAAAGGAAAGAGATAAGTGCTTTTGGCCCATATGGTGGTGTGGAAAAAACCCCAAAGAAAACACATCTGGAAAGCCTGTTAAGGAGATAATATTGGGAAAGCCAAACTGAGGAGCCCAAACAGGCCACAGGTCATTTTGAGGAGGAGCTGCCAAGCCAAGCAGCCTCTTGCCAGGATCCTCGTGACCCAAGGGTGTGGGGGGAAGGCTGCGCCCTGGCAGATGTCAGAGGATCCTGGCTCCAGAGAGAAGACCCCCTCCCTTGTAGAGGTAGGGGCCAGGTCTTCCTTAGGACTCACCTACACATTACACTGCCTCTCGGGCACTCTAGTGCTGACTTGTACGGTGCCATCCGTATCCCTCATCTAACCATCAGGGCACCATCCACGCATTCGAGAGGCAAGGGTTAAGTGCCTAGTTTGTGCTGGGGCCTAGGAGGTAGGTCTACAAAGATGAAGCTGAAGGAATGATTATTGATTATCTCCTCTAATCTGCTGGCAGCCTCCAGAATGTCATTGGGACCCATGAAATCTGTGCTGGTCAGTGCTGTCGTGACCACTGAGCCACCCATGGTTCGGGAGCATTTGCCTTCCCTCTGGGGGAGGGGGGAATCAGTGGGAGGAAGGGAAGGGACGTCCCCAAGTCATCCAGTAATGGGGAGGGGCACTGGCTAGTTAGCCTGGCCTGAAGAAGTGAGAGGAAAGAGGGGATGAGTCTCCCTGTTGGCTCCCCACATTTCTGTGTTCCTATGAGTACAAAACTCTGGCAGGTGGGTGGCCCTGGAGTTGGCTCTGTCCATAAAGGCCAGAAGCCCCTCCTTTCCCAGCTAGTCCCTCCCTCCCTTCAAGCTAAGGGAAGAGTCATCCAAAGCACACACCCCTTGAGGCCCCTAGCAGAGATTTCCCAACTTTCAGGGAGGAGGAAAGAGAGGAAGAGTGTGTTCATGCTCCTCAAGCCCTGCTGGCTGAATTCTTTCGAGTCTGACTTTTGCTAAATCAGGTAACCACAAAATAAATCAGAGAGCAAAGCTGTGCCACAGCCTGTCCCCCGAGGTAGTTGCCTGGTGGCCTAACCTCTCTCATCCTCAGCATCACTGACCCTTACCCACAGTGAGCTGGAGAATTCTGTTCGATCAGAGAGGATGGTATTCACTAGGGAGTGATGATGGAAGAGAAATTTGGAGAGCTAATGCTGGGCCTGACAGCTGAGGGCTTTGAAAGCATCTGGAGGAGGCAGGAGGCAGTTGGGAGCCATTAGAGAGAGTAATGACCCATCAGGAGGGAGGTGATGAAGAGGGGTCTTTAGGAAGATGAATCTGGCAAGCAGTGTAGGGTAGATGAGAGGGGAGAGCCTGGAGGCAGGGAGCCCAGGGAGGGGGCTGCTGCCTTGATCTAGGTGTGAACTGCTGAGGTCCAGAATGCCTGGCTAGAACACGAGAGGAAATGGCCAGGCTTTGATAAAGAACTTCAGAGAAAGGAACAAGAGTTCAGTGGCCTGATGATCCAGGAGATGAAAGCAAGAATCACAGGAGCACAGATTTTGAACCATAAACGACCTCAGATGAGGAAGCTGAGGCCCAGGGAGGCTGCGTGATTTGTTCAAGGCCACACACAGTGAGTTGTAGAGAGGATTTGAACCCACCTCCTCTGACTACAAATGCACCACTTTCCCCTCACTCTAGCCAGGGGGCAGAGGCAAGGCGTAGCTACCCTAGGACCCAGAACGACGGTGATGCCTGAACCACCCCTTATCCCCCTCCCCCCATCCATCCCCACCCCACGACTTGTCTCCAGAAGGAAAGAGATCTCATCAAACATCTGTTCAGTGAAAAATGGTATTGTCCTGCCAGGAAAGTCAGCCAGAATGCTAATGATTGGCACCACTATCCATCAGGAAGAAGCGCTTCCAGAGCCAGCTGCTAGCCTGGGCCCCAGGGAGCAGTGGCCTCTGGCATCCAGGGAATCGGGCCATGCACACAGGGCAGCAGTTGCTAAGGGCCCAAAGTGAGTCTGGAACAGCTTAGGAGGTGTCCCTGAGGCCTGGAAGAAGCACAAAAGCTACCTGGAGAGAGGTGAGGTGAGCCTTGGTAGGGGATGAATATGGTAGGAGTCACTGGCAGGGCTGTGAGGGGATGAGGGGATGGG